>CM038706.1:41753325-42390825 GCA_021613375.1 Megaleporinus macrocephalus
TTTCTTTGTTCCTGTCCCCTATCCACATGTTCAGATTGTGCACTCTCTCCATGCTTGTTAATAGACAGGTGTGTGTGTGCCTCTGTTAAAACCTGTGTATGTGTTTGTCTGTTGAAGTCTGTGTGGGTCAGTGTGTGTATGTTTGTGTGTCTGCAAAAGTCTGTGTGTGTGTGTTTGTGTGTCTCTGTTGATGCCTGTGTGTGTATGTCTGTGTGTGTTTTTGTCTGTTGAAGCCAGTGTGTGTTTGTGTTGTCTGTTGAAGTGTGTGTGTCTGTTAAAGCCTGTGTGGGTATGTCTGTGTGTTTGTATGTCTCTGTTGAAGCCTGTGTGTGTGTGTATGTATGTCTCTGTTGAAGCCTGTGTGTGTTTGTGTTGTCTGTTGAAGTGTGTGTGTCTGTTAAAGCCTGTGTGGGTATGTCTGTGTGTTTGTATGTCTCTGTTGAAGCCTGTGTGTGTGTGTATGTATGTCTCTGTTGAAGCCTGTGTGTGTTTGTGTTGTCTGTTGAAGTGTGTGTGTCTGTTAAAGCCTGTGTGGGTATGTCTGTGTGTTTGTATGTCTCTGTTGAAGCCTGTGTTTGTTTGTGTCTCTGTTGAAGCATGTGTGTGTATGTATGTCTCTGTTGAAGCCTGTGTGTGTGTATGTATGTCTCTGTTGAAGCCTGTGTGTGTGTATGTATGTCTCTGTTGAAGCCTGTGTGTGTGTATGTATGTCTCTGTTGAAGCCTGTGTGTGTGTATGTATGTCTCTGTTGAAGCCTGTGTGTGTGTGTATGTATGTCTCTGTTGAAGCCTTTGTGTGTTTGTGTGTGTCTGTTGAAGCCTGTGTGGGTATGTCTGTGTGTGTTTGTGTGTCTCTGCTGAAGCAAGTGTGTGTTTGTGACGAAGGCTCTTGTACTTTATGATGGGGTGTCTGGGGAGAAGAGTGAAAGAGGAGAGAAGAAGAGAGGGGTATTGCCGTTAGCACTAAAGGAGGTTAGTCACTGCTTTCATACTAATTTGCCCTCCTGGCGTGTAACGGTTTATATACCGTGCAGCCGCTGGGGGCTCACTTGCAGGACGATGACTCTCCGAGGTGTCTGATTACTGAGGCTTTTGCACAATCTGTGGAAAAAATTGGGTTTACCTTGTAGGAAGCGTAGGAGGAGCATCACCTCAGCACAGTCTGGATGATATGTTGTCAGTGTATCACCACAGCACATTGTAACGTAGCCTGAATACCATTTTTATAGCCTTGCTGCTTTTGCTTAAGTCTTTATTGTTTTTAAGCCGAGCAGTTACTTGAACAGCCTTACTACACTGACTGTCAGCACTCTGAGCATTGCATACATACATATTCTTTAAACTGAAACATTTGAATGTTTCTGAGTAATTATTTCAAATGTAAACAAAGTCATTCAGAGTGGGTTATGGATGAAATATATTGTTCTTAATGAGTCAGAATTCTTCATGTTGGTGATGCTCGTTGGGCAGAACAGCTCACTGTTTATATATAAATATGCTTTTCTTTGTTTGTAGTTTCTTAGTTAGTCTACTTAGTCTACCAGTCTTCTATTTTTTGCTTTTCACTCTCAAAATGGACTAGAGTGTGTCTCAATACCAACAACGTACTTATGTTTCTAGCAAGAATGTTCTTGACAAGTTACCTTACGAAAACGAACAGAAGGACAGAAAACGCATGTACAGGAGTTATTGGCTATCGTAGCCTATAAATAAGACGTGTCAGAATATTAGACGTGACATACAAAGACACTTTCCTATGATACAAGCGATAAATATCTGAAATGAGGGCTTGGATGCTCAATCACTTTGCTAGAATAATGATTCTTCAGCTACGACTGTGATGGCAGAAGATAGGTTGTTAAATGTGTATGAGTCAACAGCAGGTTAACCTGATAAAAAGCCTGGATTCTGAATAACCTGAGTAAAAGTAGAAGAGATGGGGAGGGAAACGGTGCTGCAGCTTTCATTGCTGAGCTCAGGTGCTGATCCATTGAAGGAGATCCAGGCTGAGGAGGAAGATCAATGAGCGATGGTACGACACACTTCCCAAGTGCCCATGTGTATATCTGAGACACCAAGAAATACATAATTGAAGTTCATCATGAAATTAATTCATATAAGTGTTGGATGTGACGTGCCATAAACTACAACAGTAAAAGTACTCCTTTCCACTTGGCTATTGCTAATACTGGCCACAGCTGGGTATATAAACATTAATGTTAATCTAATCTAATCCTTACAGCCAGAATACATTCATAATGAGCTTTGTTTGTAACAAATACCAACTTTAGTGCCTATTTCTAAGCTAAATAAGGAGTGCAGCTGTGGGTCAGTAACCTCCACCAGTGTATGATAGCACTTTCAGGTAGTTGTTATTGGCGAGCCACTTAATTTACCCCAATAATTGAAGAATTAGGAACACATTCAGGTACTTCAACAGGTCTTGGCACTGTTTTTGGGTACAGGAATGGAACTCACTGGAAGATAATGTGAAATAAGAACATGACAGCATAAGAACACATACTGAGAACCATCCTTGCCTCTTCGTCTACAACCATGTTACAGTTTCAAATTCGGTTTAGGACACAAACTAACATGGTAACACTTTATTTTGGAGAACACATATTGGGAATAAATTCTTATTCTTTGTCTTAATCTTCAGTCAGTAAAGCCCCAAATTAGACACGTACAAATGGTGTATTCGCTATATATATATTTATTATAACCATACTAGTGCATAATTGGTGGGCTGATGTATAAATGACTAATGATCACATTATTGATTATAATAATGCATAATAATAAACATTCTGTTAAGCCCACTTATATAGTATTAAAAAGAAAGAAAGTTTTCTCTTTGCTCTATGTTAAAACAACAAAGAATGTGAATCTCTCAATGTGTCAATGAACGTACAAGACATATTTTAATCCAGACAGTGTTGCCACTTTCAAACCAACAAGTAGTGAGTTTACATCTAACGACTTATTAACTTCAGCCATAGTGCAAATGAAACTGGTCTCATACATCAGGGTTAATACATGGAGCACTGCATCACCTGGTGCTGTTGTCCACAAAACCGAAGTAACAATCCCAGAAATAAAATTAGTTATTTCTTAATTTCTCAATTAAACTACCTGACTGGTTTCAGTCAGTTGCAAACCAGTAAACAGTGAGTTTACATCTAAACACTTTACAATATTACTTCAGCCATAGTGCAACTGACATCTCTAATACATTAGCATTAATAACAGTAGGAACACTGCTTGTTATTAATAGCTACAGACGACGTTACCCTGCTGTATGTGGTGCGCCAAAGCCGAGCACTGCCATTAATGTTATTATGATGGACTCATTTCATTAGCGAACTAGACTTTAAGTGACTTACACGTTCTTTGTCTTGCACATTCAGCCTCGCTTATGAGTGGAAAGCTTTCCTTCCAGTTTTGGTGCTGCTAACAACCAAATGTAGCTACAGAGACTCAGATGACAGCAGGGAATGGCACAGCCAATCTCACTGGCCATAGGACTCGAGTAGAGAACGTGGTTGAACCCTTTCTGCTGGTTAATGAGACGTTGACAAATCAGGTTTTTCTAGAGGGGATCAGTTTATCAGTGGGGACAATTCAATAAGCGCTGGATATTGTTGGGGACACGTCACTTCAGTGCATGCTAATTCTGCGCCCTTGTTTTCAGGTATGTAAATTGTCCAGGTAGATGGACGGTTGGGTAGTAGCGATACTAGTTGGGTAGTAGTCATACCACACTATTGAAAATATAGCCAGCTGGGATGAATCAGGTGGGTTTGAGCTAGAAATGACCAAACTGCATTGGACTAAGACCTTCTAGGACTAAACCAGGACGCCTTGTGCTGGACTGCTGTACAGGCAGTAATCCAGTTGGAGTAATCCAGTTTTTGTCTACTGCATGATACTTTAGTGCCTCTATTTCTCTTTCCCTCTTGCTGTCCTTGAGGCTGAGTTGGCTGTACTCCCTGCGTTGTTTGGACAGGCCTTTTCTGGTCCACTCACCCTTGTCCTCTCTCTACACAGTCTGTTTGAGACTCAGCCACATGGCCGCTGTTATTGTCTGTGAGAGAGAGAGAGAGAGTATGCATTCATAGTTGAGTGGTTGTGTACATTGTGTACATGTGTGATTTCACAGTGTGATTGTGTTTCTGCCAGCTTGTGTTTGTTCTCTGGTCAATTGGAGCTCAGGGAGGTAAACAGGCAGGTATGCAAGTTGCATGCGCAAGCGTGTTCTCTGAGTGGGGCTTGATAAGCGTATAGAGCTCCCATTAAACTCTCGCTGATCCACTGAACAAACACCCCCCCCACACACACACAAACACACACATATATCTGTTTTCCTCTTCTGTCGCTTCAGCTTGTTCTCTCTCGTTCTCATCCTCCTCTCCTCCGTACCCTTTTATGTTTGTCCTTTTCACCCTCCTGTGTTCTGTTTAATAGAGCTTAATCCAGCACTCTAATGTATGATGTACAAGGATGTGTTCTTATGGTCGAGGAAGAGCAGGAAGCTCATCTAAAGAGACGTGAAAGAAAAAGGACAAAGAGAGAAAGAAGGTCACTCTAGTAGTCCTCTCTCCATCCATATGAGAACGCAGTAAAGCCCATATCATCCCATAACTTTTTATATCACACGGTTTGATAAGAACATTGTGAGCATCTAACCTAATTAAACTATGAATCCTGATGTATACACCACCGCTCAAAAGTTTGGGATCACAGTGAAATGTTCTTGTTTTCAATGGAGTATCTTCTTCCTTAACACAACAATGGACTGACGGGTCTCTAAAGAAAGTTGTTTCTTTCTGGTCATTTTGAGTCGGTCAGCAAACCATCAACTGCTGATGCTTCAGATACTAAACTAACCTAGAATGTTGTTCTCCCTTTTATACTCACTTATTAGTAGAATGTTTTTCAGCTGTGCATCACAATTGAGCAAGAGTGTCCTAGCAACCAATTAGTCCAATAACATCCTTAACTTGGATTGGTGGTCGTACCAGGAGATTTAGACAGAGGACTGAGAATTGCTGATAATAGGACTATACAAAATTAGCCTTTATACAAAAATAGGCTGTAATACAAACATTTTTATTCTTTAAAAATCATCTGATACACTTAAATTAATTGTTAAATGGACAATATTGTTTATGAATTGCATGAAAATTGCATAAATTGCATGAAAATTGCATGAAATGAAGTGATCCTAAACTTTTGAGTGGTAGTGTAGTCCAAAGCCTCAGGACACCCTTTTATTTCAGAAACAAAAGAGAAAATGACACATCTGAAACATGTTCAGTGTACTGTCCCAGGTGCTGAACATAATTCAACACCATGGACAGCACACTTAACAGGTTGTTCAATGTGGTTGTTGTTGCAACTTTCCGTGTTAATGACGTTTGAACCACAATAGATATTGCAAAACTTGCATCAATCAATTTCTTAGATAGTTATGGTCTTCTTTGATCTGCTACATGACCACCTTCCAGTTTGAAAAAAAAAATATTGAAAAAATGTATCAGGATTTATAGTTTAATTATGTTAGAGGTCATTTAGGCCTCTGGGATCGGAATCGATAGATAAAAAGAAGTATCGGTGCATGTTTAGCCTGAGCTACTTCAGTTAAATAATTTGGCTTAGGGTTCTGAAGTAACATAGCTACTGTGGACAGGTTAATTTATAGGTTTGCAGTGATACACACAACATTTCAGTCCTCTCTGGGATTTCTGGATTTGGTGGATTACAATTTCATCACTGATCTGCTACCTCAATTAGGCATTCATTTTACTACACTGCACTTAACATCACTGAAACGTTTGTCTCCTCCATAAGACAATTTGTTTTTCAACTTGTAGACTAATGTTCTTTTAACTGGGCTGACACTAGCCATATAGACTAGTTAGTTATAAAAAAAAGAATTAGAACTCAAGACGGTTATTTTTACCTCATTATCCTGAGAAACACTGCCAACCATTTTACGAAGCATTCACTCATTTCATAGTTTAGTCCTCTGGGTCACGTTAAAAAAAAACAAAATGGCAACTTTACACTTCACTTTCACTTTCAATAGAAGTCAATGGAACCAGATTTATTTTAGAGAATTTCTATTGGTCTATTCATCATGAAATTGTCCCACAATGTAAACGGCAGCTGCTGCATTTAAATGATGTAGAAAAATAGAAATCGTCAAAAATGAAGATACAGGTTTTTCATTGGACGACGACGATATATATATTTTAGTACACTACAGGTCAAAAGTTTTAGTACACTACCAGCCAAATGCTTTAAAACACTGTCAAAGGTTTTAGTACATTACCAGTCAGAAGGTTTAAAACGTTTGGCTGGTAGTGTGTGTGTGTGTGTGTGTGTGTTGTATGTGTATGTGTGTGTATATATATATATATATATATATATATATATATATATATATATATATATATATACATATATATATATATATATATATAATGCTCTCATTGCCTTTGACTCATTGAGCTGGTTGCTTAGACCTTACGTCACTTGAGCTGAAACCTAGACTATTACGCCACTGTCTGTTCTGCATATCGTGCAGTGCATCACACGACACACAACTTTTTGTGCTCTGCTTTCTTGAGTTAATCTGTTTAAGTCTTTATTATAAAAAGTGTGATTTGTGTCTTGTACATAGGAGAGTGTAGAAATGTGTGCATAGGCCCACGTAGTGGCTTTCAGTGTTTACTTGGCACTAGTGCAGTTTAGTGGACGCTGCTCCTCTGTAGCTTCTCTCGCCTTTTGTTTTGGTTTA
This sequence comes from Megaleporinus macrocephalus, assembly GCA_021613375.1. Lineage (NCBI taxonomy): Eukaryota > Metazoa > Chordata > Actinopteri > Characiformes > Anostomidae > Megaleporinus > Megaleporinus macrocephalus. Next base: position 41,760,130 of record CM038706.1, read on the forward strand.
ACCGAAACTGGAAGCTCGGACCTCCTCCGTTTGACCTTGCCTGGTCAGGTGCTCTATAATAACCAACATATAGCACAACTTTATTGCCCTCGATCACATATCTAGGTGGCGAAAGAGGGATGAGGTAGGAGGGAGGAACGATTGATTCTCACTTTGCACCATTAATTCCGGAGTTACAGTCGCCCTTTCTCTCTCTCTTCTCCTCCGCCACGCTCCTTTAATCAATTCCTGTCAGCGGCACTAAAACCGTCGACGTGGCGATCCTTTGAGTGTACTTTAGCCTGGACTCCTCCCGATCGTTTTTCTCATAGCTGTCAACGCCACTCACTCGCTCCGACAGTGGCTCTGAGTCATGCTCCATAGTCAGACACGTTTACTCCCTTAGAGGGGCTTTCAACAGCAGGGGGGCCAGCATGTATGCACTAGCACGGCAGCTAATGATTTTTTCTGTAACCGATTACTTAATCGACTATTACTTGATTAATTGACTGCTGTAGCCATTAGGCCTTCTGTTCTTCTCCCGCAACCATCATTCAAAGCTCCTTCTACATGACAGGCAGTTTCGTTTTTTATGGTATAATGAAACAACAGAAGCCTCCAACGTTTCCTGTAAGTGTGTTCAATTAGTGTTTGAATTACAAGTTGAAAATAAAAATGTTTCGAACAAAAAAAAAAAACATTTCTAAAGTTTGTGGACTTTTTTGGTTTGGTTACTTGTGTCCTTTGCCTCAAATTTAGGCATGATGTCTTCCAAGCTACCAAGTTATATGGGTGAAATATATGGGCTAAAACAAGCTCGCTCTGAGACATGGTTGTCCAACATCCTGTTGGATGATAGCGGAGAGGGAGGAGCATTCTACCCACCCAGTGAGAGAGAGGTCAGGCTTGAACTTCCAGTCATGGATCATGGTCTGTCAGTGGTAGGGACTTTGTAGACTAGGTTAAAGCTTTAGTATGTGGATTTTGCTGTTATAGGAGGGCTTGACGATGTATCAGTTGGCTGTTAAAATTCAGCTAAAGTCCCACCTATGAAAATGGATGTTGCTTTGGAAACAGACACATCTTATATTGGAAAAATTACTCACTTTTAAGGATTCTAATAATTTCGTATAGGTTGGCAATTCCACTCAATTCCACTTTTTCATGGCTGATACTGATACCAGTCTCGCTGATACTGATACCATCTTTTATCATTTCTTATACAATAAGCCGATAATACATCTGTTTTGGTAGATTTTGCTCAACCATCTGAATAACATCATGATCCATTGGCCTAAACTATCATGTAAATGCATAACTAAACTACTAACATGATATTTTAGGCCAATGGATCTGCTTTATTTTTATCTCTTCCAGTATCTGATCCAGTGTATTTGTCCATGAGCAGATGGATGCAGATACTGAGTATCATATCAGTGAACCCCTGTATATAGCTGATGTTGCCATATAGTGGACATTATCGTTTTCCAGTTTTTTTCGCTTTCATTTAAACATTTTTTCCTAAAAGGGATGTGTGGGAGTCTCGCAGAGGCAATTAAACAACACCAAAACTTCAAAACAATTAGAAGCTGAAGCAGTTCCAACTAATAAATATAAATATATTGTAAATAATCCTTAATCTGTAGTTATAGTGTAAAAAACTAAATTATTTCTTTATTGTTTTTTAAGAACAAGACTGTTTTCCTTGTTTTTATTCGTCCTGATCACCTGGACACTTAATGTTCAAGTATTTTAGAAGTCACCTACAGAAGCCTCCATCAGAAAACCAAGCTCACTTCAGATCTGAAAAACATCCACGAGTGTTTCTGTATATTCTTCCTCTGGGAGAAGACACCTCAGCACTGGAGTTCTGAAAGGACTGGTAGCTGTAACGAAGCCCTGAGAAACTATTAGGGAGAAGGAGATGATGTTGGTGTCCTCCGAACAGTAGATTGAGCACCTCAGTGTCCAGATCTCAAGCTGAAAGCGTTTGGGATTTCTCGTATGGTGAGACGCAGATAATACAACCGACTTCCGAGATTGGACTTGTGGAAAAATATCCCTACAAGTGAAGCAAGTTTATTTCCAAGGTAAATGTGGACAGATTAAATATGACAACTTAGCTGATGAGGCTTCCATATATCCATCCATTCAAGCATCCATTATCTTCCACTTTATCCCGCTAGTTGGGGTCACGGGGGGGGGTGGGGGGTGGGGGTGGGGGGGGGGGGGGGGGGGGCAATCCCAACGTCATCGGGCAAAGGTGGGGTACACCATGGAGAGTTCGCCAGTCCATTGCATGGCCAACACACACTCATGCACATTGAGCCATCAACCTATCATGCATGTCCTTGGACGTGCGGGAGGAAAACCCACTCAAGCACAGGGAGAACATGCACACTCCACACAGAACAGCCCGGACCAGGATTCCAACCTGGCTCGCCTTGCTGTGAGGCAACAGTACTAACCACTACACCACTGTTCCGCCTCCGTGTAGTTTTCTATTAAATATATATTCTAGTCTTAAGACTGAAAAGTAAAGCACTTAAAGCTTAAAGGTCATTGTGACTAGAGAAGAAAGAAATGTGGATCTCTGATCAGTGCACAGGTCATGTGAACGCCTGCACACGTTGGCAGATTCGCAGACAGACTCGCTGAACATTGTGCGTGAATTGAATCACCCAGACTCGTGTTTGGACTGGAGAAGGCCATGGATGAGTATGAGACCTTCTTAAATGAATGAAGCTGTTTTGTGAGCTACTGACATTGAAGGTACATCCGGTTCTACGCTTAAAATAAACAAAACAAAAAGAAACATGGACGTAGATGATGAGGTTGGGACTCCAATTAGGAACTGTACAGGACAGCTAGACACGGTTCCTCAGGACACTCCATTTTTTTTATTCAATTAAAATATTACAGGGAGAGATGACTGTTATTTGTGTGCATGAGTGGATCTCCTGAAGAAACCCAGCTCACCCTGTCAGTCACCCTTATATGTGTGTTAGAGCTGATAAGGCCTGTTTCCTTCCTGGGCCACTTAAACACATACATATGCAGATACACACACACATGTTTATTAGTCTCGCCTCTTAAGCCGCAGTGGCTGATATTTATCCTCATCATGATGATCATGTGGAAACTAAAACTGAATACTTTCAGAACGCTGAATGACTGGATGTATCATAGAAAGACTGATTTAGAGCAATTAGCCTGTTAACAACAAAACTCTGCATACATTCTAATAATAATAATTATTATTATATTTTTTAACAGCTGATTATTGTTTATCTGTTTTCCCCAGATATTTTATACACTCTTTCTTTTGCTTGACTGCTTCCTATCCATATATTTTTCCTTTATTTCATTCTGCCTCTCTGTTTCTTTCTATTCTGTCTTATTTTCTTTCTTTCTCTTGCTTCTGTTTTTTCTTCTATTCTTTCTTTCCTTTTTTCTTGCTTATTTTCTTTTTCCTTCTTTACTTTTTTATTTTTATGTTCCTTCCCTCTTGTTGTTCTTTGTTTGATTCTTTGTTTCTTTTTTTTGCTTAGTCTATTGTATCGTTTTATTCATTTTTTTGTCTGTTTTCTGCCTTTAATTTTTTTCTTTTCTTTTTTCCTCCTTTCTTTTATTCTTTCTCATGTTCTTTTTTCTTTCTTTCTTTCTTTCTTTCTTTCTTTCTTTGTTTCTTTCTTTTTCCCTTGCTATCTTTTTCTTTGATTATTTGTTTTTTTTTTGCTTGCTTTCTATTTCTTAAATTCTTTTTTTCTTTCTTTCTTTTTCTTTCTTTTGTATGCCTTTACATAAGAAAAGAGAACAATAAATAGAAAAGCAGGACAGGAATGGAATGTCTGTTTTCTTATTTTCTGCTTTTCTTGTAAAATCAAGCACACACTCCAGCAGCCTTTGCGTGCAAAGCAGTCTTCTTTTTCTTCCGCCTCTGTGTGTTGTATTTTGCAGGTCTTTAACACATTTTAATATTTTGCTAAATCTAATAAGCAATCTCAAACAGTAAGCAGCCCTAAACATGTGTCATATTTAATAAGTAGAATGTATTAAACTTGTCCAGGCTGATGTTAAACCTGTCTTGGAGGCGGAGCTGTTTGTGATTTGCAATTGTGGACTTCTTGCGGCCTGTATTTTTTCCATGTCAGCCAGTCTTACAAATAAATGTGCCTGTGTTTATTTGGAATAATGTCATCGAACTACATGTAGTTCTGTAAATGGAATTGTAAAGTTTATTAGTGAACCCAAAGTGGTGTTGCTTCAAAGAACAATTTATGGTAAAGATGGTCAAGAAACTTTACCATTAATACCATTAATACCTGATACCATTAACTTACAGGTAAAGCCAGTTTTTGGCCTCTCCTGTAAAGTTGCTGTTTTGGAGACTTGTTTTTCTTTGGACAGCGATGATGTGTAACTACTAGAGATGCAAGAAAACATTTTCAACCACCGGAGAGAAAAGTCTGGGAAGTGTCAAAATCTGGCACATAAATAATTTAAATGATAACGAACGAAGAGAAACAGTGATGTGATACACTGTTTGCTTCTTTAGCTCTCCTGCTGTAGTCAGTACTGATGCATTCTGACAAGAAAGGTGGATACAAATGCAAGTGTCTTTTACTAGAGTCCATAGTGACAATAACAGAAATACTGATTAACAAACATAACAAAACAGCCAGATAAACAGAAAGAAACCAAACAGAGAAACACCCTAACAACGATAGAGTGACAGGGTCCTTATAACAAGAGGGTGGAGACAAGGAGGAGCAAACAACTAAAACAAACATAAGCACATGGAACATGATAGAAGAGTGTAAACATAGGCTTAATACTGTTTTAAACAAAACATCCAACTCCAAATTCAGAATACTGCAACAGAAGCAGTAAGGAAAGTCTCTGCTATACATAGCCCCAATTTTATTAGTAATAAAAAAAATCTTTATTATCTAGTAGTGTTTTATGATTAGTATGTTCTTACGAAAAGCCAGCCGAAGTGCCTCACTGGTGTTTTCATAGTGATTTATGCCAAGGTAATAAGAAGGTCAGAGAGGTGGGAGGAAGATAGAAGAAAGAGAGAGATAAAGGCTGAGAAGGTACAGGTACAGTAAAGAATCAAGAGCAAGGACAATATCGAGGCCTAAGGGGTTCCCAAAGGAGAAGCATCTTCCGAACGGGAGGAGATGCAAACTAGGAGCAGGACATAACAACCAAATCATACATAAGCACATGGAACATGATAGAAGAGTGTAAACAAATGCATACACAGACAGGAGAAAGGCAGAGCATGACACATTCAAACAGTTTGAGCAGCAACAAATCATAAAAAAATATCATTAATGTGGAGCTATTGCTTTGAGGGATATAAATGAGCAATTTACAATCTCCATATGGTACGACACTCAAGAACTAGAGGCAAAATACCGATTTTAACACAACATCCAACTCCAGAATACAGCTACAGTTATATGTTATATATAGCTCCAATTTTAGTAGTAATAAAACATCTTTTAATATCTAGTAGTTTGTTATGATTCGTATGTTCATACAAAAGTGTTGTAATGTCTTGGCAAAGAAGACAGTGCAGGGATCATGGTGAACATACAGCCTCCCCGCGTCCATGGTCGCACAAGCCAGAGGAAGGATGCTGTAAAAACATTCCTATACAGTCAAGGCTCTTGTCCTGAACATGTACAAGACTAATACATATGCAGCCTCTTAACTAAGACTTGTCAAAACTAGCTCCAACTAGGCGGCTGCCTGTCAGAGACAGCTTTCTCTAAGTGGATCTGACTGCTTTCACTGGCTCTGCTGTTTCATGCCAATAGCTGCGCTTGTCTGACAGCTGATCTGTATTGAGTTGCAGTGAAAGGTATTGACTCGGCAGAACTGTGCCCAGTCCTCATGGCACCGCAAAACAAACACTCAATTAAACAATCCAGTCCAACACATCACATCACTGTTATCCCATTTCAAAGACGACCATTCTGCTTTATTGTGATTACTTTCCATGCATATTGATATTTTTTCCCAGAGGGATTTTAATTAAACCTGGAGACAGGCTCTTTCTCCCTCTGTCCGTCTCCGCCGGTCTCTCTTTGTTTCACTGGGCCTCACAAGTTTTTCCATGTGTTTCACTCAGTCAGCCAGCCGAAGTGCCTCACTGGTGTTTTCATACTGATTTATGCCAAGGTAACAAGGAGGTCAGAGAGATGGGAGGAAGATAGAAGAAAGAGAGAGAGAGCGATAAAGGCTGAGAGGGAACAGGATGCCAGGATGTTCCAGAAAAGAATCAAGAGCAGTGAAAAATGTCCAGGCCCAAAGTGTGGCGGGTTCCCAAAGGGAGGTGATTGCAAGCGTCCTCCGAACCTGTAGCCTGGGTAGCTCGAGGAGGTGTATGCAGTCCAGGAATCTTGCTTTTGGCTGCTAAAGCTACAAGTCGTGCACTGAATGTCTTTATTGGAATGTGTTCATCTACACGTGTAAATCAGTACAATGTCAGTTCAAGTCTGGAAATCAAGGAAAACCAGTGTTTCACGTTACTTAACGTTCACGTGAATCTGGGCTGATATTAAGTGCTTTTTTGTTCTTTATTTTAAACAACGTCATTCAAGAATGCAGAAAAACAACAATCAGCATTCAAAAAATCTGAAGTCATGCAAATGTGATATAAACTGGGTTTTGTGCTCCATTTATATCTTGTATATCCTGCATTTGTATCCAGTTACTTGCAGCTATGCAATGCATACAGCTCCTGTACACTGGCTATTGTTGTCTACAGGCTAGTTAAAATGATTTATTTTTATGAGGGGTACACTGCAAAGACATACTGCCTGCCCCCTTTGTGAACATCATCATCCATGTTATCCAGGAAGCTTGCCTTTAGCTCTAAATGTTACACAACCAGATCTGGACGAATGATGTCATGGTTAAGATTGAGGAGGGCGTACCACCTTAAAAACTCTTATCCAGTACCAAAGTTTCCTAACAAAGTAGTCTTGTTCTAAATCTAGAGTGCTTGATTGGTTGACCAGATTATTGCACATGAATAGCCTTCTAAGACCCAGACTTCTGCTTGGTGTGCATTTTTTATTTCTCTTAGCTATTTGGGATTAGTAGGACCTAAAAACTAAACTCAGTCTTTCTACAGGAAGTCGCTTTTGCAAGAAACAATGTGCATAATGTCATATGAGGACAATAGTTATATCTTACTGGCTAACATTGGCTGACAAAGTACAAAATTGCTTGTTAAACTGTAAACATGAGGATACAAAAACAAAAGTGCAAACAATGTAAACTGTTTGTTTCAAGCCCTAAACATGGCTATACAATAGTGCAAATGTTATTATTGCTTAAGTTATGAGTAAGTAGCTGACAAATAAATGTTTGCAGCATAAAAAATACAATGTTTGCTTCTGAAATGCAGCAAAGTAGAGGTATAAAGTAAGATAAAGTCAAATTAAAGCATAAATAAATTAATAATGTGTACTTTAGTAGAGTACCTGACTAAATGTACCAAAATCAACACCCTACATCACATATGAAACTAAAAATGCACAAAAATAAAAATGGCAAGGTCAGAAATATCTACAATTGCACTGAGTAGCTGTTCTGCTTTTGATATTGAAATAATCTAGAGTGACTTACAAAAATGCTTAGCGTTCGGTTAGAGTATGTATCTCTATCTAGTACAAAAAGTCTAAACTACTCTTTTACTCAAACACTGCCATACACAAATGCCAGTGCTGATACCTAGAAAGAAGGTAACAAAATATAAGATTAGACACAGAGCAACACCTAGCAAGACTGGAACACCTACAGAGAAGAAAATAAATACAAGAACACATACAGTAGAAGTGCAATACTTATCCAGTGTTTCTAGAAGATCAAGTGCAATTACAGTTTATACCAATACGTCAGTAGATTAGTGTTTATAAGAGCTTCACAAAGAGCATCTGCGTTTGAAGGCCGCAAGAGATTCACTGTTCGGACAGTCAGTTGAAGTTTTATCCACCATCTGGGCTCCAGGACAGAGAAGCGTCTTGTCGCATGTTTTCCATGAATCTTGAGGGATGGCGGGTCAAGCCGAGCCGTATTGGAAGCGCGAAGAGCTCGAGGTGCGGAACAACTTTTGACCATTGCCATAAGTTAAGGAGGAGCTGGTCCATTTTTGACTTTGTAGGCATCAGAACTTTAAATTGAATGCGAGCAGCTACAGAAAGCCAGTGAAGGGAGCGCAGCAGCAGTGGAGTTACATGAGTGAACTTCGGAAGACTGAAGATGAGCCATGCTGCTGGATTCTGGATTATTGCTGATATTTGTCATACATGTATGCCATATGAAGCTGGAGATGTTATTGTACATAAATTAGTATCAAGTATCTAACATACATTTCTATGAGAATTTCCACCTGGCCCATGTTTCTGTCTGGACTGGCTGTAGAAACTTTTGACTCCCGCTATCTTGTTTTCAGTCAATTGAGGGTAATGTTGTCATGCGATGGTACGGGCCGTGTCTCCATAAGAGACCAAAGGGTCCAAGTTTAAAAAAATTAAGTATCATGGTGGGAGAAGCAGAAATGTAATGTCCACATATGAGGACACAGGGTCTCAAAACATTAATGTTATAGTTAATCAGGAACGTTGAGGTTCTCACTGTATGTTTCTGAAGGTTCTTGAATCCTCTGCCTCTCTTCACTGTTCACATGTGAACATGTTCTGTGCATTGATGTCTAAGTCTTCTGATTTTGATCTGTGTGTGCGTGTCATATCGATTCGAGTTCCTATTCCATCTCTCTATTTTGCTCTCCATTTTGTTTCTCTTCTGCTTTCTCTCCTCCCTGAGGCCCGTGTTCCCCTCTGCTGGTCTGTGACTGGACTGGGTGTGATAAACAGAGAGAGGGAGAGAGAGAGGGAGGGAAAGAGAGAGAGAGCTGTGTTTATTTTAATACTTAGATAGATGTCTGGATAAATGGAGAGGTGGATGACTGAAGAGAGTGAGAGCGTGCTCAGTGTAGAGAGTGAGAGGGGGATGGAGAGGGGGATTGAGATTTGCCGCTGACTGGAGTTGTAACACGTGGCAAAAACGCTCATTATTCATCATGCAAATGAGCATGCTCAGGTCCAGCAGACAGTGCCCTGCTGACCCTCCCTCTTCCTGGACCTGACACTTTCCTTCTCTCTCTCTCTCTCTGGAGCTTCCGCCCACATTCGAACACTGCCACTCTTCCTCGGAGCGCTGGGACTAATATTGTAGAATCTAATATTGTAGAATTTTACTAGAATGTTTATGTCTATTTTTACTGATCTATTTTTTTACTTTTGTCTTATTCTTGGTTTTAGTTTTTTCATTTTTATTTGTTTTTGTTTTTTTACGATTTATCTTAATTTTGTAATTTTCTTTATGTTCTTTATTTTATATTTTAAGTGCTCAAGGGGGTGGCGATGGGGGTGGGGATGAGGGTGAGGGTGATGCACGGGGGGGCTGGAATGCTAATTTTAAAGGTCGATCTCGGGTTTATACGAATCGATATTGGATTATTCAAATGAAGATCGATTTGAATCGAAAAATCAATTTTTTAAACACACCCCTACCAGTAACACTTGTGGATTTGTACAAATCTTAACCAAGATTGTTTCATACATCTCTCACTGATAAAAGCTTTGAGTAGTGTGTATCTGACGGTGACTGTGTTGATGGCCCAACCAGGTCTGGGATGATTGCTAGGAGTCCCATTTTCTCTGCGTCCAGTGTTGGAGAGACATTTTTCCATTGACGTTTCCCTTCCATAAGCAAATTTCTGGTCCCTCAAGAAATATCTGTTCAAAAACAAGGAGTTGTACTTAATGCTTGTACTTAACTGTACTTACCTGACTGAATAAATGTGGTCTCTGACTTGTGCACAGTTCTGTAAATGTAACCCATTATGTGATGAACTGTGTAATTCATTATGTAACTGAGCAGTTATACTGAAAGTATAGAAGAAAAGGAAAAAGTTAAGAGTTCAGAGTTAATAATTTTAAAACTATATTTTGCTGTTCTGTGTTCTGTTGTTTGTCATGTCAAAAAACCTAATTTGAATGAAATGAAAAGAAAGAGAGAGAGAGAGAGATGAGAGCAGCTAGGAGATGAGAGTAGTCTGGAAATAGCAACGGTTTGCAGAAGGCTGTGGTTGGTGTAATGGGGTGGCTGAGTGGGTGAATGGTTGAGTGGGTCAGCGACAGAGCAGACGAAATGCTCTATGACTCCGCAACACGCCAACAATCACTTGAGCTTGACCTCTCTTAATGTGTTCAAATTTTCACCCCCCCTCACTCTCTTTCCCTCTTTCTCTCCCCGCATCTCTCTCTCACTCTTTCAGTTACTGATGCGGAGCGCAGCTTAGATACCGTGTTACTTTCACACCTCCGGGCCCCTTCTCTCCAAGCCCACACTGTCCTGAGTTAGCCCTGGCCGTACACATGCAGTCGCGCTGTACTAATGTAGAATCACTGCTGGGGCCGCGGCCCCAGGCTGGGTCTGCAGGGTTAACTCCGCTCGCTTCCTATCAACGTCCTCACGCTGAGAGCGAGTTCAGCCAGACTAGTGAGTTTTAAAGGCACACACTGCAGTTTCACAGCAGCAGGAATGGCGACACTGACGCTCGAGGTGCGATACAAAGAACCGTTAGATGTATAATACAGGGCTTTCATGATAAGTGCTCTCAATGCTGGAACCATGAAGAAGCTGAAATGTGGTTTAATGTGGTTGAAGCTAGTCAGTCACAGCAACATGCAGCTTTTTATACTATTACACGTGCAAGCTTAGATAGGGTTCAGCTTGATGTGGAGGTTTCAAATGTAAAATAAACATTATACTAATTAAGATACGATTAAAAGAAGACTGGACCTTCACTGAATTTTGACTGACTCTTTTAATGCTATCCCCATTCATTCACCCTCATTGGCTTGTGAGGGTCTGAACCACAATTGATATCATAAAAGTCTGTTTGCGAAGTGTGGACCACTAAGGCAGGGCAAGAAGGGGGAACTCTGAGAAACTTGGGGCTGGAGTTCTGGGTGGCTTCTGCTGCTGGGTTTGGAAGCCAGGCCCCCCCTTTGCTAAGCGAAGAGTGAGTATGATTTTGGAAGAGATGGAGGAGCTGGGGAGGTGGTGGAGTGCGAAATTTGTCACTTGAAGGTGAGGGCAGAGGAGTGGTTTATATAGAGCGTGTAATGATGGAGAGGAGGAGTTTGAGTGTGTTGTGTGTTAAAAAAGTGAGGAAAAAAAAAGTAAAGTGAGGAATTCATGGAAGCTTGACTGATGAAAATAGAAAATCTCAGTCGGGTCACTTTTGACCCAGAAAAAAATCAGTCGGGTCACTTTTGACCCAGGTTGTTCATCAAAGGGTTAAAGTCCCACTGAGGTAAGTTCTGAATATTCCTCTGATTTTGAGTTGCTGGTTTTCAGGGAAGGTTAGTTATAGTAGAACATGAAGAAACAGTCTTTGGCATAAGTCCAGTCCTAGGTCCAGGTTTTTAAGCGTGCAGACCCTCGCCGATCCTGCTAGATATGGACAGCAAGGACTGGGACTCAACTGGTGGTGGTGGGGAGGAGGGGGAGTGCGTAGAAACGTCAGCACCTGAAGGCAGCAAAGAGGGAGCATGAGTTGAATCCTTTTGGTTGGAGTAATGGATGAGAGAGTGATGTAGCATTGGAGTATATCTGGCAGAGCTTTCATTAAAGCTTTCATTTCTGACAAACCTGGTGCGAGATCTTTCAGCACAGCTACGAATTGACAGGTCAAGCGTTGGGCAGACACTCGGATCCCTGTTCACTTTTGCATCACCATGTTGCTGTTTATTTCTTGGACGTATGACTGACATCTCTGAAGGCTGATTCCACAGCAGCATGCCTGACGCCTCATCAAGGCCACGCCAAGTAATCCAAGCAAGTGCTGGGTATTCACACCTTGATCACGTTTGACGGGTTGACCCTCAGCAGGGTCTACTGTTAAGCTGCAGATGGTCAAAAGATGCAATGCCCAGGTCCTGACCTTGAGCCAGTTTCAATGCACACAGAGTTCTCTTTACACCTGCTGAAGATCTGGGGTTCCATTCACAGTGTGATTTGTTCCACGGCTGTTTAAATCACAGACACAGCTCTCAGTGGGGATCAATAATAATCAGATCATGGAGGAACTCTTTGGGTACGCCTCTCTGTGAAGCACCTCATCAGTCACATATTTATACTCTCTGCATAATATGCAACCACATATATGGATTATTCTGCCAAATTACTTCAGAGCTCTGGAATTCAAAACTAATTTTAGGATTTTAACTGTCTCAGAGATTTTCTCAGTTGAATTAGATTTGACTATTCGTTCCATTTTTTCAGTCTATTGGCATGAGTCCAGATTACACATTCGCATGAAAAAAGTAAAAAAATCAACATAAGAGTCATGAGAACATATTTTTTAGCATTTAAATCAATTGAAGAGATGCTGTGCATAATAAAATATATGAATTGTAATTACTAACATATGGATTTGTAAAATAATGAGACAGCACACGTGTATATAATAAAAAATAGGCTATAAGAACTATATATATATATATATATATATATATATATATATATATATACTGTAGACATCTGGCCAAATGTCAATACCACCATGTGTTGAGAGTTCTTCTGAGCCTGGTTAAAGTTAACCTAGCTTGCCAACCCTTCTCTGATCATTTAATAACTAGTGCATCTGGTCATATGAATACTTTTTAAAAACATTATATATAAAAAATTATATATGAACTATGTAATATATATTATTATAATTACACTGACTGACAGAAAAAAATCTGCTCAATTTGAAGAATCTCAGTCGACTAATGCTCGGCTAATGCTATTTTGCTTCAAATGACTGCTTATTGTATTAAATTAAATGATTAAACATTCTATTTATAAAAAAGTTTATAGGTGAATGAACCTAAAGCGTACTCGCACAGGTCCTGTGATTTTGCTTTGCTAAATAGAATACAGATGCATAGTCAGAGTATAAATAGCATTAACTGCAGTTAAAAGGTTCAAACAGGAACTTTAAATTAACCAGAAAATCACTTTCCTATTCAAATGACATGAATCAATTAAAGTGAGGAGTCAAAAGTAGGAGTCAATTGGCTATTTAGTGTAGTGAGTCATGCATAATTAAAGCAATGAACTGCAGGAGGAAGCGCGTTACTGTGGTCTTATTATAAGGGAAAAATGTTCTTAGTTCTAGTAAAATCACCTTCACCTTGATAAATCACTGCAATGCCTTGCTGCTAGTTAGTGTTTTAGGTTTTTGTTGTGCAATAATAACCATATGATAACATCCATCCATCCATTCATTATCATAGTCAGGGTCACGGGGCAATCACACCTACTGGCAATTTAGAGTAAGCGATCAACCTAACATGCATGTGTTTGGACTGTGAAAGGAAACCCACTCAAGCCCAGAGGCGACCACTACACCACCATGCCATATGACAACATAGCACTGTTAAATTATAACAATAATTAAGTACTTTTTGGTCAATAACTACCACCTCGAGTCTTATATAGCACTAATCCAGTGACACCTCTTCTCAGACTGGGGCTGAATCTCTAATAGATGCTCTCTTTGAAATGTAGAAATGTAAATACAGCCCAGCAGCCCATAGTATAGTTAGCAAATAGTTATTTGGGATTGGGTCCATTCATAATGGACAAACAGTGCACTGTTATCCTGTAGAGGCCAAAATGTCACAGCAGACATGGTGTAGTATTTAGGCAGTACAGAGCCGTTTGAGATTTAACCTGGCTTTGATGCTACTTTTGACTGAAATCTAAACTACTGGCAATTCTAGGTTGCATAAATACAACTGAAGTTGCATATGTTTTACTTGAAGCTTGGAACAGAGAAGGGTGTATCTAGGGCTTTCAGAAGACCTGGAGCTCCATTTTTCTCCCCAAACACGTTATTGCAGTGTCCCTATCTAAATATGTTGGTAGTTAACCCCCTGTGTGGTCCACAAATTCACATGTGTTCTATCTATATATGTTTCTTTACGTGACTGATCAGCTAAAAAGCCAATAGGTGTTTAAGATTCAACCTGGGTTCGATGCCACTTTTGACTGAAACACTGACATTTGAACCGTATTCAGTTGCTGTTCTCTATACTACCCTTTAACAGTGAATCATAAGTATATTTTAAACCTGTGATGTTATGATAGAGTTGATTACTATACTATATGTCAGCTATTTAACCAGCCTAGTTCTAGTTATGAAAATAAGCTGTCAACCACTCAACATGGCCTAATATACACAGCTCAGTTGTTGTGAGGCGGAGATCAGATATTGTGTATTTCACGACAGCTTGAAACAAACTTTTTTTTGTTTATGCGGCCATTTCTTGTGACTAGAGAAAATCTAATACAGGTAAATAACAGTAAGAGCTCCAGACTCACAGTTAAACACAATGTTGAATTTGAGCTTCTCTGTCACTTCATTTACTGGTAGACTGTGTTATACGGCATCAGCTGTGCATCATGACAAAGCGTTCCTCATGATCTGCCTCCCAGCTGTTGTTACTACTTGTGCGTCAGAGCCACGGAAACTGCGCAGGGTTTCGCCTTCTTTAGATAATTTCCGTGTTTGATTCGTGCAACATATCTGAGTCATGGCTGAGTCTTTAGAACACAAGGGATTTCTTGGAGAGCCGTTGGTCGTCTATGAAGCCTTTAAACAAAATGTGTACATTTTATATTAAACTGCTAACACATTAAACCTATAATGGAATGCCATAGTAGCCTATTTATCTAATAACTATGAATATGGTATTAATTTTAATTATATATCCTGCAACAATAGATAATGCATCGTCTAATAAAAACATGAAAAGATTTCTGATATGATGAGCCAGATATGTACATGTATTCCAGAGAATTCTGAAACATACTGTTCCAGATACGAGGTTTGACTTAAGTAGTCAAGTCTGTATATGCTCCTAATATATGTATATATATATGCATACAGTATCTGGAGCTTCACGGATACGAATACCACCGGATACTTTGTGTTTCCGCACAGTGGAATGAACATCCGAGACCATGTCAAAATATAAGTACATGGCATACAAACCCTCGAGTTCTCCTAACTCTTAAGGTTGCTCCCTGCTGGTGGCTAACGACCGGGAGAATAGAAATCTGACATTTCAATTAACACAGGAGGTCAGAGTGCTAAAACGAGCTAGGTTTAATTAAACAGATCCCTGTGTGGATGTGTTTTAATACAGAACTAGCCTTTATTCTCTTTTTTGAAAAGCTCATGCAGGACCAGACTTAAAGAGCGTCTGCGGCGTAAGTGCTGAGTTGAGGATTTTGAGTAAATGTGAGAGGTGCATTGTATGCTGCGAGTCATCAATAAAAGCCTTAGGAACTAGCATAGGCCTCATTGTGCTAGTAATGACAGCCATTCATTTGAGCTGTGTGACCACCCTCCAACTCACTTTTCTTTTTTTTTCTCACCGTGAAGGAAACATTTTTGGTTTGTTATTGGACCAGCGTAGCTGTTAAATCAGCCAAGTTCATGTAAGGTTACATTCAAATACTCTTAATAGTTGAGTCATGTTTCTAATGGAATTTAAAGCCTTACGTTTTCTTGTGTTATGATTTTAAAAATGTAACATCGCAATACTTTCTTGACATTTTGGATTACAAGGAAGAAGTTAAGAACATTAGGGTTTCTTGTTGGTAGCACTTCCTTTGAATCCGGAGTCTGTGTTCATAATGCACTGTAAAGGCAGTAATAAGGTGTTGTATGCCATAAATGATATATTATAGTGCCAGGCTTTTATAACTGCACCTAAGTAGCTAGAATTACTTGCATAATACTTTTTAAAGTCAGGTACAGGTTATAAAGGATGTTCATAAGAACATTCTAGACACTACTGTTATACAGTAGAGCAATTATACTGTCATTATGCAGGACTTGAGCATAAGTGAGCACAACAGCTTAAAGCCAATGCTAATGTTAACTATATGTTTAAACAAGGCAGATATAAAGCAGCTCTAGCTTTAGTTGCTATTGTCTAACACTCTAGCACCTGTAGCCAGCTAGTCTACAGTTTCTAGTTAGCTTCAAATAAAAAAACTCTGGACATATAAAACATATAAAAATTAGGCTTGTTCCAAAGTGCCAGGTCCACCAAAAATAAGCTCTTGTTCTCTCACGCTGTTTTGGTCTAGAAAATATACTGGAATCTTGTCAAAGTGTATTTAAGTGCATTACACCATTTAGGTTTACAATGTTCTTGTGGACAGATGTTATATTGTGTTATGAAACGTAAGCTACTGGCTATTCTAGATTGCACAAATACTGAAGTCTGAAAACAGCTACATATGTTTTATTTGAAGCTTGGAACAGAGAGGGATGTATCTAGGGCTTCCAGAAGATCCAGGAGAGACATTGTTCTCTCAAAATTGTTCTCCCCAAACACGTTATTCCAGTGTTACTTTCTAAATATGTTGGCAGTTAATTCACATGTGCATCCAACTTGTTCTTTCTATGGCGGTTCACAAAGTTCCTGAATCTGTAGTGTCTGTCCTTGCAATTTCATTCCATCAAGATAATGTACGTGACTCACATCCAGAGTTATGAGGCTTTGAGGAAGGGTTGAGGTACACGTCGTTTGCCTCCCACCATGTATCGGATTCATGTGTCTGTTTGAATTTTGTGTCAAACTGACCAGTGGACACTCAGGAAAGCTCTAAAGACTAACAGATCATGCTGGAAATTTTACCTGACACATTAGGCCTTTAGTTTAGCCCCTGAAGGCCTAACCAATAGGAGATATCCTTTGTCTGTGTAAGCCTATAGATGCCATGGAGAAACCAATCTGACATAGACATTTTCCATTGGTCGTTTAGTCTTGTTGTTTTCAATTGAGAAGAACTATTGTACTTAAAGAGTTTAGTTACAACAAACACACTGATTCTCTGAAATAAATGAAAGGCTTGTATTTTCTCTGAAGGCCTACAGTGTGAAGGTTCCTCTTTAGTTCTAATGCTGTTAATTTGTCCAATATATATAAAATTGTGAGTAGAAATTCTGAAATTCTCATGAAATTCTCATGAATGAAATTGAGAAGAACGATTGTACTTGAAGAGTTTAGTTACAACAAGCACATTGATTCTGTAAAATAAACTAAAGGCTTGTATTTTTTCTGAAGGCCTACAGCTTAAAGGTTCATCTCTAGTTCTAATGCTGTTAATTCATCCAATATATATATATGTGAGTAGAAATTCTGAAATTCTCATGTTGAAATGTGTGTTAATCCACAAAACGTTTATTTTTTTTGTATCTCTCTTTCTCTTACAGCCCCAGCGAATGCACAGATTGTGCACTCTGGACAAGCCTGCGTGGTGAAGGAGGATAATATCAGCGAAAGGATCTACACAATCCGCGAAGGAGATACACTCGTGCTTCAGTGCCTGGTCAAGGGACATCCACGGCCACAGGTACAGACTCTCCCCACAGAATTGGGCACATGTGGAAGTTCTTACATTCCTCCACTATAACACTGCAGCTGAAAACAGCTCTTTCATTATGGAATTTCATTATTAAGTAACTTTTAGTCTTGAAAACTTCCATGAGAACAGATAAATTACAATTAAATTAATTGGAATTCCAAGGGAATAACTCAATGTACCATACCCATTTATACATAGTACAAATAATCATGTAAGCAGGTGACATTGTGATGCTGAAGCCTTTTCTATGACAGGTTTTAGATGCAACTGCCAGTGGCCTTGTTCAGACAGCAGTGTACTGCTGACAGTGAGCATGACACATAGAGCATGTGCAGATATTGATGTGTGTGTGGTGCACAAAATAACAAAAACAGATTTTTATTGTTTTATTAGTCTAATATTGAACTTAAGAGCCAATATTTACAAGTTATCATTTAGCTCACATGTGAACTAACATGCAGAAGTCAGAGGCAAACCCTTCCCATCAAGATTTCCAGTCAAGATGGCCTTTACATACAAGTTCACATCATGTTTACATTATATTATTACTGTAATCACATACGTATTAAAATACTACAAAGAAAATGTTCCCATCACATAAACAGCAGCTTCAGAGAAAACCAAGCTCCACTTTTGCTTCAGATCTCAAAACATCCGCAGGTATTTCCATCCATCTACTGTGAGAAGACAACTCAATGCTGAAAGCAAGAGCAGTTGTCAAGAAGCTGTTACTGGGATTGTTAGAAGCAGAAAATACAACCTACTTAGACAGATCTCTGAAAGTATGAAAAAATATCACTGCAGGTGTGATATCATTTTTGATTGTTCATATCTTCTGTATAATGTGTGCTTAAGAATGACTGAAAATCAAATAAATGAAGGGCAGCATGGAACTGTACACTCATTCATGTCTACTTAGAAGAGCTGGGTATTTGTATTCTGGTCAGTGCACATAAAAGGATAGTGGACGGTGGAAACCCAACACAATATAGTGTGGCACATACGCAGCATCAATAATTAATACTGAACAAAAATTACTGCTATGTGATTGAAAGTCTTTAAGAAGACTGTCTGCAGTGTTTTATTTATTGGCTCCAAATCCATAGTAACAGAATGCAGGCTTTAGATGGGGTGACTGTTATCTGTGATCAATCTCTTTACTATGAACTCCACTTTCAGGCAGGTGACAAAAGCTGTCTTTCTCCATTGCAGTATTATCTTCACCCCATGCTTATCATGGCAGATGCAGAAACTGTGGTCCATGCCTTCATTCAAAATCTTCAGTCAAAGTCTTATATCCCCTACAGCAGGGGTCACTAATAGGCGTCGTAAGATCTTCAAAGGCGCTCCTCAGCCAATCAGATTTGTGCAGATTTGGGAGTGCGGTGTGCACACAGGCGAGGTACGAAGCGAGACGCAGCAGTCGGAGTATAAAGCGAGCCAGAGAAAGGCTAATTCACACACTTTATTCCACAATGGACATTACTAAGAACAAATATCGTTCCAGGCTCACCAATGAGCTCCTTCATATGTGTATGAATATGGCCCTGACACTATTTCCGCCCAGATTTAAAGACAACCAAGAACTAACCTCGCTCACTAAGCAAGAGAAAGTGTAAGAGAGGAATACAAGACGGAAATAAACTTTTAAGATGTGAAAGAAGTGCACTTTTTATTTACTTTCTCTATAAATAAACACTAAGATGCACTTTTTTTCAAAAGCATGCTGTTTTTTTAATGTAGCCCTTGTTCTTACTTAAAGTTTTATAAATAATTCATTCAGTTCAACATTTAAATGAAATTAAATATACTAAACGGTAGGTGTGATGTGTTGGACTTTCAGTTGCTGATAGTATAAGATGCTGATACTAGGCTACTTCAGAATTTGGCATTGAAACATAACGCACGTTAAAAATGACGACGGTTTGGACCTTGGCCTGAGGAAATTCCCTCTAATTGGATCTTACTGAACTCTAATTAAATAGCCCTGCCCTACAGTATAGCCAATGTGCAGCCACCCTTTAACATTTACACCGGTCTCAATATACATTACGTTTCTCTTGCTAACATCTTAAAGGTGCCATAGAATGCATGTTTCAGCATTTTAGATTGGTCTATGATGTTCTATGTGGAAGGTAGATGACTTTGAATGAGGTGAGATACAATATTGCCCATTTACACTGTATGATTTAGGCCTAGAAAGAAAAGAGCTGTCTTGTCGTATGCAGTGGGTTTATTAATAATTAAATGAGCTCAGATCTGATTGGCAATTAAAAATTGGCATGTCTAAGTGCACACAGGCAGGAAAATAAAATAAACCTTGACAAGACAAAGTAAATTAAAGTTGTGACTCACTTTGAAGCTTTCAATTTTGGATGATCTGCTTCAACCATTGCTGTTGGGGTTGAGATGGTAGTTAACGTGTAATTGCATATTTCTTGCCCTCTTTTTATTGTATATCATCCAAGATCCAAAGACGTAGCTTCTTCTTGGCCAGCTTGTTTTGCAAATTGTCCGTTCCACCTTAAATGGTACCCTAAAGGAGAATAGAGCTCTGGAAAAAGCTGGCGAGGCACAACTTCAGCCTTGTTTACCGATGATCATCAACCATGCCCACTCACACTTCCTTAAAAAGGGTATGCAAAGTGACGAGATCCACTTTTTGCTAATTTCTGTAGAATTTAAGGTGGAATGGACCATTTGATTAAGATGCTGGCAAATGGGAAGCCAACTTCAGCCTTGTTTATAGATAAACATCGTCTGTGCCCTCTGAGAGAGGATTAAAAAGGGTATGAAAAGTGCCAACCTAACTTTCACAGCCTGGAAAAGTTGATTCCTCCACATATAGTCAGACTTTACTCTTGAGCCGTTGCTGTTGTTACTGCTGGGCAGCAGTTGAACCTGGTATTTGTACATTTTGGGGGTGTCGTTTTGGGTGGAGTCTGGACTGTTGCGCAACACTCTACGACTTTGAAACTGGCTCATTTTACTTGCTTCTTCTACAAATCTGGGATTTCGTATTTGAAAAAGGAGCAAACAGTGTTTGAGGTTCACACATAGTCATTTCTATGTGCTGAACTCTCATTATTCAGGTACTACAATGTAAACACAGTTTTCCATTCATGGCTCCTTTAAGCCGTACATACAAGCTCCGTTCTATCCATTTTACCCTTTACGTCTTATACTGAACAGAACAGCTCATACTGTTAGAGCAGGTCTTTCGAAATCTTTATATAGACTTATGTCAGTCATAATGAATGGTTAATGTAGGTTGTCATATTATCATTGAAGTGTGGGACTACGTTTTAGTGTAAAATGTGGATTAGTATTAAATATGTACATACAGATAGTGTCAGTCTATCTAATCCTTCCATAGAGTTTTAACCTTACTTCACTTCAGCTCTTCAGTAATGAATTACAGTATCAACTGGATTGAAAATGCATGAAATTGGTTATTGTTATTGTAACCTATGGCACTGTGAGCTGCAGCACAGAGTGGCAAAAGCACTAGTGGGCAATGACAGAATGTTGGTCTGGTGGCATGAACATGGACTGTCCTTTTAAATATTAACTTAGACCGTTGGTCACAAAAAGTCAGTTGGTGCTTTTTTTTTTTTAAAGAACTGCTGTTTCTGTACTGAGAGGATATCAGTTCAGGGTTCTTAATGATTTTTGTCATAAAAAAGACTTTGAAATAGGCACAGATTTTGAAGAAAGCTGTGCCCAAATGCCCCTGCTTGTGATTTGATTGCTGGTACTAGTGATACAATAACACTAACAGAAGTAGGAGCAGTCAGCCTTTTATACACACACACACACACACACACACACACACACACGCACACATATACATATATATATATATATATATATATATATATATATATATATATATATATATATATATATATATATATATATATATATATACTGAGCTACATTTGGACCAGACTGCGTTACTGCCATCACTGATCACTGAGCTACGTCATTGTCTCAGGATTATCAGTTCATCGCAACAGACCCATCTTCAGTTCCTGGCTACCTCTTCACCTCTAGGATCAGAGACCGAGACGTTGTTGTGTGAAAGGGTGGTGGGGACTGAGTGCACTCAGGAGAACTGAATTTGTTAAGACTCGATAATTACAGAAATATTTTAGTTATTTTTTTATTGAGATCTCATTTTTTTTGCATTGTTATTATTCCTTTTGTTTATTTCTTTTTAATCCAGTGTGTATTATTGCAAAATTTCATAGGTGTATGAAGATAATACATATATACACACCAGGTTATTCATAATTGTTGTCATTCAGAATCCTTTGTCATCCTTGGGGTGGAGGATTTTCTTGTTATTGTTTTTGTTGAATTAACTCGCACGAATGACTTCTGCTGTTGCACAGCGCGTGCTTATGGTGTTGCCAGGTGACAGAAAGAAGATGTGATTTGATGGCGCTGATTGCAAAATAGAGAAAGAGAGAGAGAATAAGAAGAGACGAACAGAAGAGACGGGTCAGAGAAAACCATACACCGTGTCCAAAGTCTACTGTAGAACCGAACTAGCCGAGGGAGCCGTTACTGAGCGCCAACCTGAAGAAAGACGTGGCTGAAGTTAGCTTCTTATGTAAATTCCACCTTTCCACCTTAAGTGATGCAGCAGTGACAGGCGGCGGAATGTAACTTCTATATCATTTAAGGTGGAACGGAGTATTCAAATAAGAAGCTAACTTCAGAAAGCAAGCAACTGAGCTTTCCCAGCAAACTGATAGCGAGTCTGAGTTTTAAGGTAATGTTAGTTATGGTTATATGTAATGACTAGTTAAGAAATTAAGTCAGTGTGATGGTGAGTTATGTCAGTAAATGATCTCCCTTACAAAAAAGAAGTTTATTCAAGTGTACTATTAGTTTACTTCTTTTAAACTAAAAGGAAGTGAGTATACTTTCAGTTTACTTTTTATGTACTTCTCAGTGATATACTAAACACAGTTATACTTAAGTATGCTTGGGTTATACTGACAAGTATAGAACAGTCTAAGTATATTTGGCCTTTACTTGTACTTAATCTTTTGATTGAGATAGTAGAAGTAAGTTTTCTTGCTCTACACAAAAACACATCCAGTACAATATTTATTTAAAATTTGATTTATAAAGATTTATAAAGATACAAATATGTTTCTTAATCTGAGTGTGTCATATAGTGTGTCAACCTAGTCATATACTTTAAAGTACAACAATAATATAAGCAGTAATAAGTATTATGTTAAGTTCACTTAAAGAAAACCTACAAGCTAGTAAACTAACAGTAAACCCTTACGTTTACTTTTAGTGTAGTTGCAGTACAAAAGATGTAAACTAGTTGTTTAAAAACTAAAAAGTGGGCCAATTTAGTCCCAAGGAGTATTAAAATGGTACTTATACAAGTGTACTACTAGTACAATGACATTAGTATAGTAACTGCATAAAGTATTCTTAATAAAATGAGCTTTAAGTATACTTATTTTCTGTAAGGGCTAAACTTAAAAACATAACCATAGAAAATAAAAGCCTGAACTTTATTCACATTATCGTTTTGTTCATAGTTACAAACACACACTCACAAGAACATATACCCCCCACACACCATTTTCCCTCACAGTGATGCATAAAATACACAGCAAACTAAATATCAGGTGGTGTTTGTAGCAATTTGGAGCCTAAAATGCATCAATCTAATGCAGCAAGTGTAGGACAAGCTTCAGCATAGTAACTGAGTGTACAGTAGCCAGTCTTGTGAACTTACAGTATGATATATAGGTCTAGTAATAAATTTCAAATTTAAAACCTTACTATATGCAATTTAAGCAATAAAAAGTTAAGAATACTTGAATACTAAAATAATCGATAGCTGCAGCCCTAGTATCAACTGGGTTTAAAATGCATGAAATTGGTTATTGTTATCAACATCAACCACAACAAGCTAATCGTGGTTTATCGCCGCTGGTCCTGAAAAGTCTTTGAGAATGTCTCCATATTTCTGTCTGAGAGACGCTGCTGTAACAGACAGTCAGGTTCAGGAGTGATTCAAGAAGGCTGTGCGTAAATCTGTGTGTGAGAGAATGTGTGTGCCCACCTCTGCCCACAAAATCCTTTCGGCGCTTGTTCACCGCAGGAAGTGTGATGTGTGTTCTGTGACAGATTCAAGGAAACTGCTGTGCTTTTGATATTGTGAGTAAGGGGGGGTCTGTGGAATGTAGCGAAACAACCTCCTGGGCTAGAACAAGCATCAGGCAAGGGTGCGCGTGTGCTTTCAGCCACCTCTTACACTTTTTTAGCCTTGTACACCATGACATCAGAGATCACTTCCATCTTTGAATGTCACATAGACATTATGGAAATATTCAAGGCAAAGGACGGTGACCTTCCAGCTCACATGCAGATCTACAAAAGCCTTGCAGGGCACTGTAGTCTTTATGTCTTTGACATCACTGTATGCAATGCCATCAAGATAGCGTGGTGGAGAACACACTTACCCCGCAGACAAACCGGGTCAGTGGTTGGATTTCTTAGCCAGACATGGAATGGCAGTTGTATAGTAGTAAGAATCTTTGGACAGGACTCCTTCATCTATGTAAATGTAGGAAAGGAGAAATGAAGTATTCATGGTATTCACATCCACAAAACAATATGGAGTTTTTAATGTAGTGGAACGTCCACACAAAGCCCAGTGCATTCTCTCTGGTGGGAATGTGAGAAGAAGATGGATGAGGAAGGAGAAATGGGTTCCTTGAGTAGCGACCATGAATTTATTCATTCTCTTTTAAGCACTGGAACTAAAAGGCACACAGTCTGGGAGCAAACAGTCTACAAAAACAGTTCAGCTCAGACTAGGATACACCTTAATAAACAGAAGAAAAGTCCTGTAGATGGTAGGATTGAGTTGTACTAACAGCATTTCAGCTGTGGTTCACCATGTATTTTCTTAAACTTCTGCATTTTTGTAGGCTGTGTGATGTTTGCATAAGCTTTTCGCTCTCCGCTTAAGCAAACAATCTGATCTACCATCATTGTGGCACAGCTTTGTTTGGAAGGCAGCCTTTATTAATTGCATGGATGTATGATATGGTGGTTGGTGAACTATTCTCAGTTTAAAATTATAGCAGCACAACACACGCTAACACACCACCACCAGAGCCACTACAGTGCTGGGAACAAACCACCACCCAAATAATACCTGCTCTTTGGGGGTCCTGATCATTGAGGAAGATGGGAACAAAGTATACAGAGAATACAGTCTGTGAGTGTAGAACTACAAGGAGCTCCTATATGGTAAGTGGAGCTGATAAAATCATAATGTAGATACAATGTAGAACTTGATAAAGTGCTTAGTGAGTGCTTGTCTGGAATTTCATTCATTACCCATCTGGCCACCAACGTCAATAGACGTTAATTCCTGGTTGAATGTTGGTCATGATGTTGGATGACAAAAATTAAATGTCTATATAACGTTGGATCTTGATGTCAGTCTGATGCTGGGTTTTGACGCCAACCCGATTTTCATTTCCAACTAAAATTTGATGTCTATATAACGTTGGATCTTGATGTCAGTCTGACGTTGGGTTTTGACGCCAACCCGATTTTCATTTCCAACTAAAATTTAACATCTGTATAACATTGGATCTTGATGTCATTCTGATGTTGGGTTTTGACATCAACCCGATTTTCATTTCCAACTAAAATTTAACATCTATATGACGTTGGATCTTGATGTCATTCTGGTGTTGGGTTTTGACATCAACCCGATTTTCATTTCCAACTAAAATTTAACATCTATATAACGTTGGATCTTGATGTCATTCTGGTGTTGGGTTTTGACGTCAACCCGATTTTCATTTCCAACTAAAATTTAACATCTGTATAACATTGAATCTTGATGTCATTCTGATGTTGGGTTTTGACGTCAACCCGATTTTCATTTCCAACTAAAATTTAACATCTGTATAACGTTGGATCTTGATGTCATTCTGGTGTTGGGTTTTGACGTCAACCTGATTTTCATTTCCAACTAAAATTTAACGTCTATCCAACGTTAGAGTCCAACGTCTTTTTGACGTGAAAGTGACGTCCTGTGCCTGCAGGGTTTGTCCAACCAACTGCGAAACTCCCAGACAGAATAAGAAACATGAAATATTAATGGAAAGGTATATGGATTACTTTTTTTCCATGTGTAAGCTGCACATATCGTCGATGTCCAATGAATAACATGTACCTCCATTTTTGTCCATTTCTATCTTTCTACATCATCTGAATATAGCAGCTGCCATTTGCATTGTGGGAAAATGGCATGACATGAATAGACCAATAGAAATGCTCCAAAACAGCTTGGAAAAATTTCTGTTTCCATTGACTTACATTGAAAGTGAAGAAAGTTTTTGTGCCGCTCCTGTAAAGTTACTATTTTGGAGACACCTGTTTTTAATTGGACAGCGACGACATATATAATATTACTGATCTACGTCTTTTTCTTTGGATCACCGGTTCATCGCAAGAGACCCATCTTCAGCTCTTGGATACCTCTTCACCTCTACACAGAGATGTCATTTTTTTATGAAGATCTCATTTTTTTGCATTGTTATTATTTCTTTTGTTTATTTCTTTTTAATCCAGTGTGTTGTATTGCAAAATTCATAGGTGTATGAAGATAATACATATATACACACCAAATTATTCATTATTGTTGTTCTTTCACATCCTTGGGGTCATCCTTTTTTGTTGTTGTAGTTTTTGTTGAATTAACTCATCCATAGACTTTAGATTTATCCCATGCTATCCCAGTGACGATATATAGGCTCAGGTTTGTACATAACTTCCTTTTTTGCGCCAAATCTTGTGTGTAATGCTTACTATACCAGGCCTCGAGTGTTTGGATCACCGTACTTCAGCAGTAGAGTGATATTCAGACAGCTGTTGCATAGCATAATATCATAGTCTCAGTTTCTTTAACTGACAAGACTGACATCAAACATTTAGTCTTTACATGATTGGCAGTCGTTTCTTTTCTTTTTTTTTTTTTTTTAATTGGCCCTCAAGAAGTGCACGTGATGCTGTTTCAGATATTTCAAAAGCTCCTGCCACTTGAAACAAATGATCAAGGCAAGCAAAGGGTCCGTTGTGCTTCTGTAGCCGCTCACAGCGAGGGGACCACAAATGTCTCACAGAGAGGAGACTGTGATTCCTAAAGCAGATAACTGTGGTGAGCTGTGTGAAGAGAATAGCAAAATTCAGAGACACTTTTCTCAGTTCATCTTGACTGAATTGAACTACGTCGCCGTTCTTTTCAACGCTCCTTATCAGCATGACATTTTTAACAAAGGAACTCGTCAAACTCTTAAATTAAGAGCTTACTAAAGTCAGTCTAAAGCAGAGCGCAGTGCTATATTGAAGGTACGCAGTGGGTACAAATAATATACAGTCCATCCAGAAAGTATTCACAGCGCTTCACTTCTTCCATGTTTTGTTATGTTACAGTCTTATTCCAAAATGGATTAAATTCATTTCTTCCCTTAAAATTCTACACACACTGATACCCCATAATAACAAAGAGAGAAAGGTTTTTTTGAATTTCACATATACATAAGTATCACAGTCTTTGCTAAGTACAGCACCTTTGGCAGCAATTACAGCCTCAAGTCTTTTTGAGTATGATGCTACAAGCTTGGCACACCTATCTTTGGGCAGTTTCTCCTATTATTCTTTGCAGAACCTTTCAAGCTCCATCAGGTTGGATAGGGAGCTTTGTGTACAGCTGTTTTCAGATCTCTCCAGAGATGTTCAATCAAGTCTGGGTTCTGGCTGGGCCACTCAAGAACATTCACAGAGATGTTTAGAAGCCACTCTTTTGTTATCTTGGCTGTGTGCTGGAGGACGTTATGCTGTTGGAAGACGAACCTTCGCCCCAGAGTTCTAGAGCGCTCTTGAGCAGGTTTTCTTCAAGGATGTCTCTATACATTGCTGCATTTATCTTTCTCTCGAGCCTGACTAGTCTCCCAGTTCCTGCTGCCAAAACAACCCCACAACATGATGCTGCCACCACCATGCTTCACTGTAGGGATGGTATTGGCCAGGTGACACAGACATGATGTTTGGCATTCAGGCTAAACAGTTCAATCTTTGTTTCATCAGATCAGAGAATTTAGTTTATCATGGTCCGAGAGTCCTTTAGGTGTCTTTTGGGAAACTCCAAGCGAGCTGTTCTGTGCCTTTTACTTACGGAATGGCTTCCGTCTGGCCACTCTACCATGCAGGCCTGATTGGTGGAGTGCTGCAGAGATGGTTGTCCATCTGGAAGGTTCTCCTTTCTCAACAAAGCAACGCAGAAGTTGACCCTTGGGTTCTTGGTCACCTCCCTGACTAACGCCCTTCTACCCTGATCACTCAGATTTGCTGGGTGGCCAGCTCTAGGACAAGTCCTGGTGGTTCCAAACTTCTTCCATTTACGGATGATGGAGGCCATCGTGCTCATAGGGACCTTTAATGCTGTAGAAATGTTTCTGTACCCTTCCCCATATCTGTGCCTTGGTATAATAAAGTTCTAGAGGTCTACAGACTATTCCTTGGATTTCATGGCTTGGATTGTGCTCTGACATGTACTGTCAACTATGGGATCCTATATAGACAGGTGTATGCCTTTCCAAATCATGTCCAAGCAACTGGATTTACCACAGGTGGACTCCTATCAAGTTATGGAAACAACTGAAGGATGATCAGTGGAAACAGGAGCACCTGAGCTCAATTTTAAATGTGACGGCAAAGGCTATGAATACTTATGTACATGTGATTTTGTTTCGTTTTTTATTTTAAATACATAAATATGCAGAAAATACAAACAGACTTTGTTCACTTTGTCATAATGTGTGTAGAATTTTGAAGGAAAAAAATTAATTTAATTCAATTTCGAATAAGACTGTTACATAAAATGTGGAAAAAGTGATACGCTGCGAATACTTTCCGGATGCTCTGGAATCGCACCATAATTTGAAAAACAAGCAAATGATTGATTTGATTATGAGCTCATTATGGATCATTCTCATTGACATAAACAACTTTAAAACGCTGCTTGAGTCACTCCGAAAAGAAGAGAAAACACTCAGTGCTTTATCTCGAGGGCAGCTGCCCAGAGGGCAAAGAGCAGCAACTGATGACAGGAGAACATATGGACTCGTCTGTTTCCCCAGCATTCCACTGTCTACCAACCACAGATTAGTCATCTCTGCCATGAGCAGACCCTTTGACAGTGAATCTTTGAAAAAGGAGCTAGTTTGTATAGAGGGTATATGTCATTTTCCTGCCTGAGTACGCTCCTTCACAAAGGCTTTGTTCATAAGACAGGCTCATCATTGAGACTCATCAACATGAATGTTTTTTAATAAACGCTGACAACAATATTTACAGTTAAATGCATGGAAATGAAAGACACAAGTAGTCAATACAGTATTTAACCCACGATTCTACCCTAAAACCCTGCAAATCCCATTGTTTCTGCACACTGCCCCAATCAAAATGAAGCTTCTTGTTTGCCATCGTCTTGTTCAAGTTTACCATTCTATCATAAATGGTGAAGCTTAAATGGTGCATTTATACTAGGCCTTATAAAAATATCTGCTGCACCATTTAAGGTGGAACTAACCATTTGAAAAAGAAGCTGGCAAACAGGAAACTTACTTTAGTCTCACATAATACATTTGCTTTTTTTTCCTAAAGCTGTCAACGGTCAGTACAAAGACCATTCTATATTCTGGCCGAATCTATTTATACAGTCAACTGCAGAAAAGTTCTTTTCAATTTAGATACTTTTGTATTTTCATGGTCTTTTTGCCACTCAGTTGGTCTTTTTGCCACTCAGTGGGCGTAACGGCAGTAACTCCCGCCAACTGCAGCATCATGTGCATACCCTCTACATACATGAGCACTGTTTCACATTCTGTTCCCACAACAGTCTAAAGTACACTTTATTCTGATCATCCTCAATAGCTTTTCTACACCTTTTAGTTTAATGAATTACAGGCTGGGATTTAAACTGTGTGCTTACACAAAATGGCAAAAAACATTAACCATGTAATGGTATTAACAGCATCATATATAACCAACAGATAAAGTGACTAAATATGGACAAACTTGCAGACAATCTTCTACTAAAAAGAATCAATCTTGTTAATATTGTATTGTTCCACTCAGCTCTTGTGGCTTTAAGCAGCTAAACGTTTGTGTTAGTTTGTGATTAGTTTGTAACCAAAGCTTCTCTATGGGGTTTAAATCCACCAACCCAAAACTAACAGTAAGCGTTATAAATTCATCAACAGCAATACGGATATCAGGTATAGGGCCAATACTTTGTTCATTTACTCGTATTCATGAAAACGCACCAATGTCAACGTACCCATACCCATGTGAGATAACCTGTAACCTGTGTACAGCGCCATGCTAACGATTGAACGACTCAAACTGCTAACAATGCGAAACGTTACTGACTCCATGGAGGTTGGAAACGTTACTATTAACGTTCCACATATATACATTCATTTGAGCCAAGAATACATTGAGATTTTAGCCCATTTATACATGAGCACACAAACACAGAAACCTGACCAAGTCACATACCTGTACTTTATACTATGTTATGCATGTAACCATAACTACTTAAAACAATTATGCATGCTTATGTCTTTCTTATAAAACTATGTGTGCCATTTAATGCTTTATAAAGGCCTTTATGAAGCATTATGAATGCAGGATAGCAAGTTATTGTTAATTTTTACACCTCTCTCTCTTTAGCATTGGCAACACAGCAAAGAAACAATTATTTATAGATGATGTGTTTACTTGTTTACACTTATAGAATCAACAAAACATGTATTTTGCCCAAACATTTGCAAAATATACACTATAAGCCTAAAAGTATGTTGACATCCATTCATTTTAGCCAATTGCTGTACAAGTACTGGTGGAGACGAGGCTAGCAAAACAAAAAAAAATCACTGTTACCAAAGTCCTGTCACATTCAGTACTGTAGCGTATGGAGTGTCCCTCATGAGCTCCACGTAGTTACACGCCCAAACTATAACATTTATTATTTGAAAAACAGAAGAAATAGTGAGGTGAAATCACAGCCTCTCTTAGCTACATGCTAAAAACATAGCCCTGCTTTTCTTCCCTCAGCAAAATCCCACCACCACTTCTTAAAGTTCTTAAAGTTCTTGTCTAAATGAATTTAGAAATCCTCAAATAAACCTTTCTTCTTTCTTTTTCTCTAACCAAACTACATAAACACAGCGTGGTGAGCTTGTTACCCTGTATGTTTCTGTGTGCTGTGTTGAATGGGCGTTTTGTACAGTGAGTACAGTTTTTCTGATTTGAAGCTTTTTGGCCCCCTTTTTTCTGCAGGTGTAACTCAAAACATACTCTTATACTAAATACATAATATTTACATAATAATTTTCTTACATAAACACATATTTAGATACACAAACAATTAAAAAAATAATTCTCAGCACAAATAAAATATTCAGCACTTTTCAAATGACTACAAATGTGTTGGAAACATCTTTGAAGTAATTACCTGTAAAATGCATCCACCAATCAAAATAAAGAAAAGCTTTTACTCTCGCTCAATTTCCAGTAAACCTGTGTAAAAACGAACTTCGGGTAATTTCTTTTGAGGCGCTGATATGCCTTCATGTCATGTTTGGGTTTGAAGATTTGACTTTAGATGTGATTTAGACTGTGTGCGTCCACACCTGCGAACACAAACACACGAAAAGAGAAACATGAAAGGAAACCAGCGTCTCAGGCCTGATTTGGGAACGCAGAGGCACAAAGCATATTTTTTTTCTTGCTTTACTTAAACAAGCAAAACATTTTAGTGGAATGTTGAGTGCATTAATGGGGATGCAGCTGTCGTGTACATATTTATAGAACTATTTGTGCGAGCTTTACTATTTAATGCGGACTTTACAAAGTAAATAGTTATGAGTTGCTTTAAAAATAAGCGTATAAGGAGTTATATGGCATGCATAATAACTGGCATAAGTAGTTATCATTACATCAACAATCAATAAAGCAATAGTATATGAATTTATAATGATAGACATCATAGTGCACTAATAACATTCACTTATTAGATGCGCCAATGTTATGCATATAACTATAACTACTTAAAACAATTATGCATGCTTATGTCTTCTTTATAAAACTTTATCTAACAATGTGTGCAATTTAATGCTTTATAAGGGCATTTATATTATATATTATATATTACTTTATATACTAATATATATATGAATATATATATATATATATATATATATATATATAAATATATATATATATATATATATATATAACTTTTTACACCTCCCTCTATTTAGCACAAGCCACAATCTTTCCTCAATATGTTAATTTAGTAAATGAACAAAGGTGTCAAAAGTATTCACATTCATTGCTCAGGTAGAAGTATAGATACTAGGGTTTAAAAATACTTCTGTAGAAGTTGAAGTATCAACTCAAGCTTTTTACTCCAGTAAAAGTGTAAAAGTACTTCTTTCAAAACTACTTAAAGTATAAAAGTAAAAGTAATGTAAGGAAAACAAATGCTATTAAGGGCAAAAGCTTAGGCCACACCACAGGGGTCTATAGTGCACTAGCCCACCTCCCCAAAAAACCCATTCTTCTAAAAGCCATAATGACTATAATGTTATATTAAAATGTTAATGTTGATAAATTTGGAATGCGCTAGGCTTCCTGTTTCAGCCACATATACACCCATTGAAAATGAATGTAGTTTAATACAATGTAAATATATTAAAGAAGCATATCTGTGTACTACTGAGCATTAACATGTGTTTCATGGAGCAGAAGATATGATGACTAGTTGTCTATAATTATTGTAATGGTATGTAAACTGGTAACTGGAATGTAAATGTAGATGAATAAAAACAAGCTGTAAATGAAATAGGAGTAACAAGGTTGTGTTTAAAATGTAAGGAGTAGAAAGTACTGATAATAGTATGAAAATCTAAGGAGTAGAAGTAAAAAGACAAGGAGTAAAAATTACTCCAGTAAAGTATAAATAACCGAAATTTCTACTTAAGTAAGGTAACAAAGTATTTGTACACTGTTACTTGACACTTCTGCAAATAAACAGTGACAGGGCATTAAATGTGCAGAAGGTTGTTCTCTAAAGATGAAGCGCTTACTTGTTTATACTTGATAAAATCAACAAAATATGTATTTTGCGCAAACTTTTGCTAAATGTACATTAAAAGTATACATTAATATACAAATGTATGTGGACATCCCAATTATTGAGTTCAGGAGTTTCACCCACACCCATTGCTAACACTTTGTTGAAATTAAGTACATAGTGATGGAATCTGTTGAGAACTTTGTCAGTAGAGCTCACTGACTTTAAACGTGGTACTTTCATAGGATGCCACCTTTGCTACTTGCCAGGTTGCGGATTTTCCACACTGCTAGATCAGCCCTAGGCAACTGTAAGTACTATTATGGAGAAACGGAAATCTCTGAAGCACTGAAAGCTCAGCCTGGAAAAAGCACTAGACTGGGCTGCCCAGAGCTTAAGCATTTTATCACTTTGCTACAGCCTGCCTACTACCTGCAAAAGCAACATCAGCACAAGGCCTGTACATGAGTCTGGGTTTGGTGGATGCCAGGAGAATGTTACTTGCTGTAATGCATCATGTCAGTTGTAAAGCTTGCAGGATGCATCATGGTCTAGGGCTGTCTTTTCAGTGGTCTAGGATCAGCCCCCTTGGTTCCAGTGAAGGGTAAAGTTAATGCTTAAGCATACAAAGGCATTTTACACTGTTGGTTTGTGGCATCAGTTTGGCAAAAACACTTTCCTGTTCCAGCATGAAATCCAGCCATGGATTTCAAAGACATGGTTTGATGTGTTTGTTGTGTTTGATGTAGAGGAGCTCAAGTGGTCTGCACCCTTTGGGATCAAATGGATCATGAGCCTGGCCTTCTTGACCAACATCAGTTCTCAACCTCACGAAAGCTCTCTGGACAGAATGACACAACCTCCCACAGACACACTCTAAACTCTTGTGTAGAACCTTCCTAGAAGAACCAAATGAAAAAAGCAAACTCTATCAGTGCTTGGACTGGGATGTCTAACAAGCTCATAGAGGTGTGAGGTTCAGGTGTCCAAATACTTTTGGCCATATAACGCATAACTCCTTGTCCTATTATTATATAAAAACAAAGCGTGTTATGTGTGCATCATTTATATAAGGTGGGCTGAACTGATAACAATGGGTGGAGGTGTTAAGCGGATCTCCCTCAGGTTCTTTGTCCAGTGCCATCAGATCATGAATTCAGGGCGCACATTGTTCCGTTATCTCCACACACACACACACACACACACACACACACACACATACATACATACGCACACATCTGACTCATCAGGGCCTCACGCAGAGAAAGGTGAGTCAGTCCGAGTGTGAGGTTGGACTAGAGAGCGATCTCACACACGGAGGAAATGAATTCTGCTTTTCAGTCCACACCTGAAAAATACACGCCTCCAGTGAATCTCACACTGTGTGCACATTGATGTCTGTTATTATGCCAATATGTGTGATTCAAAATGACACTTGTATTTATATGCACGAGGCTGTGAGTACAGTTAACATTTAAATTGTGTTAAGTGGTGCAGTCCCAGCTATTTTCCAAATTACAGGTTGTAGATATTTGTTGCAAGGTCAGTAGTTTGGTATCTGATACCCGTAACAGTGAAATTGGGTGATTCTCCTTAGCAGTTTGATCAGCAACAGCAAATGACAAAACACTATTTAGCACAATCTTTTATTTCTAAAACATATTTTTGGTGATTTTTTTTTATTTTAGTTTGGATTGTGTATGGATTTAACCTCCTTCTGCAGGTTAAATAGTTTGGGTTTTCGTATGGAAGGAAGGAAACACACTGGACAGACCACCAGTTCATTGTAGGGCAGACATACACTACCGGTCAAAAGTTTTAGATCACTACCAGTCAAACGTATTAGTACACTACCAGTCAAACATTTTAACACACTACCAGTCAAACATTTTAACACACTACCAGTCAAACATTTTAACACACTACCAGTCAAACATTTTAACACACTACCAGTCAAACATTTTAACACACTACCAGTCAAACATTTTAACACACTACCAGTCAAACATTTTAACACACTACCAGTCAAACATTTTAACACACTACCAGTCAAACATTTTAACACACTACCAGTCAAACGTTTTAGTACACTACCAGTCAAACATTTTAACACACTACCAGTCAAACATTTTAACACACTACCAGTCAAACATTTTAACACACTACCAGTCAAACGTTTTAGTACACTACCAGTCAAACATTTTAACACACTACCAGTCAAACATTTTAACACACTACCAGTCAAACATTTTAACACACTACCAGTCAAACGTTTTAGTACACTACCAGTCAAACATTTTAACACACTACCAGTCAAACGTTTTAGTACACTACCAGTCAAACATTTTAACACACTACCAGTCAAACATTTTAACACACTACCAGTCAAACATTTTAACACACTACCAGTCAAACGTTTTAGTACACTACCAGTCAAACATTTTAACACACTACCAATCAAACATTTTAACACACTACCAGTCAAACGTTTTAGTACACTACCAGTCAAACATTTTAACACACTACCATTCAAACGTTTTAGTACACTACCAGCCAAACATTTTAGATCACTACCAGCCAAACGTTTTAGAACACTACCAGCCAAACGTATTAGAGCACTACCAGCCAAACGTTTTAGTACAATGCCAGCCAAACGCTTTAGTACACTACCAGCCAAACGTTTTAGTACACTACCAGCCAAACGTTTTAGATACACTACCAGTCAAACGTTTTAGATCACTACCAGTCAAACGTTTTAGATCACTACCAGCCAAACATTTTAGATACACTACCAGCCAAACGTTTTAGATACACTACCAGCCAATTGTTTTAGATACACTACCAGCCAAACGTTTTAGATACACTACCAGCCAATTGTTTTAGATCACTACCAGTCAAACGTTTTATTACACTACCAGCCAAACGTTTTAGTACACTACCAGCCAAACGCTTTAGTACACTACCAGCCAAACGTGTTAGAACACTACGAGTCAAACGTTTTAGTACACTACCAGCCAAACGTTTTAGATCACTACCAGCCAAACGTTTTAGTACACTACCAGCCAAACGTTTTAGTACACTACCAGCCAAACGTTTTAGATCACTACCAGCCAAACGTTTTAGATCACTACCAGCCAAACGTTTTAGATACACTACCAGCCAAACGTTTTAGATACACTACCAACCAAACGTTTTAGTACACTACCAGTCAAACGTTTTAGATACACTACCAGCCAAACGTTTTAGTACACTACCAGCCAAACGTTTTAGTACACTACCAGCCAAACGTTTTAGTACACTACCAGCCAAACGTTTTAGTACACTACCATTCAAGCGTTTTTGTACATTACTAGTCAAGTGTTTTAGTACTTGTAGTACTGGTAGTTGACTGGTAGTAGTTGTAAGCTGTTGGGGAGCAACGAAGAGGTGAAAGTGTAGTATCACTTGTAGTCTTGCTTGGGGACACTTAACCTTTCAGAAGTCACAGTTATCAACAGCAAGCGCATCATTTTTTTTTCCTACTCATAGCTTTCTGTGAAAAGCACAGATTCTTTCCGTCCACGCTTGTTTATAAGGGTGATTTTATACCTTCCTTGTTTGGTGCAGACCATCTGTCTTTTTCTTTAGTTTAGTCCATTTTAACATGCATGAGCTCCTCACCTGCATTCAGATACACAACAAACTCTGTTCGCTTCCAAGTGAACTGTAGTTCATTTCACGGCTGGTGGGAGCAAATGTCCACACCAGACAGTAAATATGCAGTAGATATACAGAACCTAAATACACAAGACTATAAATACGAATGGGAAATTGGCATTTATCAGCGGACAGTCATTAAGAAAGTTGTGCCAACATTGTCAACAGATACATAGCAGATACAAACTGCTGTCCACAAGATGTAAAAGTCTATAAAAGTTGATTTGAAGTCTGACTCTTGACAGATGCTCATATGAGCAGATACTAAAAACAACAAATGAGGGATAAAGTATTAGTGAACACACACACATGGTTGAGAGAAACTTATTTTTGGCAATACATCAGTGACCTGATTGGTACATTTTACATTGACAGATCAGTCATAAGTGAGCCAACATATATAATAATATAGGTATAGCACCTATATTTTCAGTTTTTCTGGCATTACCCCACCATCCTGGTCATTCTGTCCAGTCTTATATTGTGGAAAGCTAACCATTTACTGTGTTTGTTGTCATTTCATTTCATGCAACTTTTCAATACAAAATCCAAAATCCAATGTCACTATGATTTGCATGATCAGCTATAACTCCCGCCTTCTTGGGACATATTTTGAAACCTTTGCTGATATTAATATTTCAGTTGAAATTAGACACTGTCATTAACTTTCATACTCACTGTCTCTTATTTTCTCTCTCTGTTTCCTTCTTCCCTTCTACCAACATCAACACAAATACATTCTTTCTTTTTCCATTCTCACTGGATAGCCATATAGTAAAAATCTTGATTGCCAAATAAAAGATTTTTCAGGCACACCCTCTTCCAATCACATGCAGGCAAATGAGGAGCATTTCTCAGAATGGCGAGTTTCGATCAGAACCCGGGCAAATATTTCCCCGCGAAAAAAATGCGGGAAAATTGCAGCACCAATTTCTCGTTCCTTCTGGGGCCCGGTTCACTCAGTAAGTAGAATAATAATGATGTGGTCACGCTCCCTGAATATAAAACAATAATAACAATATTACATGTGCTATCAGGGCTGCTGTTGCCTGGAGCACAAAACCTTCACACTTCACCAGTTCTCTGTATGTACTGTATATGTGCATTTGGACTGAGTGTACGAGAACTTTACGTCATGTCTACCTGCTTCTGTGAGTTTGTGTATACGTCTGTAATCAGATCTTTACCTCTGCTGAGTCCTACTGTTTTTTTTTTTTTTGCTACATAGGCACTGGGAGATTCTAGCAGAGAGAGAGAGAGAGAGAGAGAGAGAGAGAGAGAGAGAGGTGTACTTTGTATCTATTTTATGTACATTTGTGCTATTCTGAGGTCTTATTGTGGCCAGATATAGCAAACAGTTTAGTATAGTGAACTACTCAGTTATAGTAAACAGTTTAGTGTAGCAAAATACTGAGTTATATCAAACAGTTTAGTATAGTGAACTACTCAGTTATAGTAAACAGTTTATTATAGCAAAGTACTCAGTTATAGTAAACAGTTTAGTATAGCAAAGTACTCAGTTATAGTAAACAGTTTAGTATAGCAAAGTACTGAGTTATAGCAAACAGTTTAGTATAGTGAACTACTCAGTTATAGTAAACAGTATAGTATAGCAAAGTACTCAGTTATAGTAAACAGTTTAGTATAGCAAAGTACTGAGTTATAGCAAACAGTTTAGTATAGCAAAGTACTCTGTTATAGTAAACAGTTTAGTATAGCAAAGTACTGAGTTATAGCAAACAGTTTAGTATAGCAAAGTACTGAGTTATAGCAAACAGTTTAGTATAGCAGAGTACTCTGTTATAGTAAACAGTTTAGTATAGTAAAGTACTGAGTTATGGCAAACAGTTTAGTTTAGTGAACTACTCACTTATAGTAAACAGTTTAGTGTAGCAAAGTACTGAGTTATAGCAAAAAGTTTAGTATAGTGAACTACTCACTCATAGTAAATGGTTTAGTATAGCAATGTTCTTAGTTATAGCAGAAATTTAGTATAGTGAACTACTAAGTTGTAGCAAACAGTTTAGTATAGTAAACTATTCAGTTATAGTAAACACTTTAGTATAGCAAAGTACTCAGTTATAGTAAACACTTTAGTATAGCAAAGTACTTACTTATAGCAAACAGTTTAGTATAGCAAAGTACTGAGTTATAGCAACCAGTTTAGTATAGTGAACTACTTAGTTATAGTAAACAGTATAGTATAGCAAAGTACCCAGTTATAGCAAAAAGTTTAGTAAAGTGAACTACACACATATAGTAAACAGTTTAGTATAGCAAAGTTCTGAGTTATAGCAGAAATTTAGTATAGTGAACTACTCAGTTATAGTAAACAGTTTAGTATAGTGAACTGCTCAGTTATAGTAAACAGTTTAGTATAGCAAAGTTCTGAGTTATAGCAGAAAATTTGTATAGTGAACTGCTCAGTTATAGTAAACAGTTTAGTATAGTGAACTACTGTTATAGTAAACAGTTTAGTATAGTAAACTACTCAGTTATAGTAAACAGTTTAGTATAGTAAACTACTCAGTTATAGTAAACAGTTTAGTATAGTGAACTGCTCAGTTATAGTAAACAGTTTAGTATAGCAAAGTTCTGAGTTATAGCAGAAATTTAGTACAGTGAACTATTCAGTTATAGTAAACAGTTTAGTATAGTGAACTGCTCAGTTATAGTAAACAGTTTAGTATAGCAAAGTTCTGAGTTATAGCAGAAATGTAGTATAGTGAACTACTCAGTTATAGTAAACAGTTTAGTATAGTGAACTGCTCAGTTATAGTAAACAGTTTAGTATAGCAAAGTTCTGAGTTATAGCAGAAATTTTGTATAGTGAACTGCTCAGTTATAGTAAACAGTTTAGTATAGCAAAGTTCTGAGTTATAGCAGAAATTTTGTATAGTGAACTGCTCAGTTATAGTAAACAGTTTAGTATAGTGAACTACTCAGTTATAGTAAACAGTTTAGTATAGTGAACTGCTAAGTTATAGTAAACAGTTTAGTATAGTGAACTACTCAGTTATAGTAAACAGTTTAGTATAGTGAACTGCTAAGTTATAGTAAACAGTTTAGTATAGTGAACTACTCAGTTATAGTAAACAGTTTAGTATAGTGAACTGCTCAGTTATAGTAAACAGTTTAGTATAGCAAAGTTCTGAGTTATAGCAGAAATTTAGTATAGTGAACTATTCAGTTATAGTAAACAGTTTAGTATAGCAAAGTACTCAGTTATAGTAAACACTTTAGTATAGCAAAGTACTTACTTATAGCAAACAGTTTAGTATAGCAAAGTACTGAGTTATAGCAACCAGTTTAGTATAGTGAACTACTTAGTTATAGTAAACAGTATAGTATAGCAAAGTACCCAGTTATAGCAAA
Organism: Megaleporinus macrocephalus; assembly: GCA_021613375.1. Taxonomy (NCBI): domain Eukaryota; kingdom Metazoa; phylum Chordata; class Actinopteri; order Characiformes; family Anostomidae; genus Megaleporinus; species Megaleporinus macrocephalus. Next base: position 41,799,917 of record CM038706.1, read on the forward strand.
AAGTTTAGTAAAGTGAACTACACACATATAGTAAACAGTTTAGTATAGTGAACTGCTCAGTTATAGTAAACAGTTTAGTATAGCAAAGTTCTGAGTTATAGCAGAAATTTTGTATAGTGAACTACTCAGTTATAGTAAACAGTTTAGTATAGTGAACTACTCATTTATAGTAAACAGTTTAGTATAGTGAACTACTCAGTTATAGTAAACAGTTTAGTATAGTGAACTGCTCAGTTATAGTAAACAGTTTAGTATAGCAAAGTTCTGAGTTATAGCAGAAATTTAGTATAGTGAACTATTCAGTTATAGTAAACAGTTTAGTATAGTGAACTGCTCAGCTATAGTAAACAGTTTAGTATAGCAAAGTTCTGAGTTATAGCAGAAATTTAGTATAGTGAACTACTCAGTTATAGTAAACAGTTTAGTATAGTGAACTACTCAGTTATAGTAAACAGTTTAGTATAGTAAACTGCTCAGTTATAGTAAACAGTTTAGTATAGTGAACTGCTCAGTTATAGTAAACAGTTTAGTATAGCAAAGTTCTGAGTTATAGCAGAAATTTAGTATAGTGAACTACTCAGTTATAGTAAACAGTTTAGTATAGTAAACTACTCAGTTATAGTAAACAGTTTAGTATAGTGAACTGCTCAGTTATAGTAAACAGTTTAAAATAGCAAAGTACTGAGTTATAGCAAACAAAGTACTCAGTTATAGTAAACAGCTTAGTATTACAAAGTGTTTAGTTATAGTGAACAGTTCAGCATAGCAAAGTACTTAGTTATAGTAAGCAGCTCAGTATAGAGAAGTACTGAGTATTACCAAACAGTTTAAAAAGCAGTGAAATGCTAAATGTTATACACTGCTAAACAGTATGTATTACCGGTATGTATAATCTAATATTGTTCGGCTAGTGGTTCAAAAGTTTTCCTTTAGTTCCTTTTTTTTATGACTTGACATAGCAGTTATTGCAGTTGAAGGCATGTACTCAGTTATAGTTAATGTATTTAAACCAGTTCAGTATTTCAATTCCTTATATCAAAGTTCAGTATTTAAGTCAGTTATGCCAAGTATAAAGTCATTTAAATAATACTATCTTTCAAGCCACTTATTTAAAAAAAAAAAATTAATTGTTATATTTGTTATACCAAGTGACTATGAACAAGTTGAAGTTCCAACAGTCAAATTCTGCAGAGATAACTGACCGCTCAATATTTAAAACTGCTTAGTTACGCCAAGTGATTTTGAAAGCTTAAAACCAAGACTCAGGTGACCAATCATAGTTCAGGGGAGAACAGGCCACGCTATGTGTGTTTGAAATCACTAAGTTATACCAAATTTTAGAAAACAAGTTAAATATTCAGCATTTTTTGTCAAGGTCACGGTTGAAAATGTAGCTATACCAAGCGGTTTTAAACAGATTATATTACAAGAAAAACTTAGCTTAGCTATATCAAAAGATTTTACAAAGATATTTTCAACAAGTCCTGGTTTAAAACCACTCAGGTCCCCACTGGAAACTCCATTATAGCAAAGCGTAACAGTAATTTTTAAATTACTCTGTCTGTAATTGTTGAGTCCTCATCTTTGCAGAATCCATGACTTTGGTATTTTGTCATAATCTTTGACCTGTGCACATGCGCCCTCTCTAACACACACACACACACATGCACACACACTGACCAGACTTGTAAGAATGATTACGTTAAAACAAAAAAAGGGTTAGTTTATCTCTGCACTGTGCACTTGCAGATAAAGAAGGCAGTAAAGGAAGTGAGTAAGGGCTCATTTTAATTTGGATTTGGAAACAGGCCATAGTGACCCTAATTCTGTGTCTTCCTGGACTTGGCACAGACTGCAACTGGGTCGCCATGGAGATCTGGCACCGATGTGTGCTTCTCAGCTACTACCGGGACACACACGGACACACACACAAATGCACACCCCAAACCAAAGTTCTGCTGTGTGTTGGGAGACATATACTCAAGCAGGAGACGGAGAGTTCTGGGTTTGGATAAGTAACCGTACCATGGTCTACATGTTACACTCCATGTCCTGGTAGAAAGCACCACTAGGGCTGCACAACATATTGTTTGTTGGCCTTTACAGATGCCTGCAAATGAGATCTCTAAAGCCATGCAGACCACTTTATTTGTCATCCTCACTACATGTAATGAGTTGGGATGGAGCAATAAGGGACCTAAGACCTAGGTTGCGCACCATTGGTGTGTTATTCTATTCTGTGCTGTGAACATCTTGACCAGTCTAAGCTCTGGTTAAGTGTTTACTTGTGTGTTTTGATGGATCAAGGTGTTCGTGTAATCCATAGCTCTCCAGTCTTATCCGTAAAGGCCCAGCAAGGGTGCGGGTGAGTCGGGTGGCTTGTGCTTGAGTGGAATGAAAAGAGCTCCAGCTCCTTGTGGATAAGAGATGTGATTTTTTTTCATTTAATCCACGCACCAAGAGTTAGTTAGTTTGGTCACAAAGTAGTTTAGTATAGCAAATACTGAGTTATAGCAAACAGTTTAGTATAGTGAACTACTCAGTTATAGTAAACAGATTAATATAGCAAAGTACTGAGTTATAGCAAACAGCTTAGTGTAGTGAACTACTCAGTTATAGTAAACAGATTAATATAGCAAAGTACTGAGTTATAGCAAACAGCTTAGTGTAGTGAACTACTCAGTTATAGTAAACAGATTAATATAGCAAAGTACTGAGTTATAGCAAACAGTTTAGTATAGTGAACTACTCGGTTATAGCAAACAGTTTAGTATAGTGAACTACTCGGTTATAGCAAACAGTTTAGTATAGTGAACTACTCGGTTATAGTAAACAGTTTAGTATAGGAAAGTACTGAGTTATAGCAAACACTTTAGTATAGTGAACTACTCAGTTATAGTAAACAGATTAATATAGCAAAGTACTGAGTTATAGCAAACAGCTTAGTGTAGTGAACTACTCAGTTATAGTAAACAGATTAATATAGCAAAGTACTGAGTTATAGCAAACAGTTTAGTATAGTGAACTACTCGGTTATAGTAAACAGTTTAGTATAGGAAAGTACTGAGTTATAGCAAACAGTTTAGTATAGGAAAGTACTGAGTAATAGCAAACAGTTTAGTATAGTGAACTACTCAGTTATAGTAAACAGATTAATATAGCAAAGTATTCAGTTATAGCAAACAGTTTAGTGTAGTAAACTACTCAGTTATAGTAAACAGATTATTATAGCAAAGTACTGAGTTATAGCAAAAAGTTTAGTATGGTGAACTACTCGGTTATAGTGAACAGTTTAGTATAACAAAGTACTGAGTTATAGCAAACAGTTTAGTATAACAAAGTACTGAGTTATAGTAAACAGTTTAGTATGGTGAACTACTCGGTTATAGTAAACAGTTTAGTATGGTGAACTACTCGGTTATAGTAAACAGTTTAGTATAGGAAAGTACTGAGTTATAGCAGAAATTTAGTACAGTGAACTATTCAGTTATAGTAAACAGTTTAGTATAGTGAACTGCTCAGTTATAGTAAACAGTTTAGTATAACAAAGTACTGAGTTATAGCAAAGAGTTTAGTATAGCAAAGTGCTGAGTTATAGCAAACAGTTTAGTATAGTGAACTACTCAGTTATAGTAAACAGATTAATATAGCCAAGTACTTAGTTATAGAAAAGAGCTCCAGCTCCTTGTGGATAAGAGATGTGATTTCTACATATAATCCACCCACCAAGAGTCTGTTAGTTTGGTCACAATAAAGTAGACCCATCTTTGACCATGTCGTTTCAGGAGAGTTTACCGCAATGTGTAGCAGGATCATCGCAATGCTGCTATTTTGTCTATACTGCACAATATATGTGTGTGAGTGTGTGTTGCATCCCAGAGGGAGTACCGAGTTCCCAGCTGCAGTGATATTCTGCAGCTATCATCGAAAACATGATCCTGTATCAACCCTCTTAACCTCTGCCATCTCTGTTTGTCCTCCCTCGCTTTCTTTCGTCCCCTGCCAAACATAACTCGTTTTCGACCTCCTGAATATTTAAAGTATATGACGGTCATCTTATAATGTTTGTTCAGGTCTGGGCAGCTGTGGAGGCTTTGAAAGGAACGATCTCGGTCAGTTACATCCCTCAGCATTTCAGAGACAAGATTTTATTGCCTTTATTTGCTTCTTAATCATGGTTTTATCGACTTGTGACTTGCTTTGTGTCGGAGCTCGGCCAGTTTATTTCAGTGTTTAGCCCCTAAACATTGCAACACGGTTGGAAGCTGCTAGTGGTCTGTCAGAGTGGAACAACTAACACATGAAATAGCCAATCAGAATACACCTGGGGTGTTAAATTGGTAAACCAATGGGCGACAACTTAAGGGAGGCAATTATCTGCCCTTTCCTTTGCTCCTCCTTCTCGTTCTCTCTCGCTCTGTCTCTCTTTCCGATGGGAGAATCCAATTTGGTGGCGCGGGCCTTCGTAATAAAGGCTTGCTTTATGAAGAATGTGTCTGATTGAGGATTTATCCAATCCTTTATCAAGACTGATTGTTTACCTTCTCTCTTGAAGATTGGATTGAAAAAACGGCTGAGTCGTAATCCACGCAGAACAGAGGAGAATCAGAACGTCTGCCGCTCACTCCCCCTTTCTCGCTGCATTTCTTTCTTTGCCTCTAAATGGGCTGAGGCACAACATTCAGAAGAAGATGGTAGATATTTTAGCTTGGGCTGTCACGGATAGAAATGCAGCAGTCCTGAATCTCTGTGTCCAGCTGGTAGATCAGAGCCTTGCAGAGTGGTGTCTTTTGGATTTCAGACAGCTCAGCGTTTTTTATTTTTTTGTATCACTGAGAGAGATTTGGCCTGGGCTAAGCTCAGGAAATTTGGTGGCGGGAGGGGTGATTCGGCAGCTGTTCACACGGAAGCTGCGGCTCAGTGAGTTATCAGGGAAAACACATCTCTCTTGCAGCCATGGAGCTTGCTGAGGTCAACGCGTGCTGCCTGAATGCTTGGAGGTCTTGGAGATTTTGGGAACAGCCCCTGTTTTTAACCTGTTTCAATCAAAATCATGTTAAACTTGGTAACGCTGGTCTGAAGTTGGGCTGGTGGACAGGTGGAATAGGAATTTTTATGTGAGTACTGCTCACAAAATCTCAAAGCCAGTGGTACTGACTGTGTTGAAGTATCTTATGAGATAGTTAGTAGTATTTGTGTAATTCGAAATGTCATAGACTGGATGTACATGTTAGTATTAGGCTATAGGCGCCAAACTCAATGACAATAACAACATGGTGCAAAGCCGTGTTGGATAGTAGACTTTATCAATGCTTTATCATGAGATTGATTAGAACACTAGGGCTGTTTGACCCTACATGCATTAGAGAGTGCTAGCAGGCCTAGAAGACCGAGCAAAGCCCCACTGCTACAGTCCTCTACAAGTAAAGCAGCTACCCTGGAAATTCAGATATTACACTGGTTGAAGCTGTGGAGGTGCTTTCAATCCGATATTCTGAATGACATTCTCAGGTCGTTCTCCGGGGAGAGCTTTAAATGTTTAATGTTGATTACTGCCAGAGCTTCGGAGCCCAAAAATGGTATTTTGGACAGCCTTAATCAGTACTGCTATTACTGAAGGGGTTCTGGGTTCAGTCCAAAAGTATTGCCTGTAAAAGTAGAGAAAAGTTTGCACATTGGCGATTTGTCGTAGATGAAAATCACAGATCTTGCCGTTGTGACTTAAACCACAGAAGCTCCGTTGCTAAAAACGAACCCTACCGGAATAGGGCTTAAGAATGAGGACTGCATATGCTTCTCCAGCTGTCACTAGTGGGATGGAAAATAAGAGGTGACCCTGTCTTTGGGGTCCTCCTGCAGCGTACTGTTGGGAATTTTAGAATGTAGAGAAAGTGTGGTATCTGCGACAGTGCCGGCTGACTCAGTGGTGGAGTATACCGCAGGATCACTTCTGCATTCAAATACGGGTTTGCCAAATATGCCCCAGAAATATAAAAAAAAAACAAAAACAAAAACAAAAAAAAAACAGTCACTGAACCTGCAATGACTTGTAATCCATAGTATTATTAGTGCATTATGCACAGTTGGGAAAGGGTGTTTGTAACATGAACTCCAACAAAACAAAGATCTGAAACTATTTTTTGCCTACAAATGACAGCAGACATCCATGCTCATAAGTGGATTTTACTCATGAAAGATTTATTGTTTATGCTAGTCTGTGCTGGTTGGTATGACTGTATTAAAGATTTTATTTTTAAGAATTAATACTATTGCTGAAAACCCTGATTCAATTCTGTCAGGTTTACGAATGAGAGTTAGTAGACACTGCACTGGATGTCTTACTGAGAGACTTGGTTGGACAACTTGTGGCACTGTGATCCAACCAGCAACTGAAGATGTTTCACATAATAATGAAGAAGTGGTGTGCGCCATGCAGTAGATAAAGTCGCTTGCAATGCTAATATTCCATGATGAAACCAGACAGAGGGTCCTCCAGTTCAGCAGCCTTGCTATTTTTACTTGCCGAAGAAAGGAGAGCTAAATGCACCACATATTGAAGAATGCTCTGGGGTTTTATAATTTAATCTAGGACGGCCTTTGCTGTCCAAGAAAGGAATGTCAGAATTCTTCTTCCCTGCTTGCTTTCGTTTAACACACAGATCACTCGGGAAAGCGCGTGCGTCAAGCCAGTGTCGTGATGCAAACTATTCTCATTAATGCTAATGCAGTCAGCAAGACGGTGAGGGTTTCAACAGCCTGAATCCTGATTGCTCCCAACAATTAATAAAGCTCACAGCCGTTCTCTTGATGTCGGTTTAAGCGGAATAAAGCGAGTGCCTTCAAACGCCTGGGTTTCACGTACAGAAGTATAGCTGCGGAGGAGTAAAGTGTTTTTAGACAGTAAAACGACCTGAACGTTTTGGGTAACAGGAGCGGCAGAGAGAGGGAGGTCTGAGGTCACTTTGAGGACCTGGGCTGCATTGTGCATGTATGGCTTCGGGGCAGAGCTTTTAGTTAGCGTTGTGGAATGGGCTGCTTCTGTCTATCCTATAGCATTTCTGCCACATTGACTCAGCCAGCTGAACGCACAGCCTTTAGTAACACAATAGCAAGCCTAAATGGCTTTTCTGAAAGCGATCCCTGCTCTCTACATTATTAATTCATACTGCTGGTCATCGCAACCTTGGGACCGGTGCAGGGTGGGAAAGAGGGGGGGGTGGGGAGGTGTAGGGAGAGGGGAGAAAGAATTAGGAAAGAGACCAGGATGACGGCGGGAGGGGTGGACGAGCTTGAAACGAGGAGGACGAAGATGGGGAGGAAGAGAAAGGATGGTGTGGGTTAGGTTTCTGTCCTTGGGAAAGTGCAAGTGGGGGGGATCGATAGAGAACTGAAAGCAAGCAAGATCAGGTGGCATAGCAGCTCTAAGAAACGCTCACCACCGCTCAGGCAAGACACAAACAAGGTCATACAGTGACCCCTAAGAGAAAGAGAGGGAGGGAAGGAAAGAAAGAGAGAATAAACAGTAAAGTGAGCAAAGGAAAAAGAGTGCATGTCAAGGGAGGGGACACATTTAGGAGTCAAATGAGATAAAGAGTGAGAGAGGGAAAAGGAAAGAGAAAACTTCTGGAAGTCTGGCGCACCTCCTGCTTGTGTGCCTGTGGGTCCTCCAGTGGCCGGTGTTTTGCCGGTGATCCACTGTGTGCGCAGCATCTCAATGCAATAACTTAGAAACTCCACCACTCGCGGACGTCATGGAGCTTCCACCTCAGAATACTTGCTGGGCGATAGGCTTGTGCCTCCTAAACAATATCTTAATTAACGGTACGCCACAAAAAGGTATCTCTTCAAATTTGAACGCTAAAGGGATCCAGTAAGAAAAGAAGAAATTGGCCTCCTGTTGGGGCCAGTTTTGAAACTAGGGTTCACAAATGTTTACTGCTTGCTGCAGGCAAAGTCAGCTTTCTGGCGAAGGGCGCAGTCAAGTTTTTGAAGTGTGGAAAAAATGTTTTAATAAATATTTTAATAAATATTTGTAAGAAGAAGTTAACTTAGCAGGAAGGTATTGCTTTTGGTATCTAGCTATGCAGCGCTGGCTCCAGCCTTTTAGGGGGCCTAAGTCAGATTTCTTTGGGCCCCCAAACACATCTTTGTTATATATTGACTACCACAAGTATATGTATTTATAACTGTATAGTTGTTGGCAGTTATGTGATACTGATGAAGCACAAATTAGAGGTGCAGATTCCTGCTATCGAGGCAGTACATATCAGCAACTCCTCCTACAGTCGTGCTTCCACTTAAGACAACAATTGAAGATGTGCACAACTGTGGAGTCATACAACTTATTTGTTAGTGGGTCCATGACACAGTACCAAGGTGCTTCACAATGACTGTTGTTTGGCTTTTTTTACTGTTTTGTTGATTGACCCTGTGGATCCTGTGGATTAATTACGGTTGTATACTGAATATGCCCACTTTACATAAAGACCCAGTCATAGACTGCCTCAGCCAGAGACTGCCTCAGTCATACACTGCCTCTATCTGTGCAGCTTCTAAAGCTTTGCTATCCAGATTTCAAACAGAGGCTCCTTTCGTTGCTATTTAGTTTAAACTGTAAATACTGTTTGACCAGAGGATGATGGGTCTCCCCTTGTGAGTCTGGTTCCTCCCAAGGTTTCTTCCTCCAGTCTGAGGGAGTTTTTCCTCACCACAGTCGCCTCTGGCTTGCTCACTGGGGGATATATGTTATAACCAGTGCTTAATTTGTGCTGGATCTTGCTGGAACAAGATCCGGCACCTCTCATATTTCAGGTACGTGTGTTCCAGAACTTATTTATGTGGATCCACCACCTCTTTGACGTCTTTTTTTGTAGGACACCTAAAACTATTCGTCCAGTGGCATCTCTGAGATTTTATGGTTGCAACTCTTTACTGCATTCATTAAAGCTAAGATTATTTTATTGTATAGAATGCTACTATGTTAGATGGACACTTAAAGCACTGTTGTGTCTATGCGTTCCAGGACCTTTTCCCTCACTGCCACTTGCTGGATCACCCCACCTTTAGTGTTCCATTACCTGATGTTTTACAGATTAAGCACTGGTTATAACTGTCTGTTTTCAAAACTCTGTAAAGCTGCTTTAAGACAACATCGTTGTAAAAAGCGCTATATAAATAAACTTGACTTGAAACCTGACTTAAATATAAGTTAATCACTCTTAAGGGTCCCCCACTGAAGATGTGGTTCATTGTAAAGCAAGCTGGAGAGGCTCAATGCATTTATATACCTGTTATTCCTGATTTAAGTGTTAGTGATGTTGTATCTTCTTATTCGCCAGTTTTCCAATTCCACCTTAAATGCCACAGTACGCCCCACAATGGAACTGCCAATATCAGCCTGTCCTGACTGCAGATGAAGGCTTACAAGCCATCTTTTCTGGTGATTTTTGGTTCAATTTCTTGCATTTCCCCAATAAAGAACACTATTTAGTCATCGATTTAAGCTTCTTGTGATATCTTGGTTAGACTTGGTTAGATTTGGACAACCGTAAACAACACAAACATTAGGCATTTTGAGAATCTGTCAAACAAAATCACCTCCGACCCTCCATCTGCTGTTTATGCTACAGTACACCAGTGATGTGATGTCATATGCAAAGAACCTGTTTTGTATTGCTGATGATTGGATGCTTGGCTGGGTTTTAGGGTGCAGGTTAAATTACTGAAAACCTCAGCATTCTGGATCCGGGGATGTGTCTAGCAATGCAACATTTTTGGCTTACCCAGCTAACTTTAAGCTTAGTTTTACATTGCTGGTAGAGTGGTAGTATGTTTTCACATGATTGGCTGTTCATCATAAACCTCCTGCTTTCATGTACATATGGAATTAGTCACAGTCTGGGCATCTACCAGAGAAAGTTATGTTTGATGAAGCTGAAACTTAGTCAGCTTATCTAAGGTAAACTTGAATCGTAAACAGACCCTTGGAGGCTTGTATGTTTTAGGACATGAGCTATTAGAATGCCCATCTTTCAAGCTAGCTTGTTACAAATGGAGCTGTATGGTGCATCAATGTGGAGGTTTTTAAACGTTGGCTATGATAACCAACAAAAGTACGTCCTTAGACTCTCTTACGAATGAGTGCAGTTTGTTTTAATGGATGGTCCTGAACTCTTCTTCTAGTCCACTGGTTTACAAGCCAGGCTTTGAAGCCCACCAGATGGTTGAGCAAATATGTGGAACCGTCAAGTGGGCCCCAAAGACACTTCTGCTGGTAAATGTTTAAAAAATGGCTGTTATTTGGGAAGTAAGATTTAACATATAGACCCACAGTAACTCTTGATCAAATGGGGATAACCACTAAATACCGTTCTTGAAAGAGTGCACTCAGCAGCAGCACTCCTTCCTAAATGAACATGTATCACTGATACGTTCTATTCTATCCAGTCATATACTTTTTACTCCTTTGAAGTCTCAGCAAGATCTTTGCTGGAGTGCCTGACTTGCTTAACCTTCTCATTAGGTTAGGCTAGTTGAGTATACTGGACTGTTCCAAGTGCTGGAAAGTATGCTTGAGCATAGACCTCACTTTCTTTCTTTCTTTCTTTCTTGTGCTATGTATCACCGCTCATGCATGCGGATGAAATCTCACTGTTGTTTTGATGGCTGGGGTGAAGATGCCCGTTAGTCAGTTAACGTCTGCGTCTCTAGAACGGTCAGTCCCATGAAATTTACGACTGATGGCACTGACTCAAACTTTGGTGCTGGAACAAAGTTCCTGCGAAGATCAAGGACACATACTTTCGATTGTTTATGAGCCATAGAGCAAATCTCATGAATATGAATATCAACCGACGGTCCATATACGTTGCAGGAGACGTTGATCCATCTTCTCGGCAGAGGAAACTGAGACCATCCTCTACGATTTCCAGTCTTCGTTTCATCTATATCCTGATTAGATGGCTTAAGATCAATTCTTCTCAGATTCTACCCATGCTGCAGTCAGCACTGACATCATCGTCACCGCCCTGTTTTAGCTGTTGCTGTTTCAGATCGACAATTTGATCCTTCATCGGTGCTTATGCAGGGTAATTTTATCTCTTACTGATCATGTGCTTAACTATACACGATACTCAGCACTGTCTAAAGTCATCTCGTCCGACATGTCTAATGGATCTCTCATTTGCTGAATCTCAGCACTAATATACTGCAATACTATGTAATACTTGTAAGCAGGCTTATCTAATTGTTGGGCAAGAATGGCACCACAAAAGGGCTTTGGTTCATCTTCAAAACTCTCTTAATAATCCAAGAGGTTGTGCGTGTAAGTCCATTGTTCAAAGTCAGTCTTCCAGTCTCAGTGGCCTTCATTAGTTTGTGGGAGAGAGAGCACTTTTCCCAATTGGCTTTTGAAAGAATGTGGACACATATCCCTTCATCCTCTTTCTCAACCTTTTTCCTTTTTTCTCTCTCAACTCTCCCACTGACTTTCTGCACTCTTCTATCTCTCAACTCTGAACCCAGACCTATTTTTTTTGACTTCATATCCATCCCTCTATCGTCTTTCTTTATCTTTATTAGGTCATTTTTACCAAACAGTCTCAAACCATGTCTTTAAGTACTGAGTGTCCTAATCATCATGCAGATAAACAGCATTCATATTATTTAGTAGTTGAATGGGAGATTTTTATGAGGCAGTAAAAAGTTTCATTATTTATTTCTCTATTTTAAAAGTGTTCCTCCAGTTTTTTTTCCCCATTTCTCATTATCTGCTTCTCATTTCAGTATTTTTCATTTTAACGTTAGACATTGCAAACTTGAAGGACGCAGACCAACAGAATCGTGTGGCACAAGGGAAGAGGAAAAATGTGCAGGATGGTGTAGAAGTCAGAGACTGCTCTTCATTTATTCAGTCAAAATAGCCATTAGGTACAATGTATTAAATTGGGATGCCTAACAACTGTATCAGACCTGGTAGACCACCAATGCTATCCACATTGGTATTTTCATCTTTGAGAGCAAGGAGAAAATTGAGCTTGCTTCAGGTCTGGAATCATCCTCAGGTGTTTCTGTCCATCCTTCCACAGTTAGAAGATAGCTCAATGCCGTAGATTTGAAAGGATGTGTAGCTGTTAAGAAGCTCTTATGCAACTTTGGAGGTGTTTGGAAATACTTGAATCATGTGACGCAGAACATGCAACCAACTTCTAAGACAGAATTTTAGATGTGTGGAAATACTTAAAAATGGGATATTATATTTAGTTGATGAGACTTTTGTGTAATTGTCTGTTACATATGTTTTCCGGTTATAGATAGTGTCTGGTCCTGAACTTGCACAGTACTATATATATTTGACAATTAATACAACAGGAATTATACATTTACCCTCAACTGTGTTGTGTTAAAAAAGAATTTGGTTAGTTAAACTGGTAAATGATTTAAATTTGTAATTATAAAATCAGTCATCAAAATATACACACACACACACATATATATATATATATATATATATATATATATATATATATATATATATATATATATATATATATATATATATATATATATATATATATATATACACACACATCCACTACCAGTAAAAATTTTAGAGCAATACTGGTCAAAGGTTTGAGAACTCTACCAATCAAACGTTTTAGAAAATTTACCAGTCAAACTGTTCTAAGACCGTTGGCTGGTAGTGTACTAAAATGTTTGACTGGTAGTGTACTAAAATGTTTGACTGGTTGTGTACTAAAACGTTTGGCTGGTAGTGATCTAAAACGTTTGACTGGTAGTGTTCTAAAACGTTTGGCTGGTAGTGATCTAAAACGTTTGACTGGTAGTGATCTAAAACGTATGACTGGTAGTGTACTAAAACGTTTGACTGGTAGTGATCTAAAACGTATGACTGGTAGTGTACTAAAACGTTTGGCTGGTAGTGTACTAAAACGTTTGACTGGTAGTGTTCTAAAACGTTTGGCTGGTAGTGATCTAAAACGTTTGGCTGGTAGTGTTCTAAAACGTTTGACTGGTAGTGTTCTAAAACGTTTGGCTGGTAGTGATCTAAAACGTTTGACTGGTAGTGATCTAAAACGTATGACTGGTAGTGTACTAAAACGTTTGGCTGGTAGTGATCTAAAACATTTGGCTGGTAGTGTACTAAAACGTTTGGCTGGTAGTGTACTAAAACGTTTTACTGGTTGTGATCTAAAACGTTTTACTGGTTGTGATCTAAAACGTTTTACTGGTAGTGTACTAAAACGATTGACTGGTAGTGTACTAAAACGTTTGGCTGGTAGTGATCTAAAACGTTTGACTGGTAGTGTTCTAAAACGTTTGGCTGGTAGTGATCTAAAACGTTTGACTGGTAGTGTACTAAAACGTTTGGCTGGTAGTGATCGAAAACGTATGACTGGTAGTGTACTAAAACGTTTGGCTGGTAGTGATCTAAAACATTTGACTGGTAGTGTACTAAAACGTTTTACTGGTAGTGTTCTAAAACGTTTTACTGGTTGTGATCTAAAACGTTTTACTGGTAGTGTACTAAAACGATTGACTGGTAGTGATCTAAAACGTTTGACTGGTAGTGTTCTAAAACGTTTGGCTGGTAGTGTACTAAAACGTTTGACTGGTAGTGTACTAAACGTTCGACTGGTAGTGATCTAAAACGTTTGAGTGGTAGTGTACTAAAACGTTTGACTGGTAGTGTACTAAAACGTTTGGCTGGTAGTGATCTTAAACGTTTGACTGGTAGTGTACTAAAACGTTTGACTGGTAGTGTACTAAAACGTTTGACTGGTAGTGTATCTAAAACGTTTGGCTGGTAGTGTACTAAAACGTTTGACTGGTAGTGTACTAAAACGTTTGACTGGTAGTGATCTAAAACGTTTGACTGGTAGTGATCTAAAACGTTTGACTGGTAGTGTACTAAAACGTTTGACTGGTAGTGTACTAAAACGTTTGACTGGTAGTGTACTAAAACGTTTGACTGGTAGTGTATCTAAAACGTTTGACTGGTAGTGATCTAAAACGTTTGGCTGGTAGTGATCTAAAACGTTTGGCTGGTAGTGATCTAAAACGTTTGGCTGGTAGTGTACTAAAACGTTTGGCTGGTAGTGTACTAAAACGTTTGACTGGTAGTGTACTAAAACGTTTGACTGGTAGTGATCTAAAACGTTTGACTGGTAGTGATCTAAAACGTTTGGCTGGTAGTGATCTAAAACGTTTGGTTGGTAGTGTACTAAAACGTTTGACTGGTAGTGTACTAAAACGTTTGACTGGTAGTGTACTAAAACGTTTGACTGGTAGTGATCTAAAACGTTTGACTGGTAGTGTACTAAAACGTTTGACTGGTAGTGTACTAAAACGTTTGACTGGTAGTGTTCTAAAACGTTTGGTTGGTAGTGATCTAAAACGTTTGGCTGGTAGTGATCTAAAACGTTTGGCTGGTAGTGATCTAAAATGTTTGGCTGGTAGTGATCTAAAACGTTTGGCTGGTAGTGATCTAAAACGTTTGGCTGGTAGTGATCTAAAACGTTTGGCTGGTAGTGTTCTAAAACGTTTGACTGGTAGTGATCTTTCATATTTGTGTATGTATGTATATATATATATATATCCTTGAAGCATAAGACTGCATTGGTTTATTCGCAAAAGCGATCCGGACTGAAGAGTAATTTTCCCGCAGTTGTAATTTTGAGCAGAACATCCATTTCATATATTGTGTTTAAGGATTAACTACTCAGCAGTGCTGTTCTAATGCATGAAACCTGATTCAGATGAAGCATCGAATATCATGGGTACAGAACAGACAGGGAAAGAGGAATGAGGCAGCAAAACCTGACACCGCTTCAATAACCTCGCCGTTTCTCGTCCTCTTTTTCTCCTTCCTTCTCTTCGTTTTTTCCTGCTTGTTATTCACACAGGCCGCTTCCGTCCACGCCTCGCTCAGCCTTTCGGCCTCCCTCCGCTTCTGTCTTCCTCTTTCCAACCCCTCTGTCACCCGTCCCGTAATTGCTGTTATAAATTAACTTTTCTGCGAGTGACACAAATTCAAGTTGAGCATCCACAAGGAGACATTTATTACTTAACACCTGTCAAGTCCGCTTTAATCTGCCACTCGCTCTTTCTTCGCTTCGCGTGGATAATGAAAGCGGGTTATTGCCGGAGTGCGTTTATTTTAAGCTTCCCGTCGGGAGTTTTATGAGTAAGCATTTTGATACAACAAAGGCACCGAGATTTTACATCTCTGCAGGCACTTTTTACACTGTGACCCAACCTTTTGTTGCCCTTTCTCTTCATATCTCTCTTTTTCCCTCTCTCTCTCTCGTCATCTCCCTCTCTCTATCTCTCTCTTAGCTCCATGTATTGCCAAGACATGGTAGGATTTGGATTACACACGAAATACTGAGAACAGTTCTTGGTGTCTTACACTAACTAGGGGGGCCCTGATCCAAGTTTTTTACCCACCTATCCAAACACATTAGTTTTGGGTGTCAGCTCAATTTGATCGGATCTTTTTGCTTTCCTGGGTAGTACATCCACACAGTTTAGGAGAGATATCGCTACATTATGATAATTAATCAGAGCATATTGGGACATTACTTGCCTTAGCTAGTGATATCCTGATTCTTTTTTTTGCCCTCTGTCCAAGTACTTTAATTATGAGTATTGGTTGATAATGATCTGACCTTTGTTTTTTTCTAGATCTACGTTAAGATGTTGCCCCCCAGAATGTAAAGTTACTTTATTTTTAATGTGTGCATGAAGTGATGTCACATATCCTGATCTGTTTTGTTTTTGGTCAACATTTTTAAATGACCATTTAATACTGATTATCATCCACTGTGACTGACCTCCCTTGTGATTTGGCTACCAGCTAATTTACAGAGTTCTCTCTCTCTCTCTTACTCTGTTACTCCCTCTCAGTTCAATTCAAGATAGATTCACTGGTTGGACTCTATATTGTGCAGTGTTGCCAACACATAGTAGGATTTGGATTACACACAAAATACTGAGAACATTTCTTGGTGTCTTACACTAACTAGGGGGGGCTCTGATCCAAAATTTTCTTACCCACCTATCCAAATCCGAACACATTAATTGTGAGCGTCAGATCTTTTTGCTTTCCTTGGTAGTACAACCAAGCAAATGTATGAGATATCTCCAACATGATAACTTCACAGTACAAATGAAGTAAAATACTTAGTAATTACTCTACTCTTACAAAAAAGAAGTTTATTCATGTGTACCATTAGTTTACTTCTTTTAAACTAAAAGGAAGTGAGTATGCTTTTAGTTGACTTTTTATGTACTTCTCAGTGATATACTAAACACAGTTACACTTAAGTATGCTGGGGTTATACTGACAAGTATAAAACAGTCTAAGTATATTTGGCCTTAACTTGTACTTAATCTTTTGATTGAGATAGTAGAAGTAAGTATTCTTGTTCTACACAAAAACACATCCAGTACAATATTTATTTAAAATTTTAATTATAAAGATTTATAAAGATACAAATATGTTTCTTAATCTGAGTGTGTCTTGTTTATTTTATATGTGTCCACTGGTGAGTAAGTAAACGTTGTTAAGTTCTATTTTAAGTAGAAAAAAACCCTTAAACCTAGTCATATACTTTAAAGTACAACAATAATATAAGCAGTAAATTATAAGTATTATGTTAAGTTCACTTAAAGAAAACCTACAAGCTAGTAAACTAACAGTAAACCCTTAAATTTTCTTTTAGTGTAGTTGCAGTACAAACAATGTAAACTAGTTGTATACTTGGTTTACTACTCTTACACTTAAAGTGTACTTAAAAGTATACTTTTAAAAACTAGAAAGTGGGCCAATTTAGTCCCAAGAAGTATTAAAATAGTACATATACAAGTGTACTACTAGTACAATGACATTAGTATAGTAACTGCATAAAGTATGCTTAGTAAAATGAACTTTAAGTATTCCTTTTTTTCTGTAAGGGTACTAATTGTAATTGCATTACAATGATACACTTCATATGTAAGTCAATGTAACCAAACTTATTTTCAGGTATTTTCTTTTGGTTCATTCGTCATGATAAAACTGGAAAACATCAACAATTGTTGTTCCAACAGTCGCAATCAGACACATACACAAATACAACCCCACAGTGGCTTGAGCTGCAGGCATTTTACCCTATAGGCCAACACACATTGGATGCATTGTGTTGTCAGGCAGCGTCCAGAAGTTGAACACCACTGTTTTTAATGGATGTACGCACACAGCTGCTGATGTTCCTAAGTGTGTCACAGTATGCAGTGCTATATTCTGCCATTACTGCTTTAAGTTACAGCCACATGCAGAGCACAGAAAGCCACCGCAGATCACCTGTGGCTTGAAATGTACATATTGAAACGCAACTAGTATTTTAGATAAACAGACAAATGATAATGGTCTGTTATCTCAGCCATGGTTACTAGCCTAGCCCGTATTAAGCTTGTATTTTTCAGCTGGAAAACAGCCAGTCTGTGCTGAGTGATGCTGAATGCTTAATTTCATGCAATTTATATGCATAGAGTGTAAAAAGGAACCTAGTATTTATCCACTCTCCCTGCTGGCATTCTTTAATACTGCTCCACATGACGACATGTAGTGATACTGCGCAACGCCTCAGCCCAAAAGACTCAGCTCAGCCTTCTTCTGAGAAGGGGGCTCAGGTTCTATGAGCTTCATCTCTCTTCAGGGCTCCCTCTGGTGTGGTCTACCTGAGGAGAGTTCAACCTGTGCGTATGCGTGTTTAGCCACAGTGCTGGACATCCCACTGATAATGTGAGCATCACAGTGCATAATGTGGTTAATGTGAGCAACAATCGAATATAATACTGACAGGACAGGACACTACCTACTAGAGATTGACCGATATATCGGTCGACCGATACATCAGGGTGATATTTGCCATTCTTTAATATATTGGCATTGCCCGATATCAGTGTTTCGCAGCGCTCATTAAAAGTCAGGCACATCCGCGGGCAACGGTGGAACGTGCTGCTGCCGCATGTGAAGTACCCCAGGCCGAAACCTTTGGAACTGTACGTCCAAACAAGTGAAAATGAATAATTTATAGCGAATAGTGACGATTTTAATCAGGCGGTTACGTGTTTCTAGTTATGGCCGTAGACGTGAACCATAGCAGATGTTTTACTCCTTAGCTCCGAGGCTAAAGCTAACTGCTCTAGTGTAATACACACATTCATAGGTTACTGTTACACAGCGAGTCTCTCCGGAGCAGCCAGAGCTTCCCAGATATTACTCAGCTTCCACCACTCGAGACTAACGGAACTAAAGAAAGAGTAAAGAACAGTCATTACAGCATAGCAGTAATATGGTCATACTGTATTTTCTAGTGGGCAGATAAAAATATTTAGTTTTTTCTTGTTAAATCAGTGTTCAATAAATGATATTAAGTAAGAAATGTTGTGCATCCACTTGTTATTAATAGTGTGACATTTTAGCAGCAAATAAAGGGAAAAACTTCTAGATATCGGCTCTAAAAATCGCCCATATCGGCCATCGGCTGACCCTGACCTCTAAACATCAGCATTGGCTATAGAAAAACCCATATCGGTCAATCTCTATGACCTACTCCCTAAACTAAGTTTGGTCATTATAAAGAAAAGCTTATGCTCAGTTGAACTGATATATAGTTATTACCTAGAGATTCAATACAATTACATAGTGTACATAGTGATGTTGCTGCTTTGCATACTGGAGGTTGGGGTTTAAATCCCTGTTGTTTTGGTTCTCTTGGAGTTTTTTTTTAATGCAACATTATTAAGTTGCTTAAAGCATAATGGGACATTTCTTGCTTAAGCTAGAGATAACCTGATTCTTCTTTTTTGTGGTCTGTCTGAGAACTTAAGAATTTTCGGATTTGATTGATAATAAACTGACCATTGTGTTCTCTAGATTATGCTGGATTTTAGTGATGTTCAGATCTACATTAAGATGTTGCCCCACAGAATGTAAAGTTACAGTGACATCACATCTGATCTGTTTTGCTTTTTGGTCAACATTTTTAAATGACCATTAAATACTGATTATCATCCATTGTGACTGACCTCCTTACCTGCTAGTTTACAGTGTTGTAGTGAAATCATTTACTGTGGAATGCAACTCTTAACTTATAATATATATAAATGTATTTATGTAAGGTCAGCACTGGATTGGGCTTTATTTTTGGCTGGACCAGCCCCCATCCACTGGGTCAGACCAGGACATCCCTAACATGACTTCTAAAGTTATCCACTGTTACAACAACAGTGATATTCTCTCCTCTTTTCTCTTTCCTTAGCACTGCCTTTACTCTGTCTACTAGTCTGAATAGATTTTGACACAGTCATGTCTTTTCTGCTAAGTGCCAAAAGAGATTATGCGGCAGGTTTTTGGAACACAGGAAACACATGACGTTCCAACTTCTGATGTTCAGGCTGATGTGCATCCAGGGGTGGTCTGCTGTCAAGAGGAAGAGCAACTTAACTTATATCACACGACTGTGAAGGTCAAAAGGGTTCACAGTACCTGCTAGTTGGCCATTTGTTCTGTTGACATAATTCCTAAGTGTGGACGGGTCCTGCTGTTGCACCGTGCTCTTCAATCTTGGCTTTTGGACTGCTGTCAGCAGACAACTAACTAGACACCAATGATGCTTTCACTCTTACATTGATTCTTTTTCTCCTTTTGGTTCATGAGTGTAGTCGGTTTATCCAGACAACATGAGGGGTCCTGCTACACACAGTAAACAAGCACACATTTGCAGAGTTTGTATTTTGAGCAGTTAATCTTAAAATCTGCTTTTCAGTTGGCCGGCCAACAAGCCAAAGCACAGCTTGGTAATTATTATTAGGCCTCCAACTGATCATTACTGCTCTAACATATTAATCAATTCATTAATTCATTGGAGAAAACAAATGCAGTTATTAGTTTGCCAGTAATTAACATTTTATCGTTATAGACAACCGAGGCTGTAGTCCATTTGCATCTCTGCATACTTTGTTAACAGCCTATGTTCTTCATTGGTCAGGACCTCACAGGACCACCACAGCACAGGTATTATTAGGGTGGCGGATCATTTTCAGCACCGCAGTGACGCTAGTGGTGGAGTGCTGTTGTATGCTGTGCTGTTATGAGTGGATCGCATGCAGCAGTGCTGCTAAATTAGCGACTGTGGTGTCAGTAACGTCATAATTAAATCATCACATGAAAAAAGAAAATGCAGGAGCTTTTAATAGTCTCCACCACAGAGAGTATTTTCAGTGACCTAAGATGTAACAGCACTAACGGAATAGCACAGTTTAGCCATGCATGTGTTTACTGCTCATTGATAACAGCTGTGCTGCCGTGCCAGGGGAGCTTGGTATTACAGCGCTTACAGGTGAAATGTTGCCATATCTGTGAGATTCTGGGTCGTGTATGACCATGCAGTGCATTTCCTGCTATCTATATGTTCTTTTAAGAGAGTGAGGCAAGGTTACATGGGAAGCGTAAGCATTGTCAGGCCATGTACTGTATAAAGATTCATTGCCAGCGTTTTTTTATTATTGCCATTATCAGTTAAATCAATTTGGTTTTGCTGCCCTAATTATTATTTATTTTTTCAGTAATTGCAGATGTAAAAGCAAGTATGTCTTCGTTCAGTATCAGCAGAGTTCAAGGCTTTCGGAAATGTATGTATGACAAACAGCTGCCAATTAACAATGTGCCGAATCCATAAGCACCCTGCTTTCTATAGTAAATACCTTCTCAAATCAGCAGGCTAACTTGAAACCATACCTGAATCTAGGGCTGAACCTAAAGATTAATTTCTTAATCGATTAATCTAACGGTTCTTTTTTTCTCTGATTAGTAGATTAATCTAATGACTAATTTTTTGATTACTCTTATGTGAGTGTGTTAGGAATTAATCTATTATTTTTCATGCATTTTGTGCATATACATATGGAAAATATGTATGGGGAAAAAAAAAAAAAAAAAAAAAATATATATATATATATATATATATATATATATATATATATATATATTTATATATATATGGAAGATGGAATATATATAGATGGAAGATCAATGGCGTTAAACAAATGATGTCTGTTTTTCCAGCTAGCGTTTAATCCAGGAAGAGGAGCCCTGCCAGCTCCATGCAATTCCTATCTGAACCGCTAGGTGGAAATACACACCCTTTCATTTTCCTCAGACTGACTAAAGCAGCGGCCTTGCGAGAACAGTTTATGGCATTCACTGCATGTGCGGATAGAAAACATGTCGTCTGTGTATGTGACTCTCATCCAGGGCAGTTTGAAATATCTGTTAAATTAGTGAAATCAACGTGTCTCATTGGGGAACCAAGACAAAGACATTTAACACTACTAATCTGTAGACCAACTAGACCAACTTCTAATTTAGTTAAAAATATTATGCTGTTTCACATAAACTTGTTAAAACTGGTAATAAACCAGTTTAGACCGTGTTTCATGACTTGCTTGTGCTAATAACTCTTGTAGCCCTGCTGTGGCGTATAGCCCCGCCCTTTACCGGTATCGGCTATCGGCCGATAGTGCTGAAAGGTGATCAGCGATCGGCCTCAAAAACGCTGAACGGCCCATCTCTACTATATATATATATAATTGTTGTCAAAATTGCTCATAAGCACGAGGAAACGCATGGCCATTATAGACTTGTATACAATGTTTTAAAGGGTATCTTAAACACACGTGATCTAAAAACAGTTAAAGACTAAGAGTCTATGCTCTGACTCGACTTGTAGAGGCACAAATGACACATAGCCTACACGCCTCACGCACAAGGAATTTGACAGTTTGTGGACTATATATGTTGCAGAGAACTATTTGAGAAGCAGCTACGTGTGTTTTAAAGCTCCCGCGGTATCTAGAACAGTCTTAGGTTCTACACTGGACGATTAAGAAACAGTTAACAATGCTACTGTTCAAGTGACTCTACTGAAAGAAACATGTTACACGTGTTAATAATCTTAAAATAATCTGCTAAGATAAGATAAACAGGTAAACAGGTGCTGTCCTGCTGCTGTGTTGATGAAGCTCTACGGGATGTTTGAGCTTCAAGTGCTCGTGTATAGCAGTTGTACTGTTGTGATCATCTCCACTGTGCAGAGCTGACAGAGCACCACACTGTTGTGTTTCTGTGTGAAACACTCCCACAACTTTAGATGCAGGCGAGCGATTGTTTCTAGCTGCAGCTTACGCTCATGATAAATCCAAGCTTTCAGTAGACGCAGTCATATTTGCGACGCATTGACATGCAGTATGCTAATCGATGTAATTTTGATGCATCGCCCAAACCCTGCTCTAATCTATTAATTGGAACTAAACACTATCAAAACACTAGGCCAAAATAGCCTAGCCTACTGAGCAGAAGTCAGAAAACAAGACTCCTCCTGTATGTCTTATGTATATTTTTGGTATATCTTTTGTATATTCCTTTATTATTGTTATGTTTGCACTGTTTTACTACTATATATAATGCTGGCCTGCTGTAGAGTGATTATCTGAGCCTCACCTCAAGCATTTTTATACATGTATGTCCTGACATGATGTGCAAATGACAAATAAACTTGAAACTTGAACTTGAGCTAAAGACCTTCATCAACTTTGGCTGAGACCCTTTATCTTTACACACTTCAGGGCAGAAGGCATTTTAGCTTGTATATAGCTCTGGTTGAATTTCCTTCAGGCTTGTCTCTGTTTGCCTCACTTATTTTATGTTGATTACGGCTTTCAGTGGCGGTGATCGATGTCAGACATAGATAATAAGCAGCAAATACTGTTTCAAGCCAATACTATCTAAATGATAAGATCTACAAGCAAGAGAGCTGGCTAATTTACACTGCTGTAAAATTGATCCTTTCAGCCGTTGTTGGTGGACACTATCACCGTGTAATTGGCCTCAACAATGACTATTACACAGGACTACAGATCCTTGTGTTTAGCTGAGATTTGGTCTTCTTTGCTTCATTCTTTGAGAGCATGGCAAAAAAAGTCAAGTCTGAAACTCTCTACCGTCTCTACACTGGCCCGTGTGTTTGCGTCGGATGCAGACGGATGATGGAAAACGAGAAGCTGGGTTGGACAGAGCCAGCTGGAGACGAGAGGATTCTATGCCGAGACTGTGGAGACAGCAAAGGGAGGATGAGAAAAGAGAGGACACGTTGTCTTTCGGGATCTCCAGGAATACGAGGACTGCATAGAAACGGCGTGATGTGCAGCAGAAGCCGATGCCAGGAAGGACAGCGATTTCTCATCTCGTCATCTGTTTCAGCCTGTTCTCTCTAGCACCGCTGTCTCCCCACATCAGTCTCCCTCTCTCCTCTCGTTTCCCTCGGCCTTAGACACGGCCGCGCAGGGACACACGCGGCTCCTCGCAGTGCTGTGACTTCTCATTTCTTGGCCAGTGCCGACTCCTAGCTATACGCTTTAATGATAGCCCATCCGCAGCCATCTGTCTGATATCGGCTACCGCTGGCGCTAAACGTCCTGACGAATCAACAGGATGATGAACGGTAGTCTAGCCTTCTGCAAGGTATCCAAAACCAAATGGGCGCACTCTGTCACAGTCACAACAAACCGCGAAGCAGACAATGAACACAACCTGGAGGATAGTTGGGAAAGATTGATTGGAGAATGTTTGTAAGTATCTGGTATCATCACGCTCCAACCTCGCCGCTGTAGCGCATTTGTCAACGATATCTAATGAAGAATGTCTCGCCAGGCTGAGGACGTCTGACTGGTTTCCTCGAATAGCTTTTTTTTTTTATCCCAGTTCAAACTAAATATGTGCCTCTGTTTGTGCCCCTTTTCTGCAACACTGCACTTTTCCCGTCCTTTGAAAAATCTGCCCATGAAAGCGGTGGCATCTCCAAGCGAGCAGCCCTTTTTAACTAAACTTTCCCTCCGCAGTGGGTGTTCTCTCTTTCTCTCTCTCTCTCTCTCTCTCTCTCGCTCTCTCTCTCTTTTTGTCTCTGTCCCCCGCGCCCGCTCGCTCTGTGTCTCGCTTTCTCTCTGTTAATTTCTCACCTTCTCTATCTGATCAATGGAGAACAGCTGTGTCCCAAATCCACAAGCAAACAAGCCTGAATAAACACAAAGCCTCTCGTTTGTACAGGTTATCTAATCCCATAATCCTATGTGTGTACGTCCTAACCTTCCCGCTACCCCGGCTCTGCCAAACTCCAAAAGCTGCCTGCGCGCCCATGCACCTCCTCGTTCAGGGGTGACCCCGGCTGTAACAGGGGGAGCTTTAATCGTGGTTAGAGGTCGGGCGAGATTACAAAGGCTTTTCTTTTCTGCTGTTTGCTGCACTTTTATGTAGTTAAAACAATAGTTCTGAAGAGATTTACAGCATCAGAGCGAATGTGACATCTCACAACGAACCTAGAGGGTTAGCTTGGATGAGGGCTGAATCGAAATGCTTTGATTATCAACAGGTCACCCTGGTTATTATGTTAAGGTGATTGATGCTTCAGCGAAAGATCACATTTACACAGTTTACCTACCAAGTGTAGCTGATCAGCCACGGCATGTACTTTCCCAAGATTGCTTCTTTAGTTTGGCTCTGTAGTTATGAGGTTAATAAGCGTAACACGCTCGGAACTACCAGTTTAGCATTGTTCAAAGTGGTCACAAACTTGACTGAGATCATCTTGAGTTGTTGAGTATTCTAAAATACAGGGGTTGGACAATGAAACTGAAACACCTGGTTTTAGACCACAATAATTTATTAGTATGGTGAAGGGCCTCCTTTTGCGGCCAGTATAGCATCAATTGGTCTTGGGAATGACATATACAAGTCCTGCACAGTGGTCAGAGGGATTTTAAGCCATTCTTCTTGCAGGAGAGTGTCCAGGTCACTACGTGATGCTGGTGGAGGAAAACGTTTCCTGACTCGCTCCTCCAAAACACCCCAAAGTGGCTCAATAATATTTAGATCTGGTGACTCTGCAGGCCATGGGAGATGTTTAACTTCACCTTCATGTTCATCAAACCAATCTTTCACCAGTCTTGCTGTGTGTATTAGTGCATTGACTGTAACAATTTGACTCCAACTTTTGTTATTCCACTGGCAGGTGCGGTGGACCAAGACAGCAGGCAGCGCATCGGACAAGTTCCAGGACACGCCCATCTTCAATGAGACGCTGCGGATCGCCAACATCCAGAGGGTGCAGGGCGGCCGCTACTACTGCAAGGCTGAGAATGGGGTCGGGGTGGCTGCCATCAAGTCCATCCGGGTAGATGTGCAATGTAAGTGTTAGGGCCTACAGTCTATCCCCTTCTCGGCCTCAGCCCATCATTCCATCAGACCTCAGGGCAGAAAGAGGGAGTGGAATGGAATGAGCTTTCCAGGAGTGTACTTCTGCTCTAGTGTAGGTTTGGGTAGGGAGGTGGGCTGTGAGTAGCAGGGAGGCAATTTGTTGTAGGTATATTGAGATGCTACAGTTAACTTGTCAGGATGGACTGACTGACAGATTGATAAAAAGTGAGACACTCCTGGAAAGTAGGGTGAGCGAAGTGGGGGGATCCCACGTGTGTGTGCTAGGGTTACTTCAGGCAGAGTTGCCCCTTTATGTGAATGGGTGTGAGCGTGTGGGTGTGCATGTGGGGCACTCTGCCATGCTGCCCATCACCTCTGACCTACTGTCCCACTGAGCCAGGGGTCAGGTCAGAGACCTGCTCCCTGCACAACCATCCAGTTACACAGGAGCGCACAAACATTTACACAGAGAACTTTACAGTCACCCCACATGTCTTACTGAAAGTAGACATGAACATGACCTAAAACTTTACACTTTAATTACAAGTCCTATACAAACTTTACACAAAGATAGTAATTTACAGTTTATAGCAACACTATACATTTGTTCCAGGAGTGCACAAATGGAAGTTATCTGAAACTTTACATTTACACAGAGAACTTTACAGTCACCCTACACGTCTTTCTGAGAGTAGACATGGACATGATCTTAAACTTTACTCTTTCATTACAAGTCTTCTACAAACTTTACACAAAAATAGTGCCTTAAAATTTACAGTAACACTGCAATCTAAAACTTTACATTTAAACAGAGAACTTTACAGTCACCCTACACATCTTTCTAAGAGTAGACATGAACATGTCCTAAAACTTTACACTTTAATTCCAAATCCTGTACAAACTTAAAACAAAGATAATGCTTTAAAGTTTATAGTAACACTACACATCGTTCCCAGGAGCATACAAACATTTACACAGAGAACTTTACAGTCACTGTACATGTCTTTCTGAGAGTAGACATGGACATAATTTAAAACTTGACTCTTTCATTACAAGTCTTCTACAAATTGAACACAAAAATAACGCCTGAAAGTTTATAGTAACACTGCAATCTAAAACTTTACATTTAAACAGAGGACTTTACAGTCACCCTACACGTCTTTCTGAGAATAGACATAAACATGTCCTAAAACTTTATACTTTAATTACAAGTCCTTTACACAAAGATAATGCTTTAAAGTTTATAGTAACACTTCACATCGTTCCCAGGAGTGCACACATGGACATGATCTAAAACTTTAGATTTAAACGGAGAACTGTATGATCACCCTACACATCTTTCTGAGAGTTAACATAAACATGACCTAAAACTTTACACTTTAATTACAAGTCCTATACAAACTTTACACAAAGATAGTGTCTTAAAGTTTATAGTAATGCAACACATCGTTCCCAGGAGCGCACAAACATATACACAGAGAACTTTACAGTCATCCTACATTTCTATCTGAGAGTAGACATGGACATGACCTAAACCTATACACTTTAATTACAAGTCCTATACAAATTTAACACAAAGATAGTGTGTTAAAGTTTATAGTAACACTACACATCGTTCCCAGGAGCGCACAAACATTTATAAAGAGAACTTTACAGTCATCCTACATTTCTATCTGAGAGTAGACATGGACATGACCTAAACCTATACACTTTAATTACAAGTCCTATACAAATTTAACACAAAGATAGTGTGTTAAAGTTTATAGTAACACTACACATCGTTCCCAGGAGCGCACAAACATTTATAAAGAGAACTTTACAGTCATCCTACATTTCTGTCTGAGAGTAGACATGGACATGACCTAAACCTATACACTTTAATTACAAGTCCTATACAAACTTTACACAAAGATAGTGCTTTAAAGTTTATAGTAACACTACACATCGTTCCCAGGAGCGCTCAAACATTTATAAAGAGAACTTTACAGTCACCCTACATTTCTGTCTGAGAGTAGACATGGACATGACCTAAACCTATACACTTTAATTACAAGTCCTATACAAATTTAACACAAAGATAGTGCTTAAAGTTTATAGTAACACTACACATCGTTCCCAGGAGCGCTCAAACATTTATAAAGAGAACTTTACAGTCACCCTACATTTCTGTCTGAGAGTAGACATGGACATGACCTAAACCTATACACTTTAATTACAAGTCCTATACAAATTTAACACAAAGATAGTGCTTAAAGTTTATAGTAACACTACACATCGTTCCCAGGAGCGCTCAAATGGAAATTATCTGAAACTTTACGTTTACACCAAGAACTTTACAGTCACTGTACGTTTTTTTCTGACAGTAGACATGGAAATCATCTTAAACTTAACTTATTCATTTGAAGAGTTTATAGTACTTTAAAGTTTATAGTAACACTACACATCGTTCCCAGGAGCGTACAAACATTTACACAGAGAACTTTACAGTCACCCTACACATCTTTCTGAGAGTTAACATAAACATGACCTAAAACTTTACACTTTAATTACAAGTCATATACAAACTTTACACAAAGATAAATGTATCTAAAGGTAAATTATCTAAAACCTTACATTCACAATGAAAGCCTTAAGATCACCCTCCACGTCTTTCTGAGAGTAGACATTACCTAAAACTTTGTAACTTTACAAATTTTATGGTTACTCTACACATCATTCTGATTGTGCACATACAAACCAAAACTAAAACCTTACTCTGAAGCTAAAGGTCCGTACAAGCTCCTCCAATACAATGTACAGTTACGTCCCACATCTTCTGGCTCTTGTCTGTGTGAGAGCAGACTTCACACTCAAACAGACACTGACTCCCAACTTTCTGTTAATATTGAACTTCATGTGCTTCAAAACACCCATGCTAATGTGTTACTAACCCTCGTTACTATTAGTCGTGATGTCCCAGATGGTTTGGTCACTGGTCAGAATGACACCTCCTGCAAACTCTCTATGTATAGTTTTTATTTTCCTGGGCTCTCAAGGTAGCTGCTAGGCCCACATGCCCCTGTTGTATTTCATCATAACAACCCACAGGTAGTTTTGATCACCACCCCTCCCTCTCAATCTGTACACCTAC
Organism: Megaleporinus macrocephalus; assembly: GCA_021613375.1. NCBI lineage: Eukaryota > Metazoa > Chordata > Actinopteri > Characiformes > Anostomidae > Megaleporinus > Megaleporinus macrocephalus. Next base: position 41,828,362 of record CM038706.1, read on the forward strand.
AACCCGTGCTATGGGACGCTGAGCCCCCTCGTCCTGCGGGGACCCCTGGGGGGAGGCTGGTAATTGTGGAGCGGATAAACAGGAGCGGGCTGACAGCGGCCGTGAGAGTAAACACTCCTGACGGGTGACGCTTGTTCAATTTTCCCCTGCCGGCTCCACTTGGCTCCCCGGGTGACTCTGGCACCACAGCGCCGGCAATTAGAGTCAGCCAGGGCAAAGCAGCATGGCTCGGACAAGCCAACACACTCACACACACACTCTTACATACATGAGCACACTTACATACACTACTGCCCTCCTTCAGTCTCTCACTCTACCTATATTTTAAGAGAGAGAGAGGCAATCTGTGAAAGATAGGAAGGGAAAGAATATGAAAGAGTTAACTGGGGCTTTAAAAGAATAGATAAACAGAGCGAGTGAAAGAGAGAGAGACAGGATCAGTTGCGAGAAAAGGGAGAAGGCAGTGTATAGGTGTGTAGAGAGTAGAGGTGCAGTACACTTTCAGAGGTCAAATAGAAATGATAACATACAGTATTGTGCAAAAGTCAGAGACCACCCTCCATTCATTTACCTCATTTATAAACGTTCCTGTTATCCATCTCTCTGAGAGTGAAAACAGATATACAGTATGAGAAAAAAATGTTGTGTTCTGGGAAAACTGAAGCATCTGTTCTAGTAGACCACAACAATACAATGATGAACGTTAAAAAAGAGCATAATAGCTCAATTGTTTCAAATCTGAAAAAAAAAACAAACAAAAAAAACACAGGTCACAGTTCATCCTTCCACTGTGCTATGGGTGCTGATTTCTCGTTCTTTTATTTCAAAAAGCCCATTAAGTCAATTCTTTTTCTGTGTTGAGAAAAGAAAAACAAATTTAGTTATAGGAAATTACACTAAACCCAAGACAATATTTTCAATATTAAGTACTTCTCACAATCCAAGTACTCACAAACACGTTCAATGATCTTGGGTTCTGGACTGTGAGGTGGCCAATCCATTGTTCTGAGAACACTAGGATCAGAATTGGAAACAGCATTCCTTCTAGCCTATTTCTTTTTTCTTAGTATGTGCTTTTTGACATCTATACACTCTTTCAGACCCATAGCGTTGAGTTATCATCTTACAGTGGAAGTATGGACAGTGATTTTTATTTATTTTTTTCAGATTTGAAACAATTATGACCTATTATGCTCACAATAATTTTTTTACGTTCATCAATGTATTGTCGTGGTCTACTAGAACAGAGTCACATGCTTCAGTTTTCCCAGAACACTTGCCTCTTTCATAAACACCCCAAGGTGTCAAAAGTATTCACATTCATTACTCAGATAGAAGTATAGATAGTATGGTGAAAAAATACTTTTGTAGAAGTTGAAGTACCAACTCAAACGTTTTACTCCAGTAAAAGTGTAAAAGTACTGCTTTCAGAACTACTTAAAGTATAAAAGTAAAAGTAATGTAAGAAAAAAAATGCCATTAAGGACAAAAGCTTAGGCCACACCCCAGGGGTCTATAGTGCACTAGCCCACCTCCCCAAAAACCCCATTCTTCTAAAAGTCATAATGACTATAATGTTATATTAAAATGTTAATGTTGATAAATTTGGGATGCGCTAGACTTCCTGTTTCAGCCGCATATACGCCCATTGATAATGAATGTATTTTAGTACAATGTAAATATATTAAAGAAGCATATCTGTTACTACTGAACATTAATATGTGTTTCATGGAGGAGAAGATATGATGACTAGTTGTCTATAATTATTGTAATGGTACAAAAAAGTAAAACTTCAAAGTCATGTTATCAATAACCTTTACTGGAATGTAAATGTACATGAATGAAAGCAAGCTAAAACGAAATAGGAGTAACAAGACTATTTTTAAATCTGAAAAAGAATTACTCCAGTAAAGTATAAATAACCAAAATTTCTACTTAAGTAAGGTACAAAGTATTTGTACTTTTTTACTTGACACCTTTGCATACAACAACTGCATTAATGGAGAAGAGTAGAAACTTTTCCAATTTATAACATTATCTCTGATATATTCTTAAATAGCATATAATCTGTCTCTCTGTGACTGACATATGATGTGAATATCATGACACCCTAAGTGGACAGCAAGTAAGGAGAGAGAGAGGATGAGAAACAATAAGAAACAGTCCAAGTCCAAAGGCATAAACAGAGGGAGAGCTGGGCAAAGAGGGACGGAACAGTAGGTAAAAAGAGACAAGGATGTGAAAAGAAAGAGAGAGAAAGAGAGAGAGAGAGACTCTATGTGAACTGAAATGGGAGAGTGTTCTGTTAGTGCTCACTGCATAAGAGGGTGGGCCACAGAGGGCATGCTCAGTGTCCTTTGCTCTTTTGTGAGGCCGACTGACCGAACAGAGCTGGTTTGACCAGAGCACTGTTCTTCCTAACTCAGCCCACTCTGTGTGACTCATGCACATTAACAAGGGAGGCAGAGGATGGAAAAAATCTTAAACACCCCCTCCCTCCAATTTTTACTGCCTTCTCTCACTGTCACTCTGCGAATGTGTCCCTGTCTTGTTCACTGCCTGGCAGGCAAACAGGTTTTAGCTTTAATTGATTCTGTCTTGAATAGCATAACTATTACTTTACATTTCTTACATTACTATTACTATTAGGTGTTAGTTCTACCCAAAATCAGATTTTAAATTGATTTTTTTATCTAGGATGTAGGGGTTTGGGGAGCCCCTGGTCCACATATTTTGGTTTCACACTTAATATCCTAATATCTTCTATATAGAACACACTTCTGTTCATATTACTGCACAATTACTGTTTATTTGCGAAATTGAACATATTGGGGGAAAAAATTAGACATAAAAAGTGACCAGTGCAAAGGTCACATAGACGAAGGTTTATTCCCTATACAGGATCAACAAAACCAGTGATCATGGGTCTACAAACCTTTTCATGTGACTGTATACATCGCTAATAATCACTAAAAATGTTTTAAAATGGGTTAATTAAAATATTTAAGATGGCAAAACCGTTTGAACAACTAAGGGCGTTTTCACACCTTTGGTTCGTTTCACTGGTCCGGATCAGTTAATGAGTTCGTCTACTTGGAGCGTTTCCTCCTCGGTTAAGTTTGTTTTCACACAAGCAAAAACCAAAATGCACCAAAATGTGCCCCAACAAACCACATTAGCATGTTGTCTCCTCTGATTGGTCAGAGCTATCTGGCGTGCAAGCAAGAAAGTAAACACAGGGAGAAGATCCGGTTTTCTCAAACTACTGCACATTTCTCGTACAGTGTATCACGGAGCAGCGGCAGAGACAGCATCTGTTCATAGCTGTAATAATAATCTGATAATATACCAAACTACAGTCCACCTGCAGAACACCCAGCTCACTCCAAACATCAAGTAGACAACGTCCCTCACTGCTAGTCCAAGAGAGACCTCGCTTCATTGTCCTCGCCCTGTTAGCTGTGACAGTTCTCCAGTTCTCTGTTTACGCCATCTGCCGCATCCCATAATGCAAAGCACACCTGGCTGCAGGAGATGTATAGATCAAACTTGTGGAGTACTCCTAAAACTTGGCTCAGATTGAGGTCAGATCACGTTCTCACCACAAACAAACGGTTCCTTAGTTTGCTTGCAACCGGACCGAGACCACCTCCTCTCGAGGGTCTTGTGCAGTTGTTTTGGTCTGCACCCGAGTGCAATTACTGTTTTCACACTGCAAAAACGAACCGCACCAAGAGTGCAAATGAACCAGAGTCCGTTTTAACCGGACTAACTAGTGCTGGTGTGAAAACGCCCTAAAATGATCTTTGTCAGTAGATGAATAAGCGTTGATAACACTTCACATGAACCCCGTATTCACAATAAATGAATTAATAATGTGTTATATAGCATGAATAATACCTTATAATACCTGGCATGCACTTGTATAAGTGTTTATAAATATATATTTGCATGCATATCACTTTATAAACCAGGAGTTTATGACTTTATAATGTTAGGCTTTATAATATATTATAATGCCACTCATTAGAAGACTGTAAACATGAATATGGTTATGAACTACAGGAGGGTTGTAGTATGTTTTCTGTATAACACTCAGACCCATCACAACAGTGGCTACCAACTTACCTACAATGAAGCAGCACTTCAGTATTTATTGTAACATTTAAAAAAGCATAATTTTTTAAGAGTCATTTATTTTTAGCTTACTGGTAACTGAACAGATATAATGCATTATGGGACCTGATTTCATAAAGTCTTATACTCATCCTTTACAAAGTGTTGTGTGTTACAGTAACTACTTAAGAATAATTATACATGCATGTGCCTGGTATTATGAATTGATGTATGTCATAAAATGCCTATTAAATACATTTCTAGAATATAATGACTACAGCTTTTGTAGGAAGTGTTACCGAAGCATCTTTTGAGGGTAAATCCTTAGCTATAACTATAGAATATAATGTATAGATTTAGTGTTAAAGAAACCTTATGGCGTAACCAGTGTTGGTCCTATCGTAAGATGATGCCACAGCCACCCGTGGATGGGAGTCCAAGAGAGCATAATTGTCCTTTCTCTCTCTCTCTCTCTCTCTCTCTCTCTCTCTTTCTCTGGGTGTATAGGATGGCTAACATGGCCAAATTAAATTGGCAGTAAGTGGTCTTGTCTAACTACGCTGGTCTGTTTAATGACATTGCATTAGCAGCAGTTTAGTAAAAGTCTCTCACATGTCTCAGAGAAAGCACGCGGTAGGCTTCAGCCAGTCACAACTCGAGTGAAAAAAAAAAAATATGGAGTGAAAAAAAAAATGCCTGCATTCATAAATAATTATAAATGTAATTAAACGGCTAATGGTAACAAGACTTTCAACGGGAAACGGCTATTATTCGTCTCTGCTCAGCTCTGAGGCCTGACATGTCGGCTGGTTTAGCTCGATTCCAGCAGTTTCAGTACAAGCGTTTAACCTCGGCCTTCTACACGGGCACAGAGACAGGCAGCTTCAGTTAAGATCAAAGCAGATGAAGAATGACACAGAGAGAGCAAGAGAGAGAGAACGCAGGGATGTTTAAAAGAGGAATGAAATCCCTATGAGAACTCTAAATGTGAGGGAATACGAATGCGGGGGGTGGGGGGGGGGACTGTAATCTGCAAACTGCAAGATTTTGATCAAAACACATCAGACACCTCATTACCCTCACATTTACTCAGCCTCAGACACGCTCACACACACACACTAATACACACACACAATCTCATTTCTTCCGTTTTTTTTTTTTGTTGTGCCCTCCCATTTCTACATGTTTACACACACACACATGTTTATCTTACTATATTAGTGAGGTCATCCATAGGTTTCTGTTGATCTTTGTTTTACTATAACTAAATAATACTACTCCTACACCTAAACCTAACCTTAACCTTAGTATTCAAAAGACTAACACACACACACACACACACACTACATACAGCATTGTGCAGAGTCTTTGTCAGCCAAGGAAACTGTGTAAAACCATTATATGTTAATATATTACCAGTAAAAACCCTGGTAATTCGTTTTTGATTGCAAATAAACATAAAAGCATTACAGCTGAACAGGTTTTTTGATTGTTTTTAGTCCCGTTATTAATATCTTGGTTAGAAGAACGCAGGTTTGGTTCCTGACTCGTCATTGTGCTTTAACCATCACATGGATTTGTAAAATTCCTCCAGGAGCATTCAGTTTAATGAAGGATTGATTAGATAAACTAGGTATAGGATATAGGAACTGTGAATATTGAGCTTCCTCCTGGAGAGCTTTGGAAATGATCAGAGTATCTATTGATATATTTTGTAGTTGTTAATACAGTGCAGTGCAAATTACTGAGAGAACCATATTTAAATTACTATTTATCTGAGAAATACAAATCACATCGTTACAAAAGCTGGTGATTTTAAAAGCTGTCTTCAAGGCAGCCCGGTGTTTGTCGCAGTTTTGGGACTAGTTTGATAAATCAGTTCTTACCAAGAGTGCAAGAGTGAGAGTTGTGTTTCTCTTTATTGCATTTATGTTTATTTGCACTTATTTTATTTTTTGCAAGGTGATATGTTTTTTACAAACAAGTCCAAAAAGCACTTCAGATCGGTAGCCGCTTGTTATTGATTTGTTTAGTCTTACTCTTAATCGAGTAAGAATGAAATGGAACGGATGAGAGACCTAAATCCCTATTCATGCATTTGCTTGTTCATGTAGTTTGTAAAACAAATGAAATAAAACTTGTTTTTTTTTTTGGATTTTTTGCTTTGTTAGATGATGGTCTTAAAGTTTCAGGTACATTCAGCATGAGATTAATGAAAAACAGCTGATTAAACAGAGGATATGACTACATACTAACTTAAATTATTAAAAGATTAACCCCTGTTCTAGATACTGACCATGTCTGACACTTACAAGGTCAGGACCATTTTTGTGATCCTGACGTTGGAGGATACACTTCGTTTCTATGGTGTCTCTGGTTTTCAGATATCATTGCCCTGAAAAGCATAAACACTCATGCACGTGCACATATACACAGATATACACACTGGTTGGTTGTGTGAGGGGACAGCCCAGTCTTTGACCCAGGCACCCTGGCCAGCGAGACAGTAGGTGATTGAGTGGTGGAGATGCAGCATGCCTCTACAGTTGGGATGGACTTGGTTCAGAAACCCCACAATGCACCCTTTTACCCATAAACCCTCATTCTCTGTATCTATTGCTCATTCACTTTCCAGGTAAGGCTGCTTTTCTTTCTATTAAGTGTATATCCACATGTATCAGAAGCTAAGGCTACACTTGCACAACTAGAACTAACCCAAACGGGAATCAACGGAACTTAGGGTTTCAGATTTGGTTCATTTCCCACCTGCTTAAGATAGCTGCACCTGTCCTAATATCCTTAAAGTTAAGTTGGTGTAGTCTTGTGATAATGTCATGCCAGGTCTGATATTGATTGATATGCACACATTAATGTCTACACAATTGTTTGTGCTTTAATGTTTCTTTTCAAGTGTGAACATATATGTAAAATAAAACCTTTGTTTGAAATGGCCTACTATATAGTGCACATGTGCCCAAAATAGTAAGTAATATACCAGCATGCAGACAGTGCTATAAGTATGATATACAGCATCCCAAAATGCAGTGCAGTTGTTTTAGAGGCATGTCCCACTGATGTAACTACCTTGATATTTTAATAGCTCTGGATTCAAGCCTATCTGTACATTCATAGCAGCAAAATAAAAGAAATTTGTCCGAATGCTGCCGCACTCAGAGCAGTGCTGAAGCCACAGCAGCTCTCTCAGCTGGTCTTCAGGTGGTTTTGCTCACTTAATCTATATAACGTTAATGTAGTGCATAGATAGTGTGGTTTAAACAGTAACTTCACAAAGTTGGTCTCTGCTGAACAGTCCACTCAGCTTTGAGTTTTCAGGCTCCTGCCTGGAATCCTTCTGCCTATTATTCTCTCATATTACCAACTACGAGCGTAATGAAAATGAAATGACCCACAAATGGAGGAAACCTGGTGTGTTTGGAAATGTTTCAAGTCATGGGTATGGGGTGTCTTTTCCTTGAAGGATCTTTTGAACAAAACATAAACGAATATTCAGAAAAACAGCTAACAGCAAAAACATGGGCAGATCTTGAGATGGTTCTGATTGGCTCAGTGCCTAAGGTTCACGGCATAGTTGTACTTTAGTACAGCACACGCCTTGTGGTGTAGACTGGAGACTGTACAATATACTACTAATGAGGAGTAGCATGCAGTGTACAGTATGTTCTAGAACAGTATTCAGTAAATGCTGGAGTAGTGCGTATACAGTATAAAATATATGCTGGAGCAGTATACAATATATGCTGAAGTAGTAAACAGTAAATGCTGGAGTATTATGCAGTATATGCTGGACCAGTATACAGTATATGCTGGAGCAGTATGCAATATATAGTATATGCTGGAGCAGTACACAATATATAGTATATGCTGGAGCAGTATGCAGTATATACTATATGCTGGAGCAGTATACAGCATACAGTATATACTTGAGCAGTATACAGTAAATGCTGGGGTATTATGTAGTATATACTGGAGCAGTATAGTATATATGCTGGAGCAGTATGAAGTAGTTAGTATATGCTGGAGCAGTATACAGTATATGCTGGAGCAGTATGCAGTATATAGTATATGCTGGAGCAGTATACAGTATATAGTATATGCTGGAGCAGTATACAGTATATAGTATATGCTGGAGCAGTATGCAGTATATAGTATATGCTGGAGCAGTATACAGTATATAGTATATGCTAGAGGAGTATGCAGTATATAGTGTATGCTGGAGCAGTACACAGTATATAATATATGCTGGAGCAGTACACAGTATACAGTATATACTGAAGCAGTACACAGTATATAGTATATATGCTGGAGCAGTATGAAGTAGTTAGTATATGCTGGAGCAGTATACAGTATATGCTGTAGCAGTATGCAGTATATAGTATATGCTGGAGCAGTACACAGAATATAGTATATGCTAGAGGAGTATGCAGTATATAGTATATGCTGGAGCAGTACACAGTATATAGTATATGCTAGAGGAGTATGCAGTATGTAGTATATGCTGGAGCAGTACACAGTATACAGTTTATACTGAAGCAGTACACAGCATATAGTATATGCTGTAGCAGTATACAGTATACAGTATATACTGGAGCAGTACACAGTATATAGTATATGCTGGAGCAGTACACAGTATATAGTATATACTGGAGCAGTACACAGTATATAGTATATGCTGGAGCAGTACACAGTATATAGTATATGCTGGAGCAGTACACAGTATATAGTATATGCTGAAGCAGTACAAAATATATGGTGTATGCTGTAGCATTGTACAGTGTACAGTATATGCTGAAGCAGTATGCAGTAAATGCTTTAATATTATGCAGTTTGTGCTGCAGAAGTATACTGTACAGGGTATATGCTGAAGCAGTATGCAGTATATATTATGTGCTCGAACAGTATGCAGTATACAGTACACAATCATTGTGGGGGATAGCACGACTGGTAACAGTGTTGGCTTCCTAAATAGCTTATATCACCTTTGCGGACTGTTCAAAAGTAGCAAAACAACGCTCTGGTACAGATACCTGGTCATATGATTGTGATGCTTGGTGACTTTATCCTCGACTGAAAGAGCAGCGTCAGCTTAATTGTCACTGACTTCTGTGTTACTAAAGAGAAGAGAAGAGCACTCTTGAGTACTGTTAGGTCCTCCTGGTACCACTTTTAAGCAGGTACCAAATCATGGATCTGAAAGCTTTGGTACTGAACCAGAGGCCAATGGAAGAAGCAAAGTCTCATGTGCTTATATTGTAGTCCGATATTGTTCTGGATTTGTAGTCCAGCTCAAAGGCTCATACATAAAGCGGCACTTTACTAAATCAAATAAAATTTTGGCTTTGTCCGTAAGATGATAGTCAAAAAGGTTACAGTTGTCATATGAAAATCAGTGTCAGTTCTACATGCCGTATACCATACCATGCATAAGACGTCTCTGTGGCTGCTTGATCATAACACGCCTCGTTATATTTGGAAGAAATTATATAATTTCTTGGAAGAGATTGTGCTGAGTGGCCTTTGTTTTGTATAAACAGCTTTCTTGGCAGTTCCTTTATTTTGAAGTGCGAGAGAGTGTGTTGGTGCCATCGTTGATATGATAGTTAAAGTGTGTCTTGGACTCGCCAGCGAGGCAAAACGCATCACTGCTATTAAAACACCAGTGTTAATTGAGGGCCAATCTCTTTGAAGACTCATTCGCACAGTTAACGAGGAGAGGAAAGTGTCATCATTGAGAGTGTGCCTGGGTGTGTGTTTGTGGAAGCGCAGCAGGAGTGCGTTAACTGAAGTGTTTGTTGGCGTCTTCGTGTGCGTTCAAAGCCTTGCTTACACTTCAAGATCAACATCTTTAAAGTCTTGTGTTTAATGAGTTGAGTGAAGTAGAAGATTTCAAACGTTTGAATGTTGTGAATGTCTCCCCTAAGCGTGTCTTCTTTTATCAGTTTCTAAACGGTGTTATTATGCTCTATACTGTTATGCATGGCTTCTCGATCCTTTGATCTAAGTGACAAGGTTTATCGAAACAGTCTTTTTGGGCAGTACTGAACCAATTAGGGAATGAGAGATAAGGGGAAGGTAAACCATGTCAATACAATCTGACACATTGCAAAACTGTTATTGGATATAAATATTTAAAAGCGTTACGCTGTCTGTTTCTGTCTAAAGAAAAACAAGTATGGCAACTATATAGGGTAGTGCAAAAACTTTCAATGGAAGTCAATGGAACCAGAAAGTTTTGAAGTTATTTTGAAACTTTTCTGTTGGATCATTTCTTGGATCATTTTTCTCAAAATGCAAATGGTAGCTGCTGCATTCAAACAATGCAGATAACTGCATAATCAACATTGTTTTCTTTGGACAGCAACGATATATAGCAACATATAGTAGCAGCTAAACATTTGCACATACACTGAATGTATTTTTATATGCTCTGTTAGAATTTTGACCTATAGGCATATGGTTAAATACTTTTAAATTATTTCCAAAGTTAAACATAAGCTTCTAAAGTTGAACATTAGTATTTAGTCACTTAAAATATATAACAATATTCATGATCCTGACTGCCAGATGTAGAGGCTGTAGACATGTGGTCATGCATGTGAACCATTAAAGTGAGGGTTAAAGATGAAACCTTATGATTTTCGATTTTTGTGATTTTTTTTTTTGTTTGAATAAACATAACCGCCAATACCATATGTAAACATATGAAAACCAAATCTATTGTGTTTTAACATTAAAGGTGGCACCTTTTGACTGTGACAGGTTTATATGGTTCAAACATGAGAGTTCTCAAACATTTTATTGTGGTTTTAATGTTAATTCAGTGTAGACTACACTTATTATTATTAATCACTACCTCCCACCAATAAGTAGATTTAGGCTATCAAAACATTATTATTATTATCCATCTGTCCATTATCTTCCACTTTATCCCGCTAGTCAAGGTCATGGGGGGGCAGGGCTGGAGCCAACACCAGCGTCATCAGTCGAAGACAGGGTACACCATATACAGGTCGCCAATAGAGATAGACCAATATGAGTTTTTCTATAACCAATGCTGATGCCAATATTTAGAGGTCAGGCTCAGCTGATTTTTAGGGCTGATATCTAGAAGATTTCACTTTATTTGCATGCTAAAATGTCACACTAATAATAACAACATTTCTAAACTTAACATCATTTATTGAAGACTAAACAAGAAAAAAACTAAATATTTTTATCTGCCCCCCCAAAAAATACTGTGGCATAGCTCACACCAAAATAAAGAAAGTTAATATGGCTATAGCCTTAAGCTGCCTTCGCCCTCCCAACTCTCTGGCTCGCTCTCCCTACCCCCCTCGTTCCTACTCCACCCCTCATTCCCCAGCCTTGAATACATGAGCCCCCCGTGGATTTGCAGAAATATACTGGCAGGTATATTTTCTTAACTATTTTGCATGAAGTAGCACAAGAACCAGAAAACTGCAGGTAGAACATGCATAACTCTTTTAACATTCATTAAAATTCATTACAATTCATACAATACAGTCTGAACATATTACTGCTGAAAGAATGAAACAGCGTTCACCCCACGCGAGAGAGAGAGAGACTGATATGCTGTAATGATTGTTAACACAGTGGCTCGGTTCTGTTTACTCTTTAGTTAGTTACGTTTGGCTCAAATGCTTGAAGATGAATACTATCTGGGAGACTCCGGCTGCTCTGGTGAGATTCGCTGTGTAACAATAACCTGTTAATGTGTGTATTATACTAGAGCAGTTAGCTTTAGCCCCGGAGCTAAGGATTAAACAGCCACTCTGGTTCACGTCTACGGCTGGATCTAGAAACAATTGGCTGAACGGTTCCAGAAGTTTCGGCTTGGGGTCCCTCATAAGTGGCAGCAGCACGTTCCACCGCACCAATAACACAGGGTTGACAGCAGATGTGCCTGACTTTAAAACAGTGCTACCAAACACTGCTATCGGCCGATATCAACCTACCATGCATGTGTTTGGACTGTGGGAGGAAACCAGAGTGGGTAATGATTGTTGATCATTTCAGTCGAACAGAATATATTATAACCTGCTAAAATCAATCAATCAATCAATCAATCAATCAATCAATCAATCAATCAACCTTTATTTAATCTCGGAAATACATTGAGGGGTGACCCTCATTTTCAATGCAGCCGAGCATATACATTTTAAGGGATTGAAAGCAAAATAATCAAAAATAAAATACAAATTTTAAATAAACATTTAATATAGATGCATAAAATATAATGTAAAACATTTTAGAAAAAATAATAAAAGGATATAAAATAAACATAAAATACATACAAGATAATAAAAAGTTAAAATACTCATAAACAATCACAATAAAAAAGTAAACAAATAGATAATAATAATAATAATAATAATAATAATAATAATAATAATAATAATAATAATTAAATATTATAATAAGACAAGGGATAGAAACTGCTGACACAGACCCTACTCACTTTTCTTTCTCATGTTTGGGACAAATGTTGAGCTGAGCTGAGTTATAACCAGTCAGACTGTTGCTATGTGGTGCGGTAATGTCTGTTGTGAAGCTGAAGATTCAGTACCCCAATGCTTACAGAGCGGGAGATAATTGCAATGGATAAAAAAAAAACCCTGTTTTTACAACGAGAGAGATAATAACTGTAGTGGGAATTTGGATGTTAAAAAAATACACATTGGGCTGCTGTGTGGCTCTGAACTAGTCTACACTTAAATCTGCGTTTTAATGACAAGCTCCAAAGTGGCCAACAGCTTCCATGTAATAAAAATGCAGCGTCAAACTAAAGCGTAAACACTGCATGACTACTGCAGATTTCCAAATGCAAGTGCTGTCAAGCTGTTTACTTTCAAATTTAACCTTAAAGAAAAAGTCCAGAAGAAAGAGTGCATTTGCTGATAGCTGACAAAAATAAGCTTCATTATAAAGTATTTTTATTTTCATTGTATGAATGCTGAACATAAAAGTCATAGTTTCCAGTTTTAACACTGGCTCAGTTTGCCAACCAACAAATAAATATATATATATATATATATCCTCCTGAGACCCTGAAAAATGAAAGTTTCAGAATTTCAGTAATTTCAACATAAAATAAGTCTACTAGATGGAAAAAAACATGTCACCGTGTTTTTTTTTTTTTTTTCAAAAACATTTTAAGTTATTTTTTTATCAAATGTCCTTTTTAGTGGACAACAGGACATTGTTGATGACATATTTCTTGTCAGTCCAAAAGCCCTTCTACAACATCAGCACCAACTCAATCATAGAAAATAATGTGAATAAAAACTGAGTAAATGAACATTGTTTACCTTTTTTGTGATGCTATTTTCCACTTTTGACTATTTCAAATGCACTGTACATGAACATAAACAGAAACAAATAATAACACGTTCCAAAGGTTACCGTTACTTTAATTAAAATAAAAAAAGTTTTTAACAGTTTTTATGCACACTGGAAAAACCTGTGTTAATCACCCCAAACCTTGAGCCAAAGTTTCACAGTTTGCAAAATTTATGGTCCATTTCATTTTAATGTTCTATTTTTAAGATGTACAATTTTGTAACATTTTCTAATAAATTAGGAATAAAATAAATTAGTAATTAATTAATTAATTTACATGTTTACAGAGCTTACATGTTGCAAAAAGATCTCAAAGCTTTTCTCTGCCAAATTCCTGTCACCTGTGACACCATTGATTTAATATAAAACCAGATTTAGTAAGTCCCAATGTCCACTACAAAGGACTTCAAAAAATATGCTGTTAGGTAGTTCAACATTTGTGCATATAATTAAAAATTGCTTTGAGAACTAGCTACAACAGTTTTGTACTATATCAATTATAGGCTTTAAAACTGAATAAATGCATATTATTTGTCAATGTACCTCTCTTGCTCCCATAAAATGTGGTTACTGAGAGGCAGAACCTCCCCTCGAGAGGACAAAAATGAATTACCAGGTCTTACACATATGTGTATATATATATATATATATATATATATATATATATATATATATATATATATATATATATATATATATATATATATATATATATATATATATCCTGTATATCGTATATACACAATATAGCTTGTGGATTCTTGCTGCAGTTGTGGTCCTGGAGGGGAACTGGAGCTGTCCACTGTCCTTTTGCATTTGTAAGTTTGTTGCTTATTGATTTGTTCATAGCTCAACCACAAGCACTGTCCAGCTTAGTCTGCCCAAGGCATTGCTTTCAAAATGCCTCCAGGCATAATGGCAAAAATATCCTATCATGATGCATAAAGATTTATGATACACAACCCATATAGTGATGTATTGAGAGTGATGCAACGTTTAAAAACGCCATTAATCATGGGCTGCATAGAACTAAATCCAATTAAAAGCGACTAATTATGCTCTCTTTTTATAACCGTCTCTTCAGAGTGCTCAGAAAAACATATAGGTTAGAAAAATGTATCACGATGATAAAATATTATCACAGCGCTCGCCTTTAGCTACAATCATGGGGTCAAGTGAGATGCAGTGCATAAGGAGGTGGCTTCTATGACTAGACAGACTCAGACATGGAATTTGGATCCATATGCAGGTGAATGTATTCAACAAGGGGTAATCCAAAAACCGAAGTCAGATGGCAGTGCAAAGGGTGAAAACCAGGGCACTGTGCAATAAGGGCAGGCAGACAGGTCCAATGGGGCAGACACAACAATGGAGAGTCAGGGACAGAGCAGAGGTTCAGTATCAGAGGTGCAGTAGAGACGATAGAGAGCAAAATCCAAATAGTAAAAGGGGTGATCACACACAGCAGGGCAGTCAAAAACAGAAACACTCAGGAGTCGGACGCAACAGAACCGGCAATATATCGCAATCGCCTGTTGGAAGGGAGGGGTATTTAAGGTGGGTTTAATCAGGGGCAGGTCAGAATTCTGGGGTGTGAGACCTCTGGTGGTGGGAGGGCTTCAGCCTGCACTACTACAGGAAAATGCATTTGTGGGCTGAAGGTTTGGGATTCGGTTTTTCCCTGGACTAACAAGACACGCCTGAAGTGCCCTTGAGCAAGACACCCAACCCTCAATTACTCCCTAGGTGCTTTAGATAGTGCTGCTCACAACTCCAGCCAAGTCTGCCTACTGCCCCCTAGTGTGTGCAAACACACTAATCGTTATTGCTCAATAAGTGTGTGCAAACACACTAGTGCAATTATTTAATTCATCTATTTATTTATTTATTAATATAATTTTAAAAAGTTGATCCTATATTATGGCAGCCCTAACTGTCTACTCTACACCAAGCATTCTTCCTATTCTTTTATATTTCTTTTATATTACTTTTATTGGAACCTGGGGCTGATGTAGCCTCCTCAGCACCCCCGCTTCCCACGTGTCCGCATACACCTGCTGTGATCAGGTGAGGTGGGTGGGAGCTGGCTTGGGTTCACTGTGTTTTGGTGCTGGCAAGCGTAGAGTGACCCCAGAGCACAGAGCCGAAAGGCTCCAACAGGATTTTTCTTCTTTTCTTTTCGAGAGAGAAGACGTAAGCCCTGGTTCTACTGAGGCCTTCAGAGCACTCCGTCCCACCGAAGCCCACAAAGAGCCCCTTGTGCTGAGCACGATGGAGAAGCACTGGGGGAGAATGGGAATGAGCCTGAGAGAGCAGCCAGACTTTTACAAGAGCACATACAAACACACACGCTCATACATTCAGCAAGCATCGCGGGCACAAGCACACAATGTCGCCGAGCCTTGAGCATTAATTGGCGAAACCAAAATCTGCAAGCTCTTTTCTTTCATGTGCACATATGTATTTTGTTGAGTACTAAGAGCTGAAATCACAGCTGTTTAGCACTTAACCTTGTTTTCCTTCCGCAATAGCATGGAAAGAAGAGAATAGGGGCTGAGCGGAGGAACAGAGGAGAGAAGTAGAGACGAAAGGGAGCGATGGAGTGCAGGACAGTGCAGCAAAGTGGAGGGGAAAAATAAAACCTCTGCTTACTGACAGATCAAAAGGAAAGAAGACAGGGAATAGAGCGCAACTGGTTTTTGGAGTTATAATTAGTGAAAAGATAACAGTAGCTTGTGTGTCTGTGTTAAAGCTTTTTTTTAAAACCTGATGCGACATGACAGCTCAAGTTGAGATTGCTCGGGTTGGACATCACTTAACCACATGTATGGGAAAAAAAAACATACTCTCCTAATAGGTAACTTTACAGGACAAAGAATGAAGAGCATTGGCTTTGAATGGAAGTTAATGGAACGAAATCCTGGTCTAAGTCTGTTTGGACTCTTCCTATTGGTCCATTCATCATAAAATTTAATGAATCGTGAATATTTTGTTCTTCTTTTCTACTTTCATTGCCTTAAAACACTTTTTAATCTGGCATGCTGGACTCACGCATTAGTGCTATTCAGTGGGACACTGTAGGGAAATACCTGGGCCTGGAATCGTTGACTATTTGGATATTCGTTCACTGAATAGCTACAATTTTCAATTGTAAAAATTTGAGATAAATTGAGGCTATCAATAAAAGTGATATGCAAAATGCTGTAATATTCAAACTTGTCCTCTATACCGTCCGGCGTTCACAGTTAAAAAATCAAAATATCATCACTAGCTAAAACCTGAGCTACTTACAATGCGGTGTATTGGCGCCACATTCGTGGTAGAAGCACATTCTTCTATTCCGTGATGCACTTGTTAACCCACTGCGCTATTAACCCCTAGCTTGCTGCTAAGAGCTTGCCACTAAGCTGTGAGCGCCACTGTGCTCTGCAAGGAAAGCAGCTAGTGGCCCCAGTTGAAGCGGGACAGGCGCTGCATAATGGTCCACTGTGCTGCAAAAGAGAGGGATGCAACAATTTGTTTGGCCCACAGTAGAATGAAGCTCCGGAGCCCAAAAATTGGTATACAAGACAGGCCTGAAAATAAAACACCGCAAATTTAAAGTAACACCACAAATCGATTGAGTAGAGGACAGTCTAGTGCATACATGAAGATGTTGTATTTCATTTGTTACTTATATATTTTATGTAAGAAGAAAGTAGAGTTGTATGGTTACACTGGTGAGGGCTAATATCAGGACTGCACCGCGCGGGACTGGAAAGTTTATCCATACTAGAAATGTGAGCTGTTGTCTGAGAGCAGTAAATCAACCGGCTGAACGCTGTTGGAAGACTGACCATCAGGACCTCTTCAGGGCCAAAATTTACACAGTTTTTCTAAATTTGCACAGCTTTTCCAAATTTGCACAGTTTTTCTAAATTTGCACAGCTTTTCCAAATTTGCACAGTTTTTCTAAATTTGCAAAGCTTTTCTAAATTTGCAGTTTTTCCAAATTTGCACAGTTTTTCAAAATTTGCACGGCTTTTCCAAATTTGCACAGTTTTTCTAAATGTGCAGTTTTTCTAAATTTGCAGTTTTTCCAAATTTGCACAGTTTTTCTAAATTTGCAAAGCTTTTCTAAATTTGCACAGTTTTTCAAAATTTGCAGTTTTTCTAAATTTGCACAGCTTTTCCAAATTTGCATAGCATTTCCAAATTTGCACAGTTTTTCAAAATTTGCACAGCTTTTGCCTTCAATTTAATACGTCAAACATTAGTTTAGCTCCACCCATTCGCAGTGAAGTCGTAAGGAGGATTTTAGCCTGGACTGCTTTTCAAACAAGACACAATACAGGGCTGACAATCAGATCGCAATCTTAGGTGTAGCTACAAAAACATTCTAAGAGATGAAGAGTAAGAGTATATGGTATATGGTGTTATCATTAGAATTTTTTTACATAGATTTTCTTCCTAATTTATGGTGATCATGAACTGATTGTTGGACTTGGGGTCAGTCTCCTGGGCTGTGTTTTGAAGCAAAAATTTCAGGGCAGCTTAAAGCTCTAGTCTAGCTCTGTGTGTTGCAATATTGTTAGAATTGTGATGATTTGTACAAGCTGACACTGTAAACCCCACTATAATTAAGTTTACTGCAGTGGTTTATGGAACATGACTCAGTTGAATCATCCTAACCTAATTTATCCCTGTTGTGCTGTGTTTATTGCTACAAACTCCACAGCTAAACCAATCAGCTCATCTTTTGGGGGCATCTCAAAAGACTCCGCGCCACAGTCTGCCATAAACCATTTGTGCGAACTCTGTTATTGAGTTTTTTATGATGAGACACCTTTATGTGCAATGCGAGGCAAGTCCAAAACTTTACCAGAGCCTGATACGGAGCCTGGAGTACCTAGTACATCATGGATTTGTGCATAGCTGTCAAGAAAAATCAAGAATAAACCCTTCAGCTTGTTGTTATTACAATATATTATGTCGTATTTATGAAACAACGTGTAGTAATTATTGGAAAGTGTGTTGTTACTATATTGGAAAAATGGCATGTCACTGTTATGAGAAAATATTTTGTAATTGCGAGATGTCACGGATCTAATTTTTAGGAAATTACTTCATATCATAATACCCGTTGGCTAGCAATAGACTAGATGTTTTTGACTCAGTTTGTGGCGCAGTTGAGAGATTTTACTTGCCTGGCTTAAATTACAATGCAACCTTAAACCCGTTTCACACTATATATTAATGTAGTCTTTCACACTGACAGTCTGCATAGTGACGTTAGGACTTCACTGGATTTAAGCCAAGTATGAGGTAAGATTTTGTTTTTACAGCATATTTTCTCATAAGTACTTGTATGATGTATGTCGTTTTTCTCGTAACAAGATACTTTCTTATTTTTCTTTCTAATTATGACTAGCTTTCATAATAATGACACACTGAAGGGTTTATTTTTTTATTGTGCACCACTATAGACTTGGCATTACCTGTCAAATCAGCATCAGGAAGAAAAGCAGCACAAGATATCTGTGTTCAGTAGTGTGTCCACCATTCACTTTTATTGCAGATTCTATTCTGTTTGGGGGGGAGTCACTTTCAGTCTGCGGGGATATTTTTCTATACCTCCAAAGTTCAGTCTGAGAAGTTGGTTGCATAGCATCAAGATGTCTTTTCTGAAGTGTGGACTTGAGTGGAGGCGGCACAGCAAGACGATCCAGGTTCGATCCTCATGGGGATCTGGGTCCTTCTGTGTGGAGTGTGTATGTTCTCCCTGTGCCTGAGTGGGTTTCCTCCGGGTACTCCGGTTTCCTACCACAGTCCAAACACATGCAGTCAGGTTGATCACTCACTCTAAATTGTCCGTAGGTGTGAGTGTGTGAGTGAAAGCTGGCCATGGGATGGACTGGCGAACTGTCTATGGTGTATCTCGCCTTCGCCTGATGATGCTGGGATTGGCTCCAGCCCCCCATGACCCTGACTAGCGGGATAAAGTGGCAGATAATGGATGGATGGACTCGAGTGGAGCTTTTTCACAGCTATGGATCGTCGCTGTCCAAAGAAAATAGTAACTTTGCAGGAGAGGACAAAAACTGTCTTTACTGTTAATGTAAGTCAATGGAACCAAAAAGTTTTCCAAGCTATTTTGAAGCATTTCGATTGCTTTCTTAACCATGACACGTTCACACAATGTAAACAGCAGATCCTACATTCGTATAATGTACAAAATTAAAAAATAGACAAAAATGGAGATATGTTTTTCTTTGGACAGCAGCATATATCCTCTTTTTCACTGTACCTTGCTGAGAAAAAGACTGCTATCATCTAAACCAAGCCTTATCCAAAGTGGTCAGTTCAGATTGTTGATAACCCTCCACATCGCTCTCCACCATACCCACCATCCCTGCCATCTCCACCATCTTCAGATGATGTCACCTGAAGGCACAACCCACACTTCCCCGCACTCCCCCACCACCTCCCTCTCACGCTGAGCTTCCAGGCCCAGGCTTCCTGTCTGGGCCGGGGCTCGTTCTGACGGGGGCTGCAGGATGAAAGGGAATGCTTTACTTCGCATGAAAATTTCATACGCCTCTAATAAACATCTCTAGGCTCTGCAACAGAACAGAGGCCTCGTTAAAAACGGGTGTCGGCTCCTACCCGGAATTCCCCACACCCATCCAGCGCCACTTGTTAGCACAGATAACCTTTTGTTTGTCGTAAAGCCTAAACCCCTTTGACATGACGGGAGCCGGGCCGTCGCCGGACGTGGCGCTCTCGGCCGATTTTGAGGAGGACGCAACAGAGTCTTTCTTCATGGAGGCGTGAGATTCAGCCGAGTCTTTCCTTTGATGCGTTTCTTTTGTGTGCTGGAAAACAAGATTTCTGTTGTTTCTGATACAAAGCAAGCTTTTGTTAGGCTTGATAATTCAGGCTGTAGTCTTTGGTGGGTTGTTATTGTTGTCAGTGTTTGTTGCAACCCCCCAAAGATGATGTTGCCTTATTTATAAGGATTGAGGATGTACATCTGAGAGTATTTTGTGAATGAGTGTCTCTCTCTCTCTCTCTCTCTCTCTCTCTTTCTCTCTCTCTCTCTCTCTCTGAGTTAAGACTTGATTATCATGCATGGGCTTATATACGAATCCCCAAGGTCCTATGTATGAAGACATATGTGCATATCTGCGCATTTCTGTGTTGTCTTCTCATTCTTTTCCCTTTCTCCCAGATTGTGCATTCCCCTTTCTTCCTTTTCTTTTTTTTCTTTCTTTCTTTCTCTCTCTTTTTCTCTGTAAATCCTACCGCTTGGTGCTTCTCTGACATTTATTGGAACATCAGTTTGAACCCAGTGCTTGTCAGCTGGTGTTATGTGTTATTGCTGCAGTGGAAACAGAGCATTTATCAGTTTGTGAGAAGAAAACATGACTTTAGCATTCACTAGTTCCATGCAATACAAGAAAACTGAGATAAATATGACTAAAGTAGCTCTTTCTGGTGTTTCTAATCTACTGAGCCTGTATATATATATAGAACAGGACTTCAAACTGTTACACAGTGCAGGTTTTTAGTAAGGCAGGTACGATAGACTTATTATTATTCTTTTTTATTTCAATACAGGGGTTGTTAGAAACTACAAAACAAAAGCACCATCTGAGCACATTTACCCTGTCAGACTGAGGATCCTCTGGGGATATCAATAAGCTGTTTTGTAGTTTTGTAGTCTTCAGTTTGGTTTGAAAGCTCTAGCTATGGGTATAATAAGTTACACGCGTTTACAGTCTATTGATTGCTTGTTGTTAAAATAACAATAAGGGTAAACGTAGTTTCGAGTTTATTTGTCATTTGAACATCATGTCAGGACATAACATGCATTGAAATGCTTGGGGTGAGGCTCAGATACAACTCTATAGCAGGGCAGCATTATATATATATATATATATATATATATATATATATATATATATATATAATGCTGCCCTGTATATATATATATATAGTAGTATATATATATATAGTAGTAAAACAGTGCAAACATACAATAAATAGACAATATTGAAGTAAAAGTAGGATAGAATATATACATTTAGTTATAACTGAAATATATAAAGGACTATACAAAAACATACACAAGATATTCACGCTATTTTCCATGACAACACTGGGGGGGCCATCTTAGTTTACTTTGTGTTAGAACTTATGGTGCGCTCGTGGATAGGTAATACTAATTACAAGCAAAACGACAACAAACACATAAAATGACTAGCATAACATGTTCAGTTAGAGGGAGTCACAATAATTGGAGGAAGAGGAAAACTTGATGAACACAGCACATAAAGATCAGAGTGTTGTAAAGCCGCCTTCCAAAGAAGAGGACTACTGACTGAATTTAAAACCTCCACCCCAAACCTGCGTATGTCTGCTCTTACCATTCTGTGGAGGAGAACCAGCACCAGAGCATCCTCATCCAGAGAAATGTCTCACTTATGAAGCTCAGAGGAAGCAGACGCGTCAGGTGTTTGCGAGTTAAGTAACTGTTTTCTGATCAGTGTCCACCGCGCTAGGCTATCTGGGCTGTAACTAACACCCACGCAGAGTGGCTCGGGCAGCTGGCTTGACTTGGGTTTAACCGGCTTTCAGAAATATAAACTCACCGTCTTTATGTAGGAGTACACGACCCACCTTCCCACTGTGCAGGTACTGATACACTTCAGTACTTGTATAGTTTTTCATTGCTGAACCGTCTACACCTTCTGAGAGTACAAAATAATTATAAACGTAGTCGTAGGTAACCTCAGACCACCTTTTCATATAATCCACCCACTGTGTTATGAACCTCAGCTAAGACAGTGTTGTCCCATTTGAAATTTTTATTGCCTCTCCCATGTAACTGTATTCATTTTGGTTAGCTGAGCGGAAGTTCTAACACAAAGGCGGAAGACACACGCTTGAAAGTGGGTGTGGCGAAAAACGGTGAATATACATAAGATATACAGGAGGACATATGTAGAAACGTAGCGTGTGGAGTCACCATAAGGGCCAGGTGTAAATTTGCATCAGAGTTTCATTCAACAACGGAGCTGAATCAGTGGCTAGAAGGAGGCACAGGCCTCGAACATGTTCTGAAAAGATGTTCACTGACTGAGCAGCGCTGGTGGAAGTCTCAGGGCCACATGTATGAGAGAAAACATGGCTCAAACTGTGTACAGCCAGCTTGCGTTATCCTTTCAGGCACTTCATATGTTAACAGCCTTTCATTTTCTGTTCTGTCTCGAGCTTGCGCCTGTGTTCTAGATGTGAGCAGGTAACAGGTGGCACTGTGTACAGTTTGTGTGCATTGTGAGTAAATGTTGCAATTGCATCAAGACACAATTTGCAGCGCTCCCTGCAGGTGTGCGTACATCTGGACCTCTCAGCTGTAGTAAGTACTGTTAGATGTTATGCTATAAAAATATTTGGGATACCGCATGTACTGACTCTGAACCATGGGAATGGTTTCTACTGATCACCCTTCATTTTCAGTGTTCATAATATAGGTTTGGGGTCTACTAGAACAGATCTACATGCTTAATTTCCCAAACCATCCTTGTCTAATAGTTTTGATCTGTATTAACTCTCTGTCTGAAACACTCTTAGAGCTCCTGTGTCAAACTTAGCCTTGCGATAAGCTTAGTGTGCTGTTATTGGTCAGTTCACCTACTGATAGTCTGAGTTAACCTACTGATAATGACATACTTCTACTCTTGTGGCTGTTGCTACAATGGCACTTGTTCTTTGGTATTAGTTTGAGTCAGAGTCTGAACAAGAAAGATTATGTTACAAGGTGATCTCACAGTGTAACAGAATAAAGGGCTGGAATTAAAGTAAGACATTGCACACAGGTGAGAAAAGTGGTTTCTATGGAAAAGAGTTTCTCCCATTGGTGTGGACTTCAGAACTTTGTGGAGCGGTTATATGAATGAAAAGACACAACACACTAAAGGAAGGAGAAAACCAGAAACGCACAGTAGGAACCACAATAAGTCTCTGCACTGGAACTGAAACCATGCACAGTTGGTTGTGCGTTTAGCCTTAGAGGAAATCACATGTCTCTTTTGACTCATGTATGTAAAACGTATTGTGCCATGGTGTAGTAACCACAGAAGCTTTAAGAAATATGTGTGAGAAGAGCTACACAAATTGGTTAATTATTCTTATTATTAAACCATATCATATTGTAAAATGACCATTAGGGGTGTGTTTAAAAAATCGATTTTTGATTCAAATCGATCTTCATTTGAATAATCCGATATCGATTTGTATAAACCCGAGATCAACCTTAAAAATTAGCGTTCCAGCTTCTCCTGCCTGACGTGATCTCACGTGATCAGCCATTGTTTTTTGCCCAACGAGATCTGGCTGGGGGCGCACATCAGTTAAGCATGGCTGGAGCACAAGTGAAGGCGCCCCAGAACTTGAAAGCAGATGTCTGGCTACATTTTGGATTTAGAAACCATGACGGTATATAAACATATAAACACTAATGTTTTTAGTGATGGTAGGTTGAGTGTTCCTTGTACATTTACCACATTAGTTCTCTGAAAATCTCTTTTTATGTTCAAACAGAACATATTATTGTAACTGAAATATCCCTAAATAAATCGATATTGAATTGAATCTAACCAAATCGGAAATCGAATTGAATTGGGACCTTGTGAATCGGGCTCGAATCTGGGAAATCAGTGGCGATACCCAGCACTAATGACCATATTGTTCCACACGTAATCCTTGAACCTAATCTTAAAACTTAAAAAAAAAAAATAGCTTTTTCTACTTAATCTCACCTCCTATGTCCAGTTCTCGGATGACATTTTCAGTTAGCTCTGTATTTCTGATATGTCATAAAATACTTGATTAAACCTTTTCTACTTCTTTGCCTTTATAATGCACACTTGGATTAGATATGATATTTTTATAAAATATCCACATTTTATCACTAGAGGATATCTTTCATCAAGCCCAGTCATGTGAACTGTATTCAGATACATATCAACACCTTGTTCTACAGTATATCCCACACAACAAAACAGCAGAAGCAATACCTCTGGCTGCTATAAGATTTTCAATTGGATAATAACATTCTGTCTCCTTTTTGTGTATTTTACTTCATTATTTTTTTTATTAAAGAAAAAAATGAAGTACACTCGAGATGTGGAGTTCTTGTGCAGATCATATTCATTGTGGCTGCTGCTCAGTGGTGAAATTATGATTACGAACAAAGCAAACTTTATCAGTATGATATTACTCTCTTTTTCATGCTGAGACTTTCTTTTGATGTTGGATATATAGCTTTCCCGTTTCCATTTCCCGATTCTCATGAATTTTTTAACGTTCACTGTTTGAAGCCCACATCTTGCCATATTGTGTGAGAGCCGTGAACAACGTCCTGAAGTCCATGCAGCTTGATCTCCAAGCTGCTGACAGTATCACTGCTAATGCAGTAGGCCTATTCGTACTTATCATACCAGCGTGATGTCATGTTCCTAGATTTAGTGCTGTCAACTAGAGCTGAGCGTGCTGCCTCAGTTCTACACTGTGTGGCCAAGAACAAGTCACACACTCCGTTGGACCGTCTTTATCTTAGATCATGGGATGCATTCACTATGGCACTGTTTTACTTCATAATATTTAATTCAGTATGGAGTTGCATTCATTTTGGGTTTTGATATCTGGTTATTGGTGATTGGAGAGTTGAATGGGGTTAAGGTCAGGACTCTGTGGCCAATTAATGTGAGAAAATGATTCCTCATGCTGCCAGAACCACTCTTTCACAGTTGGAGCCCAGTGAATATTGGCATTGTTGTCCTGGACATGTCTGTGCCATCAGTAAAGACAAATTCGTTGATTGGAGAACCTGGTCATTAGTACATTCAGGGTGAGAGAAATAATAATCATCATATGTACTTTATTTGTGGAGACTTACTAAATGGACTCTGATTCTACCCTCTCTCTGCAGAGAGTTGATCACCCCCCCCCATCCTTTGTTTGTATTTAAATGACCCTTTTGTCTCCTGCCTTTTAAGTGATACCATCACCCCGCCCATCTCCTCCTTATCTCCATTTGGTCTCATCTTCATCCTCCTGCTTACCCCTCCTTAACCTCCTCTCCTTCTTCACCCTAATGTTGAAACTCCACCCTCCCTTTTTTTTGACTCCTACTTAAAAACCATTCAGTTAGAGTTAAACTGAGTCAGAGATGGACTGGACTTCAATAGACTGAACCGGCTAACAGACAGATGACCTAAGTAAGATGTGCCCGTGCTTCTGCATGCACGTGATTAAGACTGCTTCCCGACTGCTAACAGACTGGTTGTGATCGACTGAGCTCTACCCACATTTCCTGTGTGTATCAATAAACTCAAGCCTAAGCTGAAGGTCTCCTGACTTCTGATTCCTGAGAGCTGAATTTCTAACAAGGTGATCAGCTGACTTAAGGTGATTGTCACTTAACATTGTTGAGCCTCAACCTGCCCAACTAAACTAACTCCAGAACAAAACACTGCCTCCAGAGCCCTGTACAGTGGGCTCAGTACATGATGGTCTGCACCACCACAATCTTTATTCTTATGACTACACAGCTATTAAGGCCCAATCATGTGATGAGTTCTCATGATGTTTCACTGTTATAGCCATGAGTTCTATTGTTGATGTTTTATGAAATCATCTCCGATGATCCTTCAAGATTTCTTTCTGGTCACATGTCTTCTCAGGTTTTAATAATGAGTAGAACCATTCTAAACCCAGTTCCAGTCATTCCAGCTTTTTTATTAGTTGCCTTCTTTGCTTGAAGCAGGACAACAAATTTGACCCCTCTGAATCGCATTAGCATCATTTCCATGAACATGACATCTCATCACGTCTTCCCACATGGTTGTTTGAGAAATTAGAGGCTAATCGCTCCATCAGTTAAGGTTTAAATTGTTAAATGGTTGAAAACATATAAATCACTGCAATCATTGCATTATTCAATCAAAGCCTCTTAAGTATTTACTTATTTAACTCCAAATGGCACCTTCTGTTGTGGTTGAACTGGAAATTTGATTGGTCAATATTGCATATTTTGCAAGTGCATTTTCATATTGTGTATTAATTTGGTGTATTTACTCCAAAATCTTTATTTTTGTTTTTTTATTGTGTCTCATTTCTTAAAACAATGTGTTTTTTTGTCTTTCTGATTTGAATAACGCAGCCGCAAACCATGGAGCTTTTAATGATGAGCGCAGTAATCTGATCCAATCACATTTCAAAGGTCAAGCCTTACTCCTGATCAATATTTTAAGCTATTGAATACAGAATAAACTGTCTATTCTAAACAAACAACAGGCCCGTTTTGGCTTAACAACTGGCGTAATCTTAAAAGTATAAATCTAGATTATTTCTTTGATTTCATATTAAAGTTATTCAATGTGCACAACTTTTTAGCATGATGAAAAGTAAGTTGTTAGACGTCCAACATCAGACATGAAACATAACTGGCAGTGTTAAAGGTCTCTTTCTTAAATTGCATGGGTGTGCTCGCGCATTCAAGCATCTGCTTCTAAACGGGTGTAAATGTGTTTGAAGGAGCCCATCCGTGTTCTTGCATGTATCCGTTAGCCAATATATTGATGGAGTAGTTTGAGGCTACAGCCCCTTTCCTTCTAATCTCCAGCCTAAATAGGACTGAGATGTATAGCAGTGGATTATAATGAGACATTGATTGCATTTAAAATAGGACCTTTAGAGGCTGCGGTGCAGTGTATATGCTTTTCCCAGAGGGACCCTCAAGTTCCACAAAGAGAGAGAGTGAACGAGAGAGAGAGAGAATGATAAGTGAATAGGGTATGGTATCCCAGCTATTTCAGCAGCTTATTCTCTCTGTTCCTGCTGGATCATACGGGTAAAATTAAAGGGGAGGCAGCGTAGCGGCTATTGTAATGTTAAAGAACTGCTATGGACTGTTTTACAGATTCCAGGTGAAACCGGGAAACCATTGGAATGTCACCAAATGGACACTCATTGATCTCCACAGCTTAGAGTTTGAAATATTTGTTGGAGTCTGTCAAGACGAACTGCTCGTGTTTGGTTTCTCATAGCTCAGTTCTCCAGTTTAGTAGGTTTTGGCCTATTCTTGAGTTCTTTTCTACCTGCTTTATTCTTTCTTTCCTGCTTTTATAACTTTTAAACAGTTGTTAATCTGGAGCACTGAAGTCTCACAGCAAGGTCCATGAAGCCAGCATGATAAGCAATGTATTAGTCTATGTAAAGTTTATCCAGACTAAAACTTGGAGGATCTTGTTTAAAGTCATTGGTTGATGAATACATTCATTAGAGTGGAAGGCAAATATTCTTTTTAATAGATGATAATTAACTTTATATTGTTAATCAATGATTTGATGAAGGCTGTCATTGTCACTAAGCAACATGAGGTATTTTATCATTATCTTTTTATTTATTAAATACTTGTCACTGTGGTGATCTAGCAGGCTCCATCATTCATGATGAGTTGTTTTAAGCGTCTGGTTGATGGAGGTCTGCTTTGTCCCTGGTTGGGAGAGTTTTTGGCGGCCTTGAGACAGACTTGAATTTGAAACTTGGTGCCAGTTTAGGTTTGAATGGACTTTTTGTGCTGAAGTTGAGTTCAGAACAAGATTTCAGGCCAATTTAAAGCTCAGATGCAGCAGTGAATACATATTGATCCAGTATGTGAGGTTTACAGCAACTGTTTTTGCAGTACTTTTCATGCATGTCATAATGCAAACAGAGACATTTAGGTTTGTTTAGCCAACCTGAATACAAAGTTGAGGCTGCCATGCTCTGTTCATATGTATTGCTTTCCTCTAATTTTTATCCAGTTATTTGTCCATATGGGCTGCTGTGAGATCTTATAAAGCTAATTTTGTCCTTTGCTTTAAGAAATGAGTCACTGTTTTCAGATTTATAAATATGTTACAGCAAATTGTAAAGGTATTAGAGGTAAACCAGTTTGCTACTTTAATTTTGAGACATTTAGGGGGTCTAAGAAGTCAACTGGGAGGTAGTACTCCCTAGATTTATTCATCATTTGCTACTTATCCTTGATAGTTTTGTTAATTGATTGGTTAGTTTGCACCTGAATAAACAATATATTAGGGGTTTCTTTCCAGAACACATTGTAGGCCTCTTTTATGAATGTTCTTTGTTGTTGGGATATATGAGTGCTATAATATGATTAATAGCCTATTTATTAGAAAAAATCCTCTCCATTATACATCAGCAGGTACTCTATTCAAAGACACACATATACAAAACTCATACAAATGGTTAGACAGCAATTCAGAAAGAAATGCTTCACGTTTTAGTTCATCTCTATGGTTGATATACAAAGTGCCCAAAAGCTCTGTTTTCTATTAGTAATCCTGAAATGCAAATTTAAGGCATACATCACAATTTATATCACAGTAAACTCACTGTGCATTAGGGGTGTTAGAAAATATCAAAAATATTGAATATCGGGAAATTATGTTTCATGATACCATATCGATTCCCAAAAACACAGTATCGTTACACAGATTCCTGGCAGACAGTGAATCATTGTGTGTTGTGTCTAAACCACTAGATGGCAGTGTTGTAACCCATTTTCAGCTCCACTCCAACATTAACAAGCAGTACAAGGGCGCAATGCTATTGTAAACATTGGCAAACCTGTTCATATAGTGGTGTGTTTTAATAGTAGGATTTGAAAAATCACAATATAATACTTTACTTGCAGTATCGTAGTATATCATGATACATTGAATCGTGACTGCTGTATCACAATACATATTGTATCGCCAGATTCTTGCCAATACACAGCCCTACTGTGCATCCAGCAATGAAGAAAACCTCTTGCATCTTTTATTTAGTAATAGAAAACATGGACCTGCATCTACTGTAACTGTGGGTGGTTTGTCTTCATCGGAAGAACACTTGAAGTACCTTTGTTTTAAGTTAACCTTTTTTAAGAGAATCTATTTTTAAGAGCCCAGTCTTTAGCATTCAGGTTTGGAAATGCGTAATGTCTTAAACATGATATTGGAGCTTCATTCCTCGGCTGAGGAGACCATTCTGGAAAGTGCTTGTCTTTTGATCACATTAGGGCTAATTAGTGTGGTGCTTAGCCAAGCCCCTTGATGCCGAGAAAACTGACCTTGAGTTTATTTAGAAAGGAGCGCAGCACAAAAGAAGCCCGCCAGTGCCCTCCCGTCTACTGTCCACAATTGTATTTCCTGTGATGAGAACGTGTCTTTCAGCTAGTGACCAGTCCTGGGGGGAAATATGGAGGAACAATACTGTATAAAAGACAGAAATTGTTCATTTCTCAAGAGATATTTATTAGATATGAGATTATTCACTTGCATAATGAAATGGCAAAGTCAAAGGAAGTTGGTGAAAAAACAACAGCAGCTTCCAAGACTGTATTATATTATATTATAAATTTTATTCTGATAATTCAAAACAAATAACTTATACTCTATAAATGTTTTGAATAGAAATGTGATAAATTAAAGGGTCTTTTCTAACTTTTGCAAAGTATTGTATGTGTGGGTGGGTGCAGTATTATACCTGTGGCAGCAGGTGACAGCTAATTGTATTCAGACCACATTTTGCCTCTTGGAACTTTTTAGCCCCGTCCTAGCTTTAGGCTTGTCTCCTGACCATGTGGATATGAATTTTCTGAACACAATAATAATATAAATGATACAGTCTCACACTGGCATAGAGAAAAGGTTCATTCAGACTGAATAATGTAGCAGATGGTTCTTTACAGCCATCAATAATTAACTCAGTATAGCTTATATAGGATTTCCTTGATACTTGAGAAGATCACTCATCCTCTTGTGGAAAGGAGGTTAAATGGAGCTTGACAAACTGACCTATGCCCCATACATGAGCAATACATGAGAAAACATTCTTTTAAAGCATCTGAATTCTTCTCAGTGGGATCAGAAACCTTCAGTAGGGAATGTCCTTGGGTTTGTATTTTAAAGGTAATACAAACCCTAGACAAAGGTTCTAATGTGCTAGTGCTAATGCTTATGGTAATGTGAATTAATTCTAGTTTCTCAAGATTAGCTTTTTTTCAAGTGACATTAAATCTGTTCTTGTAGTGAAAAGATGGTTTCTTAGGTATAGGGTGTGTTACAAATCTAGCTCTAGCGTCATACATAGTGCACTTTGAATGTGCTACATTAAAAACAACCCAGTTTGTATAATTACCATAATCCAGCTATGGGTTACTATGTAGCAACACATGCTGGGTCACATGAATAATCCTGATTTGTATTTTTATTGTTTCTACATTAACTACATATTAAAATGTGTCATAGAAACAAAGGAACTTTTAAATACTATCAGCCTGTTCAATGACTAATTAAAATATTAGTAGTGTACAAACTTGCTAGAGTTATTGTGGCATGTTTTCTCTAACCCATAAAGAATAAATGACCCACAGATAAACAACATGGCAAAGGTTTTGTACAAAAAACAATGTTTTATCTATGTTTTGTAGCTGGCTAGGTTAGCCAGTACAGTAGATTGGCTCAAAAATATTACATTGATAACTTAAATGCCTGCATAAAACAATTCAACTACAAAAATTGATACAACAACCACTGACCCTCCAGTAGGACATGCAAAAAGTGGTGGCTAACTAAGTTATTTTGAGATAACATTATTTAATCGTGTCAGTCCTAAATAACAACCAGAAAAACACAAGCTAAGACTCCTACACATGCTATTAGTTTAAAAAAGAGCTTAGACTGAGTTATTATAGTGACACAGTCACTAACCCAGCGTCTGACTCATAGACATATATACATAGATGTTGCATTGCCTGCCTAGGCTTGTTGATGTATCGCAACAAGGAGTCTAGGCAGCCAGTGCAGCATCTAGGTATGTTCGTGTACATCCGTACTGGCCCAGGCAAGACCGGCCTGGTAACAAATGAAAGTAAAAAGGGAGCTGCCTTTTTTCTGGATGAAAAAGCATTACAACATTTACATTTCTCAACCAAATTCAGTGAGTCACTTTTATATCCAAGGGTTTATGATCTATGTGGAGTACAAAAACAAGTTTTGTCTCGACTTTGAACCTTAATAGTTAGAATCACTGCTGGATGCTGAAAAGAGGAGTGTATATCATCAGTTACTAACATAATGGAAAGTAATTCCTGGTCATAAGGTCAGATTCACAAAAGTCAGTCTGGAGAAAAATGCCAATATAGATGGAAGCCTTAAGTATTTGGGAGCTGCAACCAAAAACAATAGTTAAGTCTTATCTGGAAAAGGCAATTACGTGAGATCTGGTTTGGACTCTGCAACAGTTGTTACAGCACAAGCTACACACGACTCCAGCCCTGTCTTCTGAGAGTGACGACAAGTTGCCCAGACCAATATGGCGGTGATGTTGATGCCAATGTGGGGTCTACGTGTATATGGCTATGGTCTGAGCTCTCCAACAACAACAGCAGCATCAAGTGAAACAACAACTACTTTAAAACTACCCAGCACTGAGACTTACTAAATGAGGTTGAAAAGAGGCTGTGATTCTGTGAATTACAGTCTGTTAATGGAGCTGTTAACTGCCTGTCTACCTGCTTAATGACTCACTAAAACAAATGAGTCTAATGGGTCACCAAAGACTGATAGCATATTACACAGTTTACTTAAAAACACCAAAACATATAACTTGATAACAGATGTTGTAATTGTTAGAGACAGGTTGGCTGAGGTCTAGAGTGCACCTGTTGTTGTTGTTCATGGTTTCATTTGTAACATAGTCTGGGATGTAGTAGATCAGTTAGGGTAGATATTGTACTATAGGATGTCACAGATTCTTTGGATCTTATGATTCCCAGAACTGTAGACAATCTATCAATCCTTTGTTTGTTAACTACATACTGGGTAAAGAGTTATGTTACTACACTTATAGTGACAGGTACTATTTAGTACTATTGGGTACAAATGGCT
This sequence comes from Megaleporinus macrocephalus, assembly GCA_021613375.1. Classification (NCBI taxonomy): domain Eukaryota; kingdom Metazoa; phylum Chordata; class Actinopteri; order Characiformes; family Anostomidae; genus Megaleporinus; species Megaleporinus macrocephalus. The sequence goes on from CM038706.1 coordinate 41,860,842, forward strand.
TCTGAATATGATGCTTCTTAACTTCTTAAACATGGCTTCTCTGGCCAGATGGCTGAAGTTGTATGGTTTAGATGTTCAACCCACGTTGGAAATGGTGCAGAACCAGAGCAGAGGTGTTTGTGAAAAGATCACTCCCCAGAGACTGACCTTTACCCTGCAGACAAACTCCTTTTCCCCTCCACAGGATGCGCCTCAGGATGCGGTGCCTATTGATTACCCCCACTGAGCTGAACATAGGGGGGCTAGCGTGATGAACATACTCCAGCGGGGAAGCAAGTGATGCTGTTTAGTTCATAATTAACTTCATGGCTAGATCAGGGTGGGTTAATCTGCTCTAATTGGATGCTGTGTCTGAAGTGAGGCTTTTTCATATGTACCCATTGACCCGCGGGCCCCAGGGGGCTTACGCTGGAGGCCGTCAATAGGATTGGAAAATGGCTAGATCGGTTTGGTGATCTATATCACATGATTAGCATTTGGCTAGACAACTGCCAAAGGGCAACTTCTAGCCAGAGAGGATTAGAGAGCGCCTGCTATTGCTGTGCATCATGGGAGGATGTACCCCTTCTGTGACAATCCTTTCTTTTCTCCTGAGGGAGAGGAAGAGAGGTTGTATAACAGGAAGTGACCTTCTAGTTTAGTGCTACAAATAACAGACTGGATGTTTTAAAAGCTTTTTTAAAACTTATTTCTTTGTACACACATTACATTCACTTTAAATGATAGTTTGATGAAAAACAAATTGTCCACCTATCAAACATAGTCATGATGCAAAGCTCATAGCTAACCATAGTGAACACCTATTTAGCATAATGCATACTGCATTCATATATCATAATAATGGCTCATATATTTTTCTGAAATTGTTCAAAATTGTGGATAAAATTCAAGATATAATGGCTGCTATTTCTGTTTTCAGCTATGTGATGTACTATATGGTCAAAAGTATGTCACTGACTAAGAAATTCAATAAGAATAAATAAGATTTTCATGCTAAATCACTACCTTATAAACTGCTAATATCCTGTTGTAACACATTAATTACATAACAAATAACACCATGGTTGTAATCGCAGTCATACATGCAGTATAATCACGGGCACTGAAGAGGAGTTCCACACAGTTTTGAGAATGTAATGCTTTTAAAATCTACATAGTAAAATTTCATCACAACATGTTTACAAATAAGTTGCATTAGGTATTGGAATAAAATCTAAATTTAATAAAATGATTGATTTGATTTAATATTTGTTTGTTCATATTCAAGTGACTAACCGATACATTTAAAAGGCATGTTTTAATATTTTGGATGAAGTCTCTTCTTCCTGCATCAAAGTTGATGTGTCGTAAGTTCCTACTATCAGTGGAATCAGTGATATGAGTGGTTTAGCTTGTAATTTAAATAATTGAAGAGTGATTTGACATGTTGAGATTCTAATTAGATGGTGGAAGTGTTTTCTGTTTGTTCTGAGTATTTGTAGCTCCTACTTGAATGAAATGACTATTCAATAATTAAGGAATCAAGAAAAAAGAAAATAATAAAACATATTGCCAGAGTAGTTAGAACGTAATCTCACTAATTGATTTTTGTATTAAAAATTAACAAATGTTATTATATTATATTATATTATATTATATTATATTATATTATATTATATTATATTATATTATATTATATAACAACAATAATAATAATAATAATAATAATAATAATAATAATAATAATAATTATTATTATTATTATTATTATTATTATTATTATTATTATTATTATTATTATTAATAATAATAAATTAGAAATGTAAACCCTATAAACCTAAATACATTAGCTTGTATGATTACATTAACATTTTAAGTTTCTTAATCTTTTTTATAGTGTAAAACACAAATACACTAACCACAAATACACAACTATATATATATATATATATATATATATATATATATATATATATATATATATATATATATATATATATATATATATATATATACATTTTTTATAAAAATAAATGTCTAATTTGCCATGGGACATTAATATGCACAACCTCATTTACATGTGGATTCTGTTTGACTCTTGCCGAAGAGACCAGTAAGAACATCACAGCACACAACACACTAATCACCGTCACGGGGACATACTGTGGCGCACACTTTGTGTGGCAATGCTCTGTAATTGTTGAGTTTTAAGAATCGGACCCAAAGTGGTATCATATATCATGGTCAGGCATTGCAATGTTACAACTTTGCCACTAACAGCATTACATGAAACTAGCCTTGGCCGCTGTGCTTCGCCCGCAGTACACGTTCACCGCGGAAGCCTTTCAAATATTTATTGCTACATGTGGGGAGTGGATCATGCCTGTTCTAATGTGTTTTTTTGGCTCATGCTTGATCTGTTCTCTTTATCCTGTGGTCTATACTAGAAGAGTCCCTGCCGTTTGTCTCCGCATCAGGAGAAATGTTCTGGATGTTGTAATTGGAGAGAAAGAGCTTGCTAAAATAGTGTTATGCGATAGCTTTATTCTAGAGACGGCCCTGTTCCGAATCCCTGCAGAGGGGTTCGGCCGATATTATCGGAAAACACTGTATTGAGCTGACTTTTTAAGGGTCTGGTGTACTTTTAAAAACAATACAATATAATACAATACAATATAATATACATTATACATCTATTTCTGAAAATGTGTAGACTCATAAGATTCAAACATTGGGCGGATGCAGAATTGTGTCAGTAAGCAAGAAACATTATTTGATATTTGATAACTTGGTCTTTAATCAGAAAAAGTCATTTAAGTGTTTTACATGCAGCTTTTTTTGTGAAAACAAATGTGGATAAGACAGTGAGTACATACAACTTGCACCATAACTAAGAAGAAAATGCAAGAAGATGATCCGTTTCATAGTCTTATTTGTTAAATAAATGTTTAATTATGTTTTATATTATTATTTTTGATCTACTTTAGGGCCCACCTCTCTCCCCCATGCTTGTCTATAGTGTAATATTGACTCTGAAACCTTTAAAAACGTAATAGAAATGTAATAAGAGGAAGTAAGGAAATGCTAGACAGGATATAAGCGTCTGGTTAAATTCTATGAGCCTGTTTGTGGAACACAGTAAATCTTGAAAGTTGGCAACATGTGTTGTAAACGGACCTGCTCCTCTCTTACAGCAGTGCTGCAGTGGTGTCTGTAGTGAGTTAAAAACTAGAAAAACCTGCTGATGACGCACCCTAGAGGTGGTAGGGAGTTTTGAAACACTACCACTGCTTTGACCTGAAAACTGGAGTTTATTTATTTTTCTGATAGCTGGGTAACGGGAGAAAGGCAGATAGCTAATGTTACTACTGGGAAGCTGAATGTCACATCTGTATTTATTAGCCTCTTACTCAATAGGTACACTAGCAGTAAGGAGTTCTTTATTACTGGGCTGGGTTGGAGGGTCCCCTTTGTGGGTCCCTGTGGTTTTTATGGCATATTTGCATAATGGATGCTGGGTATTGTAGGGAGAGAGCATGCAGAGGATGCAGCATTGTGAATTCTGTCAAACAAATGAGGCTTAGGGATGCAGAGCAGAGCTGCGCTACACAGTGTTATATTATGTCCAAAGAAAAACAGGTTTGTCCAAAATGGCAGTTTTACAGTAGAGGCCAAAAACATTACTTACTTTCAATGTAAGTCAATGGAACCAGATTTCTTTCCAAGCTATTTTGGAGCAATTCCATTGGTCCATTCATCATGAATTTTATACACGATATAAAGAGAAAAAACACTAAATAACACATTAAATTCTAGTTTTAGGCACAAAAATCCCTTTAAAAACATTAATTTAGACAAAACAGTCCTAACTCATTATTACATGGCCATTGTCCAACCTTTTTGTATCCCTTACTCTCAAAGAGGCTGTTTTCATTACTGTACCTCTAAGATCTTGAGTTGTTTTGATTGGGTGGTTTGGATTGTACCTCATTTAAAATGCAGTCTGGACTGAATTGCTTCTGAAGCTTCAGCGCTGAGTAGTGTAGATGTGTGGATTTTCATTACATCACAGAAACAGTGAATTCAAACGTAGCTTAGTTTTTATAGATGGACAGAATTGTCCACTCGGAAACGGTACCAGGGTTTACACACACCAGACATCGGACCCTTTACTTCAGCACCAGGCTCTTTAAGTGAAGCGCTTGATTAAAGAGAGCAGATTTAGAAGGTAATAGGAACGAGTGTGGGTTTCAGACGATGCTGGAGGTTTCAGTATTGGAAAAACAGTAAAGTGTCATCTCCTTCCTGCACCTGCCCTTTTCTTTCCTTTATCCTCTTTCGTCATTATCTGCTCACAGCCCTGGGTTAATCGCTCCACACAGGCTGCGGCGGAGGATCCGCAGTGTCAGAAGGAATTCAGACCTACAGTAGAGACACGCAGCTGCTGAGAGTGCTGGGGAGGCCACAGCGCTGGAGCACATTCACACAGACAGGAGAACACACTCTGATTGGTGTGTGTCTGAGTGTGTGTAGGCAGCTGGGGGGTGGGTGAGTTTGGGGGGCGGGGGCGGGGCTACATGACTGCAGTTTGCCACCTATGGGGCCGCACTTTGCGTGCTTGCACTGACAAACGCTGACAGGAGAGAACATGAGAGAGACGTTTTAGGGTCAACATATATTCTTTACTTTCCTCTTACTGTATGTATCTGCCTCCTTTCAAAGAAAACTCAGACACATAAAACTCAGTGGAAATGTGCTAATCAGACACTGGGCAGATGTGAAATTGTGATAATCAGACACTAGGCAGATGTGGAATTGTGATAATCAGACACTGGGCAGATGTGAAATTGTGTTAGACACTGGGCAGATGCAGAAAAGTGTTAATTAGACACTGTGCAGATGTGGAAATGTACTAATCAGACACTGGACAGATGTGGAATTGTGATAATCAGACAAAAGGGCAGATGTGAAATTGTGTTAGTCAGACACTGTGCAGATGCAGAAAAGTGTTAATTAGACACTGTGCAGATGTGAAAATGTACTAATCAGACACTGGACAGATGTGGAATTGTGATAATCAGACAAAAGGCAGATGTGAAATTGTGTTAGTCAGACACTGCAGATGTGGAAATGTACTAATCAGATACTGGGCAGATGTGAAATTTTGATAATCAGACACTGGGCAGATGCGGAATTGTGCTAATCAGACACTGGGCAGATGTGGAATTGTGATAATCAGACACTAGGCAGATGTGAAATTGTGTTAGTCAGACACTGGGCAGATGCAGAAAAGTGTTAATCAGACACTGTGCAGATGTGGAAATGTACTAATCAGACACTGGGCAGATGTGGAATTGTGATAATCAGATAAAAGGCAGATGTGAAATTGTGTTAGTCAGACACTGCAGATGTGGAAATGTACTAATCAGACACTGGGCAGATGCGGAATTGTGCTAATCAGACACTGGGCAGATGCGGAATTGTGCTAATCAGACACTGGGCAGATGCAGAATTGTGCTAATCAGACACTGGGCAGATGTGGAATTGTGCTAATCAGACACTGGGCAGATGCAGAATTGTGCTAATCAGACACTGGGCAGATGTGGAATTGTGCTAATCAGACACTGGGCAGATGTAGAATTGTGTCAGCAAGCAAAAGAAGTAATGGATAAGTTGATAAGTTGTAAATTGGTACTACTGGAGAACTCTGCTACATGTTTAACTAAAAAATCATATGCATATTACAAACAACAAAAGGTGGGAATTTGTCTAATTCCCAGGCAGCGCTGTTCTAGAAAAGTTGTGAAACAGCAGAAACTAAAACATTCTAGCACTTTTCTACAGCCCTAGAAAAAAGCAAAATACTGATCACAGGTTAATAAACAGGAACATTTTCTCGTTTTAAAAGCAGCATTTAAAGGTTTGAAGAAAACAGATTCTCCTGTGATTGAGAGAGAAGAAACCTACATGATGAGATTCAGTGTTATTTAATATATAATATACTTTATAGTGTGGCGTCACCCACACATTGTACATTTCAGTAGAGGATTTAGGGACGTGCTCTGGTATGCCCCCCATTAAAAGAGACGTATGTTACTGCTGTGTAGTTGTGAGTGTTAGGAGTGTTGATTGTGTGTATTTTCTTGTGAAGTTGTATGGCTGTTGATGACCTTCCCCACTATTCTTGCTGTTTTCAGAGAACGCTGACCTGAAGGTTTCCCCTTAATGTCTGTTCAGTGACAGGGCACTATGGTCAGTGCCACAATGTCAGAAGTGGGATACCACCCCTGGTGGCATATCAACAAACTCAAAGGCAGATAGTGAAGAGCCCAGCAGAAGACCGCAAAGGAAATAGTGTAATGATGTCCGACAGTGGAGATGATAAAGGAAACCATGGTGCCGAGAGAGCAGAGCCCGGCTGCGGCACCTAGGAACTGTACTTACTGTAGCTGTGGATAGTCGTCCAGCACCATGGCCCTCTCAAGGGCATTAAAACTGGTGCTTTTGTATGTCGATTGTGGCTATTGTTTTTGAACTTAGGGTAGTTAGTGTTGATTTTGTGGTCAACATACCATACATTGAACTTGCCTGGCTGTTGGCGGTCTTCCCCGCTGTTCTCGCGGTTATGGGGTAGCGCTGGGCTTGCTGCCTGTTCAATATGAAAGAGTATTTGGTAATGAGCTCAGTCTTCTTAGGATCAAAAATCTTTATTGCTGGCTTTACTGCCCAAAGCAAACTTCTGGATATACTGGACAATGTACAAACCTTTGTTTACAAATGGTTTCTCTTCATATTATTTGATGGGTTACAGTTACCATAATAACTACAAGCACGACTACACTTGCCGAGCTCGAGCGTTGGAGAAATGTTATTTCATTTTCATTTCACACTGGATTCGTTTGCCTCTAGCATGTGCCGCAGCACTGTTGCGCTGTACAGCCTTGTACTGATGTGGGCGAAGCACTTTCCTAAGTACAGGGAAAAGAACTGGCATCATTGTCTGTGGTAATCGACATTAGTACACAGATGCTGCACACAGAGATTAGGCTGAAAAATGCTGTGTTTTGTATTGCAGTCGAGGCGTGATGGTGTGAGTGTTGTATTGAGATGTTATACAGCCTCAGGGTCAGAGGAGGCCAAGTGCCACAGTAAATCACCAGCGCGACTGGCCCTGTGGCCTGTGTGTGTAAGCAGACACAGGAGTAATACAGCTTTACTGGTCTTATATCCGCTCCCCTGGTTTAGTGGCCCACTGCTCGACTTAACACGTCTCTTTTCCCCAAAGCTGCTCAGTGTACCTCAGATCTAACTCTGGAGGACCTTTTCTCTTGTACGTAGGGGTGTGAGCCAATCCAAATAACGTATTAAAATCTAAGGAATTGTAAAATAAAACATAATTAAACTAAGCTATTTAGTCTGTATACTATCCAAACTACACTCCAGCCAACAGTTTCATGTTGTTTTACATCCTGTCTTCCAGTGAATGCTGCTTTTACCATAGGCAGCTATTTATTCTGGCTATCAGAGTGAAGGTTTTTTTGAAGCTGTAGTAAACCCGGTGCATCTGTGACCTGCATGAGTTTCAACATTGCAGTAATAGATAATATCATTGAATCAGTTTTATTCCTTTTCTTTTCATGGTGAAACTTTAAGTCTTGAGTCTGAGTTACATTGTGAGGCATTTAACATGCTAGGTATAACACTAATAGCATATTTCTCTAAGCATTAAAACATAAGATTCCAGGCTTATTAGATCCTCAAGACCAGTTCTCACCTTTCTGAGAAACTGAAGTGGAAAATCTCCACGTTTACATTGTGTGAAATATTCATAGTTAATAGAACCAATAGGACCAATAGAAATGCTCCAAGATAGCTTGGAAAAATTCTAACATTATCGACTTCTATTGAAAGGAAAGACTGTAGTTGTCCTCACCAGTAAAGTTGCTGATTTGAAGATGCATGTTCTTCTTTGAACAGTAACAACATGCACCCATTTTAATCGATGCTTATTCCGCACCAGCATGCATCTAACATCCATTCAATGTTAACTCTTCTGACCTGCCATGTTTTATACACGTTTTAAATGGGCTTCTACATGTAAGCTAAGCCTGATCTTCGTGATGATTCAGTCAAACCACACCAAGCCATATTCTGTAGTCTTTCAGGCTGTATTTAATGAATTTATGTTTAAAATTGTGATGATTTGGTGGCCTAGTACTCGGTCTATGGTCAATTGGTCTATGCTAACAGTGAGCTGGATCTTCTGTTTGTGTTGTAAACATGCTATAAAACTGTTTTTAAAACAGGAGGGACAAAGGCCTGAGACTGAAGCCGTGTGGATTGGACGCATGTAGGCCTATCACAGTTACTCCAGCATAGCTTGATTGCAATTATCTGAGCTGATCACAGTTATTTAACCCGACTGCAATCATTTCCTGCAGTATGATTTTGCACAGTCACAATACATTGCAGTGAACAGAATGTCAGCCGGGTGTGTTTAGTAAATGCAAGTGGAGGATGGATTTATTGAGATGCGTTATGGGTCTTAGTATAACAGCTAAACTTCTGACTGGGGCTACAGCACATCTAGAGGGCAGTGGTGAACAAGAATTGTTTAAGGCATACATGCATGTTTACAACCACTGTGTTTATGTGGTGCATCGTGTCTTCCTTGTTGTTTGGTAACTATGTGGAAACAAGAGTTAAAGGGATTTGAAATAAAAGTTTAAACTCTGATGCAGATCTTGGCCATGCATTGGTTTTAAGCGACCAAATCAAAGCAAACCAAACTGGACTGGTTGCTTTAAAATATGCTGTGACAAAGTATCGCAGTGTTTTAGTTGAATGCTAAAATACTAAGCACAGCAGCAGAGAGAACTGCCTCTCGGTGCCTTGCAACACCACCTCCAACCTTGCTTTCCCTGCTGTTTCCATTCCCTGTTCTTACCGTGCTGCTTCTACTTCTTTAACAATTCTTGGCCACATCATTTTTCTATGCCACTGTCTGTCAGAGTCTGAGTTCTTTGATCTTTCGCTCAAGCTCTTGTATCTCAGCAACAAGATCCCACTTCTGACACCAATGTGACTTTTTGGTACATGCCAGAAACACAGTGCTTCAAGCAAATGCTTTTTATTGAACATGGCAGCAATGGTGAAACCTTGCCACCCGGCACTCCTGACTGGCAGAGATAGCAGGCATGTCACTTCCAGCCATTCCTCATGACAGTAGACTGTAAGCCCACACAACGTACCCCATAGACCAGCCCAGAACAGCCTGGGCAAAACATATACACTTTCTTAAGCTAACAGTCACATCTAGTTACACATTAAGGTCTTGCTTACTTTGAGACCTTTGGTGCTTCCCATAAGCCTTTGCATTTAGGGGTGGGCGATATGGCCCCACAATAATATCACAATATTTCCTGGTATTTTTGCGATAACGATACTCTTGGCAATATGACAAAACTTAAATAAAAAAATATATATATTTCAAGAATTCACTACTGCAACAAAATGAAAATGAAATTGTATTATTGCATATGATATGATATGGCAGACCCCTAACTGAGATATGAAAAAATACAATAATTTTCATCAAATTGTAACAGAAGTCTAGAATGATCCAGAATGTCATGATACTAAATAATGCACCCCAAATATCTCCATATATCCAGGACTGAAGTGAAATGAATGATACTGGACAGATAAAATCAGTCTCTAGTAGATATATAATGGGAAATGAGAAAAGTGTGAATTTTTAATTTGCTAAAAAGAGTAAAAAGTAGTACCTGATGTGATAATTAGGGATGGGTGATATGGCACGATATTTCAGGGTTCAATATCGTTCACGATATTCAAAAATGTTGACGATGTTATTGTGTACGATACGATACAACACCCCTATTTGCATTCACGGTCACACAAACCAGTTGCAGGATGCATCAATGCAATTCATCCAATACAGTCCTTCTATGTAAACTGTAGAAACAGCCAGAAATGCATAAACATGGTCGTGTCCAGAAGACTCTGTGTATATCTGTAGGAGAGATCGGTAAAATATACAATATCATACACCATGTGAACCACCAATGGGTTATTGCTGACTCATCAAGAAGGTAAATGAGTTGAAATGCGATTTAATTAACAGCCCCAGTACAGGCATGACTGAGGCAGACAATAGAATATTGTCAGGTACTGCTAATATAGCTCACCGACGATAAGCAAAATCATAAAACTGTATCATCTCTGCAAGAATGCAAGAGAAATAATATGAATAGATGAATATGAATAGAACGATCGGTAGATGAAAGAAAATTCAATAGTTTCGGCGGAAGGATGGGGTTTCCTGTAAAAGGATACCAATATTTGTCTCCCGTACAGACAGACAGACACACACACACACACACACAGCTTCACAGAGGAAAAAAGTGACTGAATCAATGTGGCCGTGGGTTAAGAGCTGATAATATCTGGCCACGTGTCCTCACACTGGGCCAGGCTTTATCTGAAATGTGTTTTTACCATCTCCCCTATAGGCCTCTTCTCCTCTCTGAAGGTTATTTGATACAATGCAGCACCGAGTCAAGATCAGGTTGACCTTTTTTTATTTATTTATTTATTTTTTGCTTTGTTAAACAGAAGAAAAATAAAAAAAAAATCAGGCCGGATGGATCGGCGCCTTGCCAGCGGGGCGCAGAGTTGGCTTTCGCTCCGTCTGTCACTCAGCCTCCCAGCGTGGTCCGAATCCTGCGCCGCCGCTGGCTTCTGATATCCATGTCCAAACACTGGGAAACACAAAGGTTGAGCCTTGTCAAAACTGTCTGATGCTCTGACGCAGTTGTTCTGTTTTTAGTAGAGATTGGTGGTACCTTCTACAGCAAGTTGCTGTTCTTGGCTGACTTGCTGTCTTTTTCTTTTTTTTCTTTTTTTTTTTTTTCTCTGTAAAGATCCGTTTCTTATTCAGATATGACTCACCTTTTAATCCCGCTTCCGAAAGAACCCTGTTCACAGTAGTGGTCTGCCATTTTAGCCATCATGCTTTCCGCTGACGTCAAGAGAGAAGAGATTCTGGCTGGTTATATATGCCATGCACTGGAAAATAAACTATATAGGGATGGGAGGTTAGAGCACCCAGAACAATATACAAACTTTTCTGCCTCTGATTCGAAAAACTGTCATGAATTAACTTCGGATGTCTCGATACAAACAAGTACTTTATAACTACATACTTAAGAACATTCCTAAAATTACGAATGTTTCCATAAAGCTTACGCAACTAACATGGTATGTAAACTCGTTTCTATATGTAGGATTAGTCACTTGTAACTCTGTAAGGTCTTCTTAACTTGAAGTTCACATGCAAATCTGTCTCAAAAACGAAATACGCATTGTTCTGTGCATGGCAACTACCCGTATGTATACAAACATGAATTCATGAAGAGTTAAAATCACTTTTTAAAGCGTAATTGCATCACATACTTGATATCCAACGTCAACAAATATCATATTCAAAGGCTTGAATGATGTAAACCATACAGTTCTAGTATAAACGAGCATTCACTTGGGTCATGGTGTAATAGGAAGCTTTACTGCCTACCACTCTGAAGGTCCTGAGTTCAATAGAGCGCATGTTATTTTTTTGTTTCAAGGTTGGAATCATCGTAATCACGTAAAACAAACAGTTTAAACTGCTTATTTGTGGATATACACATATAAATTACATACTTTTAATGAAATTTCTTCCAGTGTAACAGTCGTAGTAGTAAATTTATACATATATTATTTTCTATAAAAACATGTTACACATTGGCTTACTAAACTTGTTATCTCTTAGCCAATCAAACTGACTGATCAATTATGTACACATATAAATTATCAAGTGGAAGGCTGACAAAGGTATGTGATGAACACTATAGAAACTTGTTTTCCTGGCAGTCTTCTCCCATTTCTGCTTTTTCTCTTTATTTGTAGAACCTCCCCGAGCTTTGTTTTGTTTCTGTTTCTTCAAGCATTTGGCTTCTAGTTCATCCTGAGTGGCCGGTTTGCCGTACTTCCTGACTGACGTATGAAAGGTTAATTGTGAGTTTATTTATAGGCTCGGCATGCTGTAGAAAACAATTGCAAGTGAAATATTTTTACATTTTTTTGACATAAAAGTAATGCAAATACTAATAATGGTATGTAAAATAAATGTTATGAAAATAGTTATAATTAAAAAGGACAAAAAAAAAACCTTTTGTGGCATAATAATGATGAAACCTATGTAAATCGGTGGTTCAGTTTTCGACTGGCAGTGCCTATTCAGAGCCGACACGGGGGCGGAGTCAACAAAGAACTACTTAAAACTTGTTCGTAAGTTTGGAAACTAAGAAGGCTTTTGTAAAACACTCAAAAAAATTGGGGTTCTTAAAGTTACGCCATTCTTAAAGTTGTTTAAGATCAATCGTTATTGGGGAACAGACCTCAGAAAAATAAATAAATGCATGTACTTTATTTGTTTTTCAAAATTCATAGAATTTTACATACAAACCCATGCAGGTGCCAATGAAAGCCTGGTCATATGATTTAATGCACAAGCACAATAATTGTATTGTATTACAGTAACTGTTGTAGTACTGTTACTGCATTACGGGGGCAGTGGTGGGCTGAAGGTTAGGAATCTGGTCTTGTGACTGGAAGGTCGCCGGTTTGATCCCCCAGACCTACAGGACATGACCGAAGTGCCCTTGAGCAAGCCACCTAACCCTCAACTGCTTCCGGGGTGCTGTGGATAGGGCCCGCTCACTGCCCCCTGGTGTGTATGTTCACTCGTATGTGTGGGTCTATATGGGTGTTTCACTGCATGGGTGGGGTAAATGTGGAGGGCAAATTCTGCTGAGGGCAAGTTCTAATTCCTATTCTATTCTATTGTTATTATTGATTGTGTTAGTAACGCTGAAATTATTTGTAATTGAGTTAAGTTTTGTTTTTATGCAGCTTTGATGAATAAACTCCACCGAGTTTGTAAGTGTGTGATAGCTGAGCCCCCCGAAGTGTCTGTTACACTCGCTCAAAGTGAGTTTCCTTCTGTTTACTCTGTAACTCATGAGCATTGTTGTCCCAGTAAACATTTGTTCTTTATGAGGGGACTGTTCTCTCCCTACTCCGCTCTGGCACTTGACAGAAAGGTAATTGCTCTCTCTTTCTCTCGGCCGTATGCAGTTCTTCATCGCTCTCATTACTTTTAAAGTGTACTCTAGGTGCAGTGGCTGGTCACCGTGGGCTGGGACTATATTTCCTAGCTTACTTTTGGGAAACATTCATCCTCATAATAGAGCCTTCTTAATATTCTTTTACGGCCCCACACTTTTTCCCCCCTCCATTCTTTTCCGACTCTGGGGTCTGCTCTTTGGCCATCGTCCTTAAAAGAGCGTTTTAGGCCATTTTAACATTCTACACGTTCTTGCCAGGTCTGCAATGTCTTTCATGGTTTATTAGAGGGCTGTTACAATTAACTGACCTGATTAAAAATGGATTCATTTCTTCAGTTTACTTTGTCAGTTAATCTCTAGTGATTATTTAGCAATTAGCATAAGAAAAAAGGGGTTTATTACATAAAAGGTTCTATGACTTGAAAGTCTTTAAAAGGTTCTTTAGAGAACTAAAGCAATGATTTAAAAGGTTTTTTCTTTATAGAGTAGGCAGTTCTATCTATATGCTTCTTTTTGAATGATGAACAATACAAGGCAACCAATCAGAATAGATGTACATAGTTTACATAAATCAGTCTAACCAAACAGCCTGTTTGGACCTGGTTCGCAACTCAATCACTTACTCAATTGGCTTTGTGTTTTTGGGATTTGTCCTGTGCCTGTACTGCAGGACAGTGTTTTACTGACTGTATGGTAACCTGTTTAAACTGCATGCACATAATTGTATGTGGATTTCTGAGCCGAGCAAACTGTTCAGACATTTCGGTGGAAATTGGCTGATGGGAGCCCATCGAGCCCATCAGATATAGCTCAGTGCTCAGCTCAGTTTTTAATGTCTAGCTTCTCCAGCATTCCCCACCATTCAACTGTTAACCCTTCGTTGTGGAATTTCTTAAACAACCCCCTGAAAAAGTCTAAATTTAGCTCCACAAAGCTAGCATTAGATTCATACCTTCATACCTTGCAGAAGCTGTTATTGTCATCAGACAGACTCAGCAAACTGACTTTGACCGATCTGGTGAAGAACCATGGACAGAGTATTTTGGACTGATAGGTCAGTGTTATCATTCCATTCTAACTGTAATACGTTGTGTGCTGAGGACAGCGAAACACATATGAAAGAAACATTTTCCAAATGAAATGCTGTTTTCAGGGACAACAGACAGGGCAAGTCACACACAGGGAAGGCACAGCTATCCAGCTGGTATTGGAACAGAACCTTACAGTTAAATTGTCATGCAGGGAATGGAAAGAGAGGTAAGAATAAATACTGAAGAGGTGAAAAGCATCTGAATGGCTACACCTTATCTGATGTAGAGCAGGATCTATATTAATTTTTGTGTGTGTGTGTGTAATTTTAACATTTTGACCAAGTGCCACAACTTGATTGGTTAAATTTGGATAGTTAAACAACCAGAAGATATCAATTACGCTTTATTATAACTGCTTGGATTGATATTCACACTGACAACAAGTAAATGTTGTAGTAGGGACGGAGAGCTTGCCTCCCACCAACACCTACATGTGCAAACTGCACTTCAACCAGTGCAGTGCAAACCTAACCGAACCAAATAAAAAGAATAGCATATCGTCACTGTGTAAAGAAAAAGATATCGCTATTTTTGTTGATTTTGAGTTTTCTACATAATTTGGACACGCCAATGGTCGTTTACAATTGTGTGAAAACCAATACCTACCAATAGAAGTGCTCCAAAACAGCTTGGGGAAAAATCTGGTTTCATTGACTTACATTGAAAGTAAAGTATGTTGTAAATTTTGGAGATACTCGTTTTTCATTGGACAGCGATGATATCAGAAATAAACTCGAACTAGACTAACTAGGTATGAAAATGAAGAGCCTTCAGAGATGTCAGCTAGTACAGTCTGTTAACAGAAATGCAGCTCACTTGAATAAAGGGTCAAACAAATACTCAAACAGAAGGTTTAGAGCTGCGGTGGTGGACTGAGAGCCGGAGTCCAGCCCAGCTTGGTGATTTCCCTGCTGTTGCTTACCAGCTAAACCTGGTAATTAGCTGATAAGTTGAATTAGGTGTGCTTGACCAGGAAAATCACTAACCTGTGCAGGAATCTGGCCCTCCAGCACTGGAGTTTCCCATGCTAATGTTTAATTTCTCTTTACCGTAAACACCAGAATATGACCTAAAGCCAGAGAGTCTCATAGTGATAGTTTATGAACGAAAGTCTTTTTGTTGCAGCACTTGGTAAATTGAATCAGTCATAACGACCGATTTTACAAGAACACAGTTTTAATTCACCTTAAGTCTGGAGCAATAACAACATAGCGTGTTCTTTTCATTATTAGAAATCCTGACTTTGATTACTCTTTTAAATAGCATTTGAAATGTCATATTAAAACAGTTTGCGCAACTCTAATTAGCTAGATGATATGCAATAAGGGCAAATTTAGTGTTAAATAAATTAGAATATGAACATATACACTGTACTACATAAAAAGAAGTTGCTATTGTGTTTAAAGTGGCTGTAATTGTATTGGAGATTTGACAAACTTGTAGTAGTATTTTAAAACTGCCATAATTATACTCCCACCTCATCTTTGGGGGGCAAATCAAATGTATTTTGGTGACTTATCTTGCTGTGTAGGTTCTACCATTTACAGCATATGTAATTGGTAGAACAGCAGTAGAGCAGCATGGAGGTTTTTTTTTTTATCAGGGGGAGTAGATATTTGACTATGCTGTTGTAAACCTGCTGAAATTCTACACCCCCTCTAGGGTTTTTTATTTATTGGATATTTTAAACTTTTTTTAAGAAATAAAAAACAGAAAAATTATTCGGGTTAATACTTTGTAGCGGCACCTTTTGCTGCGATTACAGCTGCAAGTCGCTCGGGGTATGTCTTTATCAGTTCTGCATCAAGAGACTGAAATTTTTGCCCATTCTTCCTTGCTAAACAGCTCGAGCTCAGTGAGGTTGGATGGAGAGCGTTTGTGAACACCAGTTTTTAGCTCTTTCCACAGATTCTCGATTGGATTCAGGTCTGGACTTTGACTTGGCCATTCTAACACCTGGATACGTTTATTTGTGGACCATTCCATTGTAGATTTTGCTTTATGTTTTAGATCATTATCTTGTTGTAAGATAAATCTCCGTCTCAGTCTCAGGTCTTTTGAAGACTCCAACAGGTTTTTGGGTGACAAATCAAACATTATTTTGGTGACTTATCTTGCTGTGTAGGTTCTACCATTTACAACATATGTAATTGGTAGAACAGCTGTAGAGCAGCATGGAGGGTTTTTTATTTGGGGGAGTAGATATTTGGCTATGCTGTTGTAAACCTGCCGAAATTCTACACCCCCTCTGGGGTGCAATTCTGATTCATATCAAACGTATTCTGTTGACTTACCTTTTGGTGTTGTTAATAAAGCATATGATTCTTTGCACAACAGAGAATATTTCATCTGAGGCAGTACATATTTGGCAATGCTGTTGCCAAAAGTATACTCCCCCTTATGCAAGAAGTAAGGTCTGATTCATATCAAATCTCTTCTGGTGGATTATCTTGGTGTGTAGGTTATGTTATATAAAGCATGTTTCTCTAAATTCAACAGGGAGGGTTTTATCATGGGGAGTAGAAATTTGGCAATGCTCTTTTTATCACCTGACAAAATGATACTCAGCCCTTATCTATGAGGTGCAAGGTCTGATTCAGATGAGACTTATTCTCCTGGGATGTCTTGGTGTGTAAGTTATGTTGGATAAATTATGTGCCTTTAAGTTCAACATGGAGGATTTTATCATGGGGAGTAAAAATTTGGCAATGCTCCTTTAATACTTGCCAATATTATACTCCCTCCTTATCTCTGGGGTGCAAGGCCTGATTAAGGTGAGACTTATTCTGCTGGGTTGTCTTGCTGTGTAGGTTATGACATATAAATTATATGTTTAACTGGAAGGATGTTATAAGGGGGAAGCATAGAAACAATCGAAACTCAGCAGAACATCTGGAACTGTAGCAAGCAAGCATTTGATCCACGACTTTTCCAAGTCCAGGGGCAATGACCCACCACTTTGTAAGTTCAAAACATTGGTAATTTTGAACATTTTGACCAAGCATCTATAACTTGATTGGTTAAATTCAAATTCTTAACCCAACATCTAAGACACTGTTGTCACACTCACAACAAGTAAATGTCATAGTGGTGGAGGTCTTGCATCCCACCAATACCTACATGTGTAAATTGCACTTTAGCCATTGCAGTGCAGACCTACATGGAGCAAAGATAGTATATCATAAATAGAGGACTATGTGTGAAAATGTAAAGCCTGAAGTTCTTCATAGAAGTTAGCTAGTACAGTTAGAAACAAAGAAATGGAGTTCACCTAAGTGCAGGGTCAAACAAATACTAATGCTTTTCAAAAGTAGGTTTAGAGCTATGGTGGGTTAGCTGATAATTTGAATTAAGGAAAATCACCAACCTGTGCAGCAATCCAGCCCTCCAGCACTGGAGTTCCCCATACCAGGTTTGAAGGAAGGCAATAGAGTCTGAAAAGAATAAAAAAAAACATTAAAGAACTGAAGCTTAGGAAATAGCTCAAATAAGAGAAAATGTGGAACGTGTAAATATGTGAAGAAAAAAGTGGAGTCATTATCCACATACAGCCTGCATAGAGCAAGACTCTAGTTATAAAAGAGAAAGCCTGCCTCCAGGACAAGCAAATAGTAAAGGAATACGGAAAACTGAGAAAACCAACTTAAAAGGAAAGAATCATAACCAGAGATAGGAACTGCTGTACATTCAGAAGTGCTTACTCAGCATTTCTGTGTCCACAAATGTGAACGTGTCTACATGAAATTGATGGCTCGACCACTTACAGTCTGGACCAGGATTCTTATGACTACAGCAGTGCCTTGTGGAAGAAAGTCATGTTTGTAGGTATTGCTTAAGCATTTTATGATTATATGCATGATTTCTTTCTCTACCAGTTATGAGATTTTTGTCTATTCATGCTGGGAATCTATACATTGTCAACGTTTTTTTTTTTTTTTTTTTTTTTTTGCATTAGATCAGTAAACCCGTCATTTTTCTTTTAAATTGGGATAGAAATGCTGGATAGGATATCAGAGGAAAGACCCTTCCAACTCCAACTTGAACCATGGCCATTAGAGGTAGGCCTTCATTTTAGGTCCTTAATATAAAAAACCCCACAACTCCAATAAAGATTAGGTCTGGCAGCACCCCTATGAGATTTCTAGTAGTGTGTTAGCTCTAGCTGTAAGGTAAGGCTAGTGCATGCAAATTCTTTGGCTGTATTACCGTTTTGCATATCATCAGTTCCCAAAGAAAAGAAAGGGTCCACAAATTTGTAGGTGTGCTGGAGATGGCAGGTCATTTTGAAGCATTTCTTTTGATCCAATTGTTGAGGAATTTTCAAAAATTGTCTTGCAGTCAAGTGACATATCTATAAATTGTAAAAGGCCTAGAGTTTCACTATATTGCTGAGAATAGTTACTCATCCATCCACATTATTGAATTTAGGTGTTCAAACCACTTCTACGACCACAGGTGTATAAAACCAAACACCTAGTCATGGAGATTGCTTCTACATACATTAGTGAAAGAATGGGTCGCTCTCAGGAGCTCAGTGAACTGCAGTGTGGTACTGTGATAGGACGGATCACGGATGCTGAGGAGCATAGTGCACAAAGGTCATCACTACAGACCTCCAAACTTCATGTGCCCTTCAGATCAGCTCAAAAACAGAGCACAGAGAGCTTCATGGAATTTCATGGGTTTCCATGGTCGAGCAGCTGCATCCAAGCCTTACATCACCAAACGCAATGGAAAGCATCGGGTGCAGTGATGTGAAGCACACCACCACTATTACACAACAAGACTGCGCACCAGTGCACAAAGCAAGGTCCATAAAGATATAATATTAAACCCTATGGATTAAGAATGGGATGTCACTCAAGTTTATATGATTGTGATTTCAGGTAAGCAAATACTTTGGGCAATATGTATGTTTTATTCTCAGGAAATTGGCCCCAACCATTGAGATGTATTTATTTAATTTGTCCTTGTTTTTTATTCAGTTAAATTACACACTTCTAAATTGTTTAATCACTGTACATTTAGCTTTATTCACTATGAACTGTAATGCTAGATATTTTGACATCACTAAGTACTCTGTTATAGTTGTATAAGTTATATAATAAGTAATAATGTACAATAAACACTGGTCAATGCTTATGGTCAGATTTCTTGAAGTTTATTTTCTTCATACTAATATGTCACTAATAGTTTTAGTCACTGAACTCTGGAATACATCATGACATATTAGTGAAGTATTCAACATTTCTGGCCACCAAAATACTATAAACACCTATTAAGTTTGTAATGCAAACTGAGCTACACTTTAGAATTTGGAGCTCATCTTAAAATACGAGGGACTTATTGAGCTCTTATCAGCTGTAAAGTAATAAACTGTAGAAGTTACTTAATGCTCACTAGAACATACTATATAGGAGTCAAATAATATCAGTTATACACTAACAAGGTATAAAAAGGTGACAGTTACATAACCGAGCGTAGGGAACTGTTTATTGAACACGAATCCAACTAATAAAGCAATTCTTAGTGAAATTGATGTCCTCCAATTAAGTACTAATACAGGTCATAATGAATAAAGTGTAAAACATGTGTCAGATTAAGAAGAAAGAAAAGAAAAAAAAACATCATACATTATATAAAACAGTCACAGTTGAGTCATCAGACACATTACTTTCTTCTTATTTCCATTTTTCCTCTCTGCTCTGGAAAGTGCTCATTATACTGGCTAATATTTGTTCGTTAATAACAGTACCAATTGACTTAAAGTGGTTTGCAAATGGCTGGCAGGTTTTGGGGCACTTGACCCCTTAAGGTCTCCACTTTTCCGTGTCACTAAGCTGTGCACGTTTAACCGCTCTCTCTACCGGCCCGGCTTTTTTCTGCAAGTCGCAATTTCAAAAAATTACATTTCATTTTGCCATTTTTCATCTAAAGTACAAGATAACAGCCCTCGCTTTTACTCCAGGTCAAATCACACGAATGGGACATTGATTTCAAGATTAGAATCTGCACTCTCGACTGAATGTTTCAGCGAGCAAAGAGCAAGAAATGATTTTGTGCTTTTGTTGTGGCTTGTTAATTTCTGAGGGTTAATACGAAACATCTCGGACTATTTTCTCCCTCTGGTATCTGCATCAGAAAATAAATGAATAAACAGAGCTGCGTGATATTCCTCGCTCTGTATAACCGTTTCCCCTCCAACTGGCTCTGACTTAGCACACACTCCAGGAGTGCAGGGAGCACCCTGTCTGTTTGTTCCCACACGTCCTGCTGCCGGGCACACGCTGCACCCCGGACCCCCCAGCTCCATTGATCTAAAGATGAAAAGCTGCCACCTCCCACACATGGGTGTTTGCTTGCAGTCTGTCTGGGAAAAAAACTGTGCTAGCCACGTTATTTACAAAGAGCTCATTTGAATTTTTGTGCTGATTCACAAGCTGCTAGCGTGCTCTCAAATATATGTACATGAACTAGGGCTGCTAGATATGGATGGAAAACTAGGTATGGGCTGTATATGCTGCTTGCTGTGATTACACTGCTCTTTGCTGTGAGTTGAAGGGCTTTGTTCTATGTGTGTCTTGTATTTTATTTGTATGCCTTGGAATCTTTTTGGCTCATTTTTATTAAAGTGCCTTTAAAAAAATCTATATATTAATAATAAATAATAATTAAAAAGTGTATATATATATATATATATATATATATATATATATATATATATATATATTTTTTTTTTTTTTTTTTTTTTTTTTTTTTTTTCTCAAGGCACTTTAATAAAAATGAGCCAAAAAGATATATAAAAAATATAAATGAGCTCTGTTGTCATTGGTGGCCCTTTATTGTGCCAAACCCCTACCTAACACTGAATAGATGAATGGGTAGTGTTAAACAGCTCCGAGATGGGTAGGTGGACATATGCATTTTTTTTTCTAAAATAATTTATTCAGAAATTACAGTCATATGGGTCAGTTACATCAATATATATTGCATTTTATATGCCTTGCAATCCAAGCATTGACTTTTTAGGACCCAATGAATTATTATTATTATTATTATTCTTTGTTTGTCAGTGTAAAGTTTCTTCAATTAGCTGTAAGTGCTGCAGTTTGTTGTGTGCATCATTCAAAACAGAGCAACAGACATGAACCCATATCAGTTGCAAGTAAAAAACCTGAAACACACACTACATACTCTATAAACGGACACAAAGTCAGACTATGTTTGATGCTGCACCTGTAACAATGTGTTAAAATGGGAAATGTTCTTAATCAGCACAACAATACTTTAGCTAGGCAGAGAAGAGGCAATCCAAAAACACAAGCCGTGTTTCACTTCACTGTGGTGTGGCATTACACAGCGAGGACCACAGGCAACCTTGCACTGCCTGCGCCACTGCCCTCCAGTTAGGCTCTCCTGACAAGCCTTGTTGTGTAGCTCTCGCTGCCTGTCTTTACCACACTGCTCCTCTGTCACAGTACATGGTCCTGCTCAGTCCTCTCCACATTGATTGTTGTTGCGACTTCACCATGTTCTCCAAGCTGATCCGAGGCAATCCCACTTCTGACACCAAATGTAACAGCAGTGCAAAAAAGAAGACTTAACAAACAATGCTCTTAAAGGAATGCTCTTTTATTGAACGTGGCTGCATTGAGACTGACCGCCAGTGCTGGGTTAAATGACCAGGAAGCAAACAGGTCACCAAACAGCCATACTTTGTACATGGTAGACATAAACACTGCCCCAGCTAACTCTTAGCCCAGCACACAATTACACAATCCCACTTCTGACACCAAATATGGGAAACATATGGGAAACATAATGCTTTAGAAGAATGCTCTTTTATTGAACATGGCTGACGTGAGAACCATCAGCAGTGCTGGGTTAAATGACCAGGAAGCAAACAGGTCACCAAACAACCATACATGGTAGACATAAACACTGCCCCAGCTAACTCTTTGCCCAGCACATAATTACACAACCAACTCACTCAACTGCTACACAAATAACTGATCACAAAGTTACAAATATACAAAGTTGAAGGCTCTCTTATTGTATGTCCAGTGCTTCCCAGGAGCCTTTGCACAAGTCAATATAAGGGGGTTACGATATACATGCAAAGTTTAAACTACAGACTTTTTAATTTACATTTTTTGAAAGATAAAGAAATACAACAAAACAACACAATACAAAACAAGTATAACTATACAGAGTGAATCGGTAGTCTAATCTACTGTGATCTTCTAACAGTGTTACTGACTGTAGCCAGTACTTCATTTAACAATTTTGGGGCACATAAAAAAGCTAACATACTAAACCCAGAGCAGGCAAAGAATCATACATTTAATTCTGATCATGGCTGAAGATTCCGCTAAATAACTTAAATAGCTGCAGCGGGCATTGATGGAAGTAAGTGCCCTATCTGTAATGGTAACCAGAAGACTGCTGGACAGTTTTCTTTGCACAGTCAAATAAACAGAACGCTGTATTTCTTGTGAGAAAACCCAATTTAGGCTCTAGTCATTTCCTCAATATGCATTTCAAATGATAGTTTTCTATTGATTGTGATGCTGAAATATGTATGACTAGAACCATACTCAGTCAGGCCTCTGTTTAGAATGCATCATAACCATTCAATATGCAGGCCCTAAAGGAGTTTCATCCTATATAAATCAGTAACGATTTTCCGTGATGATAATGCTCATTCCTCTGTTGTTCTGTAGTTATTGTGCCATAGGATCATTATTCTTTTCATTAAATTGCTGAATATTTCAGTTTTACTGCATCTCTGTACATTAGTCAGGTTGGATCAGGTACCAATAGTGAAGTTTCTTTGTACACTATTGGAACGCTTGCATTTTTAATGGATTATTTTTTAATGGAGCGCCTTTTTAAACTGGACCCTGTGGCTTAGCAAATGAGAGGAGATTAAAGTTCGCCCCCTTTTTAATAGTATCTAGAAAGCTAGTCTTGCGTCTTGCAATCAGCTACTGCCTATTTTGGCTGCTAGCAGCCCAGCATCATCTCTCAAACCACTGGAGAGATCAATGCTTTTACAGGAGAAATGACAAAAAACCCACGATTACTTGTCTTGGCCTGTTTACATATAAATAAGACTGTTACAGTTGGTGGTTTTTGCAAGTAGTAGTTTAATGTCAAAGACTATAAACTGATGTCTTTATATGTAATTTGAATTTGCTCTTTAATGTGATGTCAGTTCAAGTTCAATGGTACTAAACATGACTTGACAACTATTAAGTGTAGTTAGATTTTAGAAAAAGAGCTACACTGCCTGATCAAGACTGTGCAGGCATTTCAGACTGCATTAAAGATGCACCAATTGATCGGCTGCTAACCAGCATCAGCTCGATTGCCCATGACCGACCATATATATATGTATATATATATGTAATTCAATGCTGCTCACATTTACCTACATACTGCACAATGGTTCAGCAGTGTAGACAAACACACACAGCAAGTCGATGGTGTGAAAGTTTTTAACAATGAGTAAAACAGACAACAAGCTCACACAAGGGTGTAGATTTGCTCTTGACATTGGTGGGGACCTTTGAATCTACCAATTCTTGGACCTTGTGTTACCAGAACTGTTTAGTTTTGTGACAGGATTAGGGTTCTAGGTGGTTAAAAGTACTTTGATCTAATGGTGTATATTTTTACATTTAATGCAAGTTCACTCTGGTAAAAGGTTAAAGGTTGCATAATACATCACAGTTCATTAACTGTATTATGTAGAACTTACCAGTTATAAATACAACTTTGTCACTGCTTGAAGACTGCTTTAGTTCACAGCTGACATTGGGACACCGAACGTAAGCTTGATGTCAATGTGGATTCCAGTGTTGACACCCTTGATTGTTCAAGGGTGGACAAATATTTCCAGGTGCACCACATTTTTATGTGAGAACCTAAAAGTGCCTTGTTATAGGCTTTCAGTTTCAGGTTTTTCAGTTTATATCACCTGTTGCAGCTGTTTTAATTTGGAAAACTACAAATAATGCACTTCATTTTTAGTTGGATGTTAATAAAAAGAAACGGAGATATATATGTTGTAACTGTCTGTTTTTAAACTTCTGTAAAGCTGCTTTGTGACAACATTGTTGTAAAAAGCGCTATACAAATCAACTTGAATTGAATTTAATTGAGTATTTCTTGAAAAGAAAGAAAAAATCAGAATCGGCAGGTCAGATTTCGGAAACGTGCCAAGAAAACGTGTGCATCTTTGCACATGCTGTTTGAGTCATGCAAGAAGCCCAATAGCAGCAGCATTAATCTGGCTTTGAGTCTGTGTGAGATATCAGACTTCTGATTAACTGCAAGTGACCAGATTTAATGGCTAATGTAACAAATTGGATTGGAGCTATCAAATCGGTCTGTGTATCTATCTGTCTAGAGTCTGCACCTCTTGTTTACTACTTGATTCTCTCTCCTACTGTCGACTCATTTGACCCAAAAATCTGCCGACTACAGCCGGCCAGCATGGACCCAGCCAGACTGAGAGTCTTAAAAATCAGGCCTAAAATTGGCCATGCAGTGTATCCCTGAATTTAAATTAACACAGTCTCTACAGTGAACACACTGAAACATGGCATTATTTTAAGTTTATGAACATTTATGAACAAATAATCCAACATACATATGCTATAACTTGTGCACAGGTTATTTTTTAGTTACTGCTGTGTCTATAACATGTTACATTTAACAAATAAACTGTAATGAGTATAATCATATGCAGAGATGCATCTTCTATAGTAGACATGTTCACTTATTTACACTTTTATTAAATCAAGAAAGCATGGAATTTGACCACAGACATTCAAACTTTTGCAGACAACTGTATGTCATTTATTTAATGGTTATTTTTATACTATTATTATTATTATTATTAATATTATGAAACCTAAAATGCCACTAGGTCTTAGAAAAAAAAATAATGTTAAACAATTATTGTCATAGTAAGTGGCTCAAAATCTAAATATAAGCCCAATCTGGTAACCCCTACCAGGTTGTCCATGATAAGTAGAGCAGAAGAAGCAGCGTCTTTATAACAAAACATAAAAAAAACAGCTAAAAACAGCTTTTTCTCTGGGTGGATTTCAGTGGTGCTTAAATAAAACACATCCAAACAAATACCTGAGTTACATCATGCATACAGGTTGCCATCAGTGAGCTACAAATTATGAGCCAGGTGATTAGAGTTGCCATATAGAGCTGATGGTAATGGGTATGAACTCTATCAGTGAGCTTTGGTGTGCAGTTCGTTATCGAGAGACCCAGACGGGTCGATAGCTCGACCAGTAAGACTGATGGCATAGCAACCAGAAGCGCGCTGCAGCGAAATTAGAAAAAAAAGAAACATCTAACATAAACCATTACTCTGGGAGGCCAATTAAAAAACAGCATTACCATCCACCACCATCTGTAGCTAACAGCTAGAGCCTTACTGTGTGTGTGTGTGTGTGTGTGAGTGTGTGCCCATGTGTGTATGTGTGTGCTTGCAAGCTTGTGTGACAAAATCCCCAAAAATCTAGGGCAATTAACAGAACCAAGCAAAAGTACAAGCAATTATAGAACCTTTCTGCTGCCGTTCCACTGGGAGCCCATGTCCCCCACTTGGCTCTTGCCTGAGCGCTTATCTTTTCAGCTAGCGGTGACCCAGGAAGTGCTGAAGTGGCCTCTGACCCCCTCCCCCAAAAGCAGACTGATCCCAGGGCCCTGACTGAGAGCTTTAATTAAAACAGCTCTCAGGTTTAGGCCACTGTGGGAATGCACGGTCGTGAGGAGGTGTCTAAATAACTGGGCATTGCAGGACAGCTGGAGTTAGAAATGAGTTTAACTCTTAAGATTAGCTTTACACTTTGAAACTTTCATGCATCTAGTTGCATGTTATAAGTCGCCTGCAGGATCATTGAGGTGTAACTTTACAGCTAAGCAAAGCAATTCAAAAACAATCAAAGTTGCATGCAACATCTTAGATTACATCAATATATCCACAGTTTATCAACTAGTCAAATTTTCTGCAGCAGTTTTTATCATCTTTGTTTTATTTGAACTCTCATTGCTGTTAGTAGCCATTTTAATGTTTACAGCAATAGCCTACTTAATGTCTCACTAATCCTGTCCTAGAAGCACATAGCAAAACATAGGGAGTCAATAGGGATCCCCGTTTAACCTCTAGGAGCTTCTGGATGTCTCGAAATTACAATTCTGGGGGTTTCCTAAAAATAAACCTACATTTGGTATTTTTAATTAACTAGAAATGAGGTACTGGTCAACCTCAGTGTGGTACTGTGGCAAATGTGTTTACCCAGTTGACACTTTATAGCCTATCATCTGTGTCCATGTCTGGGATAGCTCTAAACTTTCCAATAATTGCCCAGTTCACCAAGAGCGAGAGAAAAAGAGTGAATTGTTACTGATTTCTCAATCCAAAGACCAGAAAAGCATAAGAGCATTTTCAAAAGAAGAAATGTTAAACCCAACATGTTATGAATGAAGCTAGTATCAGTGACACTGTGGCAAGTGAGTAAGTGTTCAGTCAACGCTGGATTGGCCAGCCAACATGGGATACCAGAAGGTGTTTCGCTCACTTCTGAGAGACCCAACTAGTTTATCGTGGAGTGCATGTTGTTATCCTCTTCTGTAATAATTTGCACCCATTATAACCCAAATGAATCTGAGCTTTGTTTAAAATTAGGGGACATTACAGCTAATATAGCTATATTATAGCTATTACAGCTGAATCGGAATATTCAACTATTGGAATATGAGTTTATTGGTTAATTGGTATTTATTTTTGGGACTCGGATAGGATTTTGGGGCTAAATGTAGGCTACCAATAAATCAACTTAAACTTTGTTTCAAGATAATGTCAAACTCAGAGTTGGATAAACATATAGTTTAAACTTATGGCCCATATGCAGATTCATGATCACTAAAATCTGCTCCAAATCTGGTGAGATGCCTCTCTCCAGTGCTAACCGGTAAAAATACAGCCCTCTGATCTGCTCTGAAAATCCCACCACTCCACCCGTATTCAAGCTCTTTAACAAGAATGTCCTAGTGCCTAACCTAAGAGCCCAGCATACATCGAGTTAGACCACCTTTATGAAGCTTTGATTAATTCATCCTTGCACTGCTAAGCCTTAAGCTATTGTCTACTAGCCTTGTTCTTAAAGAGGCTAGCAAGGCTGGTAGATGGAGTACAGACAATGTGAGGGCAGCAGTAGTCTGTGAGGAAAGCAGCTAGCCAGGAGATTCAGAATTTACAGCGGATGAAGCGACAGATGTGCTTTTTAGCTACTGCATCAAACGTAGATTTGTTCATTACTGCCAAAGCTCTGGAGAGCTGAAAAATGATATTCAGGACACTCCCACTAGCAATGTGGTGGTAATAATGGTCATTTAGGCAGCTACTTAATACAGCTGGAGACAGAAACATCAGTTTTAAGAAACTCTCTTTGTTGATGTGTGTTACTACACAATTCTGTGACCTAATAATAGCCATAGAGTCCATATAGTTTTAAAATAATAATAATAAGGGATAAATCTGGGATTTTAAGGGGTTCAGGAAAGGCTAGAAAACACATTTTTGTCTGGTTTTAAAAGGCAGAGGATAAATTTCAGGAAATCAAATAGAATATTTAATCAATACACTTATAAAATTTCCTCTCACTATTTGTACGATCCTCTCACGTTTTACTGAACCCTCCCCCAAATGCATATGCATGAGCAAGAGAAGCAAATTTTGCTATTTACTGCACACACAGTCCATAAACCCGGATTTTAAATATTACCATCAGCCAGAATGCGTCCAATCTGTATCTGAAACTGACACAAATGATTTTTTTCATTCGGCACTTTGTCTTAGAAGCTAGCACTAATTGTGACGCTGCACATACAAGCACTACTGGAACAGAATCTTGACTGTCCATAAAGCATTGGTTTATTGACCAACCAGAATGAGTGAAGATAATGGCAGTGAGTAAAGATAAAGTAAAGATAAAGTCAAACAAAGCATTCCTGCAAATCCCAGTTGGAAACAAATGACTGCTAGCTGCGCTAACCTGGCTTCTAGATGGTAAAAGAAAAAATGATGTGTGCTGCCAACTGCCTGAACTGCACAACTCCACCCGAGTAGGACATTAGTAGTGTACCTCAGTACTAAAAGGTGAAGGGATGGAGCATGCCCCAGGACATCGAGAGGACAGACCATGCATAAAATCAAAAATAAGAATAAGAAACTTCAAAGTAAAGTGAATAGTGGCCATGCGGAGGCCATCTGGCACTGTGTCTTTAGGTGTTGCTCTGAGGGGGGCGTGCAGCAGCAGGGGCATCCACTCCTTTTGAAGTGGCAGTATGTCGGTGTGTCTCTGCAGTAATCTGGGCCACTAGACTCTCTGCCTCAGCCTTCCATTCCCTTCCCATTCCACTCTGGCAGTAAAAGTAATAATAAAAAAACTTGGCTATCAGGATAGATGACAGGTAGTGAGTCATTGAGAATGGGATCAGTAATCATCACCTATCTTGAGGCCCATATGGGCTGGCGCAACTGCGGGCATATTTTTAGCCATATTTCTTTCATTGTTTTATTGTTACTGAAAAGACTGAAGTCCTTTCGGCAAGCCTCGTCTCGCTCCCCAATTGACATATCTATAGCGGGTGTGTATTTATAGCAAGCGCTGCAAGATTTTAGAGGAAATTGGGAAAAATCTCATTTAACCTAATGAGGAATTATAGCACACAGCTGTGAAATTACTGCAGGTACTTAAACTGGAAGACAATTTTAATACAAATGGAATGCAGTGCGGGTAGGGAGTGGGTGCATAACAATAGGTTAAAACGCTATCTAATCGAAACTAGGCAGCTTGGAATCAAAGACAGTGGAGCAGATGGACAGGGGTAGCAGACAAAAAAGAAGGGAACCAGAGTCTATCCTAACAAAGTGACATTAATCATTAATATCATGCTGTGAATGAAGGTATCTTGAGCTGGAATGTGTGTTGTCACATCAGGTATAGCTTATCTAAGCTTATAACAACAGCCGTGAAAGAGCAATTCTAGGGATGATGCACTCATAGGTCAATTTGGGATATTAAGGGGGCATTCCAGGCTTAGACTAGTATTTTAAATGTAATTTGTAATGTAATGCATTGTTCTGTAACACAGCATCTCTCAACTGCATCAGTGTATTTATAGTATATGATCAAATTCACAACATATGTTTTCTTTTATTAAATTCATTTACTACAATGCCCACCAAATACATCAGACAACCACTGGCCAGTAGCTAATAAACTTCTTACATTACAACCTTGTTGTCGAACAAGCTAGCTTTTCTATCAAAGCCCAATTCAGTTGAACAATGTTAGAGAATAGTAAACAAACTTCTATGTGGCTACATAGCTACCTGGCTAATTGAAGCTTTTAGCTTGTTTTCTTACTGATCTGACAATTTGTCATTTGGGTAATCCATTCTTTCCATTATAATTATGATTTAAAGGCCTCAGCCAACCAATTAAGCTACAATCTGTAATCGTCAGCCACTGAAAATGACCTGTGCCATCTAAATTGCACCCCAGTGCAGTTTTACATAAGCTTTAATATGTCCTGAGAAAGTGTGTGTGGGGGGGTGTTCCTTATCTTTAAGCATGGAAATCTTGCCATACAGATCACAATGGCAATGTTGCTTTTACAACATGATAAAATATATCATTTTGGCCAGTGTATCACCAGTGGTCACTAATGCCCCTTCTGGAGTTTCTTTCCAACCTGCATCATTATACATCTGATCCGGGCGATCAGAGACATCTGGGGAAGCTAATTAGGAACTAGAAGGTGTGTCAGGAACTACATTCTGTTGGTTGAAACTACATTCTGCAAGAAGGTCATCCAGGACCAGGGTTGGTGACCACTGCTTTAAGTCAGCTAGTCAAGTTAGTTCTCTAAACGGCACTGTATTGTCTGTTTTCCTCAAAGGGGCCTCCATATCTCATGTAGCACCTCGACTTAGGAAAAGAACCAACGTATGGCTGGGTTTCTCATTGACGAGACACAGAGTAGAAGATCTGATCTTGGCTTGAAGGTTACCTATTGATCTGTTCAATCAGAACCTTTTGTTTTAAGAGCCATAACCCGTAAATAATCCCTTAAACCTGACCCCCTCAGGGCCCACATCTGTGCGCCGTTTAAAAACCCAAGACTATGAGGTAATATAAACTGCCTCCAAATGGCAGTGCAGCCATTTGCGTTAACCTTTAACCCTCATCCGCTGTGACCTCAGGCACCGGATAAGCCCAGGTTTTGGGGCCATTTGAAAACGTGCTGCTCCTTATGTATTGATCTGGGATCAGTTATCTCCTAGCTCTGCCTGGATCTATAGTGTCCTCAGCCGGATGATTAATCTGATCAAAGTTCTGCCAGGGGGTGCTGAATATTGCAATTATGCCAGAGTACCCGTTGCGGGACCCGGAGGCATCATTTAAATACATTATAGATTGGGAACGCATTAGTAGGAGCTGCTGAAGGGCAAGCTAACTAATTGATAATAGCGAATTGCCTGTGTGTTACCCAGGCAACGCCCACAGTAATCACATTACAAGGTGGGCAGTGGAACTATAAAAGGTTCTGTTATACCTGGTGACCTGTATCCATGCGAGGCCTTGCGTGGAATATTTTTATAGCTAAAGATAGGAATATATGTTTGTTAGTGTTTATTTGTTCTTCGTACTTAATTAAATAGCTCCGTGTGATGGCTGAAAATAACCTTTGATTATTGTTATGAATAAATTATACCTGTATTCATGATGGTTTGCAGTCTGGTTAATACATAAAGAGGAGATGCTGTGATGGATGCACACGTTGTATATTAAACTTGATCACTGTTTTTCAAGGTACAAGGTTTAGTTATAAAAGCAGGTAAAGATGACTGTTACCAACGATAGATATAGATAAATGCTGATTAAGCAGACTGGGCCACCTGATGGGCCCAGTGGGTAGCGCCGTCACCTCACAGCCACAACAACCTGGGTGTGGACAGTCGTGGGCTGGAGGTTAGAAAACTAACCCCAGGATCGAAAGGTGGTTGGTTCAATCCCCTAACCTCTAACTCCTCCCCAGGGCTGCCCACCATTCTTGGCAAATGTGTTTACTGCCCCCTAGTGTGTGAATATGTGGGTTGTTTCCATGCATGGGTGGGTTAAATGCAGAAGGCATGCTCTGCCAAAAAGACTCAACAAGTGAAGGGATGTAAAACAAGTTTTAATCTTCGATAAGCTGTACAGTCAGAGGGTTAGATATTGGCAAATTGGCCTCGCAGATCCTGCTGGGTATGCCAGCTGGGGCAAAGCTGACTCCCTGGATAGCAGGACTGGGGCCAAACTGGTGGTGGTGGGGAGGAGGGAGGAGCATGTAAAAACGTCAACACCTGAAGGTAGCAAAAAGGGGGCGTAAGTTAAATCCTTTTAAAGACAGATGGCATTCTATTGGCTTGACCAATTCAGTGAACAAGGTTTTTGATGAGCCCGTGGTCTAAAAATATATATTAGTTATCAGTTTGGAGATACAGACATGTACAAAAGTTTGTAAACACTTGATTATCTAGAGCAGGGGTCACTAATAGGTGGATCCAGACCCAGACGTTGTCCAATGTGGACCCAAACCGATAAACTATTGAGAATGATTTAATTTTGACTGTGTTTATCTGTGTTTATTTTATTTACTTTCTCTATAAATAAACACTTTAAGATGCACTTTTTTAAAAAAAAAAGCATTCTGTTTTTTTTAAACGTAGCCCTTGTTTCAGTTCAGCATTTAAACAGTAAA
Source organism: Megaleporinus macrocephalus (assembly GCA_021613375.1). NCBI lineage: Eukaryota > Metazoa > Chordata > Actinopteri > Characiformes > Anostomidae > Megaleporinus > Megaleporinus macrocephalus. The sequence goes on from CM038706.1 coordinate 41,892,946, forward strand.
TATACTGAAATATACTAAACGGTATGTGTGATGTGTTGGTGTTTTAGTAGTTGATGGTATAAGATGCTGATACTAGGCTACTTCAGTAAACAGGATACACCACTGAATCATAACACAAGTTAGAAATGATGACGGTCCGGACCTTGGCCTGAGGAAATCTCCTCTAACTGGACCTCACTGAACACTAATTAAATACCCCTGATCCAGTGGTTCTCCTAAAATCAAAGGCATTTAGGAGACAATATTTTACTGCAATAACCATTTCTACTCTTCTTGGAAGGCTTTACAGTAGATGTTGGAACATTGCTGTGAGAACTTGATTGCATTCAGCCAGCAGAGCATTAGTGAAGTCAGGTTGCTAAATGATTCGTTCCGGGTCACAATAGCCACTCTTGGCTTTGTCGCTACAGAGAGCTCAATTCCACTGCCCCACTTATCAGTGCTGGGGGGCATTATACCCCTTGGCATTGGGCAGGGTGGCCCAAGGCCTAGTTCTTTTCTATGGAAATTCTACAAGCTGTGTTTAACAGTGATGGGTTCCCTTCAAAGTAGCTGAATTCAGTAATTAAACACGTGTCTGGACTGAACACAGTGCTGCTTGAGCTCCTGCTGGGCAGCATGATCACAGCGGAAATGCCTCTATCGGGCACCCACAGGACTGCGGCTCAGAGTGGACGCCAGTGCAGCAATGGGCAGTAGTCGCGCTTACCAAGCCTCTATTTATGCTCCGTCCAAGTTTGTGCTGGGATTTGTGTACTTTTGAGGACCGAGCCCAAAAGGCAACTGTTGAAACAGAAGAGAATGAAGGAGCTTCCGTGATTGTAAATAAGCACAAGAGGAGAAGAAGAAAAAACAACCTTCATTTCTCTGCTTTGCATTCCAAGGCCTGCCAAGCCTCTCATTATTTCCAAATGTAGGCCTATACCCAGTTTAAGACGCTGTGTGGAGTCGTAAATAATTGACGAGCTGCTGGCGGGATCAAAAGCAAGGCCCGCCTCTATTTGTGCTCCTCTGTGTACAGAAGTGCGTGTGTACGCATGTGTGTATGTGATCTCCTACCATCACAATTTCTCTTTACTTTAATCTTATTGGTTTTCAGAGAGGCCTGCATGCACAAACACCGCGTAATTGCGTTCGCAGTCAGACATAAGCAACCAAATACACAATCTACTAAAAGGCTCCGGCTCAATGGCCTATTAAATGCTCGATGACTCGTTTCCAAGCTCGCTTTTTCTGACCACGCAGCCGCAGCCGCGGCCGAGCCAGCCCATACTCGGATCTGGGATGCTCTCGAAACTGCCTCCGTCCTGACCCAGAAAATCAATCTCTCGCCTCGTTCCCCGCTTTTGTTCCGGTCAGCCTTCCGCTCACGCCGCTCATTTGGGACCACTTTCTTATTAGGGTGTTTTCCCGAGGGCCATCTGATGTGATTTATAGGCATCTTGGCTTGTAACCTCTAATGGTATGCAGTCTGAACCTCAATATTAACCTTTAAAGGTCTAGTTTCTTCACATTTTGCTATACTGGTTAATTACATAATTACATTGATGGCTGTATAATCAGTTATATAATATATTTTGATAATAAAGATAATATCAAAAGTTTTTAAAACAAGTGCCAAATGAAAGTTTGGAAAGTTTAATAACTAATGCTACTGCTATGCAAACATATTAGGCAACTAATCACTAAGAACACCAGATATGATTAGAACAGATGTAAATAATCATAAATACAATAAAAAGTAGTATAAATATCTTATTGTGAAAGAAGTAGATCATATCTTGAGCTCCAGTTTGAAGAACAAAGTGTAGTTCCAGATTTCTCCTGGACGCCCCAGACATTGGATGAATGTGTTCAGCTCCTTCAGCAGTAATCTTGATTTAGCTTATTGAAGTACTGAGCAGTCAAAGCAGGTATTAGATGAGAACTGTAAATAATACTAATGTATCTTTATTAATATCAACAATATATTAGTAAGTTAAAGTTTGGGCACCCCTGATTAAGTTATAGTTCTGGTTTGTTTAAAAGTGGCATTTAAAAAAGCTTTAGTTTGTATTTTCTCCAGTAATTTAAACTAAAGTGCTCGTTTCTCAGGTGACATATCCAAGATGATTAGGTAGAAGATAATCCACTTGCATAATGAAAGGTAGACCGCCATCATATAAACAGCATTTAAAGCTTTCAACTTTGAGAGAGAGGAGAAAGTTATGTTATGCTTTACTCTTGAAGGCGTCCACAGGTGTTTCTGTCCATCTTTTCATGTTGAGAAAACACCTCAACCCTACAGAATGTGTAGCTGTCGAAGCTCCTCACTGAGAAAAGGAGATACAGAAACATCAAACACAAAAGCTGCTGGAGTCCAGATTTCAACATCGTTGAAAGTGTTTGGAATTGTTTAGATGCAACCAACTTCTGAGGCTGTACTTTGAAGGCGTGGTTGGAAACTTTCTTTGAGAAACTCCAAGCAAGTTTCATGAGAAACATAGAATCTGTGATAAAGACAATGTATAAACACTAAACACCTAATGGCTGCTTTGACTGGAAATTAAATATATGTGACTTCCGCATAGGGGTGTGCCATATCGTATCGTACACAATAATATCGCCACCATTATTGAAAATCTTGAACGATATTATACCCTGAAATATCGTGCCATGTCAGCCATCCCTAATTATCACAATGGGGTACTACTTTTTTGCTGTTTTTAGCTAAAGAAATATTCACACTTTTCTCATTTCCCATTATATATCTACTAGAGACAGATTTTATCTGTCCAGTATCATTCACTTTACTTCAGTCCTGGATATATGGAGATATTTGGAGTGCATTATTTAGTATCATGACATTCTGGATCATTAAATTCTGATAAAAATTCTTGTATTTTTTAATATCTCAGTAAGGGGTGTGCCATATCATATCGTACGCAATAATACAATGTAATTTTCATTTTGTTGCAGTAGTGAATTCTTTAAATATTTTTTTTTCATTTAATGCTTTGTCATATCGCCAAGAGTATCGTTATCACAAAAATACCATGAAATATCGTGATATTATTGTAGGCCCATATCGCCCACCCCTACTTCCGCACAGTACTGTATGTCTCTGATGCAATATGATGTGATAAAACCAAATGTAATTCCAAACAAGTGGCTGGGGACAGACTTTCCATACAGCTGAGATCGTGTTAAGATATTAAGTATGAAGGTAAGTACTGCGCTGGGAAATCTTTAATGTGGTTTAGCTTTGCCCATTTTTGTGGATGCGTCTATTCAATATGAATATCTTTGAATACAGAAGTCCATTCCCACCTACACAGTTGTTGGATGGATAACACTTACTCTCTGTAGCACTCGCGTGTGCATACTTTCTGTCTGCTTCTTGTGTGGACGAGTGTGCACGCGCACAGTATTCCCCAGACAGGGCACGGCTATTAGAGCGAGTCTTGTGTATTGGAAATCAAAGAGGATTTGGAAATCAAGCTTCCTCCTCTGAAACCAAAGGTCAGGTAGTTTTACACTTTAAGATAGGTTTAACCTCCACCCTCATTCAGCTCCATCCCTCTCTCTCATAGCTCCATATCGCTCTCGTTCACGCTTTCTGTCTTTCTTTGGCTTCAGATCCGTGGCAGTACTGAGAGCTGTGAGCTGCTCTAGGTGTGGTATATCTGCATGTGTGGATGGATGTGGGTGGTTCTGTGCTTTGATGCTTTTCCAAGTCAGATATTCCACATGTACCTGAAGAGCCTGATCTTGTTTAATAATATAAACAGGACTGATTACTGAAAATGACATGATTCATTTAGATCTTGTTTGGATTGCATCATGGTTGCATCTGATTGGTGTAACGCCCAGCACAGATTTTGGCTTTCTTTCAGAGAAAACACAATTTTATTTGGATTGTTATTTCAATTCGGACCCCACTTATACATTATTTCATTATAACGACTGGCCTATGTCAAAGTTCCACAGATCTGGTGGTATTATTGATATTTATTAGAACCCTAATTGTGAATATTGTAAATACCATGTTTATTTCTTTTCCAATATCAGCACCAATATTAAAAAATTGAGGCTTAATCCAGAGTCCCCTCTGACCAGTTCTTCTTATTAAAATATTAAGCTTTGAAATGACCAATTTTGGTCCAATTCTAGATCAAATAAGTTACAATTGAACAACACGTGTAAAAACAAAGTAACTACTAGCGACGTAGCCACTGTTACAGATGGATTACAGTAGTACCGCTCATGTAATTACACATGTATATCAGTTCCCTTTTCTTCAAATTATGTTCTTCAGAGTAGGTACCATTAGGGAGGTGGATCATTCTCAGCACTGCAGCGACACTGATGTGGTAGTGGTGTGTTAGTGTGTGTTGTGGTGATGTGAGTGGATCAGACACAGTACTACTGTAGAAGCCTCACTGTCACTGCTGGACTGAGAATGATCCCCAAGACAAAGTTACCCAGCAAAGTAAATGCTAAGTAATTAAAGTAATTAAATGTAAATAATGCTGGACAAGTATCAGTTACAAAATCAGTTACACACATGTTATTAGCAACGTGTAATTTCATGAGAGAAAACATGTTACAACAATCTAGCTACCTTTATGTAATTACATGTGGCCAAAAAAGAAATTGGTGCACATGTGTAATTACAAAAGCCCCAAAAAACAGAATTTTTAATAGTAGGCTCTAAAGCAGCCATATCAGCCTACTCTAGCCACACTGTTAACATAAATGACATCTTCGTCAGCTCATCCTCCACTGCTCAGAATCTGGGTGTCCTATTTGACCCCAGTCTCAATCAATATTAAATCTCTCACAAAGTCTGCTTGCTCTCCTTGAAAGACTCTGAGATCCTGGTTCATGCTTTTCTCACCTAACAGTTAAATTACTGCAATGCTCTTTTCTATGGTCTACCTTCTAAAGCTCTTCGCTCGCTCCAGTTTATTCAGAACTCTGCGGACAGAACCTTAGTCCGTTCAAACAAATCCACTCACATCACACCTGTCCTCCACCAGCTTCACTGGCTTCTTGTTTCTGAATGCATCCACTAAAAAATACTTCTGTTGACCTATAAGGCCTTACATGGCTTAGCTCACTCATATCTCTCTGCTCTCTTACAGCCCTACGCTCCATCACACTCTCTCAGCTCCTCTGATTTTGCTCTCTTGGCTTTCCCTCGGTTTAGGCTATCTACTGTAGGTGGCAGATCTTTCAGTGTTGCTGCCCCCACTCTTTGGAATGCCCTACCTCTTTCTATTCGCTTGTCTTCCTCTGTTTCTATGTTTAAATCTCAGCTCATGTCCCACATCTCTTCTTTCTTTCACTCTCTTCTTTTACCTTTTTTTTTTTCTCCCCCTCGTTTGTTCAGCGTCCTTGGGTTTCTGAAAGGCACCATATAAGTGCAACCTATTATTATTATTACTATTATTATTATTATTATTATTGTAATCCAGCTGTAATATAAATAAACTACTAATATAAAGCGAGTTCCCTATTATTAATTGAACAGCTTATATTTCAGATTGTTTGAAGGTGGACTTTTCTATTCTTGCCATCATTTATAAAATCAGCCATCATTCTATCAACACATGCGAAACCAGATAATGTACACATTGGATAATGATAACCAATAAGATAATATTTGTACTGCATTGTTTGGTCAGACATTCCAACCTGTTCTTGCCCCTAAGCAAGCTTCTGCTCGGCCGCCGTGAAGGCGGGACAAATAAACAAACAGGACGTCAGCAGAAATGAACAGAATACAATGCTTTACAGCTCTTGCTGGAACAAGATGACATTCAGGTTAATCCGGTACTGCCTGGTCTGCACTACAGGGGTTTAGACATCCTAACTGACGATGAAAATGAGTCCCTGCGCATGATGACATTTTTCACTGATTGTCCTTAATCGTAGTTAGAGTCGCTACACAGCCCTGAATGAAATAGCACACGCATACATACATAAACATGTGTCCAGACCAATAACCTCCAAAACCGTGCAGGAGTTTCTCCTGGTCTGCTACACTGCAGAATTCCTCTCTCATTCACACGACTTTAGATCTACACTGACATGGCAGATGACATTGAGGCTATTCTTATGTTGACAGAGAAAAAGCCAAGCAGAAATGTGGATAAAGCCATTGGCTGAAAAGAAGTGGCCAACAGGGCAGTGCGAGCTTCATACGCATACGTAGCATAGCACAATTAGCATATGTACATATACACTACCAGTCAAACGTTTTAGTACACTACCAGCCAAACGTTTTAGTACACTACCAGTTAAGCGTTTTAGTACACTACCAGTCAAACGTTTTAGATACGCTACCAGTTAAACGTTTTAGATACACTACCAGTCAAACGTTTTAGTACACTACCAGCCAAACGTTTTAGATACACTACCAGTCAAACGTTTTAGATCACTACCAGTCAAACGTTTTAGATCACTACCAGCCAAACGTTTTAGATACACTACCAATTAAACGTTTTAGATACACTACCAGTCAAACGTTTTAGTACACTACCAGTCAAACGTTTTAGTACACTACCAGTCAAACGTTTTAGATCACTACCAGTCAAACGTTTTAGTACACTACCAGCCAAACGTTTTAGTACACTACCAGTTAAGCGTTTTAGTACACTACCAGTCAAACGTTTTAGATACGCTACCAGTTAAACGTTTTAGATACACTACCAGTCAAACGTTTTAGTACACTACCAGCCAAACGTTTTAGATACACTACCAGTCAAACGTTTTAGATCACTACCAGTCAAACGTTTTAGATCACTACCAGCCAAACGTTTTAGATACACTACCAATTAAACGTTTTAGATACACTACCAGTCAAACGTTTTAGTACACTACCAGTCAAACGTTTTAGTACACTACCAGTCAAACGTTTTAGATCACTACCAGTCAAACGTTTTAGATCACTACCAGTCAAACGTTTTAGATACACTACCAGTCAAACGTTTTAGATCACTACCAGTCAAACGTTTTAGTACACTACCAGTCAAACGTTTTAGTACACTACCAGCCAAACGTTTTAGTACACCACCAGCCAAACGTTTTAGTACACTACCAGTCAAACGTTTTAGATCACTACCAGCCAAATGTTTTAGTACACTACCAGCCAAATGTTTTAGTACACTACCAGTCAAACGTTTTAGATACACTACCAGCCAAACGTTTTAGTACACTACCAGTCAAACGTTTTAGATCACTACCAGTCAAACGTTTTAGATCACTACCAGCCAAACGTTTTAGTACACTACCAGTCAAACGTTTTAGATCACTACCAGTCAAACGTTTTAGATACACTACCAGCCAAACGTTTTAGTACACTACCAGTCAAACGTTTTAGATCACTACCAGTCAAACGTTTTAGATACACTACCAGCCAAACGTTTTAGTACACTACCAGTCAAACGTTTTAGTACACTACCAGTCAAACGTTTTAGATACACTACCAGCCAAACGTTTTAGTACACTACCAGTCAAACGTTTTAGTACACTACCAGTCAAACGTTTTAGATCACTACCAGCCAAACGTTTTAGTGCACTACCAGCCAAATGTTTTAGAACTGTTTCAAAACTTTTGACTGGTAGTGTTCTAAAAGTTTGACGGGTACTGTTTACAGTTCATTTTAAATGTTTGGAAGCCCTGTTTTAGCTACTAAGTCTATAATGTCTTGAAACACACTGACAAGTTCCATTTGGCTCAGCTTTCATTGGTTGATGGTCTTTCAGACATGACCTCAACATCCTGTTTCACACCAGAGAATCAGCATCCACCCCACACTACAGGAAACTGAGTCGTAAATATTGAACACTGCTTACTGGACTGCGAGTAGATTGGAGCAGTAAAGATTGGATTATAGACATCCCACAACAGGAGACAATCAGGGAAGATTATTGTTGAAGATGACCGTGTTGATATCGGACCTGTGGCGAATGTTGGGAGGAGCAAATCACGCCTCAATATTGGCCTAATTGTCCTGTAGCGCAGGCCAGTCGTTAGTTTTTGGACAAGCTGAGTTGAACCTGATATTGTTACAGTTTTATGGCCCTATCCATAGAGCAACATGGTACAACTTTTTTTGGTGAAAGAAATTGTGAACAGTAATTAGTGAAGAAATTGTGAATGTACTCATGAGGAAATAAATACACGTTCTTTTTTTAAATAATTAAATAAATAAATATATAAATGAATGAATATTTGTGCAAAAGCTTAGTAAAGAATCCACAGATTGGAGTGCCCTGTTCTAGGCATCAGTAGTTCCAAAGAAGTAATATCAAGTGCAAATAGAATCCATTGCCGTCCTGAGATGGAGCAAAGAGAACTCCATCAACTGACCAATTTTTTTTGTAGTCAGCAAAGTAAAAAGGAGCAGTCATTTGAGCTGAGCTGAGAAATTAAATGAGGAAAAATGATTGAAAAAATAAATAGATGCTGAGCATGGATTATCTTGGTCTAGTAGGAACGTGAGATCTCAGGCTTTACTATTTTCGCACTCGTGCCTACAGCCGTGATAGCACATTTCTTCTCACTTTCTGGAAGCACTTATGTAAGAGTGTCATACACAAACTCCTTAAACACTCCGATATTCGATCGAGCTTTCTCTGCTGTGAATGGCCCGATACCAGGCCATGCCTGCCAGCTTACCTTAGACCTCTGTTGTCACTAAAACAGAGGTCGCTTGCCGCTGCTCAATTACCGACCATATGGTACTCCAGCAGCGGCCAACTTTAAACACAGCAGGTATCAGAAGTGTACGAACCCACACCTAGTAGAACAGATCTTTGACACGCAGACTCTGTTTGCAGCTGCCAACTTGTGGTGGGAGTAGAGCAAGCTTCTCTAGAGGCTGAGCGAGAACCTCACAAAGCTAAAGAAATCACAGCTATTTTTCAGTAGCAAGAGAATGGTTGTTTTTAATGTACGCACTGGGACAATGGTCAGATATCCATGGTCCCTGTGAAGTAAGCCCAGCATGGACTCTATGGGCTTCAGAGTGCCAGGCAGGCCATTGTTTGATCACTACCCAGGATAGAGACACTGTAATGTTCAGAGATTTAGCAGTTTGCTTTTAGACTTTGGATATAAAATGTGTGTGCTAGCCAAAGGGCTACTGTTTCTGCCTCTCTTGGGGCATTTTAGGCGCAAATCTACATTCATTCTACATAAAGCTAAACAGGAGAAACCGTTATCGTCTGTTTATGAGGGGTAGAAAAACTTGAACTGGTTGTTGGTTGAAGCCACCTGTGGCAAGTATAAGCAAGAAAGTACGAAAAAAAAGAAAAAGTCTAGTTAAGAGGATCCAATATTTGCTAGTATTAGGTAGCTTGTTGTTAGTCCTAGTTGGATGGAGTTCATTTAACATGTAGAAGACAGAAACAAGCTCCTTCTAAAGCATTTTCTGTGAGGTTTAGTATCAGTATTTCAGTTTTTTCTACTAATGCCCAATTTCTCTTGTCAACTCAACTCAACTCCACTTAAATTTAACCGTAATGGGCTGCAGCAGAGTTTAGACCATCTTTGACATAGTTTAATTGCCTTTATGAGTTGTGGTTTGATGAAAATGTAGCTTGTTTGCAGCTGTGGTCAGAATTCCTTTAAAATAAACCATTTTTAATTCTTTGAAAAAACTGGATGTTCTCTATTTTAAGAGGTTTAAGTTAGCGTCATATTTTACCAGCTTCTTTTTCAACTTGTCCACCTTCAGTGAGCCTATAATGTCTTCATACGCACTGACAAGCTCCATTCAGCTCAGTTCTCATTGGTTGATGGTGTTACAGACTTGACCTCAGCATCTCGTTTTATAGCAGATGCAGCAGTTAGGGTGTGCCGTCACCAGAATGTTACTGCAGTGCTATTTAAGGTGGATGGGAATTTAAATGAGCTAAGTGAATCTCAGCTCTAGTCTCTTTGACACAAAGTTCTGTGAAAAACATTGATTTTGTTTTTCGTTCCTTTCGTTTGTCTTTCCTTAAAATGGCTTATTGTGACCCAAATCATAAAAAAATGAAGAGTTGTGGTTCATGACGTACAGAAGCCACTTCTTTGAGCAAAGTTTGTGGTACAGTGACTGCTGAGCAGCGTTGTTCAATGCTGGTAATTAAACTCTGACTACTCAAACTCAGCCACTTCCCAATCAGAAGGTCCCTGGAGCAGCTTACAGTTCAAAAAAAGTGGACTCCAAGCATTTGGACTCTTAAAGTCATTGGCCAGCAGTTGACCCTGATTTCCAAATGTGCTGGAATCTAACTTTTTGGAATTTACTTTTTCTTGATTTAAACATATATTATATATGTGAAATTTCATGACGAATGGACCAATAGAAGTGCTCCAAAACAGCTTGGAAAAAAATCTGGTTCCATTGACTTACATAGAAAGTAAAGTAGGTTTTGTTTTTTGTTTCTCTCCTATAAAGTTGCAATTATAAAGATACTAGTTTTTCATTGGACAGCGATGATATATATATATATATATATATATATATATATATATATATATATATATATATATATATTGAGTTTTAGAAGAACATGCTGTAAATCATACAGTAAATAATAATGTTTTGTGTTCTTCAAAGCCTCCCCATACTTGATGCTTATGTTTACATTACGTTATTTTGGACATTTTTGCCCCCAAATTCTGTGTTCTAATGCGTTAAAATGACTTTGATTGAATGGTTTTGGGCTTGATAATGTTTAAAGCAGGAATGTTTCTACTGTACATGCACTTAATATTAGTTTGACTTCTGACGTAGTTATCATTCTGAATGACATATACACAGATTTCAGTAGAGGGATATATAGAGCCAGTGGAGTGAGATGTTTACGGGGTGGGTAGAAAGGTTTTAGCATGTCAACTTAGTGTGTCACCCAAGTGAAAGAGGGGTAGACGAAGATCAGGAGGCATGGATGGAAAGCAGGGAATGAAAGAGAAAGGGTTGTTTAGTTGTGATCGTCTGTCCTTCTGTTATACTACACATCCCTGCCCAGGGGGTTGTCTTCCAACAGAGGCTGTCATGTTTTTACAGCAACCCAGAATGGACAAACTACACACTGGCTGAAGAAAGACTTCCGTTCATTTGTCACATTTTTTTTATGTTGTTTTTAAGCTGTTTGTTTCAACTGTTGGAATGAACAAACAGGGCATGTAGGCTTTAAGCTTGGGTTGTGAAATTCTCCAGATAGTCGTGACTTATGTGTATGTTTGTGTTGCTATCTATGTTCCAGATTTGGATAAACCTGTGCTCACGGTGCACCAGACCATCAGTGATGTGCGAGGTAACTACTACCAGGAGAAGACAGTGTTTCTGCGGTGTACAGTCAACTCCAACCCTCCAGCTAGGTTTATCTGGAAGCGTGGCAGCACCCCCATTGAACAGAGTAAAGACAATGGAGTGGACATCTATGAACCTTTATACACGCAGGTAATTTACACACACACACACACACACACATCTAAGGTGCCAAAATAATAGCACAATGCTTAAAGACATTGTTAATAATATATGTAACAATATTTAAATTTCCATATTTAAAAAGATAGCTAAGCATTAGATATCTATAGTTTCTGAATAAGCGAGGGTGCTTAATAGCACTGGTATTGCTAAATTCAGTCAGCTCAGGAAAGCTAGTTGTGATGCAGGTCATTACACCTGTTTGACATGCAGTAGCACCTGTTTGATATGCAGTAAGTACATGCACAAGCACTTGAAAAAGATTCAAAAAAGATAAATATGTGATGGCAGCCAATGGAGTTGAAAGTCCTCTTGAAACTGGGGCTTAAAAAAATAAAAAGCCTTCAGTCTGCCTTTGTAAAAAAATTTAGCATTCTGTAGGTTCACAATCTATTATTCCAAGCGTCTCCTCATATAACCATTAGACAAGCCGCGTGCAGGCTGAGTAGTGAGGATGTTTTATGTTGTACAGTTTGAAAGGCAGTACGCTCAATTCCCTTGGTCACTGTTCTAAAGGTGATGTACTTTGCCTGAAGTCTCGTACAGCAGTCGAGCTTTTCCTAAACGGTCTGAACGTCATGTAAGTCACCATTTCATCCAAACTGAGAGTTTGCATCTGAACAAACTGATGCACAAAGTCACACCTAGCCTTTTAATTGAGCTCTGTCTTAATACATGTATCATTGGCAACATATAAAAAGAGCAGTAGTTTTGAAGCAGCCAGGTTTTATACTTTAGGGGATGTTACAGTTTGGGTGGCAGTGTAGGTGGGTGAGGGGGAAACGTTGCTGTAGTAACAATAATGACGACCAACTGGCATATTTATATATATATAAATATATATATATATAGCTACATCATTACATTAAAATACCATTTTTTTATATTAAAGACAACACCAACACATGATTGCTTACCTTGCATTTAAAAGAGTAGTGTGTCTAGGATATTACACCAAGCCTCCCTTTGCTAGAACCTGTCTTCCCTGGCCATCATGTTTACTGCCATTGCCCCTGTGCTTGTCCCATTTTATGTTTTGCTTCTTCATATTTTTGCTCCTCGGTTTGTTTTTGTATTGTTTGTGCTAAGCAGTAACCATGAACATCCATTTGTCACGATTTGGGGTCTCAAACTTATCAAAAAACCAAATGGTTATCCAGCACTGGTGTTCTACCAATTTGCTCTATACATTGAGCGATCCTAGCATGCTCATAGATAGATAGATAGATAGATAGATAGATAGATAGATAGATAGATAGATAGATAGATAGATAGATAGATAGATAGATAGATAGATAGATAGATAGATAGATAGATAGATAGATAGATAGATAGATAGATAGATAGATAGATAGATAGATAGATAGATAGATACTTTATTGATTCCGAAGGAAATATAGCAGCCAGTAGTAGTTACAAACACAGTACAAAAAACAATAAGGTATATAAAAGTTAAATAGTATTTAAATAATGTCCAGGACTGCAAATGTACAGGATGTACAGTCTCATCTCTCTTTTTCATGCTGTCTCCCCAGCACACCACAGCATAGAAAAGACAGCTGGACACTAGTCATTAGTCATGTCAGTAGTACATCCTAGTAACACAGTGTTTCAAATGTTTTATTGTGTTTTTAATGTTCATTCAGTACAGACTTAACTTAATTATCACTTTTTGCCCTCTGGTAAGCTGATTAATTCGTAATTATTATTTTAATGCTACTAACATTTGCCATATCATTGTACAAAGGTCCTTGTTCCATCTGAAATGGTGGCTACACCAGTTAAAGTGGCACTAAAAAACTCAAGCCAGCTACTAATTAGAATTTTCCCTTTACACCTTAAATGGTGCTGTGGATGCTTTCTGGGGCCCAAGACATTCTAATAACTGCTGTGCTTTTTAAGGTGGAAAGGGAAAATTCTAATTAGTAGCTGGCTTCTAGTTCTAGTTTGAGTTTTTCTGTGCCACTTTAACTGGTGTAGCCACCATTTCAGATTGAACAAGGACCTTTGTATAATAATATGGCAAATGTTAATAGCATTAAAATAATAATTACAATGTTTTGATTGTGTAAATCAGCTTACCAGAGGGCAAAAAGTAATAAAAGCTGAGTCTGTACTGAATTAACATTCAAAACACAATAAAACATTTGAAACACTGTGTTACTAGGCTGTACTAATGACATGAGCATGCCAGGATCGCTCAATGTATAGAACAAATTGGCAGAACCCCAGTGCTGGATAACCATTTGGTGTTTTGATTAGTTTGAGACCCCAGTTCGTGACAAATGGTTGGTTGCACTTATTGCTTAAACAATTTAAACAAGTCAAGTAAAGTCAAGTCAAGTTTATTTATATAGCGCTTTTTACAACGATGTTGTCTCAAAGCAGCTTTACAGAGTTTTGAAAACAGACAGTTATAACTTATATCCCCCAGTGAGCAAGCCAGAGGCAACAGTGGCAAGGAAAAACTCCCTCAACTGGAGGAAGAAACCTTGGGAGGAACCAGACTCACAAGGGGAGACCCATTCTCCTCTGGTCAAACAGTATTTACAGTTTGAAATAAATACCAAAGAAAGGAGCCTCTGTTTGAAATCTGGATAGCAAAGCTTTAGAAGCTGCACAGATAGAGGCAGTGTATGACTGAGGCAGTCTCTGGCTGAGGCAGTCTATGACTGAGTCTTTATGTAAAGGGGGCGTGAGCTGAAACAGTCCCATCCTATCTCAGTGCTGGTGCATCTGGATGGCACAGTGATGTAACTGAGGGTGTAGCAGTAAATGGACAGGTGAGCTGGCTGGTGATGGTGGGGTGATGGCCCAATGATCAGTCCTTCAACAGCGTTCAACAGACGGGAGGACAGTCATTTCCTCAGGAAGTTGGTTGTCATGCCCTGCCTGTCCTCGTCTGTCTGTTTACCTCCGCGTGGTCTTTGTTTACATTTCTGTCATGTGCTCCGTGTCTCCGCCCTAGCCCTGCCTGTCTCACCTGTTTCCTATCAGTGGTCCCTCCGGTTCCTAGCTGTTTCTCGTTCCCTGTGTGTATTTATTCCTCCCAGTTCCTTTTGTCTTTGTTGTTTGTTTTGTGGTCCCGCTGTCTTGTTCTCCCATTTTTCCTGTTGCTCTGTGTCCATTTTCTTTTTTTTATGGTTTGTTAGTTGAAGTTTTCCTCATGTAAAATAAAGGACTTTGCATGTGTATCCACCTCCCGTGTCTCGTCACCTTGCGTTACACTGGTGAATAAGGAGTTGACAGTCTTGTATTTTTTAATGCTGGTAGTATTTTTGATAAAGGTATTTAAAATATCATACCTGGTGCTTCATGCGCAAAGCTGATAAATATGTGGTTGGACGTTTCGACAGGGGCTCTTCTTCTTCCTACGTCTTTCAACCAAATTCAAGCAGCTACTTCAACATAAAAATTTTAAACACACTCTCTAGAGTCAGTGTATGGTTTGTCCATTGTGGGCTACTGTAGAAACATTGCGGCATGTACATGGCAGCCTTTGTTGGACAAGAATCCAATCCACTCCTGTGTAGATATGAAGGGCTCATTCTAAGCTAGTAAAGGCAACTAATGTTGCTGGCCAAAAAAAAAAAAGAAAAAAAAAACCTTACTTGCCTTACTTGCGTGACTGGCGGTGCTAGACAGACATATGATAATTTATTAATGATCAGGAATCTTGTAGTCACTTGCATAAAATATCTTAAGTGATTTTTTGGCTACATTAAGTCTCTTTAGAGGAAGAAATCATTCCAAAAATAATAGTAAGTTAGGTTTTATGGTTAAAAACATACTCCTTTTACAGTTGCATACTTTTATACTGCTTTACATTTATCCCTTAAACATTTAACTCATGTGTATTGCCACTAGATTTCAAATGTGAGAAGACTTACGCCTCCCCAGTCCATCCCATAACTACACCTCTGTTTTGGAGAAGATGCATTTAACTCTCCTGCCAGAGTTTGAATACTGTAACATATAAATATTCCTATTTGCTTGTTCAAAATAGTAGTTTGTACCACAAAATCTATAAAAAGTAAACCAAAATGAAAGAGAAAACATGTAGAAATAGCATTACTGAAGGTGAAGTGTGGATTAGAAGACTCTTTGGCCATAACATGAAAGTGTTAAACACCCTAAGCACTAAATGAGTTCTTGGATGTACAACAGAAGCCGTTCTGGAACCAAAGTCCTGCATAATAAAGGGACACCAGAAGCTGACCATAGCCTGGTCTCCCCTGGAACAGGGAGAAGGAGGACTTGAGGAAATGAGTAATGAACTTGTGATCTGAGAGCCATTATTAAAGTCCACTTTGCATAAGGAGAAAGAGATGGGAGGGGAACAAGAGACTTAGATGATGACTTTGTAATACATCACCCTAATGACAATGATTCATGCTTCTGATGGACTGCAAAATGACTGATATTCATAAAACCATAAGAGTCTTTTTAGCTCGCTACTTCAAACGCATTGACTGGGATTTTCTCTTTGTCTTCCCTCTCTTTCTCTTCCTCTGGGCCAAATGTACATGCGTGAGAACGTGCAGCAATAACATGCACTCTCAGTTTAATAAAGGCGGTAGCTAACTGTGCAGGCTATGCCTAGGACCACCTACTAACTGTACTATTATGCTGTTGTGATGCAGGATGTAAAAAAGTGCAGTGAAATAGTAAAGCAGGTAAGCCTGAGACAAACATGAGAAAATAGAGGTGATAATAAAGTAAACTCTTTCCTCCAAATCACTCTACAGGGGCCTCATTTTATGGCAAATGCGAGAAACCAAGGAAGGTCAATGCCATAGGAGCCACAAGGCAATATTCTGGGGAGTTCTGAAAGTTGAAATTGTGTTACTGTGCTGAAATAGTGTTACTCTGTTGGTAAATATTCTCTTAGGATGTCTTTGAGAGCAGTGCCTCCGTCCAGCTGCTATATCTGCTGCTGTGATGAAAAGAAGTTTCTCAACAACACAGCCTTTGAGACACTAGCGCTGTTGAACGTGTGGTAGTTCTGTGCTTACGCTGTGCATTGAAACTTGGTTTGTGTCTGTTTGTGTGTGCATGCATTTACAGGGTGAGACTAAAGTGCTGAAGCTGAAGAACCTGCGGCCTCAGGACTTTGCTAACTACACCTGTCAAGTGTCTGTACGCAATGTGTGCGACATCCCGGACACCTCAGTCACCTTCCGTCTAACTAATGCCACCAGTGAGTTACGTTTTCTCTCCATCTCTCACTCCTCCCTGTCAGTGTCTCTCAGATAAAATAGACAAGCACTGCTGGCAGATGCTGGCTAACTAGGTAGGTACCTGGCATCTCTTCTTCTCTAGACCTTCTTGTTTATTTCACTGTACTTTAGAACAAGTTGCTGACCAGACATGATGTGCAGGCAACATAACCAGGCTGACATAAAATGGGTTGTTGCAGTAAACTCAAATCGGCATGTAGGGGTATATGTGTAAAGGAATGTTAGAGATGGTACAGTGACACTTGCCATTACTGATACTGAAACTTTGCTAGTTTTTTTTTCCACTGCATATTCTCAAGAAACTTGAGGTTACGGTGCATAACACAGCTTTATATTTAAACTGAAAACAGTACTCTACTCTGGAAAACCCACCACTCCACCCGTAATCACTTATTCTCTTCATTACAAAAGGGCTTGAACAAATGAACTTAACAGCCCAACACAAACAGTGGGTCACTACTTATAATATGGCCACAAGTTATGCCCTTCATACCTTTAAGTTAGACCACCTCCATGAAACACAGGTTAGTGTTAGCTTCCCAACTAGCTTACCTTTTTCACACTCTTTGTAGTTTACATTCTGTACTCTTTGTATATTGATTGGTTCTAATGCTTAGGTACAATATTCGACAGAAGTCAACGTCCTCAACTACCATCGGGCATTGTTGGTATCAACTAGAACCTTCAGTACTGGACAGATGGCCAATTGCAAAAGCACAAGTCCTACTTTTTACTTTTGGCTGTTACCTATTCCAATGAACATTTTACTGGTTTATATTAGGCCACATGTAGTCTTAATTCAGACACACCACCCACGAGTACAGACCCTCTGATGTCTTTTGCATGGAGTTGGACAACACTATTGAGATTTTGTCAGTCGCATTCTGACTGGCTTTATTCCAAAATGACTTTCTGAAATGGCTAGGACCTGCCAACAGATCCAGACTACCATTTCATGTTCTTGTAGAAGAACTCCTTGTAATTTCATGTAGTTACTAAATAATAAGCCATAAAATGTTCTGTTGATTGTATCTCTCTGACACACACACATATACGAACAAACACACTTTCTACTACCTGAGTTACATTCCAAGTAAGACTGTATCAGCAGTATTTCCCAAAGTTACCAGAGCACAGCAGACACAATAGAACAGCTCAAGTGACAAAACACTGATGTTTCTCTCTTTCATGCCTTGCCACCTCTTTTTCATCTCTCTCTCTATATAATTAATTTATCTCTGACCTAACTCTTACTTTTTCTTTTCCCTTTCCTGCTCATTATGTTCTACAGCAACGATAACTTTTCTGCTTTGTTAATTCTTTTGCTGAGGACACAGGTTTATATGTGAACCACAATAGACTTGAGTGTTGCTGTTCTTGTTGTTGCTCTCTGCGCCTTGTTTCTATTGATAACTGTCAGAAAAAAGCAACTCACACCTACATATGTAACCTGCACCTACGTACAGAATCAAATTGAAGGCTTAGAATGCTCAGATCTGCTCATGGACACAGTGTGGTCACAAATTTGTTAAACATGAAGAAAACTACTAGGATCACCATAGCCATTGGATTCTGAACCTTTAGGTTTGCAAGATGAACATTAAGCCTCATTTGATGTTCCCTGTGGTCATGCCACATTTTCAGTTTTGTTATTTTCCCCAGTACAGAAAATACAGCTTCATGCCTGATGAGCAGATATAGTCAAGATTGCAGTGATACACGAAGATTGTAAACACATTGCTTTGCCATTAAGGGTTTCCTGCTGTCAATGTAATTGGATACCTGCCAAAATATGCTCAATCTTACCAATCGTGCTAATTTATAGACATTTATAGAACTTCTAAATTCAGTATAAATGTATGGGTAGTGTCTGGAAGTTTTAAGAGAAAACATGAAGAAAGCAATTTTTCAAGGGAGCGAAAAATGAGTGGCCTACCTTTAAATAGAGTACTGAGATTAGCGGCCACCACGCTGAACCAGCGACAGGTTTTTACGATTGTAGATTTTGACCAAAGCCAAATTGCCTCAACCTTCTGCTTCTCCATTGAAATGGTACTCTGAGGGAAAAAGTGCTTTGTGGCCTTTGGATGGTTCTGAAGTGGTTCTGAAGAAGCTGGTGGATTCAGAACTAGTTGGGTGTGTTGAATGTATTCTTTTAGAGCTGGCTGAATGGATACATATGCTGTCTGCACATTTGTAACATTTAAAAGAGTATGTTATTGAAAATGCAATACAGTACAATACAATACAGATGAAAAAGTGGAGTTGGTTGGTGTGTCTACCTTTTATAATCTGTGTGGAGATGGTTGGTGTGTCTACCTTTTATAATCTGTGTGGAGATGGTTGGTGTATCTATCTTTCTAATCTGAGTGGAAATGGTTGGTGTATCTACCTTTTCTAATCTGAGTGGAGATGGTTGGTGTATCTACCTTACTAATCTGAGTGGAGATGGTTGGTGTATCTACCTTTCTAATCTGAGTGGAAATGGTTGGTGTATCTACCTTTCTAATCTGAGTGGAGATGGTTGGTGTATCTACCTTTCTGATCTGAGTGGAGATGGTTGGTGTATCTACCTTTCTAATCTGAGTGGAGATGGTTGGTGTATCTACCTTTCTAATCTGAGTGGAGATGGTTGGTGTATCTACCTTTCTAATCTGATTGGAGATGGTTGGTGTATCTACCTTTCTAATCTGTTTGAAGATGGTTGGTGTATCTACCTTTCAAATCTGAGTGGAGATGGTTGGTCTATCTACCTTTCTAATCTGTGTGGAGATGGTTGGTGTATCTATCTTTCTAATCTGTGTGGAGATGGTTGGTGTATCTATGTTTTTAATCTGATTGAAGATGGTTGGTGTATCTATCTTTCTAAACTGTGTGGAGATGGTTGGTGTATCTATGTTTTTAATCTGATTGGAGATGGTTGGTGTATCTACCTTTCTAATCTGTGTGGAGATAGTTGGTGTATCTATCTTTCTAATCTGAGTGGAGATGGTTGGTGTATCTACCTTTCTAATCTGTGTGGAGATGGTTGGTGTATCTATCTTTCTAATCTGAGTGGAGATGGTTGGTGTATCTATCTTTCTAATCTGTGTGGAGATGGTTGGTGTATCTATGTTTTTAATCTGATTGGAGATGGTTGGTGTATCTATCTTTCTAATCTGAGTGGAGATGGTTGGTGTATCTATCTTTCTAATCTGTGTGGAGATGGTTGGTGTATCTGTGTTTTTAATCTTATTGGAGATGGTTGGTGTATCTATCTTTCTAATCTGAGTGGAGATGGTTGGTGTATCTATTTTTCTAATCTGAGTGGAGATGGTTGGTGTATCTACCTTCTGAATCTGTGTGGAGATGGTTGGTGTGGCGTTTAGAGCTCTTTAGTTGCTGCAAGATCCGGATCCTCTACTTTGCCAGAATTTGATGGTGTTGAGATTCTGGTAATCGGTGTAAGGATACAGACCCCCATCATCCTGTCAGACCAATACAAACCCTGCATAGTGCATGATCTCTGTGATGAAATACTTTAATGAAACTGGATTCTAATTAATTTCTCATTAAAGGCTCCCTCAGTTTTGATCATTGTTTATTGAGATCATACAGAACAGAATTTAGAGGAAATAAGAAAGAAGCACAGTTCCTCTCGCTCATCGTCTGAGCAAATAAAAGAGAATCACGCTGATCCAAGCCCTTTATAAATTACTAATGTGGGAGATGCAGGAGTGTTTTTTCACTACTCTTGTTCAAATTAGCAGTATTAAGAATTCATGGAAAAAACACTATGCAAGCTTGTAAAACCGACACAGAAGCGCTAAACCATTTTTTTCCCTCATCAGATGGCAGGGTGTGGCGTTCCTTCCTTATAGCGAGGAAGAGAAACATCAGGAACCCTCCCTGCCGTTCTCGAACCTTCTGTAAAAGTATGAAGCCTTGGGTTGTCAGTATCATAGTTATACTCACCAACACACATACACACCTTGTGCTAGCGGTGCCCTGGGGGGCAAGAACCCACACTAGCACAAATTGGAATTTGTTTTTGTGTGTGGCGCGATTGCGCTGCTGAGAGACACGCCGGCTCTGAAAGAGTGGTTTGTTTTCTGATGATTTTGATTCTCTTTTCTCTCAGCTGTGAAAAAGACAAGGGGAGAGGGAACCAGAAGGAGAAGGAGAAGGTACAGACAGGGCCTGCTGCTGGAGCCCCATACATCTCTGTGTTTGCGAGAGATTGAGGGAAAATGTCCAGAGCGTTAAGAGTTTGTTTCTGGGAGAGGTGGCTGAAGGAGACTGTGTCTTTGGAGACTTTTTGAGTGCACGGCTGTTTTATATTACAGTCGATATATAGTGGTGTGAAACTTCAAACCCACTGAGCCAACCAGCCACTGTTTGAAGGTCAATCCACAGCGGAAACAAAAACAGTTCCTCATAGGTTGATTACCATAACTCTGTGTGCTCTCCATGTTTAATGGAATGTTGTTACCACTGATCGACAGGAGAAGAAGTGGGCCGAAGCTTCTCCGTTTTCATTTGGCATTATTATTAATTTTTCCCCTTGAGGTCCACTTGTAAAATGTGAGTGGGCTAGCAAATGCCCAAAACCACCTTAACCAATACGATTAGGATGCTGTTGCTGAAATTCTTGTCTCTTCCAAAGAAATGTGACCCTGTTTCTTCAGTGGAATGTATTGGCTTTTGTATTTTATGCGTATCCTGTTTAATTACAAGATTCTCTCTCTCGATATTGCTGACTTACTTGCCTGCCCATACTTACAGGCAAAGGTGTCAAAAGTATTCACATTCATTAGAAGTATAGATACTAGAGTTTAAAAATACTTCTGTAGAAGTTGAAGTATCAACTCAAGCTTTTTACTCCAGTAAAAGTGTAAAAGTACTGCTTTCAGAACTACTTAAATTATAAAAGTTAAAGTAATGTAAGGAAAAATATATCATTAAGGACAAAAGCTTAGTTCACACCACAGGAGCCTATAGTGCACTAGCCCAACTACCCAAAAATCCCATTCTTCTAAAAGCCATAATGACTATAATGTTATATTAAAATGTTAATGTTGATAA
The DNA here is from genome assembly GCA_021613375.1 of Megaleporinus macrocephalus. Taxonomy (NCBI): domain Eukaryota; kingdom Metazoa; phylum Chordata; class Actinopteri; order Characiformes; family Anostomidae; genus Megaleporinus; species Megaleporinus macrocephalus. The sequence goes on from CM038706.1 coordinate 41,914,724, forward strand.
GTTTGGAATGCGCTAGGCTTCCTGTTTCAGCCTCATATACGCCCCTTAAAAATGAATGTATTTTAGTACAATGTAAATATATATTAAAGAAGCATATCTGTGCACTACTGAGCATTAACATGTGTTTCATGGAGCAGAAGATATGATGACTAGTTAACTATAAGTATTATAATGGTGCAAAAAGTCAAACTTCAAAGACATGTTATCAATAATCTCTACTGGAATGTAAATGTACATAAATGAAAACAAGCTGAAATAAAATAGGAGACTTTTTCAAATGTAAGGAGTAGAAAGTACAGAAAATGGTGTGAAAATAAAAAAAGTAAAATTTCTACTCAAGTAAGGTAAAGTCATTGTACTTTGTTACTTGACACCTCTGCTTAGACGTCTTCTGGTACTGGACTCTGGGTGTTGCCTACCTTTCACCTGTCCCATTTTGGTGGCAGATCTTTTAGTGTCATGGCCTGTAAATTACAGAACTCTTGTCTTCTATCTCTCTTGTCTTCTGCTCATTCCTTTTTGTCCTTCCAAGCTCACCTTAAAACTTTCCTTCTTCTACTTCGACTCTTCCTCTCTCACCTAAATTTAAGTCAGGTCAAGGTTTATTTTTATAGAGCCTTTTATAACAGACATCTCGAAGCAGCCTTACAGAAAATCCAGCTCCAAGTCCACAATGAGCAAACCCTTAGATTACAAAAAGAAACATTTTGGGACACTATGTAAAATATGTGTATATGTGAAAAAAACAGAATGCAATGATTTGCAAATCTCATATTCTCATACATGTTGAAAGTGAGACATTTTAACAGTTCATGAAAATTTTTGACTTGTAGAATATGTGTGTGATGTGAGTGTGATGTGAATGTGATCGCTAGAAGTATGTAAGTAGATTCACAATAAGAGAGCATTTATGTTAATAACCTTCAGTTAGAAGCTTACTGTGATTAATTAGTATTAGTAAGTATTAGTACATTAGTAAGTATTAGTACTATTAATAAGAATATGTGACGAGCTCTGTGTGCTATAAGGCAGGGGAAGAAATGTTTGCGGTTATATATGCAGGATCTTCAAGAGGGCCAGCAGTATACAGGCAGGAAGCTCCATGGTCCAGATGAAGCAACATTGACCTCATGTTCTTCCCTCTCAGTGATTAAGTCTCCCTGATTTTTTTTTTTTCGATTTTTGTTTTCATGTTAGTTCTGTCTGTTTTCTCATATTTTAGTCTCTTGCCACATCTCTCTTACTGTCTATCTTGATGTTCTGTACGTTTCTATGTACTGATACTGCCTCTCAGTTGTAAAGAGTTTAGGTATGAATGAAAGTTTTTGTTAGAGATGGACCGATCAGTGCTTTTGAACCTGATACAAAATGTATTTCAGCCAAAAGGTGATATCAATCAAAGGTAGAGCTGGACTGCAGAGACTACATTCACCTGACCGTAAACAACAACATAACATGCTCGCAAAGTAAAACAAACAACCAAAGATGTCATGCGGAGGCCTTGCTAATTGTACTGGCCACTGGGTGAACTCTGTGGACCATAACTCTACACAATATGCAGTTTTTGCAGTTTAGGTGATACATATATATATATGTATACCGTATGGCTTAAGGGTGATTTTAACATTTACACACTACACAAAACATAGTTTTTGCAAGTAAATGGGAAAATATTTTTTACCATGATATAGCCTTTTGAGAATTGACAGCCTTACCCTCCATGTCTCGCTGCCATGGTTGCTTTGGCAGGATCTGCTATCAAAAATCTGTGGTATCATTTGCATTTCTGTATGTGCATTTCGCGTATCTTGGTTACGAGAATACAAGCATCAAAAGGAGCTTATATCACTATGGCACTGAGAATCATGCAGACTCACACCCTTTTTTCCCACCACTTTCCTGTCTTTAAATTTTAATTGGCTGATTGCGAGTCTGCTTTGGCAGACGAGACGCAGTCATTATTATCAGGTCGGAATAATGAGAAAGCAAAGAGAAACACAGAGAGAAGCATGTTAAATATAGGACGGAGAGACAGGAGAGTGAATCCAGCTGAAATGAGGCAGGCCGAGAGAGAGGCAGCGGGAGGATGTTTTACATGACAGAAACTGTCCCAGTGTTAAGTTTGTTAACTCTTTAATGACGATGCTGCCAGACAAAAAATTACATGACAACAGTGCTGTGAAACACTGAGACAATTAAAACTAGAAAAGCAGTTTGACTACGGTTGTCGCTAGGCTGTTGCTAGGGTATTCCAGATTGTTGCTAATGTATTCCTAGATGGTTGTTGTGGTGTACAGCTGTTCCTTTAGGGGTTAAAAAGCCATTGGTAGGTATGGTTGAAATTAAATGAGTTGATTCATTTAAAAAGAGATGAATAAATCAATAAGAGTGTGGATCATGAGTGAGTACATGCAGATTGGTTGCAGTTGAGTAAAGATAACAAGAGGGTTTATATATATATATATATATATATAGAACGAAAGTCTGAATGTATGGAATGAAACCTGAGAATATGGATTGAAACTTGAGAATATGGAATGAAAGTCTGAATATATGGAATGAAACTTGAGAATATAGAATGAAAGTCTGAATGTTTGGAATGAAACTTGAGAATAGGGAATGAAAGTCTGAATGTATGGAATCAAACTTGAGAATATGGATTGAAACTTGAGAATATGGATTGAAACTTGAGAATATGGAATGAAAGTCTTAATATATAGAATGGAACTTGAGGATATGGAATGAAAGTCTGAATATATGGAATGGAACCTGAAAATATAGAATGTAAGTCTGAATATATGGATTGAAACTTGAGAATATAGAATGAAAGTCTGAATGTTTGGAATGAAACTTGAGAATATGGATTGAAACTTGAGAATATGGATTGAAACTTGGGAATATGGAATGAAAGTCTGAATATATAGAATGGAACTTGAGAATATGGAATGAGAGTCTGAATATATGGAAGAAAGAAGAAAAGGCAAACTGGATCATGTCTTCATCCGCTAGATGACTTACATCGAAAGGAGCAAGATGGAGAGATTTAACTCAGTGGTTGCCTTAAGTACAATCATCTTTACAGCAATTTACCATCTATTTATGGCTGTGTTGTTTGCAGCTCAAAGATGCTGGGCAGTAGCCCACCTCATGAGTACTGAAATGTGGGTTGCAACCTGATTATCTCCACCTTGCATCTAGGCATGAAAGTAGAGATGTGGATTTGGCATTTGAAAAGTCATGTACCATGATCGCACCATCTACAGAGCCAATCATTTCCAGCCGCCATTGTTGTGTTACACAGGCTGGCCACTTGTGTGGAGTACAGGGTAGCTGGTGAAGTGTATGCCAAGCAATAAGGTAGAATGGAAACATGTGACTTTATGAAAAAGGCTTTATTCCACAATACTTTATTATAAAATGACATTTTATGTTTTAGCAATTTTAAATTTTCCATCAAAGGAGTGTGATGGACCACCAGTTAAAGCTGGGTCACAGCTAGGTTAGAGAGCAAGGAGAATGAACACAGAATCTAAATGCTGTGTAACAAAAACTCAAAACAAAAGGGCGAATGAGAAAACAGTATGCATGCACAAGGAACGAGAGAAAAAGAAAAAAGAGAAAAGGATAGAGGTCTGGAGAAGGCTGGAGGTCTCTCTTGCTCCAGTGGCAGGTCGATACGGCTCTCTGACTGCACTCCATCAATACTAGACCACAGTTGCCATCAACACTACACACATACGTACACCCTGCCGGGCCAGACATCAGTCTGCTGCTGCCACAGCTGTATAGTAGACGCTGCACACACAAAAATACACACATTGGTAAAAGCACACCTGTAGCAGCACCCGGCTCAGGCAGGCGAGTATAAGCATGTATGCCATGAGCTTCGCCCCTGGCAGGAATTCATTCACACTGCCACTCACGCGTCGTTCTGATGGATGACCTAGAGGCAGACCTATGTATGTATGTATGTCACACTCCTGTCTCATTCTGAGCAGCCGTCCAACGCATAGCAGCACTGCTGCTGGAACAGGTGTATAAATATTTCACACACCGTAGCATAACACTGCTGCTAAATTACTGACCAGAACTTAAAGCGTCACTCTGATTTGACAAGCATTTAAATGTTTTTGTATAGAGATGGACTGATCAGAGGCCAATTCCGATTGCAGATCACCTTTCAATGCAATCGGCCAATACCGATCGAGGGCGGGGCTATAAGACACGGCAAGGCTACATATTATTAGCGCAAGCAAGTCATGAAGCATGGTCTAAACTGGTTTATTACCATTTTTAATGAACTCATGTGAAACAGCATAATATTTGTAACTAAATTAGAAGTTGGTCTATGTGGGCGTAAACCGCTTGATACAGCTCCGGAAGAGCCACATCTGAAAAGTATTTCTACTAGTAACGGCGTAGCGTGGATAGAATGAATGTCTTCTACAGCCGAGAAGAGCTGCTTATCTAGAACTATAAACTCAATCACTCTGGCTGTGGTTCCTTTAGCTCTCTGGCTGTTGTTGCTGCTGTTCTGTTCGTACCGGTCAGATCTGGTCTGTATGGTGTTCTGGGTTGTTTGTTTTGTTCTAGCTGTGAGTGCTAGCTCTGCTGTTTGCTGATACTCACTGTATTCACCTGTGTGGTGTTCTCTGAAGCGCCGTATCTGATTAGTAGTGTTAAATGTCTTTGTCTTGGTTCCCCACGAGACACGCTAATTTGACTAAATTGTACAGATGTTACAAACTGTCCTGGATGAGTCTGAGTTACATACGGTAACAAACTGCCAGACGGACGATGTTTTCTTTCCGCACATGCGGTGAACGCTTAAACTGTTCTTGCGAAGCCACTGCTTTAGTCAGTCTGTCGAAAACAAAACAGTATGTTTTTCCACCTAGCTGTTCAGATAGGAATTGCAGGGATCTGGCTGGAGGGGGTTCTCCTCTTCCTGGATGAAATGCTAGCTGTAAATACAGAAATTAGTCTCATTTGTTTAACGCCATCGATCAGCTCTCGAGATCGGATAAATTGGCCGATTGCCGATCACATATTTTGATTAAAAATCGTCCGATACCGATACATGGCCGATCAATCCTTCCATCTCTATTTTTGTATATATAACCTATGAATGTTTCAGATTTGAGGTCCTCTCTGTTGGAAACATGTAATTAAATGTATCATTTTAGAATGTGGGTTGTGCTGCTGGCCCCTTGCCCGAGTGGATGAATCTTTGTTTGTTTTAATTGAATACCTGGTTTGGATGGTGCTTTGTTATGTTAAATAAGTATGCTGGAGATGGAATGTAACAAAATCAGACAATGGCTGGAAACATTCCAGAGAAATCTAGAACCAAAATTTGTTCCTTAGACTAGCTCATAAGATATCAAATACACATCTTCTTACTTTTCACTGTATTTACTCAATAAAACCACTAAGTGGAAGGGTCAATGTAGTCAATATGTCTATTATTTCTCATTTAAAAGGTTGTGGTAGGCTTATCGCAAGATTCTTTGTTTGATGTCCAGATATTTTAAATGTTATTTTTAACGAGCGCAAGCATGCTGACAGACAATTTAGCTGTATCTAAATTATTATTTCTTACAAGTCAACTTTCTGCATATTATATATATTCTTAATCTAATATATATTCTAAATAATATTATATATTATGCATATATATATATATATATATATATATATATATATATATATATATATATATATATATATATATATATATATATATATATATTATGAAAGACTTAATGATTTTACTTAACAAGATATTTTTTGCAGTGCATGTTTATTTGCATGTGTTCTGAGGATATATTGTGATTCTACAACAAAAAAAACCCTAGATGACTAATACTTTTGCACAATACTGTATGTGAAGTTTCTGTCAGCTCTGTACAAGGAAAAAAAACATCCTGCATCATGAAATACAGAGCAAATCTACAGAGAAACCTTTAAAGCAACACTATGTGAGACATAGGGATTTGGAGACCTCTTTGGTGAAAATGTGTAATTGCATGTGACATGCAAAAGAACATTATAAGGTGGGTTGTACTGAAGACTTCTAATGTCTTGGAGAATGATGTGGTGTTTAAGGAAGTGAGTGAATTATTTTCTATTGAGTGGATTATCTTGAAGATTATTTTATCTTTACTGAGATAATTATCTTAAATATTATGTTGGTTTTGCATTTGACATTAATGCATAAAGACGTATGACATGGTCTGAAAACTGTCTGCATAACTGACTATTTTTATGTTTGCACTAAAACGTACTTGAATGTACTTTAAAATACAGAAATTGGCGCATCCAAGCTATTGGTATTTATAAATCAAATGTAAAATATTTTATGCGCCAGCGACAGCTAAGTACACTTATTTATAGGTATAAGAAGAGTTTATATACTAAAATACACTTGAATGTCAGCAGAAGATGAACTTGAGAGGAAGCAGAATGCTTGTCCACATGGATAAAGACAGAGCTATAAAGAACAACAAGCAAGTTTTTACCTTTTATGATACTGGACTGATTCTCCAAAACACAGTATTGATTATTAATTAATAGATTACACACTGCAAGATATACCACCTTGTGGTTTAAAAGAATAGATATTATTTTGTTTCTGTGATCAGTTTTGAATAGGTAAACTTGGTCAAACTAAAAAACATCAAATACAGAATAATATTTGGATAGAAAATAAGAATAGTAAACTGTAATCATCTGTAAATAGTAAAGAAGCCACTGTAGTAACTGTAGAGTTCTAAGGATGGAGTGAACTTTTCCTAAAACATATACCATTTCCAAGAACGTCTTATAGGCATATACAGGCTCATGTTTTTCTATTTTTATTTCATATTACATTTTTGAAAACAAGGTCAGACACTGATACAATACAGCAGCGTATGTTTATGCCCGTGCGAACCGCTGTTGCTCGTGTTTGTTTGTGAGTGAGTGAGTGTGTGTGTGTCTGTATGAAAGTGCATGTGTGTGTATGTGTCGATGCTTTGATATATTAGTAGGTTTATGTCAGAGGGATATAGAGGTATTTTTCTCATCTGTCCTTGTGGCATGAATGGCTTCAGGATTAGATTCTTCTTCAAGTAGGTCAGGGCCCAGGCAGCCAGACACACACACACACACACACACACACACACACACACACACACACACAAAGGCACAGATTGATTGATTTTTATATAATAATCCTCACATTGGTTTGAAGCTCGCTCTGCTTGTCAGAGATGCTACACTAAATCCTACTTTCGCAAATAACAGGACCATAAAACCCTGCTCAGGATTCCCTTTCATACTTCCCTCACCCACCTGTCCACACACACGTATGTGCAGCTGTGTGTTAGAAATCAAGTTCACAGAATGCCATTCAAGAAATTAGGCGGTAGGCAAACTACAGCTGTCAAAAAAGAAGTAAAATGTTATTACGTGGAATCATCTTGTATAGCTAGATGTTGTTAGTTTTCTCACGCTGGCTAAAATATGCTCCTGGAAGAGCCATAGTATGGATAGAATGTGTATTTACACATGAACAACACAGTAGTGATGCAGCCTCTGTTACAAGTGGATTACAGTAGTACAGATCATGTAATTACACATGTTTTGTACACATCTTAATAGATGTAACAGCATATTTTCTCTTGTTATTACACATTGATTTGTTTTAACATGAAATATTAAAATATTGAAATAATAATTGATTGATATTGAAAGCTGCTAGATACCAATTCGAATTTTTAGAATTTGAGTTGGGGTTAGGTGCCTTGCTCAAGGGCACCTCAGTCGTGGCCTGGGGGATCCTGGGGATCAAACCGGAGACCTTCCAGTTACAAGACCGGATCCCTATCCTTCAGGCCACGACTGCCATAATTAGTGTGTTGACTCCACTTATTTACAGAGAGGTTCATTTTATTGTCCTGTCTGCTAGTGGCGGAGCTAGATTTTTATCCTTGGGGTGGCCAGAGGGTGGCCAAAGCTATTGTAGGGGGTCCAAAGACTACGACAGTAAATATCTAGAAACACAATTAATTGCAATCAAAATCTGTAAATGTTAATACTCTTTCATAAAGCACACATCTTAAGCACACAGGAGATACAATCTGTGTATTAAATCTGCAGTTTATTAAGTGTACAAAATGTACAATATGTAAATGTAAAAAAAAACTATCAATGATGCCATCTTAACATCAAGCAAGCACCAAGACTAGAACTTCTGTGTGACTAAGTGCCAAGCTACCTAATGCTCAGTTCAGAAGAGCATAACTAATTGTAAGTATAAGTAATTGTACTTGTACTTGAGTACAGATTTTCAGTAACTCTACCCATCACTGATACTGTATCACACAAAATGACGTCGGGGCAAAGAGACCACTGTAGATGGAAGTTTAATATTCAAACTTTTCACAAAACCTTTATGTTACTTTTCATTTCAGTCAACAGCGCATGAATCAGCTAAATCAGTCCAGAGTCCAAGCTCAACACGTTCTGCCCAGTTCAAAGCGCCCAGAGTTAAACATATGTTAACGTGAAGTGCACGCTGGAAGCTGATCTGTCGACGAAATGAGATGTAACGTAATGTTAACGTTATCTTGGTACTCGTGGATGAACTGGTATATCACACTGTAAACGATCTCCTCTCTGAACCCAACAGCGACTTTAAACAATCACTCTGACTATCTTACCATCCATCACCAAGTAGGCTGCTGTTCTTCTCCCTGCCGCGACATCTCTCCCGAGCCTTTGACTCTCTTCTTCTCCTCCTTCTCTTTATAATGGTGGATTTATATAGACAGTGGGGTGGATTAAAACTCTTTGTGATACATAGCGCCAACTACTGCACAGGAGGGAACTAGCAGTCAGCAGGTCTTACCGATTACAAAATACAACTGGTTTCTTTTAACAAGATGTGCAGTGCCGTGGCATGTCAGTCATCTGGTATGGCACCTGGGGTGTCCAATCAAATTTCAGGAGGGTCCAGTGCCGCCCCCGTCCCTGCTTTGGCTCCACCCATGCCTGTCTGTGGCTAGTTTGACAGGATGCTGTCAAAATTCAACAGCTTGTTTTTTATTCCTGAGCTCATCATAAGACTGTAACTAGGCAGGCTACTTCGCGTGATTTACAGCTTCAAAGAATTAGGCCTATAATTGACTGTATAACAGATAATAGAATAGTGTCATTGACAAAGATGGCCCAGGTCATGAGTATGCTACCCATAGATAGCATTTATGTTCTGTTCCAATTGGTTGTTTGTCTAAATGTATATTTCCAAGCTGAAAAGTTTAATGACCCTGGTTGATAAAACTTTCCAACCTTAAGAACATTATACTCATTAACATGGAGTACGGGGGTCTGCCCAGCTGTCCTTACATTAGAAACAAGTGTGTTGCAACACTTCTTCAGATTAAGATGCAGCCAGCTAGCTTTAATGAACCCCCTAACACTTAGATTGTTTGGCTGAGATCTCGCTGGTGATCTTGCTAGATAAAAAGTTGTTTTGAAATGAGGTGATCAATGGATGGGTCAAATGCGTTCCCCTTTGGCTTTGTGCACTCAGTAGCATGGAGAGTTTGAATGTTTGCGAGTAAGATCTGGAAAGCTGTCTAATGGCAGCTGGCGGCGTATTATTTTGACACTTTCTGCCTGGACAACATGATGTCCCAGTTAACCAAAACTTTCCCTTTCTAAATTTACTATGTCCTTGCCTCCTTGTCCTTGGATCTTGTATGTCATTGCTCCTTTGCTCAGTGAGCTGTTATGACAGAACGTGTCCACCACTTAAAACCTGAAAATATGTCAATCACAGTCCTCTGTTTACACCTGCTCATTTCATGCATCTTAAGTATCAGGATCACATCTGGAAAAGTCTGAGCCACATTAAATGCATCCAAGAGACAATACAAGTCCAATCTCTTAAAGGAGACGTGCCGAGAACAGTGTGAAGACACATTCTACAGTAGCCTCCCAGTATAACCAAAACTCTTCCCTGTGCTGAACGTCACTGGGCACATGATCCGTGCCCACCAAGGTGGAGGCAAAGTTAAAATAACCAAAAAACCAGAGGAGGAAACTTTATTTTTTTACCGAAAACAGAATTGCTTAACACAGTGTCTGTGTGTAAATACTGTTAATGAGTGCTAAGTAGACCCTACTATATGATATATATTATTATATTATATAAGTGAGTGTGTGTGTTTAATTTATTTGAAATTGACAGAAAATAAATAAAAAATAAAAAACAATTTAAAAAAATGTAAAATTTTAATATCTTCACTTCTTACTTAAAGTAAAAAGGCAATAGTGATCTGATTTATATCGTGATATAGACCGATATAGACTGATATGAAAAAATTATCGTGATAACATTTTTTCTCATATCGCCCAGCCCTAGCTACATAGCACATTAAGAGTTTGAGTGCATAAAGCATTGGTTATTGGTTGCTGAGTAATGAATGGATTTGCATATTCCATCATACACAGTAATTGGATTTCAGTCTGATTAACAAGCAATACATTCGACTCCAGAGTGTAAATGCATGTGGCTACCAGGTGTAAACAGAGTCATAGGCTCCATTGTGTTTTTTTTGCTGTGTGCTGTTGCCATGACAGTATCAAACATTATGACTTTGGCTATATCATTGAATAGTAACAGGAACATGACACTGGACATAATCTGTCATGAGAGTATATGCCATTTTCAATGACATGGCAAAACTATGTCCAGGTAATGTAGCCGGGTTCCAAAATCCATCTATTCATCATCTGCTGCTTAATCCCGCTAGTCGGGGTCACGGGGGGGCTGGAGCCAATCCCAGCATCATAGGGCAAAGGCGGGGTAACCCATAGACAGTTCGCCAGTCCACCACACACTCATGCACTCACACCTACAGGCAATTTAGAGTGACCAATCAACCTAACATGCATGTGTTTGGACTGAGGGAGGAAACCGGAGTACCCGGAGGAAACCCACTCAAGCACGGGGAGAACATGCACTCCACACAGAAAGGCCTGGACCGGGAATCCAACCTGGATTGTCTTGTGAGGCAACAGTGCTAACCACTCCACCACCATGCCGCCTGGGTTCCAAAGTTTGCATCTACAGTTAGCCTAAATGTTTAGACTATATATTAGACTATATTAATATCAGTATAATATCAGTATATGTCATAATATCAGTATATGTCAGTATATATCAGTACATATCAGTATAGTAATACGAGAAGAGTCTGTTTGAAAACGGTTATCATAGATAAGGCATATTATGAACAAGAGGGAAAGAAATAGAGGTCAGTTCTGTCTGTGCAGTGCTGATGGAAGCAATCTGGTGAGCTATGTTCAGTCGTGGGTATACAACTGTATCAGTATCCATGCTGAGGATTTCAGGACATATTGTAGTCCAGAAATGTACTAAAACAAATGCCCAGACACACTCACAAATAGAGCATGCTGGTTGGCTGGTCACAGACATATACTCCATCGTCCAGTCCATTTATGTGTAAAAACGAGACAGATGAGAAGCGACCGAAGAAAGACGAGGCAGGCGTGGGCATTCTTTTCCGTCAGATGGATTGCCTGAATGGTGGACCCTGCTTTAACAGGGGCCATTCGCTATATCCCTTCAGTCTCTTCACTGGCCTTAGGCTTTGTATGATCCACCCAGCCATCTCATAAATGTCCTGATTTAAAGCTTCTCATGGAAAGGTATCAGAGCGGCCTGAATGTTGGGCTGTATCTGTATTGATCAGAAGGCTTCTCATTATGCCAGTATACCGCTGCCATCCTTTACCTTCAATACACCCTCCACTGACTACTAATACACCATCAAATGTAATGAGAATGAATGGGTGAGCGGGCGCGCACGTGCGTGCATGTATACACAACATTTCCCCTTGGGAATAGGACATTTACCTCCTCAGCTGTTTAAGGATTCAGGTTCTCAGGTAAAGCACATTAATGTAGAGAAAGAAAGGGCCCTGCATATTGAAACCGAGATGGAATGATAAAAATATGCATTTGAATGGTTAATGTATGCAAACTCTAAGAGTGACAGCCAGCATCTGACTTTGACAAAGGGGCCAGCGGAAAAGTGGGCTTCAGGAGGGGGTGGGATGGGGTGAGGCTTGTTGCATGGGAAAGTCTTCATGCTTGCCAGCATCAAGATAGGTTTTATTCAGTGGTGCTAAGTGAGACAGGCGTTGTTAAAATCGGAGGCGATAAATTGCTTTAATGACGCCGTTGTCGTGTCTAACATGGCTGAGTACTAATTACTTTCTATCTGTTGCTGGGCACCACACGGCTGCGCCGAGCCTCGTTAATCCTGCATGTTGTCTTTGTCGGCGTGTGCTTTCGTCCGGGTGTCTGTGTGTATTTAACGGCGTCACGGAGCGAGTGCGACTGAAGGATGGAGCCACTGTAGTGGCTGAATGATCGCTAAACACACAGCGATTATGAGAAGAGCGGGAGTGATGAATGTGTTTGGATTATTAGCGTTTCAGACGCTCTCGCGCTTGACCTTGCCGTCGCTGACCATTTCCCTGAGCTTATTTATTCTGTTGTTTGTGCAGCCAATTCCAGTTTCAATCTATTATAGTTACCTTCAGCATATGTTCTGGTAATGGATGACCAAACGCGTCCAAAGTGGAGGGGCGGGGTTGTCACTCCTGTGGTTTCCATGGTTTCAGTTTAATAGGCTTACTATGCTTCTACTCTCTGATTCTCTGTTTAAAGGCTGGGTTGGACCTTTGGCTCTTTCTCTCAGCTGACTTTACCTTGAGGCTTGTTCTTCGTGTCTCTTGCCAGATTCGTTGGTGGCGTTCGAAGGCTCCTGAAAAGCTTAGCTATGCGACTGCACACTTCGAATAGAGACGTGTTCGACATGAGTTCAGCATTCACAGGGTGTTTTACCCTGACATTTACTCCTCCGTGAAGAAGGCTTAATTTTCTGGGTGTTGATTGTACATGCTAATGACTTCTGCTCTCGTCGGCAGCAAATTACACCGAAGCCTTGGCGACTAAACAAGACGCTTTTTCAGATTGACTACTCTGGACCCTGGGGTGGTTGGTCCATTGTTCTGAGAAGACGAGTAGCTAGCAAGTCTTCTTTTTGCCTTTCTTAGTGAGAGCTCCTTCCAGCTACACATTCTTTAAGACCAATAGCACTGAGTTGTCATCTTAAAGAGTAAGAATGGAGAGAAACACCTGTGAATTCTTCAGATCTGAAACTAGAGTAGGCCTTCATTTTCTAGTAGGCTGATGGTTATAGTATCGCATGGCTGTTAGAAGTCTTTTAAGGTTTAGTTAATGTTTTGGCTTCACTTAAAGTCCTTGTGCAAGTGTGATGAACCTAATAACCTGATAAACTCTAATAAAGTCTCTACAGAGGTTTCAATGCAAACGTCAAGCTAATGGTAGTGTATATTCTAGGGTTGGCTGTTGAAATCAGTTCCAACGTTTTAAGTGCCTTTAATACAGAGCCATGATTACTCCAAACATACGCCTGTAAGGACGCAGCTATCTGTCAGGACCTGTATGGCCGTCCGTGTTGTGGTTTTTTTTTTTTCACTATAGCATTATCGGAAAATAGATTGTGGGAAGCGCTCAAAAGTGTGGCTTCACTTTGGGAAAAACATCTAAGGCACCATTACAGCATTGAGGTTCAGCAGCATACAGCGGTCCCAAATGCAGTATCTTTGCCCGAGTGCCCCATTAGCCAGCTTCAAAGATAATTTTAGCACATGGCTAGCCTGTGATATGCCTTTCGTTCTCGTTAGCACTGAGGGGAAAGCTAACACGGAGAATTCTCAGGACTGTATAAGAGCAGTAACAGTGTTTGTGATAGAAGGCTACATCCTTTCTCACTTGGTGGGTCATTTCGTCAGGCGAAGTTAAAAAAATAAATAAAAAGTGTGATAGTTTGATTATATATATATATATACTCCAGAGTCTAGAATTGACCAACCAGCAGATCCTTGCTTTGTATAAACTAGAGATTAGTAAGCAAAGTTTCTCAGCATTTCTCAAGATCATGACCTGAAAGTGACAGCACACTGTAAGTGAGGGACAAATAAGACTCAAAGAAGCCAAAGAAGGAGCCAACAAGGCGCAGACAGCTGAAGAAATTGGTGATATTTTGAAAGACGTTGCCATACTGGATATATTAGTGTTGATAAAACTTGGCAATAAAACAGCTACAACTTTTTTAACCGCACAGTGGAAAAAAATAAATACAGATATTCTTCATATCTAAACTTTTAGACTGTTTTTTTTCAGTATATATCAAAACTTGGGATTGCAAAGCAGAATCAGAATCAGGACCCTATTTGACGTAGTTCAAACAGTACCCAACACTATATTCACCTCTCATATCAGCTTTCTAGCCTGGACACTTAAAGCTTATAACAGATATACCTTTACTTTTTATATACCGGCTTGGATATATATATATATATATATATATATATATATATATATATATATATATATATATATATATATATATATACACTCATATATACACTCATGCAATTCACAAACAATATTGTCTATTTCACAATTAATGTAAGTGTATCAGATGATTTTTAAACAATAAAAATGTTTGTATTAAAGCCTATTTTTGTATAGAGGCTTATTTTGCATATAGTCCTATTATCAGCAATTCTCAGTCCTCTGTCTAAATCTCCTGGTACGACCACCAATCCAAGTTAAGGGTGTTATTGGGCTAATTGGTTGTTAGGATACTCTTGCTCAATTGTGATGCACAGCTGAACAACATTCTACTAATAAGTGAGTATAAAAGGGAGAACAACATTCTAGATTAGTTTAGTATCTGAAGCATCAGCAGTTGATGTCTTGCTGACCGACTCAAAATGACCAGAAAGAAACAACTTTCTTTAGAGACCCGTCAGTCCATTGTTGTGTTAAGGAAGGAAGATACTCCATTGAAAACAAGAACATTTCACTGTGATCCCAAACTTTTGATCGGTAGTGTATTTATATATGTGTGGCTGGCTGTGGAGATTAGTACTCAGGTCAGGTGGAGTGATGGGTTTGCACTTCAGTTGTAGGAAATGACTGATTGGGACTTGTTGCAAAGGCATCTCTGTTACTATGGCTTTGATTGTATAATAAAAGTGGCAGAAAGTGTCTTTAGAGCAGCGCTATAGAAGATCCAAAGGTTCTGAAGTACCTTTCAATGTGAACATAGAAGTTCCTCCACACAACGTAAAGGTTTTCCCTCGATCTGTATGTACATGCCAGACAAACCTCAACCTTTGAACAGAGGGTAGAAGACACCTTCTGTATACCTGAACAAATGTGAAGAAGCTGTTTCAGAGTTAAGGAACATCTACGTCATGTAAATGTTCCATACCAGTTCTTTTTTCTATTAAAACCATAACTCCAAGCTAAAAACATCTAATATTTTTCATTTTTAATATGGCAGAAAAAAATATAGACCTTTATATCACATATAAATTATGTGGAGCTTCTTAGAAAACTTCACGACCACACATTATTTGCAGGACTGTCCCAAATGCCTCAGCTGCTGTGAAACCTGAATCTCCAGGACGTTCTGGTGTAGACTGTAGAGTGCCAAGTGCTGTGAATTGTTTCTCATTACTTATCATCTCCTTCTACCAGGCCAGCTAGCTTCTCTTAACCAAAAGCCTAATAGCCCAGTGCAGCAGGGGTAACTAGCAGTTTATGGAGGTTGAGATGGTATGTATTTTCACAGCTTGACAGTGAAATTAAAAAGTATTGGGGCTCCGCTGTGCTACATGTATGTAGAATGTCAATATGTTTGTATTTATCTGGATGTTTGAAGTGGGTTTAGAAACTGACTTTTATTTTGAAGGGACCGAATACGGGTGGGGTGGTGGAATCTTTTCAAAGCAGAAGAATATAATGGGTTTTGCATTTAGCTTCTAGCTAACGTAGGCTGTATATTTGTAACCAAGCCAGCTAACAGTGTTGTTTGGCAGATTTGAAACTACAGCCAAGATGGACCAGATGTGGTGACGCCATTGAGTTTCTTGATGATTTAACCCTTGTTATGGTATAAATATAGTACAAGATGTGCTGACAGTTTTATTTTTTACAGTTTTCCTTGACTGTTATCCCACATTTAGCTAAGAAAAACTGAATATCTGAATCCCAAAATGAAAAAAAAACTACCCAACAAACAATTTTTTAAATAGTCCAACAGTTTGGGTCCAGTTCTACACATTTGCATCAGTTACATCAGTTAGTGTTTAAAATTTAATCAAGAGGCTCTTTAAGGAAACACAAGTGGTTCTTTTATGACATTGTCCAAGGAATTATTTAAGAATGGGTTCTCATCTCATCTTTTACACATTCTCAATTCATTTCCTCTCTGGTGAACAGTGAGAATCTCTCTCTCTCTCTCTCTCTCTCTCTCTCTCTCTCTCTCTCTCTCTCTCTCTCTCTCTCTCTCTCTCGAGGTTGTAGTAAAGCCTGTAAAACACATCAATCCTATTACCGTGGGACAACCATGAAGCCAGGAAGTGATCTGCTACCATCCTCCTTTCCACTATCTTGGAAAATTGAAACGATAAATTCTTTCCTTTGCAATCTCCACCACCTCTCTCTCTCTTTCTCTTCCCCTCTCTCCATTCCTCCCAGTGATCTCTCTTTTATTTGCTGTACAAATAAGAGAGACTTGTAGCAGCGGAGAGGCTGACAGGATGCTTGTACTCCCCTGTCTGAGGACGAGTGAAACAATCAGCTTTCAGAGTTGGAGAATGAGCTGATAAAAAGTGCGCCCGAGCTCAAAATCACTTTTATCTGCTCCGTCTTGCCTCCATGTCAAATCCCGATCATGCATTCCCGATGATAGACTCAGGCCAAAGGATTGAGCAGGGTGTGTTCCTCAGGGATCGGATGGTGGACCGTGCATTTAGAGGGATAGGGAAATGTGGAAATTAGGCTGGAGAAGAAACTCTTTTGGATGCTGTTTCTTTCGTGAGTGCACAGAAAGCAACACATTTACATTAGGGCTTATGGGCCACCTGCTCATATTTGTTTTCATGTACATATATTTGGTGCTGATGCTGATGTCAACACTTTTTTTTACACTCTAGAAACAGGGACTGGATCCACCTGGAATAATATTATGGGGAAACATGCATTTACAAAGGGCAGAAAATATAATACAAATGATCTAACACAGTAGCCCAATTATATCACATTATATAATTTACATAGCTGAATCAGTTTAAACTGCAGTCCAACTGTCAAATAAATAAATAAATAAATAAATAAATAATCAGCAAACGTTTTCAGCATAATAATCAGCATACTTTTCTTTGGGAGGTGTCTGTCTCAATATATATATATATATATATATATATATAATGTTAAGTTCTTTGATTTGAAAAAGTGACTGATTTTTTTTTTTATTTATTTAGATTTAAATTAATTTTAAACATTTTCATATTACAACTGTAGCACAAAGAGGTTTGGTGTATAGTCTTATTTTACAATTAGTAGTAGGAAGTGAGACAGCATCTCTGTCCCACAGTGCCATATGGTGAGCAGTTAGATCCTTGTTTTGAGGAAAATATGTCCCAAAGGCTGTAAATTGATGCATAACATTAAGAACTGTTACCCAGCGTACACATTTATTCCACAATTAAGTAGACTCATTTGTGGTTTAATTCCAAATATTATGATTTATGATTATGGGTATATTATGAGTATGTGTATACAACTATTCAGAACTATTCAGGGCTTGAGGATTATTTAATTGATTGTTGGGTGGTGACAAAATTGATTGAATCGAACAGGTGGGGTGGTGGAATCTTTTCAAAAGAAACAGAAGAAAATAATGGGTGTTGCATTCAGCGTAGCTTAAGTAGTCTGTATGTTTTGGCAGTTCGGTGCCGTGAGTACTTTCCTGTCACTGTGTTTTTGCTGTGTTGTTTGGCAGATTTGATAATACAGCCTAGCTTGGTCCAGATGTGGTCACTCCGTTGAGTTTTCTGATGGTTTAACTCGTGTTATGGTATAAATAGACTATATAAATAAACAATTTTTGCCAGTTTTCCTTTATTGTTATCTCACATATAGCCAAGAAAAATGGAATATCTGAATCCCAAAATTAAAATAAATAAATAAATAAATAAATAATGACCTACCTAGGGAGTTTAATTATTAGTTTTAATAAAATTTACATTATTGAAAGGAAAAGGATTTTAATGTAGTTTAATTGAAAGTCTGATTACTTTGAACTTTGAACCAATTTGTTAGAATACTAGGGAATGTTGAGGGGGCTTCAGCGCTCTCTCTCTCTCTCTCTCTTTTTCACCAGGGCTCTCTCTCTCTCTCTCACTCTCTCTCTGTGAGTGCAAGAAGAGGAAACTCATTTTCCAGTTACAGTGATTGAAGTCCTGTGAGCTGTGAAGCGGCGGGGTTATGAGAACATGCTCTAAAGAATGGCCCCTCAGTATTTTGGATTGCAGATATGGGATTAGCCCGGCTATGTTGAGCACTAAATCCCGGGACTAAAAGTATATTGAATTGAAGTGCGCTAGCAGATCACTCGGTTCAACTGCTGTCTCTCTCTCTTTCTCATTGTCACTTTTTGTCTCTCTCTCTCACTCACTAAATTAGAAAAGACTTAATGCCCATCGGTTTATTTACTCTGTAACCTTTCCCAGCACCTCTCACCTCACTTTCACCCACCCTCACTTTTAACACTGTTACCTGATCTAACCTCACACGCTGGATGAGAACACTGGCTCCCAGGTGCTTTAACATATAAGACTCTAATCCCCCGTTCTAGTACTGTTTTTTTGCATGTCCTCATCTGCTTCACACACCAACTCAGAAGTGCATCTCCTTTGTTACTGAAGAGGCCTCTCACAACAGCGAGGACTGGATTTTCAAGTAGAAGTGCTCTTGCCCTCAGTTAGGCTAGCCTCAGTAAGCTAATTAGTGAGGCAGCTTTGGAATAGTCCTATTATTGCAAATGTGAATAATTGCTTTGTCTTCTGTCAGTTTCAGATGTGCCGCCTTGCTTTTGTTGACGTTGCTAAAACAGTCCCTTAGCCTACTAACCAGCAAGCTGCCATATAGACCACCACCTAAAGTGCTGTTTGAATGTAAATCTGGTTGTAGTTTTTAATTTCTTTTATTTTTCTTTGGAATTCCTGCAAGACAAAACAGCATGGTTGGTCACCGGCATATTGTTGCTGTCTAAACAAAATATTTTATCTTCAAAATAATAACTTTACAAGCACTTTACTCTTAATGTAAGTCATAGGATACTGTTTTTCATTTTTGGACACTTCCGCAGATTTGGAGATACGAAATAGAAGGTTCTATTCCGGTGGCAGTGATATGTTGTGGTTTAGAAGGCTGGTATGTTGGTCAGCAGCAATTAAAGATAACCAAATATTAATGTTGTCCAAAGAAAAAACTAAATGGCAAATTCACAGGAGAGGCCAAAACTGTCTCATTTTTTAATGTAAGTCAATGTAACCAGAAATTTTTCCAAGTTAGTTTGAAACATTTTTATTGGTCCGTTTATCATAACATTATCACACAATGTAAACGGCAGCTGCTGCATTCAAATAATGTAGAAAAATAAAAATGAACAAAAACGATATGTTATTGTTTTGCATGCTGGTAAACCAGCACAGAGATCATGCAGGGATTACATCACACGACAGTGATGTCTGCTGCTTCAGCCTGACTGCACCAGAGGTGTCAAAAGTATTCCCATTCATTACTCAGGTAGAAGTATAGATACTAGGGTTTAAAAATACCTCTGTAGAAGTTGAAGTATCAACTCAAGCTTTTTACTCCAGTAAAAGTGTAAAAGTACTACTTTCAGAACTACTTAAATTATAAAAGTAAAAGTAATGTAAAGGAAAAATGGCAATAAGGACAAAAGCTTAGGCCGCACCACAGGGGTCTATAGTGCACAAGCCCACCTCCCCCAAAAAATAATTATTCTAAAAGCCATAATGACTATAATGTTATATTAAAATGTTAATGTTGATAAATTTGGGATGCGCTAGGCTTCCTGTTTCAGCCGCATGTTAGTACAATGTAAATATATTAAAGAAGCATATCTGTGAACTACTGAGCATTAACATGCGTTTCATGGAGCGGAAGATATGATGACTAGTTGTCTATAAGTATTGTAATAGAGCAAAAAGTTAAACTTCAAAGTCATGTTATCAATAATCTTTACTGGAATGTAAATGTAGATGATTGAAAACAAGCTGAAATGAAATAGAAGTAATGAGGCTATGTTTAAAATGTAAGGAGTAGAAAGTACAGGTAATGGAGTGTAAATGTAAGGAGTAGAAGTAAAAAATAATTACTCCAGTAAAGTATAAATAACCAAAATTTCTACTTAAGTAAGGTAACAAAGTATTTGTACTTCATTACTTGACGCCTCTGGATGCGCAAGCAGAAGCCCAGCATTGCACATTTATAGGGGTCTAAATGTGGATATGGTTTGTATGGAAAAGAAAAGCAATTAAAAAATTAAATAAACAGAAGAAGGTGAAATGAAATAGAGAAAATAAAATGTGAAGCGAGAAATTAGTAAAACAGCTCTGAAGGTGAGAGCACAAGACATTGTAAACACAAGCACAAGCTAATATTTTAAAGAATAAAGAAAACTGGGAGAAGTGAAGTCATCTCCTGATTCGAGAGCTGCTTTACTTTGGTTCCTAAAAAGCACTTTCCTTTGTTTGAGCGCGTCTCTTTGTTGTCTCCTTGATTTGGCTTTTCCCACCTTTTCCCCTTCTCGTTTCTAGTTTTGCTTTTTCACACATTTGCTGTACCTGAGAGTGGTTCATTGGTAAAACTAAGAATTAGTGTTACACTCCGCACTGGTTCAAATCAAACTGTCTTTATAGGGTTCTCAGGTTCTTCACTCTAACACTCCTTCTTAGTTTCCTTTCTGTAACAGCTCACATGGCCATTTTCTATTACGCCAGGTGATTTCTGTGCCCATTACTGTCTTCACCCAACATCCACCTCCATCCAATGGCTCATCTAACAAACTTTCTTCTGTTTCCAACTGAGGATTGAAAGGAATAAAACAATGTTCACAAAGCTTTGGTAAAATGAATATTGAAATTGGTGGTTGAACCCTCGCCCCTGCAAGATATCACTTCACCAACGTCACTTTAGCAGTAATGGAAAGAGCTGGAGAGAAATGGAGGGATAATCTTTATCACTCATGACAGAACAAGTAACATGTGATCACTTTACCAGGCATAATTACCTAACGTGTTAGAATACCTTCAAAACGTTCACTGGAACACGATTGCGGTATGAATTCTTGCTGGTTTAATTTGGTCCCCGCCAGCATCTAGTTGTTTTCCAAGCTTTTAAATATCGCTTAAATTAGCAGTAATGCATTTTAAACCCACTTTGGACCTTTCATGTCAGAATCAGAATATATTTGTATGTTTTTATCACTTTCCAAGACGTAAATGGATTTATCTGGCCCAAAAAAGCATTTCTGGTTATTTCCTATTCAAACACTGAACTCTGTTAAAACATCTGCCAGAATAGTTACAACTGATTAACATAGTTTTGATGCTCTGTAGGAAGATGGCGCTCAGAACGAGGGGTGTATGTGGGTCGGTTTTAATTGGTTTGAACTTGGACCTCTGGTAAAATTGCTCTAGCGTGCCTGGCGTCGAGTTTTTCTCACTCCTTGAAGTCACAGTAGGTTCCACGAACAGTTGTCATTTAGAGGAAGTTTCCGCAGATTGCCGAGCTTTGTGTACAACCCTTTCATTTCCACGCTGCGGCTGCGCCTGCGGTGCTTCTGCACTTTTGTGTGGTTTGGGTGTTTGATATTGTGCTGACGGGGCTTCAGGCCCATGTGAGTTCACCTCCAAGCCATGCTCGGAAGATTAATGTCCCTCTGGACTTGTCCTTTTTGTCTGTTCCTGGCACAAGCCCAGTCTCTTTCTTTTTCATATTTTTCTCATACGCTCATTCTGTCTCTGTCCCTTTGTCCCTTGCTCATTGAGGTGAGATTCTTCATAACAGTCTCCACACGTCATCTCTCGCTGTTCCTACTGAGATTTTCAGGTTGCTCAGCTTTGCAGCAGCAGGGGTTTATGAAATTCAGCGTTCCGACCGAAGGCGAGGGGAGACTTTTCTTTTCCGTGGCTGTAGGCCTCCACAGACAGACAAACTTTCTTCCAGACTGTTTGTTCGTCTCACCAGACCTGAGAGTATTTACTGTTATCAGTACTGACTGTGGATACGACATAAGATGCGTGTCACAAATAAATGAACATTTATTGAGCCAGTGCGTTTTGTCTCTACAATTTAAAAATTTGCAGATTTGACCAAATCAGCAACAAGAATCTGCTCAATATTAAAGTAACTTGTAAGAGTTGTTTGGTGTAAACTTAAGAGGGAGCATTACTCAATCAGGAATGGAACAGGTTAAAATACTGTGTGTGAGTGCTGCTGTGAGTTACTCTGAAGTAATTTAAGTAATCGTTAAAAGTTAAAGGTGTCAGGTCGAGCTATGCAGGACTTTTTAGATGGCGGCATACTTGTTTACATATTAATATCACATGCACAAGCTCAATGTTTAGGTCTTAAATTTCAAACCAACTTATATATTAAATAGCTAACGCTGGCAGTGGTTATAAACAAGGGTATATATATATATATATATATATATATATATATATATATATATATATATATATATATATGTATGTATGTATGTATGTAGATCTATATACCAGAAATTTGCATTATAACATTTGTGTATACAGTGATGAACAGATTTTATAATGCGTTTATACTCTTATTTTAGTATTTGGGTGTAATGTATGTGACTATAACTACCCACAATTCTATAATTTTATGACATTTTACAGCATTATTAGTAACACATAGTTCCTTATATATTTTTTCATTGTGGGAAGTGTTCACTCATGTCCTTGGACGTGTTTAATCACATCCTTGGAAAACACATTCTTTTTCTCTAATAATACTCTTTCAGTGTGCTCACAATCATTCGCTCAAGGAATGGGCTCCAAAGCTTATCCCATGTTACTAAGTGTATTTTTACCAGTAAAGTCTCCAAATCCTCAAATATTGCATAGCTCTCTGTAGATTTGGTCCATATGTGGATGGCGTAGTGAGTGTATTCTGTTGTACAGAGCTGCTAAAATCTCTAATTCACATACAGTACTGTGCAAAAATCATGTTTTTATGAAAACAGTGGCAGGAAAATGTATGTGCATTAACATGTATGTATCATAAAACATGATCTGAGTATAGACAAACACAATGTGCTAAACCTAATACCACACAGACAATTATTATATTTTATTTCTAATATTTTTCACTTCTTTATCGGACACATCCATTAAACATTCACAGTGCTGGTGGAAAAAGTAAGTGGACCCTAAACATGGAAGTAAATCTATTTCAGAATGGCTTCAAGAATATAAAATCCACCTTTTGGAGTGGCCCAGTCAGAATCCAGACCTGAATCCAACAGAGATGCTGTGGAATGACCTCAAGAGAGTTGTTCACCCCAGACATCCTAAGAACATGGCTGAGCTGCAGGTGATTGCTGCCTAAGGAGTTATTTTATCCAAGGGTTGTCTGTGTGGTGTTGGGTTAAGCACGTTGTGTTTGTCTATACTCAGATCATGTTTTATAACCAGTTAATGCAGAAAAATTCTTCATACATTTTCATGCCACTGTATGTATCATAATAGGATACATGCAAATAAATACAAATACAGTAACAAGAAATACTTTTGTGGAAAAAATGAATGGTTGTCTTATAAAGTAGTTTGAAAAGACAAAGTTTGGTTTCAGATATTTCCTGTTACATTCCATCAATCACACACTCAACATATAACACAGAGCTTAGGATTCTTAGGATAAGGCTAGTTTTGTAAATGGATAAAGTGTGTTTTTTAAATATATGCTTATATCAGTGTTTTTAAACTCGCAGCTCATAAACGTGTCTGTGTCTCAAGTACCTAACTATTTTTCACAGTACGCTAACTGTTTGTGACATTTCAGTTATTCACTTGTATTTAAGTTAAGAGCTGGATGTGACCCTGTTCTTAATCAAAGAAAGGTGACATTCCAATCAGCAGCTTTCTTCAGATAGAAAATGAATTCAAGATAGACATGATGACAGCATTTAGAGACTGCACAGCGTGATTGTGTAAACTGAACTACAAATTCTTTACAACAATCATTCCGCTTCTAAAGTGTCACGGTGTCGAGCTGGAGCAGGAGCAGATGAAGGCAGGAGCGGACACACTCTCAAGCTTTTAGTCAAAATAAGGATTTTAATAAATAAATAAAAGGGCACGTACAGAACCATACAATGACTAAAAACAAAGACTGAAAACACAGGGTATATATAACACAAGTTAACGAGAGGGAGCAGGTGACACGACAGAAGAAGAACGAGAAACAGGTGTGACAGGCGGGGCTTGGCGCCATGCATGGCCCGGTGGGTCGGTGTGGTGCATGCCGGTTAGTTTTTTTGTCCGACTTGAGTCGGCGCCACCGTCGCTTCACGATGACATACTACGTTAACATCTTGCGAGTGCGAGGCGGCTGCAGGCGTCACACACAGTCGCTGCAGTTGCTCTCCATGAACTGTGCGAGCCGAGAGACGGCTTGATGATGACAGAGCTTAATCCTCATTGGTTAGAAGCTTCACGGACACCTCTGACGTTTAACTCTTTTTACTGTAAAATATATATAAAATATATATGTATCTCTCCTCTAAAACTCTTTAAAAACCTTATGTTTACACTAATACTATCATGATCCTAGCATGACACTTCATTTTCATACAGTATTCAACATTTCTTTTTCAGATCATGAATAGGCTCGAGTGCTGTAGATTTATATTCTTATGATTTGTGAGTGTCTTTAAACGCTCTACGTCACTGTTGCGTTTGAATCTATTTTTCCTGCTACTCTTTCTACTTCTTTTTTTTCTTTTTTTTTCTATTGCGTCTACTTCATCAGCTGTAAAGAGAGCAAACACAGCGAGACCTGCCGTTGTTCACGTAGGCTGCAGGTGGCGACTGTCCGAGTTGAGGCTCTATTCTAACCTCCTCCCCCAACTGCGTTCAACAGCTCTTGCTGACCACCAAGGCTAGACGCAGCTGTATCTCAAACAAGCCTAAACACTACGCAGACATGACAGGGCATGAACAAGGACTTATACGGAGAGGACGAGCAGGGCGTGACACTAAGTTTAACTTAGTGACACAAATACATCTGCCTGAAACCTCAGTCCTTCTCTCATTTCAGTTGCTGTTCTTCACTATAGTGCTAGAGACTGTGTTAAATTCTTAATAGGTCGATTTCCCAGACAGGGATTAAGCTTAAATCCCAGACTCTGCAGCAGCAGATATGGAGATTGGGTGAAATGGAGATTTTCTATTAAAAAGAAAAAAGTAGTTTAAGCAATTAAAACATTTCTGTCTTAGAAACTGATCATCATATTACAAAGAAATGATCTCACAGGCTTATGTTGTATCATCTCGTAATATAGAATCAGTATTCTGACTCTGTATAGGCCGAAACACTCTGCAGGTTAGCCAATGTCACATCAACACAATATCATATGCTCTAAAATGACCCTACGTACTTGGCTAAAGGTTTGTAACATAGGATAGCAGCATGAGAAATAAGAACCTTTCATTAATCTCTTCTCCTGTAGAGTACTCTGTGTTGAGAAACCAGGATAAAACTCTTTCGGGAGCATTAAAAGCTTCTTCAGATAAAAAAACAACCTCATCTGGATGCATTTCCTATTGAACTGAACACTCTCCATAAGACCACTTTCAAAAGCACATTCTGTCTTTGGTAACTGCCTGTGTCATTTGTACTCGACTTCATTATTTTCTGGGCAGGACTAAGGGTTATTCCAGTTTTATGTATTTTCTTGGTGCAGTGAATTGACTGTATGTGATACCATCTCAGAGTTTTACATACTGCCTATACATAACCATAACTACATATATCACAGTGCTATAGAACACATATGGATACAGTGTTTGCAGTGCCAGTTCATTCAGATGATGTTTCCAATATATCAACAGTTTAGTTTTCCTCTGTGCTTAAAAATAATGGTTCATGATGATGTTCTTGGATTGAAGCTGCTCTTTTAGGAAAGGTTCTTCAGAGAAACAAAATGGGTTCTTTTGTGGCATTGCTCCAAAGAAAGCTTGAAACCTGAAATGTGTTTGTTCATGTTATTCAGTCATGACGTTATTCAGTAAATAATGAAGATCTAGTAATCACCATGCAGCTTCTCTTCCTAACCTCTCCCAAAATGAAGAGGGGGAGCATGTGCTTTATTCTTGAAGATAATGCGGTATAAATAGGGCTAGCCGATATGGGAAAAATATATATATGTATTTTTTTCATATCAGTCGATATCGATATGTATCATGTTAAAATTAAATGACTATTTTCTTTTTACTTTAACTGAGAAGAGAAGATATAAAAATTTCAAAATTTCAAAATTGTATTTATTTTTTTATCAGAAGATAGACAAATGTACTATAGAACATTACACAATTGCATTTCAAATAAATTACACACACATTTATTTATATATATATAAATCTTATCTTATCTTATCTTATAGTACTATAGAGGAAACGTTATTTCGTAATATTTATCATTATCATTTTATCGTCCAGCCCTAGGTACAGACATACTTTTGGTCTGACAAAGGTCTCTCTCAATCAGCAAATACACCCTATTTAAGTCCAACTGACTACAGATCCAACTGACCTGTATGGCCAGGTCATTATCTCCTAGGCTTGGGGTACATTGGAAGGTTCCTGCCATAAAACACTATGACGATCATCCACAGACTCAATTTAGTTAGTCCAAGGCCTCTTTTTAGAAGAATCTCTCTTGTTTCAAGGATATTTGTAGGCATATTCAGAATATGATTCAAATATTCAGAGGTAATCTCATACACATTCAGTGATGGTGAGGTCTGGACAGTGGGGTCACCAGTCCATTGTTCTGAGAACACCAGCAGCTTGCTTGTAGTTATTTATTTATTTATTTTACAGTTGAAAGATGGACAAAAACCACTGTGGATTTTTTTTCAGGATTTTAGCAGCAGTGGAGCAACTGTTGTATTTGCCATGGTGTCTAAGAACTCTTCACAGTCTCCAGTAGTTGCTGTGCAGTGTGTGCCCAGCAACTTCCCAGTAGGTGGGCAATAAGGAGGCATGTACTTTGGGCTTTATAACGTTGCACACCGTTTACATACACTAAAGGAAAGGAGGAAAAAGGAAATGCATAATAGGTTCCCTTTTAGCTGTTTGGCTAATCGAGACAGTTTTGGTGGCCTACAAGTTTTAGCATGGCTGTGGAGTCACATTTTTTCTGACTTATAATTTTTTTTTAATTCCGTTACTGAAATATTTCACCTGTTTTGTAATGAAAGTGCACAATTCTGTAGTTATCTTCTCAGACAGATCTCCTGGACTGTATTTTTTTACAGTTGTTTTGAGTCTAAAGAAACTTCTGCACAGTACTGTACATTATGGTACCATGGTCTGTTATGATTTTTTAAAAATTCATGTTGACTTTATGGGTTTAATTAAACCTTCTTGACCCATTTCTTAAGATTTGACCCCAAAGGTAACCAGATGTCTCTTCATTTCAGCAGGTTAGGGGGAAAAAGCTAAAACACATACTCACCCTTTCTGGTCTGGATTAGGATATGGGATTAGCCCAGCGGTGTGATGCGCTAAATCCCGGGACTTAAAATCATATTGAATTTGGTGCTAGCAGAGTGATCACTCAATACAACTGCTCTTGTGTGCTCTCTCTCACTCTCATCATTACATTAGAGAACCGTTAATACTCATTGGTTTACTTACTCTTCAGTCTCTCTCAGCACCTCTTCTGACTTTAGACACCTCTTATACCTCTTACCTCTTATAACTAGAGATGGACCGATCAGCGTTTTTGAGGTCGATTCCGATCGTCAATCACCTTTCAGCACGATTGGCCGATAGCCAATACCGATCGAGGGCGGGGCTATATGCCACACAGGGCTACATGTAGTTATTAGTGCAAGCAAGTCATGAAACATAGTCTAAACTGGTTTATTATAATTTTTAACGAGCTCATGTGAAACAGCATAATATTTTTTTTGCATTTTTTAAGTAAATAAACAAAGTGAATCAAACAAAAATTGCAAATACTGCAATCATTAAATACAGACCCTTAATTTAAAACTAGCTGGAAATACTAAAATTAGGCTCATTTGTTTAACGCCATCGATCGTCTCTCGAGATCGGCTAAATTGGAGAAATATCGGCCGATCACCGATCACATATTTTGATTAAAAATCATCCAATACCAATACATAGCTAATCGATCCTTCCATCTCTACTTATAACCTCTCTACATACTACATATTTGTTTGTGGTATAAGTTTCATTCTTGATTTCTCTCTGATTCTTCTTGGAAAAGAAATTGCAATTAAAAAACTGTGAAGAACTTTTAAACTGTGATTCTGAAACAATGATCTTAAACTGCTTTTGAATAGTAAAGACTGAACTGCGGTCTCATTTTATTCCACTCTGTTCTTCCCCCTGTCTCCCTGCCCCCCAGCTCCCCCTGCCCTAAAGCTGTTAGTGAACGAGACGTATGTGGTGGACCCTGGACAGGATGTCACGCTGACCTGTGAGGTGACGGCGGGGTTCCCTACGCCAACAGTGACCTGGTCCCGCTATCCTGATCCCCTGCCACGGCGCTCGGTGGTCCGTGGTGGCTCACTCACCCTGCGGTCGGTCACGCCAGCCGAGTCGGGATTCTACAACTGCACCGCTGTGAACAATGTGGGCAACCCTGCCAGGAGGAACGTCAACCTCATAGTTCGAAGTAAGTTTAGATAAGCATCTCCGGTACTGAAGCCCAACTGCGCTCTGTGAGCTGCTGTGATCAGATTTAAGATTATAGACCTCCATCCTGCTTTAATTATTTATTTTTGGAGACGGCGCTCAATCCGTCATCTGCAGTGCTTTTCATGGTTTTTACAGCTTTCTACAAATTAGTTGAAGCCAATGCAAACTACTAGCATCAATTGGAATCATATATGTATCTAAAACTAAATTGGTTCTATATTGAAACTGATACTGTTGAACAGCATATTTGTTTTAATGATGTATTTTGTCAGCTCAGCAGAATCGCTGAGGGTTAATATACTGTCAAATCGTAAAATCACATGTGGTAAGATTTGTGACAGTGCTTTGTTTCATGGAAGAATCTCTAAGGAACATAAAGCTGAGGCCCTGATATACTAAGTAAGTTCAGATGCTTCTGAAGGTCAGGTTTTTATATGGGTTTGAAAGAAGCTCTGCAGGATGGTAGATCTCCAGAACCATCAGCGCTACAAAATGTGATGTCAGGGAAACCAAAGCTACACAAATTGCCACATACATAAAAAATTACAGATGGAAACAAGCCAGCTTTGTATTGAAGAACCAGAGCAAGCAGCAGCTAGCAGCAGGAAGAGACATCATTACATTAAACATTGTCATCTCTAAAAGTCAGTCTGATGGAAACTGTAATGAATGAGGTGATGCGTCTGTGAGATTTACTGTGGCAGTGCTGAAAGTCAGCTTTGGTGTAATAAAAACATGAACATCTTCAAACAAAGGAGGAATAACACGAACTTCAAACACTGAGAGATGTACATGTGTGAAGATGCAACATGAATTGAACTGTGACGTTGCTGCAATAAACACATGCAGACCACCAAGTTATTGTCTCGCTACTTCTGTTTTTCTAGAGAAAGGAGGAAAGGATGGTAGGAAAGAATGAATGATCTGTTTATCACTGAATTTTTAACCAAACTTTTGTTTGTTTCTTGTCGACTCATCATCATTTCACCTGGTAGTGAGTAGGTGGTCCTCTGTGCAGCTTGCAATCCAGTGAAAAGCTTTAGCAATTCATATCAGGCCCAGTCTATGTTTCGCACCTGCACCTACTTAGAGTGCAAATGTTTTGGCACCCCAGATCAAATGATTTGTTTTTGTGAAAATTGTTTAACATCCCCTAGAGAGAACACACTTACTAATATACAATAACTACATTTCCTAAATATAACAGGTTGAAAATGTAATGTGGCCTATGCAAAATGCACAGCACATTTTATATTCTATATTTATATTATGTCTTATTTTCAGAAAGATTGTGTCGATTGTGCATTTCTATTTATTAATTATTTTATTATTTATACTTAGATATGTAATTTAAGCAGGGCTGTTCAGATTTTTACATATGACCATTTCTCAGTTTTGTAGAGCTGGAAAGTGTTAGCACAAAGCTTTTGGCAAAACCTTTTCAGGTATTCGGAGTTCATTTTGAGAGTTTGCAGCAGGACAAAACGATCCAGACATTCACAGTGAAAACAGTGCTTAGAGGCTTTAACAGAAAAATCCAAACTCTTAATAAAAACCAGGCCAAGACCCAAACCAGAAACAAATGATAACCAACCAATAGCAACACCTGAACAGAGGTCAGAGCCAAAATAAGGTCAGAAACCTGAAAGCAAAACAACAACGAGTTAAACAAAATAACAGAATCAGGGTATCAAACCAGGTGGATACACAGAGAGAACAACATGGAAATAGTGCTTTAATGGAAATGGAAACACACTGCACTGTATATAAACAGCTATTTACTGGTGAAACAGATTAGTACAGACAGGTCTGTGATTGGACGATGGCAGTGATGTAAGCGACACATGTTCTCCTTAGGGGTCAGTGTTCAGAATCGCTCCCTATTGCAGAAATAGTGCACTATTTAGTGTGTCCTCCATTTTGTAGTGTTGCTCACGGTATAGTTATAGTTATATAGTTATATATAGTTATATATAGTTATATAGTCCTATATAGTTCAATATCATTCGCACTTAATGCATCGCAAAAAGGTCCCTATATATGTATATATATATATATATATATATATATATATATATATATATATATAGGGACTTTTTTGCGATGCATTAAGGGCGAATGATATTGAACTATATAGGACTATATAACTATACATAACTATATATAACTATATAACTATTTAAAAAAATATATATTTTATCTGATTACTCGAATATATATATATATATATATATATATATATATATATATATTCGAGTAATCAGATAAAATATATATTTTTTATATTTTATCTGATTACTCGAATATATATATATATATATATATATATATATATATATATATATATATATATATATATATATATATATATTCGAGTAATCAGATAAAATATATATTTTTTTAATTAAAGAGTAATAGTAAATATATAAGATAAAATAAGACTTTCTTAACATTTTATTGCTTAAATTGAATATAATACAGTTTAAAAGAAAACATTTCAATAATTACTATTATTGACATTTATTACTAGACCTATGTATCATACTGTAAGTTCACAAGACTGACTACTGTACACTCAGTTACTCTGCAGAAGCTGGTCCTACACTTGCTGACCCGTATAGTGCAAACAAACTAAACTGAATATTCTTGCTGTACTGGATTTGGTGCATTTTAGGCTCTAAATTGCCACAAACACCACCTGATATTTAGTTTACTGTGTATTTTAGGTATCACTGGGAGGAAAAAGTGTGTGTAAGGGATAATGTGAATGAAGTTCAGGCTTCATTTTCCGTGGTTATGTTCTTAAGCAAAGGTTAGATCATTTATGGGCATAACTTGCCATCACACAGACTTGCGTTTTTAACTAGTCATTACATATAACCATAACAAACATACACGCTTTACTAGCCTTCATCTCAACTCACCATCACACTGACTTACTTTCTTAACTAGTCATTACATATAACTACAACTACCATACACGCTTTGCTAGCCTTCATCTCAACTCACCATCACACTGACTTACTTTCTTAACTAGTCATTACATATAACTACAACTACCATACACGCATTACTAGCCTTCATCTCAACTCACCATCACACTGACTTACTTTCTTAACTAGTCATTACATATAACCATAACTAACATACACGCTTTACTAGCCTTCATCTCAACTCACCATCACACTGACTTACTTTCTTAACTAGTCATTACATATAACCATAACTAACATACACGCTTTATTAGCCTTCATCTCAACTCACCATCACACTGACTTACTTTCTTAACTAGTCATTACATATAACCATAACTAACATACACGCTTTATTAGCCTTCATCTCAACTCACCATCACACTGACTTACTTTCTTAACTAGTCATTACATATAACCATAACTAACATACACGCTTTACTAGCCTTCATCTCAACTCACCATCACACTTTAGGCTTTAATGTTTAGGCTAAATGTTATCGTAAAGGCTCATTTATACTCAACGTTAAATACGGATGCGGATACGCATGGAGCTTTCTGTCTGTACTCTGCGTTTATTTTGGGCGTAATTTGCACGTTACTGTGTGTCGCTCCACTCTGTGGACTGGACGTGCTGAAACACTGAAACTCTGAAGTCGTGCTCGGCTAGGGGTTACCGTAAAACTCAGACTCGCTATCAGTTTGCTGGGAAAGCTCAGTTGCTTGCTTTCTGAAGTTAGCTTCCTCTTTGAATACTCCGTTCCACCTTAAATCATATAAAAGATACATTCCGATGCCTGTAACTGCTGCATCATATAGGGTGGAAAGGTGGAATTTACATAAGAAGCTAAATTCAGCCACGTCTTTCTTCAGGTTGGCGCTCAGTAGCGGCTCCCTCGGCTAGTTCAGTTTACAGTAGACTTTGGACACTGTGTATGGTTTTCTCTGACCTGTCTCTTCTGTTTGCCTCTCCTTATTCTCTCTCGCTTTCTCTATTTTTCAATCCGCACCATGAAATCACGTCTTCTTCTTGCGTCGAGTTACTCGAATTCCTTGACTAATCGTTTCAGCCCTAATATATATACATATATATATATATAGTATAAAGACGATGTGCACTAGAATTTCAATTGTATAATATAATGCAATGCTTTGCTGTCTTACTACTGCCGAAGAAGTTTTTGCGTTGTGTCAGACGTATCCCAGAGCAGCAGGAGACACCAAAGAAGCCAGTTTTATGTAATTGTCAGTTTTCATCTTTTATTTTCAACTAATAAACATCCTAGTTACAGCATGTATTTTCTAAAATCAGTAATAACCTACAGTTCAGCGCTTCATATGTCAGTCATGCTTGATTTGTTTATGCGACAGAATATGAATGTGTCACACAAAAATGTATAGCTTTTTTTATTAAGCAGGATTTCCCCTAGTCGGTTCACAAAGTAGCAAACGCTATACAGTGAATAGTGAATGAGTCAACCGTTCTGAATGTGGAATTGGAGTTCAGGAGAAGGTCTGCTGGGAAGACATAGTCAGAGGAATATATATATATATATATATATATATATATATATATATATATATATATATATATATATATGTAATAGTTGTAATGGACTAAATTGAGTCTGTTCAGAGCCAGATGCCTGTTGCAAACACGTCAGCTTTACGACAGTGATTATGAGAAGTTTTACGGCAAGAACTTCCCAAGGAAATCCGCCCCAGGCCCAGGAGAGAATCTGCCCAAGGCCTAGGAGATAACGATAACACCAGATGGGTCACATGGGCCATATTAAAAATGGAGGCAGGCCTATAAGACTCTGCAGTTGTCAGTTAAGTTGAGACTCTTCTCAGAACTTCTCAGATCATGTCTTCAAGTATCTTCAAGAATGAAGCATGGCGAGAAAAGAAGTTACAACAACATCTAGACCATATAGTTGTTATCAGCCTAGCTAACATGAAGCTGTGTCAAATCTGTTGTGTCTACATTTAAAAAAGAATCATGTATGCAGGATTCAGTGTTAAGTGAAAATTCGAATTTGTTCCTAAACTTTTGACAAGCAGTGTATACATGCATCCTTATATTTATGTGTAACGCACCATGTTTGGGGCTTGCTTGGCGCCCTAGATGCTCAAGTATAATTACACTAGATGGAATTTCAATCAGCTGAAGCTCATCACATCGTCCGCCTCTCCATGACAAGGGGAAGGTGTGTGTGTGTGTTGACTGAGCGTGAGGGTGAGGCAGCAGTTGAACTTTGATTAGCTCTGCAGCCTGTGTAATCATGTCAAGCGCTCCAGGCTCTGGCAAAGACGCTATAAAAACTAGCATTACGCCCAGCCGTCATTACAGCCCTGTGGCTATTCTTAGCCCTTTTAATCATCTTTATTTACTCCAATTAATCGGAGTGGAAAAGAGGTAATTAGCATCAGCGCGCTCTCTGAGTGTGCGGGGCGGACGTTGTCTCGGGATCCGTCTCCGCTGCCGGTAATGAGCGTACTACACGTCAGGAACACCAACACACACCAGCGCAGGGTAGAATACAGGAGGCCGGCCGTTTAAACACAGGGCTCTAAGCATATGGCGCCAAAATCTCAGTCCCTACCTGCAGGCTCATTCGTCATGTTGTCAGAGCAGTAAATGCCGTGCTAAGCTTTTAGAGATTTGAGTACATCTCAGGTACCGATGCACTAGACTCTGTATAATACAACCTGTTTTGTTATAGATGCATAAACTATGACAATTCAAATATGCGAATGCTGTCCAACTTTACATGAGAGAAATAGTTAGTAGCTGGGTACATAACAGTTATATAACAGTTATGTCCAAGATATTGGATGTAATACTATTTAATTGCTGAATGTAACATCCATCCATCCATCATTCCATTATCTCCAGCTTTATCCCGCTAGTTGGGGTCATGGGGGAGCAGGAGCCAATCCCAGCATCATTGAGCGAAGGCGGGGTACACCATGAACAGGTCACCAGTTTGTCCCATGGCCAACACACGCACACACCTATGGGCAATTTAGAGTGACCGATTAACCTAACATGCATGTGTTTGGACTGTGGGAGGAAACCGGAGTACCCGGAGGAAACCCACTCAAGCACGGGAGAACATACACACTCCAAACAGAACGGCCTGTACCGGGAATCAAACCCAGATTATCTTATTGTGAGGAGACAGTGCCAACCATAGTATAACACAGTGTAAATAAATAAATAAATAAATAAAAATAAATAAATAAATAACGTTCGGCATATTGCATAAGCAAAGGTGTCAAAAGTATTCACATTTATTACTCAGGTGGAAGTATAGATACTAGAGTTTAAAACTCAATCTTTTTGCTGTAGTAAACTACTTAAAGTATAAAAGTAAAAGTAATGTAAGAAAAAGAAATGCTATTAGGAACAAAAGCTTAGTCCGCACCACAGGGGTCTATAGTGCACTAGCCCACCTCCCCAGAAAACCCCATATTTCTAAAAGCCATAATGACTATAATGTTATATTAAAATGTTAATGTTGATATGTTTGGGATGCGCTAGGCTTCCTGTTTCAGCCGCATTACGGCCATTGAACATGAATGTAGTTTAGTACAACGTAAATATATTAAAGAAGCATATCTGTGTACTACTGAGCATTACCATGTGTTTCATGGAGCGGAAGATATGATGACTAGTTGTCTATAAGTATTGTAATGGAGCAAAAAAGTTAAACTTCAAAGGCATGTTATTAATAACCTTTACTGGAATGTAAATGTAGATGAATGAAAACAAGCTGTAAGTGAAATAGGAGTAACGAGGCTGTCTTTAAAATGTAAGAAGTAGAAAGTACAGATTATGGTATGTAAATGTAAAGAGTAGAAGTAAAAAGTCAGCTGAAAAATAATTGCTCCAGTATAAATAACCTTAAGTAAGTTAACAAAGTATTTGTACTCCTTTACTTGACACCTCTATGCATAAGATGTAAAATGCCTCTCATTTCAAAAGTACTGATCAAATATGAACCAACATAACAAGAAACAGGTCACTGTAAATAGATCATTATAGCATATTATACGCTTTAGTCCTTTATGGGAATTATGTATGCTTCAGTGTTAAACAGCATGCAGAAAATAATAAATACAAAAAGATGTTTATTGTGTTTTTCTGTCAATCTGGGCGCATCTGGGACGTCTATATTTCTCTGACTTTTGTCCACAAGCTGCTTGACTGAATTGTGTTTCCACCAAAACTGGGTTGTTTTGGTCAGATGCCATATATGTGGGACAAAAATATTAATTTAATTTAACTTTTTTTGCATCTGGAGATTAAAATTCAAACAGTTTGGGACACAAATAAAACTGGTATTCTGACCTAAATCATGCTTTATAAATCATATTAACACCAGAGTTTAGTTGTCATGGATACTGCTGTAGTTTGTTTGCTTGTTTTTATCACTGGAAGCTCAGAGCTGAAGCGTTGTCGCCATTAACTTTAATAACTTTATCTGTGTTACTGATCAGTGGAAAAGAGTCATAAAGTAGAGAACTGGAAGTGGTGGGGAAGCCTTTTGATGGCCAGCGCTCACCGGCGGTCCCAAAATGTTACTACACACTTCTATAGTAGTTGTAGTTACGGGAAAATAAGTAGATAATAAGTTTGGTTTTTGGAAGTTATTAATAAATATGCTACTGCAGGACACCCCAATGTCAGTTCTACAGTATAAATCTAATAAATCGTCGCTGTCCAATGTCCTACATCATTTAAACACGCCAATGGTTGTTTACATTGTGTGAATTTCATCATGCATGGACCAATAGAAGTGCTCCAGAACAGCTTGGAATAAATTCTGGTTCCATTGACTTACATTGAAAGTAAAGTATGTTTTTGGTCTCTCCTGTAAAGTGGCAAATTTTAGAGGTCCTGTATTTTCATTGGACATCGACAAAATTATCCCAACTCCTTTGAGTCAAATCATGTGGAACAACAGTGCTGACCTGATGGACTGGAGAAATAAGTAGAAAGTAGAAAGAAGAGGGAGAAATAGCTGTTGGCAGTAGTCTGTAGGCTTGTTGTGTGTTATTTTTGTTTTGTTATTTAATCAATAGCATTTCTGCACTGTTGAGAGTCTCTCTCTCTCTTTCCATTGATAAGCTGCACTGTAAATGTGGATTCATGCTGAGCCATTTCCTAAAGTCAATGTAGTAATAATTTTCTGCCAGTTTGCTATCGGTTCTCTCATTTGGGTCCTCAGGCAAAAAGTTCAAGGACCTCTGGATCAAATCCACGATGACGCCATAACAATCCTACATATAGCTTAGTAGTAGTGCTAACTCTGTTACACCAAAAAAGGGTGAGGGGATGTATTTTGAGTTAATTGAACTTGAAGTTCTAGGCATAAAACACAAATTCTTGTTCTATTAACTTAATATGTACAGATTTAATTAATTTAACACTTTTTAAAGTCTAAACAATTTTCTTTTTTTTACAGCTGCTTTTGATCTGCAGTTAGTGAGTTTCAGTACAGTTGAATATTCATCTGAAGGCATGATTAGAAAATGTGTATACAGTTTAATTCATGACTCAAATTGCAACCTCAGCAGCTTTATGGTCAGCCTAGAACATAATTTTTGGTAAAATATGTAATATAGCCTAATTCTGTGTTATTACAGTAGATTTTTCACTGTGTGTTCATAAAATCTCAGTATATGTTTACGTTTATCCATTTGACATTGTTATGCTATGGTTATGTCCAAGAGCAAGTGAAGAGTAAGGAAATGTTTTGATGTATCTCAAAATCCACCTCCAAGACAGATGGTATAACAAAACAATGCTAATGACTTTAAAGGGTTAATGTAGGTTCAACTCTTTTACCAAGAATCATCTCCTATAACTGAATCTTTTCCTCTCTTCTCCTTTTCCTCTGGCTCTTCTCCGTTTCATCACTCTTTCTCTGTCTCCCTCACTCTCTCACTCCGCAGTGATGAAGAACCTGACGTTCCAGATCACGCCGGACTCCAACAAAGACGGCGAGAGCATCCAAATGGGTCGCGACCTCAAGCTGTCCTGCCATGTGGACGCTCAGCCGCAGGATAAGGTCAACTACACCTGGTATAAGAACGGCGCGCCAATCTACCCCTCAGACAGTCTGATCGTGCTGCGCAGTGACCCAGACATGCCCCCCGGTACCAGCAGCCTGGAGATCGTGGACATGAAGTTCCGGGACCAAGCCACCTACAGCTGCGTGGCCAACTTCCCCGGCAGCAGTGTTCCTGAGCTCCGAGTCGACGTCAACATCACGCAAAGCAGCGGTGAGGATGTTTACCTATAGATTCAAGTCAACCTGGGTGACTTTCCGTCCGTTGTCTTCTAAGAATGAGCATTTTAGCAGTGTTTGCATTTCAAATCGTAGTCAAATGCCATGTTTGGTTGACCTTCAAAGAATATATGCTAACACATCCTGTGCTGAGAACATATTACTCATATGTACACATTTCAGTGTATAATTACTGATTATTTACTGAATTCAAGATACTGGACAATAAAAAAGAGGCCTATGCAAAAGTTACAGCACATTTTATATTTTGTGTTTCTTTTTATCCAGTATGTTAAAGGATTTTGAGTCAAAAACATTATAAAATTAGCTACAATTACCAGCAGAAGTAAAGAAGTAACAGTTTTGACAGTGTGCCAAAGACACCCGTGTATAGTGTTGAAGAGATATTGAGACACTGTAGAGTCAAGCCATCAGTCCAACATGAGAAGATGAAGAAGTATCACTGCCCCGACAGCATATGCAAACTTCTTACCAATCATGTTGAAGATCCTGTAAGTACAGGTAGCAGTAAATGTAGTGGTGGCTCTTGGCAGGTAGATCATTAAGGCCATCGTCACTGTTCAAATAAAAAATAAAAAACAAGAGTTTGCATTGGTGCTGATTTTCACAGCTGCAAATTCTTTTTTGAGAAAAGACTGATGCTAAACTTTCTCCTGGTACATAAATAGCTAAACATTTAAACATATAAACATACAACCTTGCAAAGGAATGGAAAGAATTATAACTAGCTATTGGGTTTTGGTTGTGAAGCCATAAAACATGTACAACAACTACATGGGGCGGTGGTGGCCTGAAGGTTAGGAAGCCAGTTCAATCCCTGGTACCAGCAGGACACGACTGAAGTGCCCTTGAGCAAGGCACCTAACCCCCAATTCTTCCCCGGGCGTTGTGGATAGGGCTGCCCACACGTGTGCTCACTGCCCCCTAGTGTATATGTTCACTAGTGTGTGTATATGCGGGTGTTTCACTGTACGGATGGGTTTAATGCTGAGGGCAAATTTTGCTGTGTGCAAACACCAGTGACAGAATAAGTCTTAACTAACTAAACACGACTGTAGCTTTTCTTTTTCTGTTGAAACAAACTGGGATTTATAAGTTCCATACGTCTCTGTTCATTTCTTTACCATTAGTTTACTTCCTTTTCAGCATTTCCCGTTTAAAGAAGCTGCTACAATCTTTTTACCCAGTCACACCATCCCAGACACACAAGCCTACTTCAGTTAGTGGGGATTTCGAGTTGTGCTTTGATGGTCAGAAGGAATTTTCTGCAGTATGTTCTCGTGTATGTACGTCCAGTGCACTAATAATAGCCTGTAATCATAAAACATCTCACAGTAGGAGTGCTGATCTAGGGTCTGATTCCTCTCTAATTTATGATGACTGTATTGACAGAAAGAGACCCCAGAGCAGTTCTCCTACTCTGTGAAGCTTCATAAATAAGGGCCAGGCATAGTGCACCTAACAAAAAAACCCTATGAAAAATGAGTAGATGCTATCTCCCATTTCTATCACCATACACCTCTCATTCTGAAGATGCCCAGAAACCAGTGGATATAACGTGCGCCCAGAGCTCTAAAGGTTTCATCTGGTGAATCTCTATAGCATGTTTTGAAGGCTAAACATCTGAAGGTTAAA
The DNA here is from genome assembly GCA_021613375.1 of Megaleporinus macrocephalus. NCBI lineage: Eukaryota > Metazoa > Chordata > Actinopteri > Characiformes > Anostomidae > Megaleporinus > Megaleporinus macrocephalus. Next base: position 41,954,621 of record CM038706.1, read on the forward strand.
CACATCACACAGTATTTGAGTTGACACGCCACCGGATTTTTGCTTTGAGAAAGAATCCCACCTCAGTAGCTCTCGGTAGCTTAAACACAGCAGTTTAAAAACCACACTTGGAGCAAAAGCCTAGCTTATACAACGCAGAATTTAATACAAAGCTACAAAGCTGTCAGGACTTATAACTTGTGGATGGTCCAGCATAAAAAAGGCTTATAAAAATGACTAAGAAGGTCAGTGCTCATTCCTAAGCAGTGTGCTTTGACCTGTATTATGGTATAATCTTAAAGATAAAGGTGTCAGTTTTTTGGAGTGATGCCATAGAAAAACACTTAGGGTTCCATGAAGAACATTTCAGTGAATGGTTTTGTAAAGGGTCATAGGGCCATGCCTCCAAACAAGACCACCCTTCGTTAAATTAATTTTGAATCAAAACTTCTAATCCAAACTGCAATATATATATATATGGATGATATTTCTAAGCATATATAAAGACTAGCTCACCCATTTGCAGTCAGAAGGGGGCAAACAGGAGTTTCCAAAAGGATGCAGAGAACATGGGTCTCAAAACCATGCAGACTATGTTAGGGCACCAAAACTGTCCTCATCAGACAAAAGTACTTAAAGCTTTCATCTCTGAGAGAAAGGAGAAGGTTATGCTCCTCTCCAGCTTCACTTCTGAACAAAATCCACAGGTGCTTTCTTTCTATTTTCCCTAAAAGGATGGATAGCTGTGAAGAAGCTCTTGGTGACTGAAATGAATAAAAAAGAAATCTGCTGGTATTCTCAGACCAATTGATGGATAGTTATCAGAAAATGGAACTTTGGATCCATACATCAAAGCTGAGAAGAATTTGGGACACTTGTTTTTTTTTAGTATTTAAGAGTGTAGACCTTTCCCCCTAACCTTTAGAAGGATAATGCTTTTTATGTAAAAGATGTAGAACAGATACGTCATATCATGCATTTCTTTTATCTCCAGTACCCTGAGGGGAGCTGGTGGCCCTCTTTGCTATAGCCAGTAGGTAACGGTCAACTATCTCAAACTACATGAGCACAGCCAAAAGTCAAGTCTGACCTGATCAGAGCAACTTGAAAGCATTTAGGGAGTCCTGTTTAGTAATGGAGTCCTGTGAATTGCAAAATCACTTGTGAGGGTGAACAGTTTTTACACATGGCATCAGAGTAGTCTCAGCTAAAATCTATGGGTATACTTCTGGCTTTAGATGTTCCTTCAGAGCCCTAGTCTCTGGTAGTGGTTTCTACTGGGAGCTCGATCATGGGGTTTCTCAGTGTAGCCTCAGTGTAGTGTTCGAATTTCTTGCCCTCTTTTCTCAAAAAGTGTTTTTCTTTACTTCTTTTGTTCCTTTTCTTCATTTCAAAAGTTTTGACCTTCTGAGGGTGTTGCACTGGTTTTCTGGCACCCCACACCATCTCCTGCACTTCCTCACATTTATTCTCTCTCTCTGTTCTATTTGCTCCTCCCTGTATTTTCCCTGCAGATCTCTCTAGACCGTGGCAGATATCTATAGAATCAGCGTGTATCGTTTAACCCTGCGGCTAATGAGGATGCTCTTGGGCCAATCATTCGTACGCATCTCTGAGAACTCTTTTAAATATACAGGAGTTCAAAAAAGCCACAAACAGTGTTTGTAGAATGTTAATGGCTCATCTGTCTGTGTTCCTCACTCTTACTCTCGTTGGGAAAGACCCTGACTGACAGTGCTTAGATTCAGTTTATGTGCCCCTGACACATAATGTTAGTGTACTTGGCTTAGGGCAAAACATGTCCTCCACAAAAGCACTATGAAAAATGAATCAATGCCATTTCACTAATTAAACATCTCCTGCATCTGATTCTCTCAAGATGAATTCATTTGATGAAGCAGTTCAGAGCTCAGTTCTTCTTGCATGAAGGACTTTCATATCAGAATTTAGGGACAGTATTTTATTTTGTTTATGCTTGGTATAAAGGTCCCATGGAACATAATCTAAAATATTTATGAAATGTGTGTGACACGAAAACTATTGAAACATCCAGCGAAGTTTGAATAAAAACAGAAAATAAAAAATAGCTTATCAGACCTATCAGAGAATGTGATCATAGTATTCTAATCAGTATGGGTGAATGATACTCCCCAAGTCCAAGACCCCTTACTGGGGCAGAAACAACCCCAATGTATGTCCATTTTAGTTTATTTTTATTTGTCCTTATTATTTCAGTGCAGCAGCTGCCATTTAACATTGTAAATAAAATGTATGATAGACCAATAGGAGTGCTCCAAAATAGCTTGGAAAAAATTCTGGTTCCATTGACTTACATTCTAATAAATGTAGTTGGTTCCCCTCTCCTATAATGTTGTCATTTTGGAGATACTTATTTTTCTTTGGGCAGCAACGATATGCAGATCATAAACTAAAAAAATTATCCAGCTTCACCACTAGATCTGCATCCTGAGAATGCTGCTATTACTTGTTGACCAAACAAATAGATGTTCTACCTACTGCCATTATATGCAGTATATATTGAATAGCCAGTGCTGGGAAGCAAGCATGACTCTTTATGGCTGATTCAGATTTCTTCACCTTTTGTTGCCATATTTTTGAAACCCCTTTTGTTGGTTTCACAGCTCATGCTCTAGCTGATCTAATAGTCTAAGGTTATGTTTACACCGCAGGGAAAATGTCCCTAAGCAGTTCTTCATGTGAAACACAGATGTTTTATGTATGTGGTAGTGTAAACAGCGAACAACATACTGAATCTGATATTTTGGGTTCTGATATGAAACACTTTATGGATACTGTTGGAATCCAAGGTGTATATGATATGCAGCAATGCGTCCGAACAGCCAGATAATACTTATCGTTCATCATAACGTTATTCAGCCAAGACGTCAAACATTTGGGCTGTTCAAGCAAAAGTAGAAGATATGTGTTGAAATGGTCTACAATATGAGAATGAGGCTCAGTGTCAGAGAAGAGTGAAGTCTGAAAGCAAAGTTGAGCCCATTTTACAGCAAGCTCAATTGAGTTATCGATGATGAGGCCAGCTGTCAGACATTGGAACCCTGTGATCGGTCTTATAATGGCGCCAAAGATGAAAGAAAACATACGGGAGTGGACCTGCACCCATTGGCAGTCATGGTAGTTGATCTCTGGGTGAGTGTGCCATGTAAGGCATAGTGCTTTTGTGTATATGGGTCAGTTTAGGAGTGTGTTGAGTTCAGACTATTGTCAGATAATAGGTCCGTCTCAGAGATACTGTGAACAGCAGATTATCTGCTATGTGAAAATGGCCTTAGTGAACACATGCAGCATTCTAGCATTTCTGGTATTTCCTGTTAGCTAGATTTGTGATATAAATTGGTTGCATTTGTAAGGATCTAATAAAGTATTGACCTCAGAATAAGAGGCAGCTGACTATTTGCACAATGAGTCATGCGTAATTATGCTACTGGGTTGTAATACAGGTGCAGCACTCAATTACAGTTCACATACACTTACCTGATACACCCGAGTTACATTATAGAGCAACAACACAGGTGGGCCAAAATAAAATAAACTGGCCATTTGCTGGTTGCTCATTTGCAACTCCAGTCTTGGCCAGCTATGATTTGGCCAGTTGTGCAATCCCAGTAGCCAAACTGGTTGCCCTGTTTTTTTTATTACTCATTCAGATCTGAGCGCGCTCAACCACCTCACAATCAGGATACTACATCTGAGGATATGCTTCAGATTCTTTCAAACTCAGGACCTGCCAGCTTCTATAACAGAATAATATTATATACTACTAATAACAAATTTGCTTTCTGAGGAAGTGAATTAGGATGCAATGCCGAGTGCTAGATAAAGTACTAAGTAAAAACATCTAGGAGTACACTACTGTGCAAAAGTCTAAGGCTCCCAAACTCATTGTTTAAAATATTTTAGCCCCTTTATCTTAGCAATATGTATATTTTTACCAGTATGAACACCAAATATCATTAGAACTGATGTAAATAAACAATAACACAATACAACGTAGCATAAATATCTTATTCTGAAAGTTTAGTTCCAGATTTTTTCTGGACGCCCCAGACATTGTATGAATATTTTTCATTACTAATTCAGATTTGAGTTCGGCCAGCTAACAATCAGGATAACTAGATCTGAGGGTATGTTTCAGATTCTTTCAAACTCAGGACCCGCCAGCTTCTATAACAGAATAATAATTTTGCATGGTGGTCCACGTAGCTGCTGAATTATAAGCCTTGGGATGTAATTTCTGACTGAATTGTTTTGTTTCAATGCATTACGAGTGAGAAATGATTAGCAGAACATTATACCATGCTTTTGTTATCTCCGGCAACAACTGTGACTCAGGGCTAATATATTAATGAAGCCCCCTAATTGCCTAAAGTCCACATGAAGACTTTGGTTTTGGTTCGAGCCAGGATTTGCATAAACCCACCCGTTTGCAAAGAAAGACCAAAATCTGTTTCTTTGTTGCTTCCTCAAGAACGAGATGTGTACAGCTCTAGTTGCCGGTCTGGATGTTAATTCTTTCATTCCTCCTTTCCAGTTGTTCCTCCAGTCCTGAGTGTGCCAGTGGGAGGGAGCGTGGTCAACGTGAGCGAGGGCGGGACGGCAGAGCTCGTTTGCCTGGTGGACGGTAAACCTCGCCCACCGGTGCTGTGGTCCCGCGCCAACAAGGACCTGCCCATGCCGTCGGGCGACTGGGTGGTGGAGACGCGGGACGGGCGGCTGCGGCTGACCAACGTGACGCGGGACATGATGGGGGCGTACCGCTGCCAGACAGCACCGTACAACGGCCTCAACATCAAACGCAGGCTATCGCAGGTGCAGCTTAACGTGGAATGTGAGTACCTTCAGTCCTGCACACCTCATCATGCCGCTGACACCTGCATGAGCCCAGGGCTGTATATATGAAGCATCTTGAAGTTGAGATGTAATACGTTTTTGCCTTTCATCTTCTAAAGAATGCAGCCCTGTAGTCGTGAAGGAGCTGGTCCTTGATCAGTATTTGAAGCCGTTTGATACAAATAGGAAATTATCACTTGCACTGTACAGCAGTGATATCTTGGCGGGTGAAAGCTTCCTCAACGTGTGCAATATATTTCATTATGATGATTGTTGTGAGAAACAACATTGTGTCAGGTGAAGTCGCATGGTATTACTACTAATAACAAATTTGATTTCTGAAGAAGAAGTGAATTAAGATGGAATGCCCAGTGCTACTATGCAAAAGTCTGAGGCTCCCAAGCTCATTGTTTAAAATATTTTAGCCCCTTTATCTTAGCAATATGCATATTTTTACCAGTCTGAACACCAGATATCATTAGAACTGATGTAAATAAGCAGAAACACGATACAACATACCAAAAATATCTTATTCTGAAAGTTTGAAGACCAAAGTGTAGTTCCAGATTTCTCCTGGACGCCCCAGACATTGTATGAATGTATTCAGTTCCTTCAGCAGCAATCTTGATTTAGCTTAATGAAGTACTGAGCAGTCAAAGCAGGTATTAGATGAGAACTGTAAATAATACTGGGTTGTTTCCACAAGGAGAAGCTTGGAAAGGGTTAAATAAACACACTGACATATGTAAAAGCACCACTTACTGTATTAATACTATTAGAATATAAAAAAAGTTGTTTGCTGAGTAAATAAAAGCTTCCTGTCTAGATAAAATAGCTTTTTAAATATAATAATATCTCTGTGTACTTAAAACTTGGCACAGGACTGGATGTGTAACTATTGAACAGGCAAGAAGTCTGGCACTAGTCAGAGTGCAGGCAGGTATGGTGAGAGCATGAAAGTCCATGATGAACAAAAATACCAAGACTAAGATAAATAAAACTAAGAAACAGGATGAGGAAAAACCTAAACTGAAATCACAACAAAGCAAACTAAGCAGCCTGCTTATATACATAATAACCAGATGCAAACCAGGAGCAAAGAGACAGCTATAAAGACTAGAAACCAACAGGGCGACAACAAACAAATACAGTGGGTGTGTCTCAAAACCTAGTGAGTGTCTAAGTAGGCTGTCTAGGTAGGCAGCTGTTTAAGTAGCAGCATTCTCTCCTCATCTCTCCTCAGAAAACAGATTACTGAGACGCTCTAGTTAGAGAGAGACTGCGTCACAGCTTGTTCCCATCCACTTCAGCACGCCACAGTGGTTTAGCAACCAGCTGGCACCTAAAACAATAGCCTGAGGCTTAAAAATCCGCTAGCGTAAATGCTAATGGCTCGAGTATGAAACTGCAAAATGCTTTTTTTTCACAAATTTGTAAATAAAATACAGTTTTGTGTGGCTATATGACCAGAAATGCATTAAAACACCAAAGAAAATCAAAATAACTTACATTTTAAAAGACAGCATGTTTAAGGTATATAAGAATTGGGACAGTCTACATGTCGGGAGCGCATACTATGACATAAAATGCTGTCTGTGTAGACACTCACTAGGTTTTAAGACACACCCAATAAATGTGCCTTTATTACAGCTTCCCTTCTTTTCAGGAGACTTGATTTGACATGGTTTAACAAATCTCCAGGAAAATTTTTACACACCTCCAATGTTCAGTTAAGAAGTTGCATTTTCTGCTTTTTACAATCCGAGTAATGTTAGGAACTGGACTCTAGGGTGGTCAGTCCATTGTTCTGAGAACACCAGCAGCTACTTGGTTTGATGTGCCAGTATCTCCATTTTTTCTCGGTAAGAGCTTCTTGACAGGTACTCATTCTCGCAGACTTATAGCAGTGAGGTGTCTTCTCACAGTGAAAGGAAGGGCAGACGTACCTGTGGATTGTTTCAGAAGGAAGAGTGCAGCTCTGATTTTCTCTTCGCCCTCCAACATAAAAGTTTTAAGCACAGTTTTTGAGCTCCAGTTTTGAAGACTCCTGGGCACATTCCCTCTCAAAGTGTTGTACATTTTCACAAGGTATCAAACGGTGTGCAGCAGGCTTTGAGGTAGGTTTTCTCTTGTTTGATAGGTGTGTCAGGGGCTCTTACCCATTCAGCAGCAACCTGAACATAAACCCTACCATATAGAAAAGACAACGGATTGCACACAATGGATTCTAATAGAAGTTTGCTTGGTGTACCCTATAACTGTAGATGTTAGAAGACGTGTTTGTCAATCATATTTTATTGCACAGAGATTTTTTAAGGCTCTGCAAATTCTTTAGAAAGGACACCAAGAATGGCTAAGCTGCCATAGCAAGGTGTTTAACGCACCACTGTCTATGTTTAAATTATTGTTTTGCTACATGAGGCCAATACAGCCTCCTCTTTTCATTTTGCATTCAACTTCCTTATGCAAGAGATTCATCTTCTATCTAATCTCCTCAGAAATGTCTTAACATTTTATTAAATGGCTGTTTAGATAGAGGATAAAATAACCAAAGGGTAAAATGATTGCCCTAACGATTCACAAGGCTCAGAGACAAAGGTAAGATCCATAAGCAGACTGTTTAATTGAGAACAACAGTGAATGCAATGAGCTGAATACTGGGCTGGGCGGAGGCGTGATAGCCAGGAAACCAGGGGGTGCGTGACCAGGCCTGACTGAATCTGGGAGTGGCTTGGGTGACTGGTTAAAACTTGGTTTAGCTGGGTTTGGTATGGAGTGGCTTGGTAGAGGTTGGAACAGAGACCTCCGGTGGTGCTAAGCAGGAGTGCTTACAGATTTCTATGTTATACTGTACTTTAATGTATAGACATGTTTTATCATCATGGCTACAGAACGACTTGGGGACGGCTAGAGTGACCCAGAATAAAAGCTCCAGTTATGTGATTCTGACGACAGTCAAAATCTGGATAGAGGGCAGCAGTGAAAACTAAAAATGATGGATGGAGCTGAGCATGTATTGTGCTGCGCTTGGTCCTGATATGATGAAGAGTGATTTGTAACTGAACTGAAAGATTCGTTGCTATCTAGACATCAGTTGCAGTCTTCCCCTCCTTGTGTCTCAAGAAAACAAATGAAAACATACAGAAGTATTGAGTTATCGTTTATTAACGGTTGGGTTATCCTCGGCACCAGGGAGCTCCACAATGTCTGTCAATTGGTTTTCTTTTACTGCCCTGTGGATTAACCAGCAACAGACATTCAACTCAACTTAGTTTACAGTGTTCATTCACAGTCCAACTGTACACAATACAATACTCGCTCCTACCAACCGCACAAGGGTGAAGTCAACTTCGACTTCTAGTTTTCCTTACCATCTTTAATGGTGCGGCAGTGGACTTGGTGATGAATAAAAGGTGAATTTAAGATGGAATGGTTGATGAATGAAAAGCTGACCTCATCCTTGTGCGGTCAATAAAAGCGAATACTGTAATGTGAGCATGTAAGCGTCAGAGTTCCTAAAATCCTAATGTTTTCACACTGTTGAATGAATTTTCACTATGACAACTGGGTTTATACTGTTCCATGCAGTTTCAGTACCACTTCAGCACATTTATCAGGCTTTCGCGGGAGGTTTATATTCAGTTCTGATTGGGCCAATGACCTGATGCATCTCATAGTTGGCGCCAATGCTTACAGCTATCTCATAGAAGAGAAATATGAGCTGTATCCCTGATCACTTAACTGCTTTCACTTCACAGTAGAGATCATTTTATGCTATGTGAGAACAGGCTACCCTGTTTCCCGCTTTTCTTCAAATATGTGATTTCATCAGGTACATTTCACAATAACACCCGGTCAAATATTCGCCTGGTAGCCACTAATTGCTTCCAATTCATTTGGTTCTACAGGTGCAGCTAACTGAGCTGTGATTATCTCAGTGGGGTCAAAGCCTTTACATTTTACCCAAACTGGATTTTGAGACACTTTTATAGTTCCACTCAAAACGTCAATGACCCTGAAGTACGTAGACGCATTACCTAGACTGCCAACCAAAAAGCATAATCGCTGCGGAACGATAGAGACTACAGCCCGTTCGCCTCAATCTGTGATTTGAATCTGCGCTAATGTGGTTTTAATCCTGGCCTTAACACTGTAATTTGCATAGAGCGCTTCGTCCAGGCCCGGACCCTGCAAACACGGATGCGCTTTTTCCATTATGACTCTACCAGCGGTCCACTATTATCAATGATAAGCCCCCCTCCTGACCCCGGCCCTCTGTTACATTTAAACAGAGCCTTTTGTAGCCGGCCCACGTATTAATGCATTCACACTTTCAATAATGCATCCATTATGATGCTTGCAGAAAGTGCGTTTTCTAAGTGCCTAAACTAAAAGGGGGTGTGAATTCATTAGCGCGCCGCGCTGGCGCTAGCCACACAAAGACGGCGAGGATAACTCCGCACCACTCAGCGCTCTTCAGTCCTTTTCTCATGAGGCCATTAGCGGAAAGCGATGCGCCGTGCCTTCATAATGGAGTTTATGTATTTAACTGGGTCTCTCTAAAAAGGTTCCCTTATGAGCATTGTGCTCAGAGTGCACATCGAGGAGGGGATTTGTGATAAATTAGGAAGACTCACATAACAGCAAGGCCATGATCCTCTGAGCTAAGCTAAAGCTACTTAGGCTAGCATTTAGCATTATTTGGAGCGTCAGAGACGAGCACACAGTCCTTTATTAAGCAGCTGCCACCAGTGCATGGTATAATGCCTAGTTCAGTTATTATGCTAGCTGGTGTTTGCTTGCTTATTACTATGATAATGGCTAATCATGCTTTAGCATTACTCAGCACACACAAATTACAGCTTGATATATTTGGCCTAACCTGGCAGCACCTTGTAGCTCCTGACACTTTGGTTGAGTTTGTACAAGAGATGCTGGTGATCAATTAAAGAATTGTTAACTGTGGTCAGTATTTGATTTGTAATTTTGGTTAAAAATAAAAAGTTGATTTCCGAAAAACATTTCTATTTGAAGGCAGCACGGTGGTGTAGTGGTTAGCACTGTCACCTCACAGCAAGCCGATCCGGGTTCAATTCCCAGTCTGAGCCATTCTGTGTGGAGTGTGCTTGAGTGGGTTTCTTCAATTTAGGTTGACTGGTCACTCTAAATTATCCGTAGGTGTGAGTGAGTGAGTGTTGGCCATGTAATGGGCAGGCAAACTATCCATGGTGTACCCTGCCTTTGCCCGATGACGTTGGGATTGGCTCCAGTCATCCCAACTAGCAGGATAAAACAGAAGATAATGGCTTTATATTTGAAAAGGCGGGTTTGTTCAACTCTACGGACTGTTTTTGAACTGTATGCATGAGGGAACACATGAGCCCAGTTGGCAGGTTTTCTGGAGACTCCCCTTAATTTAAACTGATAGTGCAAAAGCCGCTAAGTGTAGCCTTAAGCTATAGCCTAAAACTGTCTTTGTTAGCTCGGCCATTGTTAGCCCCACTAAAAAAGTTGTAAAGCTGCAATCTACCAACTTTATGATGATTCTTGAACTAGGCAAAGGAACTTGGACTTAGCTCTGGTCAGGCCTGACATGCTTGTCAAATTGGGCTAATAATATGTGGTAAATAAAAGTAGACTGCATCATGTTACTGATAGATCTGTTACAATGGGCCGCATTTGTGCTTCAGCAAAAGCCTAAAGCCATGTTAATATAAAACACAATGCTGTGGTTGATGTTTTCATGGCCATTGTATTAGGTTAGGCTTGTTGATAACTAATAAGTTACACATTAATTGACAATACTGGAAAAAATAGGCTAAAACCTTATAGAACCCAAGAACTCTGTCCAACATCAACCAATGTTAGCAATAGTTTAGCTTTTTCTAGAAGTGGGGAGTGAAGTTTGATTGAAGATGATCTCCCTTTTTGCAGAGCATTTAGAAAGAAAACCTCTGCAAAGAGGGGCAACACTTATAGTATAGTTAGGGTTTTCTAACGACCTTCTCAAAATGTCCTGCTGTAGCACATTCTTATAGGTAGCTCCATATAACTCGAGGTAGGGTGGTTCAAATCACCTTATCCAAAAAGGCTACCACCATTAAAACTATGAGCCAGCTTCTTACTGGCCAGCTTAAATTGTTTTCTGTTACACCTTAAATTGTGCAGCAATTGTTAAAGTTAAACTGGTGCCCCATTTAAGGAGGATTGAACTAATTCAAACAAGAAGCTGACTTCAGCCTCAACTACAGGTAGGATAGATTGATGGTCTTAATTTCCACATCGTCAAAGGTTTCAGCATTAAAGTAATAATTAGGATGTTTTGATAGCATTGATCTGCTTATGCAGGAAAGTAGTAATTCATAAGCTGTCTCTACTGAATTAACATTAATACTAATAAAATAAATTTAAACACATAGAAATATCTGAATACTGTCATATTTGAACACTCCTCAAGGCCACATGGTCCCCCCTTTAATGTTACAGCACATTTGTTAAGGTTTTCATATGTTTATATCGTTGCTCTACAAAATAACAATTTTACAGGAGAGCTCAAAATCGTCTTTACTTTGAATGTAAGTCAATGGAACCAGAATTATTTCCAAGCTACTCTGGGGCATTTCTATTGGTCTGTTCTATTGGTCATGAAACTTTCACACAATGTCAATGGCAGCTGTCATTTTTAAATAATGTACAAAAATCTAAATCGAATGAAGGTAAATATTTTTCTTTGGACAGCGACGATATATTGGTTATTGTATTAAAAATATTCATGCAAAAAGTACTGCTAATTTTATTTGGTTTTCAATATAAAATGTTTTGATCTCAGTTTGTGTTTCAGTTCTTTTTGAGCATTTAAAAAGCTACCCTGTAAATACTTATAACCATGATCATTTGCGTCACTATAAACATAATATATATATTTATTTATTTATTTATTTATTTATTTATTTATATATTTATTTATTTATTTATTTATTTATTTTTAAGCTATTAGGTTAACTGGGTTTAATATGAAGACGTTTTGACCAGTGATAAGAAGTATCTCGAAAATTGCAACTTTACAGGAGAGACCAAAAACATACTTTACTTTCAATGTAAGCCAATGGAACCAGATTTTTTTTTTTTTACAAGCTATTTTGGAGCACTTCTATTGGTCCATTCGTCATGAAATTTTGACACAATGTAAACGACCATAGGCGTGTGCAAATGATGTAGAAAACTCAAAATCAACAAAAATAGAGCGACGATATACTTACATGTACATATAGGAATACCAATCACCAGACGGGCTCACTGAGACTGGGGCTGACACTCACTGCTGGGGAAAAGGAGGAGAGCTCTCATCTGAGCCCGCAGAGACTAAGCTGAGCTAGCTCACCCGTTCCCACCATCCACTCTGTGATTACAGGTTTCATGTCCCTCCATTCTATGCCTTGCTCACACTTTCATGCTGTTTGTTTGCTTTCTGCCTGCTCGTTTGGAGCGTCAGTGATCGATTCATGGAAAAGACACCATCATTTCTTTATGGCAGCCCTGTAATTATGTTGAGACCCCCTCCTTTCCTCTCGCTCACCTTGTTCTATCTCTCTCTCTCACTCACTCTCTCTCTCTTTCCCCCACCCCATCTCTCTCTCTCTTTCTTGGCCTGTCCCAAATTTCACACTTGTGGATTTGTAGGCTTCTATGTGCGTTCATGTGTTTCCCAGTAAGTGTTGAACTGTTTCCAATCTCATAAACCATGTAAATGAATAATTATAGACATAGCAGTTCATCTGTTTTCATGCTACCTTTACTATGTTCTTAAGGACCCCCACAGCACTACAGTGACACTGATGTTGCATTAGTGTGTGTTGTGCTGGTATGAGTGGATCAGACACAGCAGTGCTCACTCACTGACCAGTCTATTAGATGGTCCTGCCTTGTTGGTCCTCCTTGTGAATGTAAAGTCAGAGATGATAGCTTATAACTATAGGTGTAGAGATATGCAGAGAAACAGATGGACTAATTGTATATCTACATCCATCCATCCATCCATCCATCCTATATTTATATATACTTCTTCTTCCTCTTATGTTATAATGATTCCTTTCTTTGCTCCTGCCTACTTTTTCACACTTTGACAGCCTGGTCCCCTCCGTCCTCCACTTAGTACACTCAGCCATTACTCTTTGACCGATGTTTGTTCACGCTCTCTCATACATACATTTATTGGTCTTTCTTTTGTTTTATTCCATGAATTTCATTCTTTCCTCCCTGCCTGCTTTTTCAACTTTTGGCTATATGTGCTCATGCACCAACAAACACCCCCCCCCCTCCAACTTCTTCTTTCTCCCTCTCTTGTTTTTCCTCCAGCCGTTAGTCTTTGACTAATGTTAGTGCGCTGCAGCCTGCTGGTGCAGAGACACCTCCTCTCACATGTGACCGATGATTATGCTCTGTTTATGGGAGCTATTGTGTTGTGAAATTAAAACAGCCCCAGTGTAGCGTGCATTACAAGAACAGATGAGTTGGAGAGAAAAGGCTGTTCATTCTGACTCTATATAAACATATGGCATCAAGTCTGTTCAAATACACTGCCCGTTACTTTCTCTCCCCAATTTAAATCAGGCTGCATTGCGGGCAGTAATTACGATACACTGATACATATGTCAGTCGTTGTGATAATTACAGTCTATTGAGCACCACTCTTTTTTTTTATTTCACATCCACTTTGTCTTTCTTTCCACTCCACTCCATGCAGTCTGTATATGGATTCTATAAAACTACAAAAACAGTGTGTTTGGAATTCATTAAGTAGGCTTGACCTATTCAGTTGCCCACAGAACCATCACAACTATTGAACACTCCTTCCTTTTTGGTCCACCTTGCACATGTAAAGTCAGAGACGATATCTCATCGGTTGCTGCACAGCTTGTGTAGGTATATATCTCTAATATATATATTAGAGATGGACCGATCAGCGTTCTTGAAGCCAATTCCAATTGCCGATCACCTTTCAATGCGATGGGCGATTACCGATACTGATAAAGGGGCGGGGCCATATGCCATGGCAGGGCTACATGTAGTTATTAGCGCAAGCAAGTCATGAAACATGGCCTAAACTGGTTTATTAACATTTTCAACAAGCTTATATGAAACAGCATAATATATTTAACACAATTATCAGTAAATCATACAAATATCGCCAATATTACAATCATTCCATTTAGACCCTTAATTTAAAATGAAAAAAGCTAATTAAATAAATGTAGTCAAAACTGCAGTCCTTAAACGCAGACTTTTAAACGACAATCTGCAATCATTAAGTGTAGCTGCTGTTCTGTTTGTACCGGTCAGATCTGGTCTGTATGGTGTTCTGGGTTGTTTGTTTTGTGCTAGCTGTGCGTGCTAGCTCTGCTGTTTGCTGATACTCACTGTATTCAGCCGTGTGGTGTCTCTGAAGTGCCGTATTAGATTAGTAGTGTTAAATGTCTTTGTCTTGGTTCCTCAACGAGATATGGTTAACTTTACAGATTTTAAAAACGCTGAGTCTGCGTCACATCCGGCAACAAGCTGCCAGATGGACGCAACGCAACGCAAAGGAAAACTGTTCTTGCGAGGTGGCCGCTTTAGTCAGTCTGTGGAAAATGAAAGGGTATGTGTTTCCACCTAGCAGTTCAGATAGGAATTGCAGGGAGCTGGCTGGAGGGGGTTTCAACGGAACGCTAGCTGTAAATACAGAAATTAAGCTCATTTGTTTAACGCCATTGATCGGCTCTCGGGATCGGCTCTAAATTGGAGAAATATCGACCAATCACATATTTTGATTAAAAATCGGCCAATACCGATACATAGCCGATTGATCTGTTCATCTCTAATGTATATATATATATATATATATATATATATATATATATATATATATATATATATATATATATATATATATACATATTACCATATAACCATATTGACGTATCTCCAAAATTGCAACTTTACAGGAGAGACTAAAACATACTTTACTTTCAGTGTAAATGGAACCAGAATGTTTTCCAAGCTATTTTGGAGCACTTCTTTTGGTCCATTAGTCATGAATTTTTCAAACAATGTAAAAGGCCATTGGCGTGTTTAAGTGATGTAGGAAACTTAAAATCGACAAAAATGGAGATACGTGATGGGCAATATGTGAAAAATGGCTGATATGTGAAACATCTAACTAGACTTCTAAGGGAGGACTCAGGGATCAAAGAGTAACCATCCCGCTTGGTTATATGCATGGCTAACAGACAGATTCTGCAGACAGAGTGATGTCCCTGTGTTTCCCCACATTGTCTGCTCTCACACCCACTTGTGCTCGGGACTCTTCCCATAGAGGCAAATGGCCTCAGTCCATCACTCCCACTTTCTGTTTAGCCAGCACTGGTAGCACCCACATGGGGCACATGGGGCTGTCTTGTCTTTTGATGAAGATTGCCTTCTGGGGGATGCAGTTCAAATGTTTCATTCACAAGTAGAACAGCAGGCATGTGGGTTTTTGTGTGTGTGGCTGTGTAACCGAATGTGGGATTATATTTGGTGGATTACGACTGTCTGGAATTTTACACGATTTAAAAATTATACATTGTCGCAGATAATAGTACCAATAATTAACATATGTTGTTTTGCAAAGTTCTTGCTATAATCCATGTAAACAAAGTACAAAGAGCATAGAGTTAAAACCCTTAATATACATTTTTATTATTATTATTATTATTATTATTATTATTATTATTAAGTCACTGTGTGCATGAGCCAGCAATAGGGTTCTTTGTTATTGATTGCAGTTATTATCTGAAATTTGAACTGATAATAACAATAAAGATCATTCAGGTGACCTGATCTAAGATATGCCATTTAATTTAAATTAAGTATTTGATCATACACCTTAAGTATGTGGACACCCCTGGTTATTATTTACGTGTTTCACTCATTGCTAATTAGTGTATAAAATCAAGTACATAGCCATGCAGTCTCCAAACACAAACACTGGCAGTGGAATTGGTTGTAGGAGGGATGCCATCATTGTTATTTAGTATAATGTGTGCCTTGCTAGTTCTGGCAACAATAATTGAAATGTGAAACAGAAGCATCTAGAATCAAAAACAGTTTACAGAGCCCTGAGCCCTGACCTCTACTCTACTGAACACCTTTGGGATTAATTGGAATGCCGGTTGCGAGCCAGGCTTTCTCATTCAAAGTCAGTGCCTCACAAATGCTCTTTCGACTCAATGGGTACAAATTCTCACAAACACAATTCAAAATGTTTCCAGAAGAGTGAAGACTGCTACAGCATGGGGTGGTCAACTCCATATTAATGCCCATGGTTTTAAGTATATATCTTGATATCTCACTTTAGAGTTTTCTTCTTCTTTAGTGACCTCATAAACGTGTGAGCTCTACTCATTGGTTGATGTCTCATTTGCCACATCCTCTTGTTCTTCTCTGATTCTCAGATCCCCCTGTGGTGGACCCAGTCTTTCGGGACGTCCGGTCTCCAAACTATCAGTCTGTCATCCTCCGCTGTGTTGTTGTGAAGTCCAATCCCAACCGCATAGCTAGCGCCCGCTGGTATAGGAACACCATTCCCATCCGGACCCCTCCCGTGGACGCCCAGGATGTGCCCCAGCTCCGCTTTAAACTGGATCCCACCAACAACGGCACTTACGAGTGTAAAGTCAGCAATGGGGTCGGGACCTCTACCTGCACCTTTGTTGTCTCAGGTGAGTGACTATGACGCAGAGATGATTGACGGTCAAAGTCAAGCCCACAAGAATCTCCAGCAGCTACTATTTCACTAAAGCAAATACACAATCAGCCTGAGTATGAAAATGTTAATGAAACCTTTGGGATCTTCTGGTGTTTACAATGTCCTATGACATTGTACAGAGTCCTATGATGTGATTTGATGTTCATCTAAGGCAACAGAAAAACAATGTTTCTGTCACTTCATCTCTGTATGTTTTTTCCATGCAGAGGAGGTTTTCACTTACAAGAGTGTGCTTTAAGTTAGCTCCCTACCTCTCAACATCTCACTAAAATGTGGGTGTAGAATGACGCAAGGAATATAACCCATTATGCGAAACCCAGCTCAGTATAGCCCATGTAGCACATGTTCATCGTTTAGTTAACAATAACAGTTTATTTATATGCTTTAAAGTCTGTATTGAGGCTTCCATGGGCTAAAAAATCCATCTGGAGTTTTTGGTCATGCTGGCATGACTAAATATATGGTTTGAGACGTCGCAGCACAAAAACAAAGTCATGTTAAGCAATGCCATCAACATGAATCGAATTTGCTGCCTTGAAATGCTATTCTATATTTCATTTAATGTTAACACGTGATAAAATGCTAATAAAAATTTGGTATAAAGTTATTATTTGTATGTGCGTCAAAGTAGGCAAGACGTACTGGAGCTGGCGTTGCATTTATGACTAAGTACTGCGCTGTAAGATTAACAAAGACTCCTCAGCCAATCAGATCTGTGCAGCTTCGGGAGTGCGACATGCACCCAGGCGAGGTACTGAGGGAGAAGCAGAAGTTGGAGAAAAATTTGAGTTGGAGAATAAAGAGAGTCTGAGAGTAAAGCGATTCAGAGACAGGCGATTTAAATGGTTCCTTCCACTATTAACATTATTAGAGTCCCAGGCTCATCAACAAGCACCTTCATATGTATATGAGATTAGCCCTGACACCATCAGCCCAGATTTAAACACAACCAACAGCTCACTTCTCTCACTAAACAAGAGAAAATGTGAAAGAGCAATACAAGAGGGAAATTGTTAAGATGTGAGTTAACAAGAACACTGCACGTTTTATTTACTTTTTCTATACACAAGCACTTAATGATGCACTTTCTTTTTCAAAAGCATTGTTTTTTTAAGATAGCCCTTGTTTTTAGGAGGAAAACATTTATTTGAAGTTCTATAAATAATTAATTCAGTTCAGCATTTAAAACAATTAATATAGTTGAAATATACTGAATGGTATTTGTAATGTGTTTAGTCTTTCAGTTGCTGATGACATAAAATGCTGATAGAACTACTAGGCTACTTCAGTATATAGGATACAACTGTATTACTATCTATCTATCTATCTATCTAGCCCTCTCAGTACAACTGTATTACTATCTATCTATCTATCTATCTATCTATCTATCTATCTATCTATCTATCTATCTATCTATCTATCTATCTATCTTCAGCTAGACTAAAATAAGACCAAATATTTTGGAAATTTGTTTGGCTAAAACTACACACTACACTCACATTAGCTGCAGTTTATTTAGGAATGTCTGATATGCACGTGAACATTTCCTGCATGCTTCCTGTTCACATTTGCTGTTTTCACAACTTTAAGATGAGTTATGCCAAATACAGTTTCCCCATAATCCTTGACCAAATATCATCAGTTAATTGGCATATTCAGATGTTTCTCACTTTCTGTTCTATTAGATTTAATAGACTGCTTTGTGTTCAGGCTGTTGGTGGTAGCATCCTGTTTTATTTATTTTGGCTTGCTGTTCACAGACAAAACAAAACAGACATTGGCACACGTGAGAAACGAGTCAGGCCATCAGAGCATCACTTACCTGAGCGGAAAAAAGGTGTTATTCTGAAATAATCAGATTTTGTTAGATCGCTCGCTCTCTCAGCCGTCTTCTTCTGACTGCTTCCTTTGTGTTTGTGTTTGTATTTAGCTGTGTAACTGTTCAGCTCTTTACCTTTAAACGCAGTAAAAATGAATCTGTATAAAGTAACCAGTATGATAACTAAAAGTTTGAGGCGTCTGAGGACAATATATTTAAGAAAGCTACTTTTCACAGAAGCTTTTATTTGCTCAGCAAACACTATTCTAATAGTATTAATACAGTAGTGTGTTTACATATGTCACTGTTTATTTTTCAACTAACACATTTTAAAGCTTTTTCTTGTGGAAACAACCCAGTATTATTTACAGTTTTCATCCAATACCTGAATGCCACTGCTGTTTCTCTCCTCCACTAACCATCACTGCTGTTTCTGACCTCCACTAACCATTCCTGCTGTTCCTCTGCTGTTCCTCTTCTCCACCAACCATCACTGCTGTTCCTCTCCTCCACCAACCATCACTGCTGTTCCTCTTCTCCACCAACCATCACTGCTGTTCCTCTCCTTCACTGACTTTTAGTGCTGAACTGTGCGACATTAAGCCAAAGAATCAGAGTTACTTCAGACTGCTGATGTGAACATGATCTAAGTCTCCTTCACATCATGGGAGGTTAATGCTGCATTTACGAGGCACTACCTATTTGGCACCAAAAGAAAAGAACCATACCAAAAGAACCATAATGCACTTGGTTACAGATTTTTGTTACCACACTAAGATTTGATGTTCTTCAGGGATGTTACTCTGTGGTGTCAGTAAAAAAATGCATAAAAGTCACATGCATAAAAGTCATAAATAGTTGAAATACTTAAGGTGTAAGTCAAAGCAATGAATTATTTTATTCTTTTTAAAGAATGGCCCAGAGAGATTTTCAAGCAGCAGATTTAAGGTGAAAGAGAAAACATAGAGCTAATTTTGCTTTAGATGTTTTATGCAAATGAACTCAGGTTGTGATCTCTATGAATGAAGAGTTGCCTATAAATTTGAAGCTGAAAGCCACATTAACATTTCAAAAACAGATTGGAATGACTATCAAAATGCGACTGGCTCTTTTTATTGAAGGACAGACTTCCCCAATGAACAGACACCACGTATAGCATTACAAGCCTTTCCATCCATTGTTTTTATCTTTTTCAAACAGTCTCCACCTCCTTTATAGCGTGAGGACTCTCTAACAACGCCATGACAGTTGCCCTTAACACTGGGCTACATTTTAGAAGCTGTTTAAGCAAAAATCCAGCTCATTTCAAAGGGTTTACAAACTGTTCCTCATGACTGTGTTTGCAGTACTGTTTGTGTGCTACATTTAAAGTAATGTAGTTATACTCAGAGATAACATACCTTTACAACTCAGCTATCGTCTCTCAGCTGTGGGAAATTGCCAGGACTCTTTGTAGATTTGACAGCTCCCCTCTTTCCATGAAGAGCTCATCTCTGGCTTGGTCACTGTGAGACATATCCCCAACGTGGCAGCTAAAGCATGCTAAGGGTATCAGGGTATATCCTTCTCTGCACTGAGCACAGCTATAGCTGTTCGCTTAAGAAGACTCAGGGTGGTTGTTTTCCGGCTGTGCAGATTGCAATCCGTAACCTCTGTTTGTTTCCCTACACAACAGATGCAAAACTGATTGTTTTCCCTGTTGAAGAGTTTTGTTTTAAGAATAAATTGCTCAGTGGCCGGGCATTAGAACAAACAAAGCATCGAAATAAGCTCAGATGAGTTTTAGAGACTGTTGAGTCTGGCTGTGGTGAACAGCTTTCAGAACGTTGTTGGCCAGTGGAGATAGAAAGGCACTGGTTTAGTGCTTCTTACAGGCGTCTGCTGTTCAGCATTACTGTGAAAGTGGGATGACTAGGCTGCCGTAATTCTTCTGTGATCATATAAGCAGGCCTTCAGATAGCGCCTATAAAACTACTGTCCTGTGGTTGTTAAACTAGAGCAGGAAGCACGTCTTAGGGGTGGGTTAACACATCTGACTGACAAGTAAGAAAACACTACACTGTAATTAGAGAGACACACCGGTGCACACTGAGCAAAATCACAGACCAGCTGTCATTTATTTCTCATCCAGTCAAAAGTATAGTTGTTTTGGTCACTTCAGAGTGTAGTGAGAAGTAGTGAGCAGTAGTAAATGATAAATGCCTGCAGACTTCTTTAAAAAAACTGAAAGAAAGCCTCCAGAAAAGAATAGAAAGGGTCACAAATGTTAAAAGGTGCAAAATAATGTTGTTTTTTGAGATGTTGAAATTTATTGTTTATTATGTTTTCTGCACTTTTTCTCCAGATACTAAAAATTTAATTAAATTTAATAAAATTGAAATCATTTAACCTGGAAATGTAAGCTTGCAGTACATTACAGACCCTTGTTGAAACTGTTTGAAATGGCGACATCTGAACCCCAAGTGGTTTTTCAAAGATAAAGATCTGTTTGACAGGCTAAGCAAAGAGTTTAATTAAAAAAACAGTTACATTATTGAGAATTTTACTGCTTACAAAGTGCATTCAGACCAAAATCTCAAACCTCCAAAAGTCAGGTTTGCAGGAACTAGGAAGTTCATTCTTACTTTTAATGCCACCTTATGAAAATGTATATAATATGAGAAAAATATTTTAAAAACTGATGCCGTCAGAACAATTGTCCGACCAACCTAGAATCCTTCAGCATCACTGAATATTGTTTTGGACTACTTTGATTACAAGGAGCCAAAAATGCAACAAACATCTAAGAATGTGTGGAAATGAGCACACAAAAAATAGTAAAATGTAAAATTTAAATATTTAGTTTGATCTGTTAAACCATTAATAATGAATTTTGACACAACATGAATGGAGATTTTGTTCTGATGGCAACGAAATACTCACAGAACAACATTCGAGTCATGTGTATGGCTGAAATTACATGTAATTTACAGATGTTATAGTTGTACTGACATTTTGGCAGCAACAGAAGTCATGACATTAGGCTGTCTGAAGCTGCATTTACAAAGCAAATGAGTGAAATACAGGTGGAAATCTTAAGTTCACAATAAAAAATAACAAGGCTTTCTTTTTAGTAAGTTACATCTACTTTAATGTACCATCTATCGCTGGGCTGTAGAGCAGTGAAGCTCCATTCTCTTGAGTACTCATTTACTTTGGGATGAGTTGAAGTGTTCAAGAACACAACTTGTCACTGATGCTCTGTTGGCTGATGAGTTGAAGTGTTCAAGAACACAACAGAACCTGATGTCACTGATGCTCTGTTGGCTGAACACAATCACATCCTCTCAGCAGTCGTCCATCATCTTGTGCAAAGCCTCCCCAGGAGAGTAAAGGCTGTTGCTGCAGCAAAACGGGGGAAGGCCTGTCTATTAATACCCTTGATTTCAGACAAAGCATTGATGGCAGATGAGCAAGTGTCTACAAACTTTTGGACAGGTAGTATATTTCTACACAAATTAAATTTCCACTTGACGACTTTTCTTTTTCTTTTCTTTTACTTTTCAGCTCAACCATTCAGTGCCGAATTCTACTTCGACACGCCGAACCCCATCCGCATTCTCAAGGGCAATAACTACTCCTACAATCTGCAGTGGACACAGAAAGAACCCGCCGCCGTGGACAAAATCATAGGCTACTGGATTAGTGTCCAACAGGTACCGCCACACAGACGCTCACGTTCGCATAAACACAGGCTTTGGTGCGGTCACTTGAAAGAGGGTCTCAAACACACACAGCTATTAATTCTTTCCTGCTGCAGACCTATTGGCTGGTCAAGTGACATATTGGAAATGAAAGTCTGCTTATGCTCTTTTCTTTTTCTTTCCTCCTTTCTTTGCCTCCTTCTTTCTTTCTTTCTTTCCTTCTCTCCTGGTATTGAGTGTTGGTGCGAGTGAGTAAGTAGGCTGAATAAATGTTTGTGTTTATAATAGCAGTCGGGGGAATAGAGCGGGCTGTGTGAGAGCAGACGGCTGATCGATTAGAGCTTGTACCGCATTAACAACACTGAGAACACACCCCTCAAAGGACAGCCACCGTACACACACACACATGCACACTCTCTCTCTCTCTCACACACACACATACATAGCTGAATCTGAGTGTGACTGCTAATTTCCAACCACCTGTCCTTTCTCATTAATCCCTTTTCACTCTTTTACTCTCACACTTCTATCTATTACTGCAATCTTCTGTCACTTATTTTCTTTTTCCTTCTTCATCCAACACCCTATATTCTATCTTTCTCTCATAATCATTCCTTCTCTTTTCTTTAGGCTCTTCTCCTTGCATGTCAATCCCCCTTTTTTTTCTACCTTTACATCTGGGTTACAAAAGCTGCTACTTTATATGTTCACCTGTTTATTTTCAGAAAGGTTGTATTTTTAAGGAAGGTTGTATCTAATCTAAAATAATTCACTTGAATAGTATAGGGAAAAACACACATGGGTCACAAATGGGTCCACCTGGCAGACCCTCCCAATTGTTCCCATCACTTTTATCAAAGAAAGAAGAGAAAAGTCAGGTTTACTTCACATCTGAAAATGATCCAAAGATGTTTCTGTATCTTTCTACTATGAGAAGCGAAGTCCAGCTCAACACTAGGGGTCTGAAAGCATGTGTAACTCAAAAGCAGCTCCTAACTGAGAACAGAAAAAAGTTATAAATTAAATGTACTGATGTTGTCAGAACAGTCGACTGACCACCACAGAGTCCTTAAATATCACTATATATAGTTTTGGAATACTTTAATTGCAAGGAGCTGAAAATGCAACAAACTCCTAAGACTGAACTTTGTATGTGTGAAAAAAGCCAGTTTCTGAAAAAGAAAGAACATACTAAATATTGGAAAATCCATCCATCTATCCATTATCCTTCACTTTATCCCGCTAGTCTGGGTTACGGGAGGCTGGAGCCAATCCTAGCATCATTGGGCAAAGGTGGTTGAAACCATGGACGGGTCGCCAGTCCATCATACGGCCAACATTCACTCATGCACACACAAACTCACAACTACGGGCAATTTGGAGTGATGATCAACCTAACATGCATGTGTTTGGACTGTGGGAGGAAACCGGAGTACCCGGAGGAAACCCACTCAAGTACGGAGAGAACATACACACTCCACACAGAACAGCCCGGAAAGGGAATCCAACACAGATCATCTTACTGTGAGGCGACAGTGCTGACCACTACACCACCCTACCAACAGCTACACCACGGTGCCGCCATATAGAAAAATATAACATTCAAGTATGTTGTTGCTTTGGCTTCTGTGTACATTTTGTGGACCCTCAAGGGACCTCCACCGAGCAGGTGCTATTTGGGTGGTTTATCATTCTCAGCAGTGACACTGACGTGGTGGTGTGTGCACTGGTGTGAGTGGATCAGACACATCAGTGTTGCA
Source organism: Megaleporinus macrocephalus (assembly GCA_021613375.1). Lineage (NCBI taxonomy): Eukaryota > Metazoa > Chordata > Actinopteri > Characiformes > Anostomidae > Megaleporinus > Megaleporinus macrocephalus. Next base: position 41,978,522 of record CM038706.1, read on the forward strand.
TCTATTTTTTAGATATAAAATCGGACCCTAGATAGATAAAGACAGAGAGAGAGAGAGGTGGGGGATAAAGATATAGATATAGATGTATAAATACAGTAATTCTATGTTTTTACAGCTGCAGTACAGAACTACAGAAAACATTAACATTAATATACACCAAATTATAGCAGCTGCTGTCAATGTCAGTGGTCACTGGTGTACTTATATCAGGGCCTGCTGTTCAGTAAGACCCAACATTAACATGAATTGCAGTGGCTACACTGTAAACACCTAGCCACCTCCATATAGACCTCCATACGGACCACCAAAGCATTGCATTCAATGTTAATCTTTTCTGTAAATATTTTGGAATATTAAATATCTGTAGTTGCCTCTTTCTACTGTTGTAAAGATGAAATTTTGGGATAATTCAGTTTTAAAAGAACCTACACAGAGTACACAAAATTTTTAAAGTTAGACAATTGCTGTCAGGATTCATGGCAAAATACATTACCAACAGCCACCAGTTCACTTCTCCCCAGACTTGCCAGAGCAGACAGAGAGAGCCTCCTCCCCAGCATGGTAGGTCCTATATCAGTTACTTGGGGTACCAATAGCAGCAGCGTTGCTCCCTCAACAACCAGTAGTCACCGTACCTCTCTGCATCTTCTAGCAGAGCTCCACTGATGAGCTGCCTTGACTGCAGTCCTTGCAGTCCTTAACCACGCTCACTTCTTTCCACCCATTCGCCACTGAGTTAGACAGTCCATTGGTAGACTATCTCACTTCTGACACCAATGTGGTGAAGTAAGAAAATGTGGGAAACATTGTGCTTTTGAATGAGTGCTCTTTATTGAATGCATCAGCTGTGGAGACTGCCACCCAACCTTCTAAATAGCTGAGATAGCAGGTAATCAGTAGCTGCACACTTTGTTAGGACGGAGAGGCACAAACACCCCTCTAAACAGCCCCACAGCCTGACTGCACCGAACAACTGTTGCACTACCTGTACACACCTGTAGGTTTAAGCCATCAGTCTGAAACATTTCCATGTTTACATCTTGCTACTACTGCAGTGCTTGGCCCCGTTGTTCCACATGGCCATGCCTCCCATGCGTCCACAGCCAAATGTGAAGCTACAGTATGTTATTACATTTTCCTTTGTGATTGGTGAAGAGTGTTAAGCCTCTGATTTGCTGCACAGGCCTAATAATAATTATAATAATCAAAGCAGTCAGGAACATTATTACCACCATAATGCATTCTGCATTCTTTGCAAACCAGGCTTACTAGCTCTTGTACAATGTTAGTCATATATTTTTTAACACAGTGCCCCCCCACCCCGCTCTGTACTGTCTAAACATAACTTTATTGTTGCACCTGGGGATATCATATCTTACGTAAAACCACACATGTGGGCATACTTTAGAAAATTTCATGTTACTCTGAAATTAATCAATAATCCTCTATGGAGGATTAGATCAGTAATCCACCTTTGCAGATTATAGTCCTAAAATAGATAGCAGTGGCTTAGTGGTTAAGAGTACTGTGTAGGTAGAGTGTTGGAAATCTAGGTGCTTCTAAAACATCTACGTCCTGGCATCCTGCCAAACCTTTTAACTCTGAACTTCTCACTTTCAGTGTGGTCTACATTTGCTTTTGCACCATAAAGAATCATTAACAATCAGGTACAAATATAAACAGCTGGTGAAAATAGATTCTCAACTTCAGTGTACAATAATGTAACAGTGTTTTGATATGACTGTGATGTTGTCCATACATTGTCATACACTGACACTGAATATATCTGGAGTTGTTGTTTCAAACCTGTTGTGATCTGAATGGCTACGATTACAAAAGCAAATATGTAATTTTATATTACTTTTAAATTAAATTGAAATAAGAAAATTCATTCAGATTTAAGTATGACATATGTTATTATGATTTAAAGTTCATGTTTTTGTCATCATCATGAGTAGTTTAGTGGATAGGAGTACATTGGATTTTGGATATTGTCTGAAAACACAAACAAAGAAAAAAGTCATGTTAATTGTAAATGTATTTAGTATGTAATTAACCATAATTAATGTTAATAAAGCTCTAATTCCCTTTTAATAGTGAATGAAACTGGCAATAATAGCTCAGTAAGTCTTGTTAAGGTCACTGTGCACTGCATAGAGCCACATGGCATTACCAACATCTCATCACCTAGCAGTGCATAGCATTACTTAGCATCTCGTAGCATCACTTTGCATCTCCTTGTGTTGGGTAACAGTACAAAGTGCAGCTAATGACCACCAATAGCTAGGAGTACCAATAAGCAAACTCACGTTCATTTTACAGTCTACTCACATCAACAGTTCATCAGGTTTGAATCAACTGACTAGCTCTTCACAAATGAGCTGTTTAGCAGCAGAAGGTTAGCAGCGGACACAGGGCTAGATAGGTAATTCTAGCTCTGGCAACAGACCATTAACACTTGTCTGGTCATGTAACAGACTCTAAAAGCTTTTGTCTGCTTTTTTAAAGCCACATCAACTACCACTGATAATTTGGTCTCATTTTTATTTAATGTAGAAAGAAAATGCAGAGTGTGCTGTGGTGCTTGAAGAATTTGAGTATGGCGTCACATTAGGGTCAAAAACGTGAGGTAAAAATATAAATCTGCATGTTTTAACATTTCACACACACAAATTTTTCACTCATGAGTGCAAATGTGAAACTGCACTCGCAATTTTCATAAACACACTCAAACTGACTTTTTTCCTTCCTTTAATTTTTTTTTCTCTAGTGATTTGATTTTTTTATTATATCAAATCAAATTTATTTGTATAGCACATTTAAACAACTGATGTCGTCACAAAGCAGCGTTTACAGGAATTCAGTGATAAGAAAAGAGCAATAGAGCATAACTAAGCATAAGAAGAATATAAAAACATAGAAGAAAGTCATAAATCCCCTCCCTCAGAATCTTCAAAATTCCAACTTTACAGGAGAGACCAAAAACTTAGTTTACTTTCAATGTAAGTCAATGAAACCAGAATATTTCTGAGCTATTGTGGAGCACTTGGTCCATTCATCATGAAATTTTTACACTATATATACAACCATTGGCTTGTTCAAATAATGTAGAAAAATCAAAATCGACAGAAATGGAGATGTATGGGACATATATTGGACAGCGACAATATATATATATATATATATATATATATATATATATATATATATATATATATATATATATATATATAAGCGTGTCCTTAAAAAGGAATTCCACTGATTCTCCATAATTAAATTGTTGGGATGTTTAATATGAAATGCTGCAGTGCAGAGCATCCTGCTGACTCAGATTCCTTTACAGTGGCGCTGATATGATCCAGGGGTCATTATGTCTACATCACACACTGTGCTTTATTTACAATTTACTATTTACTATCTTTCTGTTTGTAAGGAACTTATTGTGATAAGAATATGATGAATAGCTGTTTAATTAGTATGATTTGGTTATCGTTTTTCAAATATAAGACATTGTTGATGTCCGTTTCTTTGTAAATTCTTTCTTAAGGCTGTACAGAGGAATCATGAAATCTCTAAAAGCTTTGTTTATCGTCAAACATGTCTTCAGTTTAACGGCTTGCTACAAGCTAAAATCATTTTATTTGTAAGTAGTAACTTTCTGTAAAGACTTTTAAAGGCATTAATCTCTTTGGATGTCTGGTTACCATCACTGACACTGAATTTTGAAGTTTCTCTAGTATAGACAACTTCACACCAGTCCACTCTGATTATCTTTGCTTATGTTGTACTAATTGAATGATTGAGAATATTTGAAATTCCTGTTTAAGGGCCACACAACTTAATTTTAGGTTGTCATGATGTTACTGACCAGGCTTGGCAGTTAGAACCGTCTATGACCACTCTGCCTGACACCATATGCTAATAAAGTCCTAGCTACTGTAACTGTGGAGATCTTTTCAGCACTGTAGAAGTTTGCACACACAAAAACACACAGGCACACACATTCTTTCTCCCTCTCGCTCCGTCTCTGTCAGCAGAAAGTCAGTGATGTGGACTCAGGCTTAAATCGGCTTGCTTTTTTCTGTTTTGAGGGTTTTTTTCAATGTTTTCGCTGTTTACTGGGGCATTCATAAAAAAGGAGGCTAAAGCAAACGCTAAATGTCTAGAGGATGCCAACTCTCGCCTGGCACACGAGTACCCAGGTGCACACTGCTGGCACAGCAAAACGCCTTCTCTGCTGGTGGCAGGGGCGTGTGTATGTGTATGTGTGTGTGTGCGTTTGTGGCTCTGTTGAATTTCTACTCCAACATTCTAATCATCTATTCATAAGAAGCTGGCCCAGAGCAGAATGGAGAGGAAGAGAGCGATGAATTATGGAGAGTGGCAGGGTTTTAAAGGGAGAGAAGGGGAGATTAGCCACTTGTCTTTGTGTGCATGAATAGCTAATCTTCTCCGCTTTAAAAATCTACCTTAAGTAAGAGCCTATAGGGAGCAGAGAATTAACATCCTAAAGTCATGGACCGTTGGCTTTAGGATGTAGGGGGGTGTGGCCGTATGAGGGGTGTTTGTTTTCAGAACTGCAATGTTTAGAAACCGGAGAACCACAGCACTAAACGACAATACTGACATGGTCACATGTTTTTTGTATCAGATGAGAATAATTTACTGTCTAGTACATTTACATTTACATAGTGGAATATATATAGAATTTTGTTGCTGTGGTTAAGACTACAGTTCGGGTCAGGCTTAGAAAATCACTATTACTTACATCTCTGTCTTTGCAGCTTTAGATTTTAGACCAGAACAATAAAAGAAGACATTGTAACAGAACCAACAGATGCTGAATTAACTAATAAATTCCACTGCAGTTCTGTTTTTCAGTATTTACGTATTGTACTTTTATACTCTCAGGATGTTTATTCGGAGGCTACTTTTACATCAATGCCTATTACCCATATATATATATGTATGTTTTTGCTTGAGTATGGGTTTAGGCTGCTTAAGCCATCTCTGTACAATTACAGTAACAAATGCTGCCTATGTTTTGATGATTGCCTATTATTTTCAGTTTTCTGGTTTTCAACTGAACCAGAATTGTTTCCCAAGCTATTTCTGAGCACTTCTATTGGTGCTCAATTTTCTATTTTGCTATTGGCTAATTTTCACACAATGTAAATGACCATTGGTGTGTTCAATTGTTGTAGAATTGAACATGTTTTTCATTGGACAGTGACGATATATATATATATATATATATATATATATATATATATATATATATATATATATATATATATATATATATATATATATATATATATATATCTCAGTGATACATCCTATATAACCCATAATGCACAAACATTCCTCTTCTACACTTGAAACATCTGATTCAGCTCATCTACTCATTATCAGGCCTGATGAGTCCAGTCAGATGGGTTAAAGGAGAGCAAATGCAGCAGAAGCTGAACAGAAGATGATCAGATGCCAGGCAACATGCTGATATAACGTTTATAAACATCTATATAATGTAAAGGTAGAGGACAAATTACACATAACCTATAAACAAATATCGTATAAATACATTTATACTTTAATAAGTCAGAACAGTATTTTGTCTGTCCCAGGACATCATGCTTACACTTCAGACATTGTAATCATGTTATTTTGCTATTATTGTGTCACATTCAATGTGTATGTGTCTAAACTGCTATAGGGTGAATAGATGTTTATGTAAATATGTGTTGTGTGACTGTTTTTTTAGCTTAGTTTCCACATATGGACTAATGGACCATATGGTATGTTTAACAATGTTTATGTATTGAATCAGTCAGAAAGTTGAGGAAAATTAGTTTGAGCCCTTTAAGACATTAGGACTTAATCTTTCTCTGCCGCTCTCTCTCCCTCTGCCTCTCTGTATAAGCCTGGGGGCTCCTGAAGAATCTTACTCAGCGATTTTTCCTGCACTAAACCCTCTAACGCTTAGCCTTTTAAAACATAAGCACACTGCAAACTGAGGACTTTCATTAATAAGTCCATCCCCTCAGACTGAGAGAGAGAGAGAGAGAGAGAGAGAGAGGCAATGAGAGAGAGAGAATGAGAGAAAAAGAAAAGATTCAGAAAATGAGAGAGATAGCAAAAGAAAAACAGAGAGAGAGAACAACAGAAAATGGGGGAGAGAATGAGAGAGAAAGAGAGGGAGAGTGTGAATGATATAGACAGAGAAAGAGAGAACAAGAGAAGGGAGAGAGAACGCGACAGTGAGTAAGTGAATGAGAGAAAGAATGGGAGAGAGATAGAAAATGAGAGAGCAAGAGGGAGAGATAGAGAGATATAAAGCAAACGAGAGAGAGAGAATGAGAGAGGGAAATAAAAAGAATGAGAGAAAGAAACAGATATAGAGAGAACAAGGGACAGAGTATGAAAGAGAGAAACAGAGCAAGAGAGAGTGAGAAAATGGCAGAGAGAGAGACAGACAGACCGAGAGTGACAATGAGAGAGAGAGATAGAGAGAGAAATAAAAAGGATACGAGAAAGAAACAGACTTAGAGAGAACAAAGGAGAGAGTATGAGAGAGAGAGAAAGAGAGAGAAATAAGAGGGAGAGAACAAGCGAGAACAAAGAGAAAGAGACAGAAAGTGAAAGAGACAGTGAGATTGAATGAGAGAGAGAAAGAGAAGAGAAAGAAGAGACAGACAGAGAGAGATAATGAGAGAAAGAGAAAGAATGAGAAGAGAGACATACAGAAAGAGAGAGAGGGACAGAGAACGAGTGGAGAGACAGATAATGAGAGAGAGAGAGACAGAGAACGAGAGGAGAGACAAACAGAGAGAGATAATGAGAGTGAGGGATAATGAGAGATGGAGAAATAGAGGAGAGATAGACAGGCAGAGAGAAAGGGATAATGAGAAAAAGAGAGAAGAGAGATTGAGAGGAGAGACAGAGAGAGAGAGAACGAGAGGAGAGACAGAGAGAGAGAGAGAGAACGAGAGGAGAGTCAGAGAGAGAGTGAGACAGAGAAAGAGAGAGAATGAGAGGAGAGACAGAGAGAGAACGAGAGGAGAGACAGAGAGAGAGAGAGAGAGAGAGAACAAGAGGAGAGTCAGAGAGAATGAGAGAGAGAATGAGAGGAGAGAGAGGGAGAGAGAGATAAAGAAAGAGAGAGAGGGATAACGAGAGAAAGAGAGACAGAGAATGAGAGAAAGAGAGAGAAAGAATGAGGAGAGACAGAGAGAGAGAGACAGAGAACGAGAGGAGAGACAGAGAGAGAGAGAGAACGAGAGGAGAGTCAGAGAGAGAGCGAGAGAGAGAATGAGAGGAGAGAGAGTGAGAGAGATAAAGAAAGAGAGAGAGGGATAATGAGAGAAAGAGAGACAGAGAATGAGAGGAGAGGAGAGAGAGACAGAGAGAGAGAGAGAAAGAATGAGAGGAGAGTCAGAGAGAGAGAGACAGAATGAGAGGAGAGAGAGAGAGAGCGAGAGAGAGAATGAGAGGAGAGAGAGAGAGAGAGATAAAGAAAGAGAGAAGAGTCAGAGAGAGAGAGACAGAATGAGAGGAGAGAGAGAGAGAATGAGAGAAAGAGAGAGAGAGAGAGAGAGAGAGAGAGAAAGAATGAGAGAAGAGTCAGAGAGAGAGAGACAGAATGAGAGGAGAGAGAGAGAATGAGAGGAGAGTCAGAGAGAGAGCGAGAGAGAGAATGAGAGGAGAGAGAGAGAGAGAGAGAGAGAGGTTGTGTTTTTGACTATTGGAAAGGTACCAGTTTTGTGTAATTAGAGATGTGAAGCTAAGACAGCAGTTCACAGCAGTTGTGCTGGTAATGTGGAAGATGTCAGCTCGGGAAGAGGGTTTTTATTATTTACCTGTTAGCTAATGTAAATACATTACACGCCGCGCAGCCTCATTTAGAAGGAGCTGACAGCTTTGCTGATATGGCCACATATGTTCTAGGTATTTCTGCAATCTCGAAAATATCTGCAGCCAGCTTTATCTGCTGTCTAAAATAGACTGTGTCCATATGTTTCCAGTCACTGGAGCTTTATGCATGCAGTGCACTCTTTTACACAGTAATGTAGATGAATAGCACTGTAGTAGTATACCCTTGTGCCTAGAGCACTGTAGGCGTATTCTAATATTATTTAACTTGCTTCTATGCATGTTTACTTGTTTTAAATGATCTCGCTGTGCAGGCAGATTATTTTACATGTTGTAATACGCTTGCATAATTAATGAAATTAGCTGAATTATTTCCTATCACAGTGAGATTATTTCACTTGATGAAATCACTTAAAACAAATATCTTGAAATAAGTTACAAAAGGTAACAACTATTTTAAAAAAATAAGAATTATTTAATAAATTGACTAGATTTGAGCTAATTTCTCTTGTCAATCTATCATTTTTTGAAGTGCTTTCAATACTATACCAAAGTCAGAGACCACACTTTGTTTATTTATTTCTCGTTAATTTATTATAGCCACTCACTGGTATATGTTATTCATATTTAAGTCAGTAGATATTTTAGACGTGAAATTAATTTATAATAATAATAATAATAATAATAATAATCCTCATCATCATCATCCATTTATATTAAATGGACAGTCAAAGGAAACAAAATCATAGACGCTGCTGACCGACCACCCTAACTGTCTTCTAAGACCTGACTTTAGAGGTGTGTGGAAATCTGAAAGAAAGTAACTGGAAAACAATGGAATCTGTAAGAAAGTTAAAGTATAGACAAGCTAAACAAAGACATCATCTTCAGTTTAATTGTAGGTTATGTGTCGTTTTCTGTTGCATGTATTTTTTCCTGACACTCAAAAGTGAATAACTTTGTACTTGAAAGGAATTCTGTTGTTTTCTGTTGCATACTTCAGTTGCTGAGATGTAAACAAGGTCATTGAGAGTTGTTTGAAGTGAAATGGTTCATTCTGGAGACCCAGATTTCTTTACAGTGGTGGTGATGAGAGCCATGTGTTGTGATGTAGAGATGGAAGGATCGATCGGCTATGTATTAGTATCGGGCGATTTTTAATCAAAATATGTGATCGGTGATCAGCCGATATTTCTCCAATTTAGAGCCGATCACGAGAGCCGATCAATGGCGTTAAACAAATGAGCCAAATTTCTGTATTTCCAGCTAGTGTTACGTTGAAACCCCCTCCGGCCAGCTCCCTGCAATTCCTATCTGAACCGCTAGGTGGAAACACGTACCCTTTCATTTTCCACAGACTGACTAAAGCGTTGCGCCTCGCCAGAACAGTTTCCTTTCCGTTGCGTTACGTTGTGTTGTATCCGTCTGGCAGCTTGTTGCCGTATGTGACGCAGACTCATCCAGAGCGTTTTTAAAATCTGTAAAATTAATCGTGTCTTGTTGGGGAACCAAGACAAAGACATTTAACACTTATAATCTAATACGGTTTTAGAGACACCACACGACTGAATACAGTGAGCATCAGCAAATAGCAGAGCTAGCACGCACAGCTAGCACAAAACAAACAACCCAGAACACCATACAGACCAGATCTGACCGGTATAAACAGAACAGCAGACAAGCAACAATTCAAGATCTACATTTTAATGACTGCAGTTTTGACTGTATTTATTTAATTAGCTTTTTTTGTTTTAAATGAAGGGTCTAAATTTAATGATTACTGTGTTGGGGATATTTGTTTGATTTACTTTGTTGATTTACTGCTAATTTTTAACTAAATTTAACACTGTACAAAATGGCAATAAACCAGTTTAGACCATGTTTCATGACTTGCTTGCGCTAATAACTACATGTAGCCCTGCCATGGCATATGGCCCTGCCCTCTATCGGTATTGGCTACCAGCCGATCGCACTGAAAGGTGATCTGCCTCAAAAACGCTGATCGGTCCATCTATAGTTTTTATATGTGGTAAAATATTCATAAATCTTTGTTGCCAACTATTTTGCCTTAAAACGCCCTGCATGTACCTCTTCACCATAAATGGCGAAAAGTATCAAAAAACAGTCACAAAACTCAAGCATCAGACAGTATATCCATAACTATTAGGCTTAATAGCTTCATATGAGGGAGGCATTAAAGAAGCAATATGTAAGATTTATAGTTTAAAACATACCAAAATTTACTAAAATTACCAACAGAATATAGAGAAGTAACTGTTTTAATGGAATCCCAAATATTATTTATCATTTATTATATCATCTCCACTGTGCGGAGCTGACAGAGCACCACACTGTTGCATTTCTGTGTGAAACACTCCCACAACTTTAGATGCACGTGAGCGATAAACATATACCGTAAACATTAATGTAGTGATACACTGGCATATTACCTGTGACGCCTGGTTACCATCTTAGCTATAATAAAGCAGCACTCAGTTTGTAGTATGTAGTATGTATGTGTAGTATGTAGTATTTAAGTAATTTATGTTTTATACCAAAATTGATTGCAATTTTCAACAGAATATAAAGAAATTACTGTTTTGTTGGAATCTCAAAGATGTCTATGTATGTGTTGCATATATATCTACTGAAGCATGAGGTGATAGTAAGTCACTGTACCACTGAGTCAAGTCAGTCCAACATAAGAGAATGAGGAAGTTCACTGTTGGTGTATTCTAACCTCTTCTCAATCATGTCAATGGTGCTGCTCCGGGTTACACCATTTAAAGACAAGCCGCCAATGAAAGGAAGGGTAAGCACAACAATGGCAGAAATTAATGACAAGTATCTGCCAATTACCGTTCTCAGCACGAGACCACTTCCTCAACAACAAGAACTGATATAAATGGAAGCCAAATGATGAGGGACGGTGCGTTTCCACAACTTCCTAGTAGTAACATGTTGCTGCCTATTGCCTGGAGTATGAATTGGACAGGTAACGTGACCTTACACATTGCTCCTTTAAAGTCTTTAGACGTCTGGTTCCTATAACCACCACTGTGAACAATACTGACTCAGAGTTTGTGTAGGACAAACCACTTTGAATGACGTTGTTCACGTCTTTCTGGTGTAACTGTGCAGAGGTTTGATCTGATTTTACATAGTACTTGTAGGTTTTGAGTGGTCGGTATCCACAGGGTGAATCCCACCGAGAGAAACCTGAAGTTCACACTCAACCTCTGTTTTCACGCCTCTTAGGAAAGCAGTGATATTTATAGAGAACCAAATCTGACACCCATTTTGTGCACACGTGCTTCCATATCCATACGTGCATATGTTTGAGTTTCATATGCACACACAATGATACATCCTATTCACATGAACTCATATTAATGTAACATTTTTGCATAAATATGCATACACACAAATGCAAAGTCATGTTTTCCTACACTTCATCAAACACATAAGCATTAATATTCATGTGGGTTCGTGGAGATAAACAGCACATCACTAATTCCTAATGCACAGGAGAGTGGTGGCATGTTTTATGTATATAAATGCGGTGTGTATAGAAGAGGGACTCTCTGTCTCCTTCTCTCTCTCTCTCTCTCTCTCTCTCTCTCTCTCTCTCTCAGTGTACTCTTAATTAAATATAAAGTAATACTCTTCTATTCTATCTATCCTGCATGGCTGTGGTGTAAGCCTTGGGCCAGTCTAAACATTTTAATGCTGAGTCAGATATTTCCACCTTTTAATCTTCTGTTCTTCTTTAATAACTTGCTTTCTCAACGTTGCCCACATTTATTTTGGCATATAAAGAACTCTCATTACCAAAGCCCAAAATCCTATGAATCCTGTGTTGGTAATGCTTTGGGCATACATATCATCTTATAATCTTAAGCATACGCATGTGTAATTGCTCTTAAATAGTTACAGTTAAATGTATAAACAGACTTTATAAAGCAGTAGTATATGATTATAATACCTTATAATGTATGTTCATTTACTAGATAAAAGCTAAAAATAAATTAATCTGTCAAATTCACACTACATATAACAGTGTTTTTGGTAACACTTCCCATGAACCCTGTATTCACAATGCTGTATATACATATGTATATATAAGGCATTATAGAATGTGCATGTAACCTTATAATGCCTGACCTAAGCCTATATGATTGCTTATAGGTACTTTAATTACATGTATTACAACCTATAAGGCAAGACATTATAATTGTATAATGTCAGATTTTTTATAATGCATTATGATTCACTAGCGCTGCTAGTGAATTATAGTCTTACACTGGACGATTAAGAAACAGTTTTCAGGTGACACTACTAAAAGAAACATGTTACACGTGTTAATAATCTTAAAATAATCTGCTAAGATAAGAACAACAGTTAAACAGGTGCTGTCCTGCTGCTGTGTTGATGAAGCTCTACGGGATGTTTGAGCTTCAAGTGCTCGTGTATAGCAATTGTACTGTTGTGATCATCTCCACTGTGCAGAGCTGACCGAGCACCACACTGTTGAGTTTCTGTGTGAAACACTCCCTCAACTTTAGATGCAAAACACACCAAAGTGGCTCAATAATATTTAGATCTGGTGACTGTGCAGGACATGGGAGATGTTCAACTTCACTTTCATGTTCATCAAACCAATCTTTCACCAGTCTGTGTGTATTGGTGCATTGTCATCCTGATACACGGCACCACCTTCAGGATACAACGTTTGAACCATTAGATGCACATGGTCCTCCAGAATGGTTCGGTAGTCCTTGGCAGTGACATGCCCATCTATCACAAGTATTGGGCCAAGGGAATGCCATGATATAGCAGCCCAAACCATCACTGACCCACCCCCATGCTTCACTCTGGGCATGCAACAGTCTGGGTGGTACACTTCTTTGGGGCTTCTCCACACCGTAACTCTCCCGGATGTGAGAAAAACAGTAAAGGTGGTTCATCAGATAACAATACATGTTTCACATTGTCCACAGCCCAAGATTTGTGTTCCTTGCACCATTGAAACCGACAATTGGCATTGGCACGAGTGACCAAAGGTTTGACTATAGCAGCCCGGCCGTGTATATTGACCCTGTGGAGCTCCTGACGGACAGTTCTGGTGGAAACAGGAGAGCTGAGGTGCACATTTAACTCTGCCGTGATTCTGGCAGCCGTGGTTTTATGTTTTTTGGATACAATCTGGGTTAGCACCCCAACATCCCTTTCAGACAGCTTCCTCTTGCGTCCACAGTTAATCCTTTTGGATGTGGTTCGTCCTTCTTGGTGGTATGCTAACATTACCCTGGATACCGTTGATACATCACAAAGTCTTGCTGCCTGGTCACAGATGCACCAGTAAGACGTGCACCAACAATTTGTCCTCTTTTGAACTCTGGTATGTCCCGTAATGTTGTGCACATTGCAATATTTTGAGCTAAACTGTGCTCCTACCTGCTAACTGAACTTCACACTCTGCTCTTACTGGTGCAATTAATGAAGATTTGCCACCAGACTGGTCCAATTTAGCCATGAAACCTCCCACACTAAAACGACAGGTGTTTCAGTTTCATTGTCCAACCCCTGTATGTGTAGTATGAATTTGAGTCATTTATGTTTAGCTAACTGGTAAGGGTTAGATATTATAACCTAACATTATGAAGTCATATGTTCTTTATAAAATGCTGTAACTATACATGTTCGTGCCAGGCATTATTATGCAAGTATTGTGCACGATATATACCACCTTATAATGTGTCATAAATGTCATTTTTTTTATTTGTTCATTTATTTTTACCATTTGCTTTTGTTACAGTCCACAATCAAGCAAACACATGAACGGGAATATGTCTCACACTGCAGTAGACTTTAATCGTTCTTCCAATTAAACAAAGCATTAACAAGCCGTTAGCGCACCTTAGCACTAATTCATAAGAAATAGAATGATTAAATAGCAGACTGTGGACCGACTGACAGATGACGGCCTCCGCTGGCTGGTAGAAGACACCTGTGTCGTTAGCTTAGCTAAGACAGGGTTAATACCGTGAGGAGACTGGAGTTCCAGTAAGGCAGGAGGAACACACACGGAGGGAACTGAGGAAATATTTAGTCATTCACACTCTCTGCCTGTTACGGACCCCACTATCTCTGACAGTTTCAGTCACTCATTCGCCCGCCCGCCCGCTCACCCACCTGCTCTCTCTTAGACTGACAGCGAGACAGAGAGGAACAGACAGAGAGAGGGAGAGAATAGAAGGCGCTGAGAAGGAGCTGGAGATGATTAGTTTGCAGAAGGATAGAGAGAGAGACAGACAGAGAGAGAGATATAGAGATATATAGTAAGTAAGAATGGAAATGTGTGGTAAGAGAAGAGAGACAGAGAAAGGGCAGAGAACTAGAATGGGAGCATAAAGTGAGAGAGAAAGGGAATATGCAGAGAAAGAGATAGAGATGGTAGAGAGAGATACATTTAGTACACTAAGGTAAAGTTCTAGAAAAGAGAATAGAAGGGCTAGAATGAGAAATTGGAGAATATGGAGAGAAAGTTAAAAAGAGAGCGGGAGGAGAGGGACTGAATGGAGGAGAGCAATTGAGAGAGAGAGAGAGAGAGAGACAGAATGAGAAGACATCGAGAGAAAGAGATATAATGAACATGTTTAGACAAAGTAGAGAGGAGGTGGAGAGCGAGAACGTGAAGAGAGAGAAAGAAAAGAGGGGAGAGATAGAATGAAAATATACAGAAAGATAGAGAAGGGGGAGAGAGATTGATAACATACAGAGAGAAAGAAAGAGAGGGGAGAAATAGAATGAAAATATACAGAGAGAGAGAGAGGAGGGGGAGAGAGATTGATAACATACACAGAGAAAGAAAGAGAGGAGGGAGAGAGAATGAAAACATACAGAGAGAGAAAGTAAGAAAGGGAGGGGGTGGAGAGACAGAACAAGATGCTACTGAAGGAGAGAGAGAAGAGGTGGCGAGATAGAAGGAGAACACAGTGAGAGAAAGGAGAAGAGATAGAATAAAAACACATGGAGAGAAAAAGAGGAGGAGGTGGAATGAGAACATACCGCAAGAGTAAGGAGGTAGAGAGATATGAAAACATACACAGAGAGAAAGAGAGATTAAGAACAGAGTGTGAGCGAGAGAGAAAGAATAAAAATAATGTGAAGAGAGTGAAAGAGAGAGGAGAGAGATAGAATAGATATAGAGAAGAAGAGATGTAAGGAGATCACAGAGATAATGAAAATATAGAGAGAGAGAAGGTAAGAATTAGCTCAACAGCTAAGTGCTGAAGATTTACGTATGTAAGAGAGAAGAGTGAGAGTACGAGAAAAGGTAGGCGTGTGGGTGGTGGAGTGGACAGGTGCGGCGTCCAGGCACGTAGGAGTGAGGGATAAATAGAGAAAGTAAGGGAGCAGCCTAAGGGATGGAGGTTTAGGTGTGAAACAGAAGGACGAAGACGTAATTAGTGAAAGTGAGCGCGCATGTAGCACCGCACGTGCGTCTGAGGGTCTTTGTGCCGGTGGGTGTCAACTGGGTCGTGTGTAGCGGCTGCGGTTGCTTTAATGGGTGGTCTGTGATGACACACAGACCACTCCACATTAGCGCTTGCTAACGCTTTAGCATGCCCTGTTTCCTCAGCAGTGGGCCTTAAAGCTGCAGCTTTTACTGCTAGACCTAATTAGGTACATAACAAATGTGTTTGACCTCAACCAGCAAGGTCAACAACACAAACACTCACACTGGTGTCTCTCCCTCTCTCACGTCCACCCTAGCTCTGCCTTTGACACTGGAGAAGAGGGACAAGGGAAGGAGGGGTGGGCAGTGAAGGAGTAGGGCACTGTCTTAGTCTTTAATACAGCAACGACCATAGAGATAGTGATGCTTTGGAAAACATATATATATATATATATATATATATATATATATATATATATATATATATATATATATATATATATATATATATGCGGTGTGCACCCTCAACAACCTCACTCAGTTCCTAATGATCGTTTATGTGGGTGTTTTAATAAGATACTTAAATGGCCTGGGTTTATGTTTTAATACATTTGCTGTCATACAAACTCACAACTCCTTATACGTCTTTCTAGTTTTTATTTAAACTGTTTAGGAGCTTTTAAACTCTCAGCTGATGCAGTGTTTGTAAGTAAGACAGAAGATATCTTCTTCTTATTAGAATCTGATGAGAAGTTTTTATGCTTACTGTTGAGGAACCCTCAGACCTTCCAGGTCTAATGATTTCTGGACACTAAATGATACATATCTGTAATTTATAGTTCATAGAATCATTATTCTGTGCTTACTGTGTTTAAACTTGACAATTTTGTTGTTAAATCTTGAAGCATCCAATCAAATTTCTCTTTGCTTTGGTCCATGCTTTGATTTCCAGTAAATGGGACAGGTTTTGTAAAAAAAAAAAAAAAAACATCATAGAAGACGTCCTATAGATATCCTAAGTACATCTCTACGAATATATGCAAAGTAATGGTCTACGCGGGCTTCAGTCTTAAGCCATAGTGTTTAATAAGAAGATCACTGTAAAACCCCTGCATACACAGTGCAATGTGTTGCCAATGTCAGGTTCCAGAGCTTGTGATACCCTGAGATCATAATAAGTAGTGATATCAACTGAACTTGAATTACAAGTTGAGTTCACAAGACACATAAGCTATGATCTTAATAAAACTTTAATTGTCTTGTGCTCACAAGAAAAAAAAGTTGATCTCAAGAACTTAACACCAGATTTCCTTCACACTGTCTAAATTTTTTACAAATAAACAGACCAGAACAAATAATCTTTTAACATTTTTGAGAAACTAGACTTCGCTCCAACAACAACGAAAAGCCAACATCTGGTTCAATATGGAATAGCTTTTTCAGTGCACCAGCCTTAGTTTAGCGACAGCCCACTATTGGAAAGCCCAGCAGATATAAGAATTATCACAGTGTTATCATAGCAGTGTCTTTTGTGGTTCTTATTCAGCATTATTAGTCTCAAATGAAAGTGTAGCTGTAATAGTCACGACTTGCCATGTGTGCGTACAGTTGTGTTTTGGGGAAAAAAAATATATTTTTTAATTTTCAAGCATTTCCGTCATTTCTTGTAATGACTCAACCCCTACATTAGTATAAGAGAGTGTAATTAAGTAACTGTGAGATAAACAGATTGACTGCTGTGTAGACAGAGAAAGAATTTTCTGTGTACAGAATGTAAGAATTGTAACAATACTGTAACTGCAATAGAATATTTACGGAGTTTACATCGTGCAGTGTTTGTCGTGTAGTGCTGGGAGGAAAGTCCGCTAGCTCCCGGATGGCACTGGAGCAGAACTGGGGATAAGGGCTCCTCACTGCCAGCCTGAACCGTCTAATGAGCCCGGAGCAATGCCACGGCAACCTGTGACAGCCACGGGGATTACATGCTGCCCTATAATTACTGTCTGCAGCCTCTGAGGGACGACTGGCCTCAGCGTTCCTGCTGTGCCACACTGCCCGGGCCTCGTAGTGTCACGCTACTGGCTCGCTCGCTGACTCTGGTGGTTTCACAACAATTTCTGACATTAACATGGATTGTTGTTATTTTTGATAAATATATCGCATCATTATGAATTATAGATAGACTTACGTAATGGATTTACATACAGAATTATGTATGAGGTACATCTGCATTCAATTTGCTCTCTTGATTGGCAGATTTTGTATTCTTTTTGATATCAGACAATCACAGAAAGAGTGACTAAGAAACTGCAACCAAGAGTTGAGTATGCGAGTAGCGAGTAGGAGGAACATGACGGATAGTCACGCAAAGATGTAGCTGAAAAGGAAAATGAAGGTTAATGAATTCACACAAATCATTCAATAAAACTGTGTAGGTTCATTCACTGATTCTCCAGACCAGTGAATGGAGGGATGCTTTGTACTCACTGGTCATGGATAAAGCAGCAAATTCCATATGGAAAAGGTTGAAGTAAATTCTCTTTTTAAGAAGAGTTGTCTGACTTCTTTGCTCCGTCAACTAAACACTTCAATGGAACGGTTAAACGGTTCCTCCTGTATATCTTATCTTATATATATATCTTGTGTATGTTTAGTATATTCCCTTATATAGTTCAGTTATTACTAAATGTATATATTCTAGCTTATTTTTACTTCATTATCATCTATTTATTATGTTTGCACTGTTTTTACTACTATATATAATGCTGCCCTGCTGTAGAGTTGTATCTGAGCCTCACCCCAAGCATCTAAATGCATGTTATGTCCTGACATGATGTGCAAATGACAAATAAACTTGAAACTTGAAACTTTGACAATAAATAAATAGCTCATAGATACAGAGCTAGATAGCCAACACTTCCCAACATGCTCCCTGAACATGTATGCCTAATTTTAATCAGCGTTTGATATGACTACCATTGATGTAGACCATTGGACATTAGATATGGTCTGGCTGGGGACACTAGTTCACTGTTAGTTCAAATTTAGTCGCAGTTATATGAATATATTTTATGTGACAGTATGTGTGATGCTTAAGTATGTTCACTAACAAACAATAGTTAGCTTTAATTATAACTTTTTTACTGCTGAGTATATGTATGTTTGAAGATACAGGAGTGAAAAGATTCATTCATTTTAATATAGCAGAATCTTTAATGCTGGCAAATGTCAGCTATATAGACATTTGGCTAATTGAGAGAACTGAAGAGTAGAGTAGAGAACTGAACCGTTTAACTGGCTAGATAGTGAAACAAATTGATTAACTAGCTGAACCCATTGACAAATTTAGCCTACATTTGATTTTATTCTGGAGGAGTAGAGAAAAATAAATCCCAAATGAACATTAATGCCATTTCTAAGCGTCACAATTCTGGTCCGCCTCCATCGCGAACATCCGTCTCCTCCTGCCCCAGGACCAAAGGGTCGTTCCAGACGTGCTGCCTCAAATAACACAGGAGGGTTCTCATCGGTCATCTTCTCAAAATCAATCACTCAGTTCCCAGGTCATGAGCTCTCGTCCAACTCCCTCGTCGTCGACTGTCTCAGCCTCCTTGTCACGATTAGAGATGGAAGGATCGATCGGCTATGTATCGGTATCGGACGATTTAGAATCAAAATATGTGATCGGCGATTCACTGCATGTGCTGATAGAAAACATGTCGTTCATTTGGCAGTTTTTTACCGTGTGTGACGCATGCTCATCCAGGGCGTTTTTAAAATGTGTAAAATCAGCGTGTCTCGTGGAGAAACCAAGACAAAGACATTTAACTCTACTAATCTGATGCAGCACTGCACACAGCTCAATACAGTGAGTATCAGCAAACAGCAGAGCTAGCACGTGCAGCTAGCGCAAAACAAACAACCCAGAACAGATAATAACTCAGTGCAGACCAGATCTGACTGGTACAAACAGTACAGCAACAATTCAAGATCTGCATTTAATGTTTTAACTGCATTTATTTAATTAGCTTTTTTCATTGTAAATTAAGGGTCTAAATTTAATGACTTTGTTTATTTACTGCTAATTTTGTTAAAAAATATTATGCTGTTTTATGAGCTCATTAAAAATAGTAATAAACCAAGTTCGACCATGTTTCATGACTTATTGGCGCTAATAACTACATGTAGCCCTGCCGTGGCATATAGCCCCGCCCTTGATCGGGATCGGCTATCTGCTGATCGCACTGAAAGGTGATCGGCGATCGGAATCGACCTCAAAAACGCTGATCAGTCCATCTCTAGTCACGATTCCGGTCTCTCCATCCACCTTGGTCTCTCCGCTCCATGACGTCACCATCCGCTCCATGACGTCACCATCACATGCCCCTCGCTGGCCATTCCCATAACTTCATCCCTGTAGTTGTAACCATCATCACCTGCAGTTCATGCAGTTCATTTACTGAGCTGTGTATATATACTACCCTGTACATCTTGACTCTTGCCGATGTATTACATAACATACTGAGTGTTTGTCCTGGTCTCCTGTTTTCTCTATTGCTTTGTTTTCTGGTTTTGTGATTCTTGTCTTGCCTGTTTGTTATAGTTACTTGGTTAGTTTGTTTCTGGGTTTTGACCAATTCCCTTTGGTTACGTTTGCTGTGTTCTCCTCGCCTCTGTTCCTGCCTGTCTGCATTGGTTTAGACTTTGACTGTGTAAATAAACCCAACCTGCCTTCTAGCTATATCAGTCCTAACATCGTTATGAGGAGGAGAGTCCGTCCTTCCAGCTCCAGGCAGATGTTGCCTAGAGTTCGTGCCCCCCATACTACCATTAAATGATGAAGGCACATTCCAAACTCACACATAACCACAGATTTAATAGAAATAGTCAATAGAAAACATATTTATTTTCTGTAGCCCAAAAGTCGAGCTGAGGAGTAGAGCTGGCTCGAGTTCACGCTGCCGCTAAAGAAAAGGATACTAAGAAACCTTCTTGTAAACATTTAAATATTCTTCTTGATAATTCTTCTTGATAATATCATTTAAAGCCATATATTAAACAGACACGATTGCCTTAAGGCTTGACAAGACACACTGTATTTAAAGAAGGGAAGAACATTCGCTATTGGAGCTGTGGGCCTTGACTACTTGTCCTTGTGTCGCTTTCCACTGCTGTTGAGTTGTGATAAAGAATCTGAATTATTGATCAGTTTTTAATGGAAATGTCTGTCCTACTCCTTTACGCAAATGCACCATGCACTTATAAATACTCAGTACAGTAACCGTGAATAATGTGCGTAGTACATTAAATGCTGAATGTCATTTGTCTGTGACTGGGGAGAATGAATGGAAATCATGAAGCCTTATATAAAAAATGAATTCAGTTCTTCACTTGCCATGAATATTAACGACAGATAGTACATCCATATGTGTATGAGACAAATCAGGAACTTTTCTGGACAAATTACCCAAATATTGGGACATTGATGAAGTCATTATTTTAGCTACAGCACATTGGACAACAAATTGGAGCTGGATGTACACAATATAATATCTTAACGATCGGCTAGTAGCTTTAATTTGAGGATAATTTGAGAAACATCCAAATCAGGTAAAACAGGGACTCACTTCCAGTCCAGAAAACTGACTTTGCCAGTGCATTAGAATTGATAAAGGCATAAACATTAAATGTAGCCAAAGCAACTCTTTGGGAGATTTTGAAGAGAAAGAATGCACTGGTGAGCTCAGCAACACCAAAAGGCCCAACACAACTGTGGTGGAAGACAATAAGTGCTTACCTGGTGAAAAAGAAAACCATCCACAACAGTTGTGAGGTTAAAGAACACACTCCAGGAGGTAGGCATGTCTGTGTGAACAATCATCAACGAAGAGAAGGTTTCACTAGAGTCAAAACAGATGATTAACTACAAGATGCAAACCATTGGTGTGCATGGAGACCAGAGTTCGAGCCCAAAATCATCTTAAACACAACAGCTGTACATTTTATGTACATTTTATCTGATAGAGAAAGAAAATAAGAGCTTATCATCCATATAATATTTTAAGCATGGCGGAGGGTGGTGTGCACATGAATAGCTTCCAATGGAACCGGTCCCCTTGTATTTATTGACGTGACTGCTGAAAAGCTGAATTTCTGAATTCTTTGTTTTGTATTGGGCTGCATTAGAAGAACGTGGCCAATATGTGGCAAATATTTATGGTTCTGGATTACAGTTTATTTGGTAATTATTATTAAAACAAGACCTTTTTATTTTTTGTCTGTGCAGTCAGGCCAAAAGGTGCTTTCCAAACAGATCAACACCAGAGAGCCGGCGAAAGGTATGCTGATGTCCTACACCATCATGGACCTGCGGATCCCTTTGTCCTACGAGGTAGGGCTCACGCCCATCACCACCTTTGGCACTGGAGACATCGTCACTCGGACTATCCAATACTCTGAACGTAAGTAATTTTGACTTTATTTGACCTTACGATTGTGGCTGAAGCAAAACAACTCCCAACAACAAAACAAGTGCTATTCACAACTGCTATCTCTAACTAGACCAGGGATCGACAACATGTGCCTCCGAAAACACATGCTCCTCTTTGGCTGCCCCCTTGTGGCTCCACAGCAGAATTAGCAGTAAAACAAAAAATAATTTGCCGTAAAACAAAACTTTGCTAACAATAAATGGTCCTAAATGCTGGAATTTATGGATAACTGCCTTTGACCTTTAACCCTGAAGATTGCTGCATTATAACACAGAGAACAGTCTCACCTAACTAGTAGCTATACATTGTAGCATTTGCTGCTATTAAACACCACTTTTGCACTGTAGGCTTTATTAATATCTAGTTGCCTCAAACATGGAAGAAATATGTTAACAGAAGGCTGTTTGGCTGTCAACTTTTGGACTCTGATATCCCTGAACTCCACATAACAGTGAAAAAAGGCTTCACAAAAAAGTGCTTAAAGAAATTAACCATAGAACAAATAATAATAATAATAATAATAATAATAATAATAATAATACATTTCCTTGTTTCAGTATTACATAACATTCTATATTTTATATGTATAAGACATTAGCACACACTGAGACATATTTACAGTTAAGGTGTCAAAATGTTACACCAATATTGCAGGCGAAAACTGTTGTGGCTCCCAAGGTGGTTTGATTTTGGTTGAACAGGGCAAAATGGCTCTTCCTATCATCTGAGTTGTCGGCCCCTCTACTAGACAACGCTAGAGCATTTTGTTCTTATATCATTAATGCCTATACAGTTTCAGTTCAAAATTTGAAGCAGTGTATGCTGTTTCTTATCTTAAAGACATTCTGATCCAAAGTCTTTCACCATCTTTGGTTTATGTGTACCTTCTTTGGATATGTGAGAAAAGATCTCAAGTGGCTCCCCAAGAAGCTGCTGGAGGAAAAACCAAGAATGAGCAAAGCTGCATTAAGGCAAAGTGGGGCTACTTTGAAAAACCTAAAATAAAAGATACACAATATGGTTAAAAGTATGCGGACACACTTGCTAATTATTGAGTTTAGACCTTACTGTCAGGTGGTGTGCTGGAGAACACTAAATACTAAAATTCATAATGCCAACATGGAGCCCCTTAGTTCTAGTGTATGCCACAGCATATAAAGATATATTAGACAATGTTATGCTTCTTTGTGGCAGCAGTTTTGGGGTTTGACTAGTTTGGTGAGGAGGAACTCCAGTGGCCTGCACAGAGCCCTGACCTCAACCGCACTGAGCACCTTTGGGATGAACTGGAACATTAAGTGTGAGCCTTCTTATCCTACATCAGGGACTGACCTCACAAATGCTTCTTCTACTAAATGGGTAGAAGTCCTCAGAAACACTCTTAAAAACATTGTGGATAGTCTCCACAGAACAATGTGGGCTGTCATGGTGGGATTTTCATATTAATGTCCCTGATTTTGGAGTTGAATTTCCAACAAGATCTATATTTAAGCTTGGTGGAGCTCGTGTGTCCACACACTTTTGGCTACGTAGTGTAGCAAAAATGAATAGTAGGCGTGTCCAAACTTTTTATTTGTACTGTATGTCTTAAGCACTTTCGTCACAGTGTTTGTAAATACGGATGGAGCTTAGCCTATTTTCCCCATATTTCCTGAACATGATCCCACTTCATTAGTTCCGAACATTAGCAGCCAAGCATGGAGCTCTTGTAAGCAACAGTGGGGGAAAATGTGCTGAAGTTAATGGCATGCAATTTGTTACTGTACAATATGGATGCCTCTGAATTGCTCCTCGGGGCTCCTGTTAAATATGCTAGTGAGAGAAAGCCATGTTTCTCTTCCCTTAAACATGCTCAGAGATTAAAACTCTGCTTTACCTCCTCGTTTCACTTAAAAACAAGCCCTGGACTTTCGCATGCTGGAGTGGACATTTCCTAAGGGACTTCTTCCGTCACTATCTTGACAAGAACAGATAAGGCTGATGATTATAGGACAGTTCTGCTAAGGAGGCTTTACTGTCATGGCTGTTTTTTTTTGTGGAGAGGATGGCAGGAACATGGGGTACACCCTTATCCAGACATGGTCTTCACCTTTTTCCGGAACCACAGACCAAAAGGGAATCAGTTGGTGAACGCAGGGGTTAAAGTCCATACTCTGCTGCAGGCTACTGGTCTACGCTGATGTATGATCAGCTCCCTTCTAACCAAACCTCACTCTTAAATGAGTAATAAATAGAAATTTCCATTAAAACTTCATGAAATATTTAGAAGGAAATGAAGAATTTTGAAGATGGTGGGTGGTGAACGTTATGTAGTGGTGTGAGCACAGGATTATGATGATATCGAATGGGTTTATGTAGGTGAAAGGTGGAGCATGCTGTTATTTTTTTATCTGGTGGAAGCCATGCCGTCAAGTGTGATGTTCTTATGAAAGAGTGTCTCTGTTTTAAATGAGATGACTGTACTGCCCAGCATGCTTTTATCTTCCTTCAGTATTTTTCTCACTGGCCAAAACTACCATAGCGTGCCGCTTTAACACTGAGAGGTCGCTGTCCGTAACAAAATCATGGCGTAATTCTATTTAAAGCATTTCTTAGTCAGAGCTAATTAAAACCAGTGCAGAAATTCTTTGGAAATCATAGACACATAACTGACTATGAGTATAAACTGTGATGCATATCAAAGTGCAATGAATATTATAGTAGTATCCAGGGTTACCGTTCACACATAAGCACCAAAGCCACCCAGAACTCCAGCCCAAGCCTTCTGAGCCACACTGGTGTAAAGTATAGGTTAAGTACCATAGATGAGTGAAAGAGTGGCAGTGTATGCTGTACATAATTAACAAAGAGCCCGTCTGAGGTGGCTCAGTGTCCGATGATTGCTGTTGCTAAGAACAAGCTCCTGTTCGTTCCTTACTGCCACGGAGCTGAATGAGTCTCTTGCTGAAGGTGCTCCGTTGTCTGATCAGTAGATTGTGAAGGGGATGTGAGTCATAGTCCATAATAGTATCCAGTTTGTTGAGCATCCTCCTTTCCACCACCACCACCTCAAAGCCATCCAGTTTTAATGTTAATATAAAATTCTTCTAAAATCATAGATCTGAGCAGTAGTCACAGCAACAGATAAAACAAGTATAATAGCACTTTTTGAAGGCCAATTGTGTCACGACAGTGTAACTAGACTGTCCAGTTTCAATGGTTCCTTAATGCGGCAGAGAAATGCGTCCCTCTTTTTAATGGCAGTGAAGGATCCAAGGGGTGAATCCTTTGCCAGATGACAAACCCAGAGGTTCATAGCGTGCTGGGGAGAATGTAGCCCCTGAATTAAGACACAGCTTCAATAAAGAGTCCAGACACAGCTTCTATAAAGAGTTCTGACACAGCTTCTATAAAGAGTCCTGACACAGCTTCAATAAAGAGTCCTGACATAGTTTCAATAGAGTCCTGACACAGCTTCTATAAAAAGTCCTGACACAGCTTCAATAAAGAGTCCTGACACAGAGCTTCTATAAAGAGTCCTGATACAGCTTCAAAAGAGTCCTGACATAGCTTCAATAGAGTACTGACACAGCTTCAATAGAGAGTCCTGACACAGCTTCAATAGGGTCCTGACATAGCTTCAATAGAGTCCTGACACAGCTTCTATAGAGTCCTGATACAGCTTCAATAGAGAGTCCTGACAAAGCTTAAATAAAGAGTACTGACACAGCTTCAATAGAGAGTCCTGATACAGCTTCTATAGAGAGTCCTGACACAGCTTCAGTAGAGAGTCCTGACACAGCTTCAATGAAAAGACCTGGCACAGCTTCAGTAGAGTCCTGACACAGCTTTAATAAAGAGTCCTGACACAGCTTTAATAAAAAGTCCTGACACAGCTTCAATAGAGAGTCCTGCCACAGCTTTAATAAAGAGTCCTGACACAGCTTCTATGAAGAGTCCTGACACAGCTTCAATAGAGAGTCCTGACACAGCTTTAATAGAGTCCTGACATAGCTTCAATAGAGTACTGACACAGCTTCTATAGAGAGTCCTGACACAGCTTCAATAGAGAGTCCTGACACAGCTTCAATAAAGAGTCAGAGTCCTGACACAGCTTCAATAGAGAGTCCTGACACAGCTTCAATAGAGAGTCCTGACACAGCTTTAATAGAGTCCTGACATAGCTTCAATAGAGTACTGACACAGCTTCTATAGAGAGTCCTGACACAGCTTCAATAGAGTCCTGACACAGCTTCAATAAAGAGTCCTGACACAGCTTTAATAAAGAGTCCTGACACAGCTTCAATAAAGAGTCCTGACATAGCTTCAATAGAGAGTCCTGACACAGCTTCTATAGAGAGTCCTGACACAGCTTCAATAGAGTCCTGACACAGCTTCAATAAAGATTCCTGACACAGCTTCAATAAAGAGTCCTGACACAGCTTCAATAAAAAGTCCTGACACAGCTTCAATAAAGAGTCCTGACACAGAGCTTCCGCTGCTGTGTTCCATTTCTAACAATTACCTAAAACAGGTTAGGGCTCCCCATGTGTTTGTCACTGACAGTCTGATGATTTCTAAGAAGCGAAAAAACACGTCCATAGTTGATTTTTATTTATTAGAATCATTAGCTTGTATTTATTTACATTGTTACCTTTCGGTTGGGAATGAAAGGGTTAAAGGTGATTCTCCAGTTAGGTTTTTGTTTCTATGGTATCTAAATACATACAACCAAGTTAGGGCTTCCTTTGGTTTGCATGAACAGAAGGCTTTAGACAATTTATTGCCTACACAGTTATAAGCAGACCGTGTAGCTATCCAATTATGTTTTGATTTAAAATAGATGGGACCAGTAAAAACAGTTACATCACGAATTGTGAGAACAAGCAGTTATCCAAGGAAGATTCAGTCAGGTTTTATAAATCTCTATGCTAGGGCTCTCAAACTTCAGTTTAATATAGAAGGGTTAAGAACACCAGTACACCACTATTAACACAGCGCTAAAATACCATTACAAATCCCATAGGGGGACTAGCAGAATGTGTATGGGGTGTATAGGTGAATTTTTTTCTTTTTTTTTTTTTTTTACATGAGCTTTGATATTTATGGCCTGAAATTCAAATGTTTAATGTGCCAGATATGTTTGTCTAACTTAGAACAGGTAAGAAATTAGCATACTGCATATTAACTCACTATTAGAAATGAGCTTTATCAGAGGTGTTGGGTCTGGTTTTGACATTTATGTCTTGAACTAAAGACCTACTCTCGTTTAGAGCTGAGTGGCCTATATTCAAAGCATCATTTTGAATGTGTTGAGGATGTTTTTTTTCTTATTGTTTTTTCTTTGTTGTTCTTTTTGCAGCTTACACTTATCCACGACCTTCAGGTAAGATGGATCATGTTCTCCTTCTCGTGCCTGTTGTTATGCCCCCCCCTCTTTTTTTCTTTCTCTCTCTTTGCACTGCTCCCTCAGCTTTCCAGTTCGGTTCAATTAAATTCAACACGGCTCCACTGGCAGCCAGCTCCGAGAGCCTTGCCAAAGTGCTACAATTAAAAAAACATAGATTAAAACAGATCGGAGGACAGCGGAGCAAATTGAAGAGGTGGGACGTGGCGTGGTGGGACGTGAATTGTCGTGGTGGATTATTTTGAACCCCCGGCGCGAGAATAATCCTGTTTTTCTTTCTTTTTTTTGTAAAAAATGGGGCCCAAACAGCTGCAGAAGGCATGAATGCGAAAGCCCCGAGTAATTAGTCGCAGTATCATGAGTCATTGGCTCATGCCTGGCAGTCTTTCTTAATGTTCAAATAGGCAAAGGATATTTAAGGGCCTGGAAAATGGGCGAGTGGAAATTGTGGCTTCTCCTGGATGTAACAGACACGAACCAGAGGAAGCCTTTTACACATGCTAATCAAGTTTAATGCTGTGTGTAAGTGAGGAATATAAAAGAAGAAAATGGATATCATATCTCTTTCTCATTGCTGTTCTGTCTCCTTTCAGTCTGCCTTTCCTTTCTATTTCCTGCCTCTCCTCACTCTTCCCGCAACGCCCCAGGCCACGCACACTTTTTTTTTTTTGGTTTTAATTCTCACATGCGCCCATATTTAGAGATTAGCACCTTCATTCCCTTCCCCTCTCTCACTCGCTCTCCCTCTCTTTGTCTTTCTCTTGCTCACTCACAGATCATGTGTGTGGCTTTGAGGATGTGCGGATATGCGGCTTCTATCAGGACCGCAGCGAAGTGTTCGATTGGACCAGACAGAACCATCTGAGTCAAAACCCCAAACGCTCCGTCAACACCGGCCCTGATACGGATAGGAGTGGGACGAAAGAAGGTACATATATTAAAAGAGAAAGCATTTATTAGAAGGTTGCACAGAAGCCTCAATATAAATATAATAGCATTGTTTTTTTTCCAAAAGTAAAGTGACCACACTTCTTTTTTAGAGACTCCTGTCCACCTCCAGTCTTAGAAATTAGTACTCTTCATTCAGATGTCCAGGTTCAGTTTATTCTATCTCAAAACGTGAAGGTGTTATGGTGACAGTTTTGGTGGACCACCAGTTCAAAATGATCAGTCTTTTAATAATTTTCTCTTTCCAGTTTTGGAACTTAAAGGCAGCTAAGTCAGTCACTTCTCCAGACACAGCTTGTGTTGGGAGGTTACAGCTGTACATGGGTGGGTTTAAGTTCAGATGGATGGAAAAGTAAAATAGCAGCAGACTGGACCAACTTTAAGAGTGGACAAATCAAATACTGATAGATTTGATATTAGATTTAGTATTAAATACCTGGTACTTATTGGCCATTTAGCCAAACAAATGCGTGGTATATGGTTTTTCCTGTTTATTTGGTACACCTACGTTGTATCTACTCCCCCTTTTTATTAAAAAACACCTACCATATTGGTGTGCTTTGCAAGTGTACAGTTATTGACTGTAGCCCATCTGTTGCTGCGTAATTTATCTGTCCCACTTTACCCTGTTTATCAAAGGGAACGCTCACACATTGTCAGCAGGGTTTTTATTTAGTTAGTATTATTGTTTGTGGTGTGTTTGTAATTTGTTGTGTTTGTAACTACAGTACAACTTTCAGTAACTTTCAGGTGTTTTTTCTATAATTGACAAAAAAGTGGCTGATTTTGTGTCCTGGTAGCAGAGTGTGGCTAGGCCGTGAATCAGGGACTTAATTCTGACTAGGCTAGGAGCCAGGGACTTATATCATAAAAGTTTAGTCTGATTAGGGCATGAACGCAGGACATCATAACATAATGGCTAAGTCTGGCTAGGCCGTAAAACAGGAACCTTGCACCATGATAGTTAAGTCTGACTAGGCTATGAACCAGGGACTTATACCATAAAAGTTAAGTCTGACTAGGCTATGAACCAGGGACTTATACCATAAAAATTAAGTCTGATTAAGCCATGGACCTGGGACATAATAACATAACGGCTAAGTCTGGCTAGGCCGTAAACCAGGAACTTTGCACCATGACAGTTAAGTCTGACTAGGCCATGAGCCAGGGACTTTGCACCATGACAGTTAAGTCTGACTAGGCCATAAGCCAGAGACTTTGCACCATGATAGTTAAGTCTGACTAGGCCATGAGCCAGGAACTTTGCACCATGACAGTTAAGTCTGACTAGGCCATGAGCCAGGAACTTTGCACCATGACAGTTAAGTCTGACTAGGCCATGAGCCAGGAACTTTGCACCCTGACACTTAAGTTTGGCTAGACTATGAAACAGGGATTTATACCATGAAAGTTAAGTCAGATTAGGCCGTGAACCTGGGACATCATAACATGACGGCTAAGTCTGGCTAGGCTGTGAGTAAATACTTTGCACCATGATAGTTTTGTCAGACTGGGCCATTAACCAAGGACTTTCCACCACGCCAGTTAAGTCTAACTTAACCAGGGAATTTGCATAATGACTAGACTGCAAACCAGAGATTTCAGTCTGCAGCAGTAGAGATGTTCAGTTTCACAAAGCTGTGAACATCACATTAGCGGAGTTTGCCTGGGTGGTGAGCTGAAATACTTTCAATGCTACAGTGGAATTGGACTGGGCCACGAGCCCAGGACTTTGCATTGTGATAGCGGAGTTTGACTAGGCTGCGAGCCTGGAAATTCGAATGGTGACAGTAAAGTTTAAGTAGGCCACAAGCCAGAGATATCACACCGTGGCATCGGAGTCTGACTAGGCCGCTAGCTGGGACACTGAGTTTCTCTCCATACCAGCTGACCAACTGTGTTCGTGTATGTTTTGTTCGCCATTATTTAGACTTGTAAAGGGTCCTTGAGTTAATCTTGTGTATTAACCAACTACCCGTTTTTTCTTCTGATGAGAAAAGCAAAGAATATAGACAGAATGTAGCCTCCAAGTCTATTCAGCATGCCGTTTGATGCTCTAATTGTACTGCTTTCATGTGCCTCTCTAACCGCCTCTGCCTCTATTACAGGTTATTACATGTACATAGAGACTTCACGCCCACGACAGAAAGGAGACAGAGCTCGCCTCCTGTCGCCGCTGTATAACGTCACGGCAGTCAGAGGCCCCGCCGGCTCCAGCAGAGTGCCACACTGCATCTCCTTCTTCTACCATATGAAGGGCAAACACATCGGTCAGTCACATACCACCATTACACACACAGAGAGCGAGAGTGAGAGAGAGAAAGAGAGAGAGAGAGAGAGAGAGAGAGAGGAAGATATTTTAAGTATAAAAAACCTGGAGCTGTAACCTAAAGTGACATCTGTCTGCTCCCACTGTTCTAAAGCAGCTAGGCGTGTACACTCTGTGTGCATTAAGGGCAGATAGCGGCGCCTCCTCTTCAGAACCAGCGCGTCTGTGGGTGGGCTCTTGGCTTAATTTGAGTCACATCCCATAGGACTGGGTTCTGTAACATATTCTAGTCTGACAGCATATTTTCTGGGAAGACTCACAATTATCCTCGTCCTGTATGTAAGTGCTTGCAATGTAGTGAGGATAAAAGCTTTAATATGTAGACTTAGTTGAATATTCACTCCCTTGATGTAAAAATATGTACACGTCCTCTAACTGGAGCACACTCCTGCACTTTATTTTAAATGCCTAATTACCATAAAAAGGGCAAACACATCGGTCAGAAAGTGCGAGAGAGAGAGAGAGAGAGATAAGGACGAAGTTATTTTGAGTACAAAAAACCCGGAGCTGTAACTTAAAGTGACATCTGTCTGCTCCCACTGTTCTAAAGCAGCTAGGAGTGGATGTGTGTTATTGTCTTTTGCTATTTGGCACCTTCCCAGAGTGGAGGCCATACCGGAGGAGGACATCTGTCACACATCTGCCACACTAACGTCGCTCCTGCTACCCACAAGAGATGAAAACATGCACACACAAACACTCCGACACGCGCGCCGCCACAGTCAGGGGGGCCTGGCACAAAAGTGGGAAGAGTGTTTGTCACTATTGCAATCTCCGCCTCCTCTCGTGTCTGTCAACTCATCAGCCGCCTCTGTTCCCTCTCAGCAAGTTCCATCACACTGACTGAGCGCGTGTACACTCGGTGTGTATTAAGGGCAGATAGCGGCGCCTCCTCTTCAGAACCAGCGTGTCTGTGGGTGGGCTCTTGGCTTAATTTGAGTCACAACACATTGGACCCTGTTCTGTGAAATATTCTAGTCTGACAGCGTGTTTTTTGGGAGGACTCACAATTACTTTTTGCAGTGTTTTTGCAGGAACGATGATAAAAGCTCAAAATGTTGGCTCGGGTTGACTGTTCACCCCTAGTAATACGTACACGTCCTCTGAAGGCAGCACACGTCTGCACTGGTTTATTGCTTATTTACTCTTTATTTGCTGAGCTTAACATATCTGGGGGGAAATGTGGCTTGGGCAAAAGTTGTGATACATTTTATACTTACGTTAAACTCAGTAAATGAGTAATAACTACATTTCCACACTTAGAAATTCAACTAACTGTATAATTTAACTGAGGATTTACAAGTCATGCAGTAGACACACTGCTGGATTCTAGAGTGGGATGTACGCACTGTATCTCACTGTCCTGCTGTGCACTTGTTGTGTACATGTTGTGTAGTTCCAATTAAATTAGCTTGATTCATATTAGGGCTGGGCGATGTATCGAGTTTTTAAGAAATATCGAAATATCGATATATTTTTATATGAGATATAAGATGAGACAATATCGTTTATATCGATATAGTCTGTGTTACGCTGCAATTGTACCTGTAGATCCACCAGTCCGCCCAGTTTGTCTCAACTTTACACTGCCTCGCCTCTCTCCCTCACAAAACTCCCCCAACCCCAGCGACAAGATGGAGATGGTTAAATACACAAAAGAAGCTATCGAAGAGGATCTGGTTAGTAAAACAAAAATCAATGCCTGCTCGAAAGTAGGGCTGGGTATCGCAATTTGAAAAAAAATAAATAAATTGGTGTGTGTTTTCAGTTCTTTGCGTACAACGCAAAATAAAAAAATGTTAAAAAATGCGACGTGACACGCAGTAACGTGGGGAGTGCGCACACACAGCTTGTTAAACATGTCAAAGCTTTCGAAAGTTTGGCTCTACTTCGAAAGAGTCTTAGAGCAGCAAATGCTTCAGGATAGTGGCTAAAGGAACAGCAGTACGGCACTGCTAGAGACGCTAGAATCTGGGCTAAATACGCTAAACAGCTGTTTCCAGTGAAATAAATATCATCAGGCAGGTTAACAGTTCACTGAGCTGCTTTCTTGCTTTGCGAGAGAAACTAACACTCTTACTGACGTCTGTTAGCGCACAAGAGCAGTTACGATTCAGCTAATGTTAGCACAATACCAGCACGAATTAGCTAGCTAGCTAGCGACATGGCTAACTTTCAGTCAGTGTATGAATATACCTGTAACGTTGTTAGGCTTTGCTCATGTTCTGTAAGTTTGACATTAACTAACAGTTACTTGCATATCTATTTCACAGAGAAGCAGCTCCTTTCACTGGGGTTAGAGACTCTTATGGGGACTGGGGAAGGGAATGAATGCCACAGAGAAGTAACCAGATATATTGTTAAAGGATTGCATAGTTTTATAGTTTAAGCATAAGTAATGCTAATGTTTTGTTCTTAATAAAGAAGCACAAAGATGTTCATTGTTTGAACAAGATCCAAATAAAAAGATAAAAAATAAAAAGGTAGCCTCTTATGGTGACAGTATAAGTCTGAGATTACTTATTTTTTCTGCTAAATACATACATACATTTTTGTATAAAAATTTTTCAAGTGCCTGTGGGACAGTTGGGACGTGTAGCTTTGACGCAGAGGTGCCTAGTTATCTCCTTATGGGAAGAAAAAATATTGAGATACATATTGTATATCGCCATTCACCTAAAAATATTGAGATATTAATTTTGATCCATATCGCCCAGCCCTAGTTTATATGCATACATTAGGTCCACTTGAATGCACCAGCTTGGAGTGGGCGCTGACAGTTGCGCATGCTTTGCTGTGGCAGATAAACAGCAAAAACAAGTGAAGTCAAATGAATGAGATCCACGGAATAAAGAATCAAAGAACGTCTTGTTGTGCAATTACATGCCAGAATAGTAACACACAAATGACTTTCATTTTTAAAGAATAACATCACTGAGATGACCTTTGAGGCAAAATGTTTATGGTTTCCTTTAAATGCAGTGTGGCTGCATAGTCTCTATAGTCTAGAGCATGAATTTGATGCAAACAGTAGATCTAGATAATGTTCACCCACGCAATCCATAGAGCACACACTGTAGTAGCCCTACAGATAACTGTATTAGCCTTACAGTATGAAAGAAATAGAAAAAACAGCTTACATACACTTAGATAGCAGTGGCAGCAGCAGTTCTAGTGATTTACACTGAATATTAAACAATGTAAAAGCGTTAACACTAACCCAGCCATGCAAGTACAGTTCACCATCATTATATAGTTGCTTGATTTGTTTGTAATAGCCGATCTCTTGTATGGCTGTGCTTTAGGACCTTGTTGCTGGCGAAGGTGGTACATTGGTGTGGACACAAAGAACATTTGACAGATTTATCTATTCGAGGTCCTAGACATAAGCACAAAGTACAAAACTGTAAGAGATCAGGACATTTGTATGCCATGAGTTTGCTTTCATATAGATGCTGGTATAAGGTGGAAGGTGGAAAGATATCCAGCCACTGTAAGCTACATACAGTGTACAGTAAGCTGTTTAGCTGTACACAGGTAGGTTAAGGTAGTGTTACAGTTTATATGTACACAGGTAGGTGAAGGTAGTGTTACAGTTTACCTGTACACAGGTAGGTGAAGGTAGTGTTAGAGTTTATATGTACACAGGTATGTGAAGGTAGTGTTACAGTTTACCTGTACACAGGTAGGTGAAGGTAGTGTTACAGTTTACCTGTACACAGGTAGGTAAAGGTAGTGGTACAGTTTACATGTACACAGGTAGGTGAAGGTAGTGTTACAGTTTATATGTACACAGGTTGGTGAAGGTAGTGTTACAGTTGATATGTACACAGGTAGGTGATGGTAGTGTTACAGTTTAGCTGTACACAGGTAGGTGAAGGTAGTGTTACAGTTTATATGTACACAGGTGGGTGAAGGTAGTGTTACAGTTTACCTGTACACAGGTAGGTGAAGGTAGTGTTACAGTTTACCTGTACACAGGTAGGTGAAGGTAGTGTTACAGTTTATATGTACACAGGTGCGAGAAGGTAGTGCTACAGTTTACCTGTACACAGGTAGGTGCAGGTAGTGTTATAGGAGTCTTGCGCAAGGGCTCTTATCGGTATACTGGTGGTTACTGGTGGGGAATTGAACCCCAGTCTACAGCATAAAAGGCAGCATTGTAACACACTGCACTATACCAACCACTGCCTGGTCACCTAGGGGAATCAATCCCTGGCCCTTGTAGCTCTGAGGTGATGGTGCTACACACTACACGACTGCCGGGCGTAGTTAATTATTTATGGAGGTATGGTAATGTAGTCTGTACATGATTTGAATAGCCAATTTGGACAGCAGAACGGATCTGCGTAATGTCCATACATTACCAACACAATTTGACTGTAGACCAGGGATTTCCTTTCAGTGTGGTGTGAGCCTGCTGTCATGAACTTGAAGATTAAGGTACAAGTAAAAGTAATCCAACTCCTGCAAAGTTTCCATTTTAGGTCTGGCTCTTGATATACCTCATATGCTATTCTGTCGGCCACAAGGAAAACAAAACAATAACAGGGCAGTGTTTGTTATTGTTTTTGTTATATCGTATTTAATTTAATGATTTTTCTCGAACAGATTTTGCTTTTATGTAAATTCACTGCAAAAACCCTGACTAGTGGCTTTTCGTCTTCAAGCAGACCTTCACCCCTTGGTGGAAAGTAACAGTATGTTCAGTTCCAGTGCGTAGTGCTTAAACTGGCTCTAATTAGACTCCATAGGAGGCGTTTCAGTGGGGTTCTGAGGGCGTATGGTCACGCTGCCTGCAAAACATTCGCTCTGCCAACTAGCAGGTCACAAATGAAGAACTGGGAGTTTTGAGAGCGAAGTAGAAAGTCGTATACGCGCATGTGTGCGCGTCCTGGTAGGGTCAAGTAAGATCAGCAACTGATTTACGGGGACTGGGGATGCTATCAGTCATTTTGTTAACTCTTCATCACTCAGTGCTCCATCAGACCACTAGATCCACTGAGTAGATCTTCCATCCACGTCAACACGCATGCAGAGGGGCTGATTTATGATGCCTCTGATGTCTGAAACTTGGAGCTGAGTATGCTGCTGATATAGCAACACTCTTGTAGCTCCACTTTTTTATATAATTTGAAAATACCGGGTGTGTCTCAAAACCTAGTGAGGGTCTACATAGACAGCATTTTATATCATAGTATGCGCTCCCAGCATGTAGACTGTTTCGATTCTTACATATCTTACACATAGTGTCTACTGAGGCACCTTATTTTGCCCTGTTTTTAAGGAAGTATTGAACGCTTCCTCAGTTGCTAAGACAATCCCATGATTCAACGCAGGCAGAACTTTTTTTCCAACATGGTAGACAAAAGCGGAGCTACGAGCAGATAAGTCATCTTCAAATGTAAGTTATTTTGATTCTCTCTGGTGTTTCTTGTCATATAATCACACAAAACTCTGTAACGAGTCGTTGACCATTTTGCCGTTTTATACTTGAGCCATTAGCATTTACGCTAGCAGATTTTTAAGCCTCTGGCTATTGTTTTGGACAGCCAGTTGGTAGCTTAGCAACTAGCTAAAACACCGGTTGCATGCTACAGTGGGCGGGAACAAGCCGTGACGCAGTCTCTCTCTAACTAGAGCGTCTCAGTAATCTGTTTTATGAGGAGAGATGTCAGACAGAACTACTGCTGCCTACTTAAACAGCTGCCTACCTAGACAACCTACTTAGACACTCACTAGGTTTTGAGACAGACCCACCATCTTTATGTCAGAAGTTAAACTTTTAAGTAGATTAAATCTTTGTTACATTGACTTTCATTGAAAATTAAGAGTGTTTTGCTTTATTTTGTAGAGCTTGTAGAGAGTTTTGGTATGAAAGTGAGAATATGCATGTACTGCATGAATCTGAAATGCAGTAATGCCATTGACTGTGTACAACACAAGCTTCTTTTTTAACCCTTATATGTTGCAATTATTATAGACAATGAAAAAGTGGGTTGTTGCCTATTTTTCTCTCATAGATCATTGAAACAACTGATTTTACACATTCAAAACCTTCAATCTAATCCAAACAATGTAAACATTTTGTATTTGTAAATATTTTGTAAGAGTTTTATTATGATTTATAATAATAATAATCTTTATTTGTAGAGCACTTTTCATGTCAGTGGCAACTTAAAGTACATCACAGACATTTATGAATAACAACAGAAACTGAGTTTTAATAGATCCAATTCATAAGTATTCTGATGTTAGAGTGAAAAGATAAATCAAAGTTTTGTCAATTCTCAAATAAATGAATGTACAAAATATAGAAATCGGAAAGACATACAATGCTGTGCAAAAGTTTTTGACATTTAGGAACATGATTATATTTAAAAAGCTTTTATTTGCTCAACCCTTTTTTTATTTGTTAATATTCAAACAGTATTAATACAGTAAGTTGTGCTTTTACATACGTCTGTGTGTTTATTTAACCCTTTCCAAGCTTCTCCTTGTGAAAACAACCCAGTATTATTTACAGTTCTCATCTAATACCTGCTTTGACTGATCAGTACTTCATTAAGCTACATCAAGATTGCTGCTGAAGGAACTGAACACATTCATACAATGTCTGGGGTGTCCAGGAGAAATCTGGAACTACACTTTGTTCTTCAAACTGGAGCTCAAGATATGATCTACTTCTCTACAATAAGATATTTATATTGCTTTGTGTTTGATTATTTATATCTGTTCTAATGATATATGATTTTCGTACTGATAAAAATACACTTATTCATAAGACTCTTACACAGTAGTGTATTTAGCTTTTTTAATAAGACTAACATCACTAACAAACACTGGAATTACTATGGAATTACAGTTGTTATTACTATGTTCTTTGTAATGCATCCCCATCAACCCATTCATAACCCACTCATCCAAGACTTCACAGACTTCTCAATGCGGTTTAGCACACAGTATGACTAAAGACCATTACACACCAAACACATTGTCAAATCATGAAAACGCTGAATATTCATGACTTTTGCTTCAAGACTATACACACCAGACGTGACACGTGTATTTTGGAATTTTAAGAAATTGTCCATGCCACGAAGAAAGGCAAATAGAACTCGTTTATCAGTGTCCTTAACTTCTCACAATCACACAGACAACTGTGACCATTTTGGAAATGCGAAAGGAGAACATGGAGTTTCTCCTCCTCATTTCAGAAGCTAAACTTTGCGAGTGATTTCACTGCAGCTGAGATTTTAATGTAGAATTTAATTTTAAAATTAAAGGTTAATAATATTGTATCACATTTTTGCTGTTTGAAAAATTGTTTTCTGTGTGAGATGCCATCCGTTACACATTAAAACACAAATGTTTAATAACATTTAGCTGTATAGCTGAATGCAGCACATTTAATTGTAGTTGAATTCTACTGTAAGCATATCATAAATTAAATGCAGCAGCTGTCCTTTATGTTGTGGAACAATTTCATGAGGAATGGACCACTAGAAATATTCCAAAATAGCTTGGAAAAAAATCTGGTTCCATTGACTTACATTGGAAGTAAAGACAGTTTTTGGTCTCTCCTGTAAAGTTAGCGTTTTGCAGATACTTGTTAATCATTGGACAGCAATGATATATTTTATGATATTTTCTTGCTTTACGAGTTTTGCGTTTTCTTCAGGTGATGCAAATTTCATGAACTGCATTTTCTCTTTGGTTTCGAGCTTGTTGACGGCCCCCGTTTCATTACTTTCAGATGCATTATGAGTACTTGTACATACTTCTGTTCCAAGTACTGTTTTTTTTTTGCCTTTTTTCATCTCCCACCTTCTCGGTCGCCCCTTTTTTCCATGTTGCTTTTTTCAGTGATCTTATGATCTAATTATCTGCCATGTGCCACTCAGCAGCCAGCCTGAGCTCACGGCCGAGGCTGCGGGGTTAACACACGCGGCTCTCGTATTCTTCTCTCAGCCTTTCGAAAAACCGCTCACACTATCCTGCTCCCGGCCTGCGCTGCTTATTTCAAAGGATATGTTTTATTAATTCCATAGCTATTTAAGAGACAGAGCAGACAGCAGATCCTTAATGAAAATTATAATTGAAAGGCGAAGCACATTAATCAGGATCAGAATCACCCCAGGGTTCTTTCTCAGATAAAGTGCGCACACAGGTACACATCATACACACACCGACCACCACTGAACGATACAGCTTTTATATTCTACATGACCGGTTTTGCAGTACAGCTTTAAATGTAGTTTTTTTTGTTATATCTGCACATATAACTACCATTAAAAAAACTTTACTATTTGATTTTTTGATTGATGTCATTACACAGGAGCAATCATGTTCCTCCACTGATGGTTCTTCACTGGTTCTTGATTTTATAGCATATAGTTTTCTTTATCCCAGGAATGGTCAATATCATTAATCTGTATGGATATTTTTATACTACACATACCGTATTAAATTCTTATTTTTTATTTAATTCCATTTTAGTACACAATACTGTTTCAATAATGTTGTAAAATCTTTAAATATTTCATCTTTATTTCATTATAGTTACTGAATAATTTATGTTAATCACTGAATATTTCATAGTAGTTACCAAATAATTCATAATAGTTGCAGAATATTCTGTAATATTTACTGGATATTTATTTATAGTTTCTAGAGTAATTTGTCGTAACTACTAAATAATCTATATTGGTCACTGAATTATTCAATGCAGTTGTTAAATTATTCCTAGTAGTCACTAAATAATACACTGTATTTACTGAATATTTTATAGCAGTTACTGAATAGATTTGCCGCTTGACTCAGACTTTTGACTAAAGACGTGTTTCATTTTGGTAAAAGCACGTAAGAAAACTTTTTTTGTGGTACAGCCTACTATTGTCAGTAACAAAGTCAGCAGTTAAACAGAGCAGCAAAATATGGGGTTGAGCTAGCAGTCCAAGGTAGTAACCAGAAAAGCAGAGAATGGGGCGAACAAGTCATGAGGGAGATTCGAAGGGAAAGTCAAAAGACGGAAGGGAGATCAAAGCCAAAAGCGGAGATATAAACAGGCAACCAGAATCAGTAGGAGAAGACGAGAGAGAAGAGTCGAAAAACGGAAGGAGTCAAAACCAGAATACACAAAGAGAAAGGCAAGGAGAAAACGCTCAGAAATGCAACCAGGTTGCCATAACTTCGCAAATGGTAAATGTGTGTGTAGAGTATATATGGAGAATTGGAATGACAAACAGCTGTGTGTGGTTAAAACTCAGGTGAGGCTGAGCGTGCGCATGGGGTGTGATTGGTTGGGTTTGGACATGTGGGAGTGACGTCATCGGGATGTGCATTCTGGGAAATGGAGTTCGGAAGCGAGTCAGTGTCAGGAACAGCCGTATGCGTGACAACTGTGATAATTTTATTTCTAGCCTAGTGTATGTACATTTGTCTGTCAGTCTGTCAGGTGCAATAATTTACTAGAATGCAAGTCTTTCACAACTTGCTAGAGTGTTGCAAATTAGATAGAATTAGATAACTATAGAAAATCTTATGAATATAACCAAAGTACTGCAGCAATAAATATGTCATTAAAATGAAATGAAAAAACACGAGTTTGGTTAGAGCAAGGTTGGTATAGTGTGGTTGCCATCCCAATGGTTGCTGTAGCAAAATTTTGAAAAGTTTGTTGATAATAAGTTACAGATCACTGACTGACTGATTGAACTTGCACCTCAGACTTTTAAGACTTGACTCAAATTTGCACCTCTGACACTTGAGACTTCACTTAGACTTGCACCTCAGACATTTGAGACTTGACTCAGACTCACACCTCAGAGACTCAAGACTTGACTCAGACTTGCACCTCAGAGACTCAAGACTTCATTTAGACTTGCACCTCAGATTTTTAAGACCTGACTCAAATTCGCACCTTTGACACTTGACACTTGAGACTTGACTTAAACTTGCACCTCCGACATTTGAGACTTGACTCAGACTTGCACCTCACAGACTCAAGTCTTGACTTAGACTTGCACCTCAGACATTTGAGACTTGACTCAGACTCGCACCTCAGAGACTCAAGACTTGACTTAGACTTGCACCTCAGACATTTGAGACTTGACTCAGACTTGCACCTCAGAGACTCAAGTCTTGACCTAGACTTGCACCTCAGACATTTGAGACTTGACTCAAACTCGCACCGCAGAGACTCAAGACTTGACTTATACTTGCACCTCAGACATTTGAGACTTGACTTATACTTGCACCTCAGAGACTCAAGACTTGACTCAGACTTGCACCTTAAACACTCAAGACTTGACTCAGACTTGCACCTTAAACACTCAAGACTTGACTCAGACTCGTACCTCAAAGACTCAAGACTTGACTCAGACTTGCACCTTAAACACTCAAGACTTGACTCAGACTTGCACCTCAGACTTTTGAGACTTGACTCAGACTCGCACCTCAGAGACTCAAGACTTGACTCAGACTTGCACCTCAGACACTTAAGACTTGACTTAGACTTGCACCTGCGAGACTCAAGACTTGACTCAGACTTGCACCTCAGAGACTCAAGACTTGACTCAGACTTGCACCTCAGACACTCAAGACTTGACTCAGACTTGCACCTCAGACACTTAAGACTTGACTTAGACTTGCACCTGCGAGACTCAAGACTTGACTCAGACTTGCACCTCAGAGACTCAAGACTTGACTCAGACTTGCACCTCAGACACTCAAGACTTGACTCAGACTTGCACCTTAGACACTCAAGACTTGACTTAGACTTGCACCTCAGACATTTGAGACTTGACTCAGACTTGCACCTTAGACACTCAAGACTTGACTTAGACTTGCACCTCAGAGACTCAAGACTTGACTCAGACTTGCACCTCAGACATTTGAGACTTGATCTAATAGACTCAGGACTTGACTTGGACTAAATAATTTGTAGACACATTAATGTAGGTTTAGGATAGCACTGTTTTGATAACAGCTGTGTGTAAGGGACCAGTGAAATTAGCTTTGTGAATGGAAAGGGTTCTGCAGACTTGAGTAACTTAAACCAGCTTTGTCCAAAATTAGAACCAACTAGTTTGTATTGAGAGAACAGATATTTATAGACATTGGAGAGCATGCAGATATAGTTAAGTCGCCACTGACCACAGAGCTTGTTGTGTGTCTACAAGACCAACATTAACCTATTTAGAAAGCAGTAATGAATGTTGGCTAGCTAATAACATATCCATGGATCATCTGCAAGGCCAGACCATGATTTCATCCCAATTTAGCCCACCTACTTTCAGTCTGACGAAGAGCCGAACCTTCTATCAGCTTCATAAATCATGCCCATAACTAGCATCTTTGCGTCAAATCTGTATTAGCATCTCTGATCACTCTGGGAAGCTCAAGCTTCCCTGCTCGGCCCCAGTGCTGGCTGATCGCTTGCGCTGTGTGCATAATCTGCTAATGATTAGGTTTAGTGTTGGCATGTGGGCAGCTCGGTGGGCGCAGATGCTACGTTGAGAGGGAGGCACAGCTGCCTGAGCCCTCATTACTCCGGGCATCCTGCGGAGACTCAGACGTGGCCATTAGCAATGCGAGAGTTAAGCCTCACGCTAGCCACGCGAGCCAAGCATTAACAATGTCTCAAATTAGCCACATGAAAAATAGCTGGGTGCTGCCTCTGCCACCTTAACATTGAATAACTGTGGGTCAGATTTAGCAGTGTGAGACTCTGTAATAGACACTTCATAGTCGAATTAAACAAACCCTCCATTAGCAGTGTGAGAGAAGGGTCTGACACCGGCTGTGCTACAGCTCGGACGCAAAAAAAAAGAATGTTTTGACAGAAGTGGCCTCGCTGGCATTGATTCATCTTACTGTTTATCTCCCTTCCTTTTTATTAATCACACTTTGGAAAGTGGTGGCGGCGGGTGGACGTCAACTGTGAGGAGAAAAAGGAGAAGAGGCTAAGAAGCGGAACGGCCAAAATTAGATTTGTAAAGAAGGTTCAGACTTTCACCATTAGCATTCCCAGAGTCTGAATGTCCAGAAATAGTTGATAGTATTTTAGGTTCTTCCTCCTGGCTATAAATACTGGACATTTGTTTAGAAGCACCCACCATATAGATGCACTGCTTATGTTTGAATTCCTGATTATAGTT
Source organism: Megaleporinus macrocephalus (assembly GCA_021613375.1). Lineage (NCBI taxonomy): Eukaryota > Metazoa > Chordata > Actinopteri > Characiformes > Anostomidae > Megaleporinus > Megaleporinus macrocephalus. The sequence goes on from CM038706.1 coordinate 42,021,171, forward strand.
AATCTTCTGTTTGTTGTCTTTTGTTATCAGTCTCTCTCCACCCCATCCATCAATGGACAAGGACCACCATATGACTACTTGTGGTCATCAAAAAATGTCATATATCAATGCATTAGATATCAAAGAATAGAAATGTGACGAATGGGGCGAAAGGGTGAGATTCATATGCAGGTTATTTATTGTCACAATAGGGGAAATGCAATGAGCAAAGCCAGGAGTCGGGGAGCCAGGTAGGGAAGTCCAAAGGAGCAGACAGACCAGAATAGAGAAAAGGTAGCAAGGGGATCGTTACCAGGGTTCAGTCTGGGGTTTCAGGCAGAGGTATGCTGTAGGGTCAGAGACAAAAGCAGAGTCCGAAGAGACAGAGGTACATGAACATGAGATAGGCTTGGCTTTGCTCGGCTTGGTAGAGATGCTCCGTATACAGACGCGGGTGGACTGACAATACGTGGCCCAGAGGACTGGGCGAGAGGAGATTAGGAAGGGAACAAAATAAGAGACACCTGGCAAACGTGAGAGGAGCAGGTGAGGGGCGAGACAAGGAGCACATGACAAAAACATAAACAGAACCACATGGCATAGACAGGAGGACGTAAACACGACGACAAACCTGGCATACCGTTACAAGAGAGTTATATACATAGAACTAACATACTGTAAAAGAGGGACAGTAAAATGGGCTGATCCCAAAATCTAGACTGTTACATAACAGACTCATTCAGATTTACTCCCCAAAATTTACATAGAACAACCCAGCAAAGAGCAACAGCAACAAAAATGCTAAATGTGTGAATGCAGCACCATTTAAGGTGGAATGTAAAAACTGTAAAGCGGACTGGCGAATATGAACTGACATTACGCTCCCACATATTTACCAGGATCCTGGACAACTTTGGTTCAGAGTTATTAATTTGCTGTAAACATTGACAGTTCCTCAAACCTTGGACAATAGCGAGCAGCTTAGCTGAGCATTTGATGCTGAAGAGACTGAATCGAGGAGCAATTCCACCTTTATTAGCATCTCAACCCCAACAGTGACCTGCAAGTAGCAGCCATGCTGTGTGATCTATTTTTTGATGGTTAAAGCAGATCATCTTATGCTGAAAGCTTTATAGCGAATAACAATTTTCATTTATTTCATGTTGATGTGTAGATAGTCTCGTATGAGTCTCGTATGAGTCACACATCAATTACTACCAAGCTCCAAATAGCTAGCGTAGGGCATAAATGGGCGTGTAAAACTGCATCCGACCATTTTTCAACCTGACCAAAGTCACGTACCTTTTAAAATTTAAAAATACTCTGTAAATGCATTCCATTACATCTTTTCCTGAGAGCTCACTGATCCAAATTGTTCTCGAGACTGTGCTAAGAAATGATCACAATCGCATTATGAAAGACAGCACTTCTTCTATACAGTTATTGATAGCACACAAGCAGAGGCTTCAATTCTCTGAATGTATAACAGGTCACATGTAAGGTAGGACTACTGTTCTTATAGGAACTTCAATGCTTCAAGCAGCTGCAGCCTCTGCACTAAATCGCTCTACCCTAGGCGTGCTCGTGCTCAATGCTGATAGGTTAGTACTAGATAAAGTACTGTAGTCAAACTCCCATCTGTCCTCTCCGCAGCAAGCCAAGAGGTGGAATGCCATCAGAGAGAATGCTCATCCGTGTAAGGGTGCCGACGTGACTATAAATTACGGATAAGAGCAGGGATGATGTATGTCTATCTTCTTTTAATTGTGTGCCGTAGGATGGCAGTGAATGCTTGATGCTCCTCTGTCTGCCCAGTGACAGCGCTGGGCAGGATATTGTAGTCGCTGCCATTCCCTGTGCTGCAAAGCTGAATGCTATCAGAGGATGCTGACCTGGGTCACAGCACCAGTGCAGCTATAAATTAAGTGCAAGCACAGTGGTGATGCATGTCTATCATTGTTTAATGATGTCATGGAAAGTGTGCATGAGTGCAACACACTGTGCTTGAAGTGTGAACAAATCCCATCTCCCTTTAACCACCACCACCACACTCTTAGCTCATTGAAGCAAGCATGTTCTGTTGAAACTGTAGGTTCTAAACTTGCAATAGCTGCCACAGTTTTGTATGTAAGTAGAAGAGAAGCAGGTAAGGTAGTTGTAACTGCTCTAACTAAAATGTAAACTGAACATGAGCTCACTATTTACAGCACTGCATGAGAAAATTGGATTCCTATCAATCACTCATAGTCCACCAAAACATTAGTCCACAGATAAACAGCACAATGAAGCTCTATTGTTGTTTCTGTGGTCACTATGTCAGATTAGGCAACCACAGACTCATGCCATGTCTTGGTCAGGAAACTGAGAACACTACACATTTGACCCCAATCAATCACCATTCACATCCCTGCGCAAGGTCTTCAAGAAGGAGGGCCAAGAAGCTGTCAATCACTGCTACAGAGTTATTATGTGTGATACTGTGGATTTTTTAGCTTCTGAGAAGAAACGAATGTGGAGTTGTCCCTGGGTGTCACGAAGAGGCCAGTAGAGACTGTCTGCCCTTCAAAGAGAACCTGAGGAAACGAGTGTGTTAACATACACACTTTTACAGACAGCTGCTGTATCAGCATTTATCTATTAGCCTTTTGCTGATGTGTTTAAGTTGCAGAGCTGTTCAGTTCTGAGCTTTGGGATTAAATTGTAATAGGTGATGTGTGGCTTGTTGTTTAAGCAACAGCAGTGTCCCTCTGCACCATGTTTACATATGTGCACCAGACAGCACTCCCAATGGTCATCTTATTGTCATGAAATACAAAAAAATTCTGACATGCTAGAAATTTTGTTGGGGTGTTGTGGGACGTCCCAATTGCCACATCAGTGTCCTCTGATTATATAGTACTACATCTTTCAATGCTCATGTTCAGGCCCATGCTGGAAATTTGTCAGAAAATATAACATGTTCATAAACGCTAAAAGATCTGAATCTCTAAAAGCAAGTCAATCTGGGCTACAAACGTCTGAGTTCAATGTGGCAGCACTTAAAGTTTTAGCTTTGCCCAGTGTCACCATTTGTCTGTTCTTGTGGGAGCAAAGAATCATAGTATATTTGCACTGAAAGTCATTCAACCTGTTTGTTTGTACTAAGTTTAGTGGAGCCGTATCTCCAAAATCAGCATAAACTGAGTTGAGCTCCCAGCTGTGACTGAAAGCACTTAGAAAGTTTTAGCGTCTGAAATGAGGTGGAGAAACTTCTGTTCTGCTTTTGCTTTTCCTAAGTAAAACCATGCTGCACAATGTCACAGTTTGTTCGTTCCGTGAGTAGCAAAGGACCTTTCTTGATAAAATACTGCTTGTTTATTTTATGGCACAAACAACACAGCAAAACAAAAATGTGTCTAAACAGTTTGCATAGGTTTTAGTGTGTAGAAGCCTTAGACTCAACTTTGGAGGTATGGAAACATTTCACTGCAGATTTGTGTGAATGCAGTCTCATAAAAAGAATCTAAGCAGTACTGAAGGCAAAGAACCGACACTTAGTTTTCTTTGTTTTCTACCTTTTATCTGACAATAAAACAAACATAGTCGCGTGTACATACTGTTAAATGAATGATGGTCTTTGATCGATGCACAGTACTGTAACTAAATATTTAATTATGCAGTTTTCAAAACACAAGTAATTACTTGAGATTTGTAAAGGTTAAATATATTAAAGCTTCAGCAGGTGTAGTAGGCCTTTGGCAAATACTCACTCAGCTTGCCTTGTTGCTTGTAGTCTCAATAAATTCATTGCATTCCTCATTCTACAGGACGTTCGCATTTAGGGAGGACGGCGGAGAGTTGACTGCAATCAAAATCCATGCATATTTGAGCACAGAGGAATGTATTACATTGCTTCATGCCTGGGGTGCTTTCATTTTCCAAAGAAAAGACAGAGCACGCTGAAAAAGCAATATGTAATCAGTGACAGGCCTAATCAGTGGTTTAGAGACAACCATGATTTTACATGCAAAGCTCCAGAACACCAGCGCCCAGCCTTAGTTAACATGGCTTTACTTCAGTATGCACGACACAAGCAAGGTGCGTGTGTGGAATTTACACTCCAGGCTGTGGTCAGCTGCCTGTTGGCATTAGAAAGCCATTGTGTATGTATGTATATATATATATATATATATATATATATATATATATATATATATATATATATTTGTAAATATATACATGCTTTGACTAAACAGTAGCTTTATTGCGTTTATTTTATTCACTGAACATTTTGTCACTACCAAAACAATCATAATAATTATCATAACACTCACCAAACTATACAAAACGATGACTTATTGTTTTTCAGTAGTGACAATTTTTGCTCATTTTACTACATAGCTTACAAACGCTAGCCAGTACATGTCTAGTAAACACAGCTTTTAACTGTTTATACACATTTTTTCATTGCAAATAGTAATTCTAATTTTGAACATAAACAGTACATGACTAGCTAATACTCAACACACAAAAAACTATAATACTTTTTAATGAAACACAAAAATGTTCAATTTAAAACTTGCTTGGGTCGTGACTATTTCAGTAGAGACATTTTTGGCTGATTTTGAATATAACTCTGGCCAGTTCATTGCAGAAATATGTTTTTTGGTAGTGACAGTTCTAAATGTTCTAAACTAATCTTCGCATCTGGGACACATTTACTATGAGGGACAGGGATGCAGTCTCACTTTCTGCTCCAGAAGGCAGGGCTGTGGCTCCGTCTATGGACTACAATTAAACTCATGATAAATCTAAATTTTTCAACGGAAAGTTGATACTGAAGTATTAAGTGGGTGTTTAGGGGTCAGGGTTCAGAGGACAGTGACTTGCTATTAAAAGTACCCTATAAATTATGGTTTTGTAGGTATTTGGCTTATTACTACCTCAATTAATGCCTTGGGTTTAAATCGAGTATAACACTCCTTGTAAGTCTCTGAGGTTCAAATACTTTACTGTTTAAACTCCTTCAGTATGATGGTCCAGATCTGAGCCTACACATAGCTGTGCAATGTGAATGAAGATGACACCTACACTGCTCTGTTTACTGCACAGCCAGGCTCATAAAAAAAGCTCATTTTCATAAAGAAACGCCCCCAAAGCTACACTCGTAAACATTGATTTCCCATAAAATGGACATTATGTAGACATTATTTGTTTTTCAGCATCATGAAAAAATGTGTGTTCACAGAAGCTTACACAGATGCCTTAACAGCTGTATATATATATATATATATATATATATATATATATATATATATATATATATATATATATATATATATATAGTCTTTGCTTTTATAACAGTGTCCGTTTGGTTCAGGATATTTTTACTCACCTCTACATGGACAACCTTCATCCACTTGTTTTAACCTTTATTGTCATGCTGTCACATCTTCAGTCTCACATAAAACAGATTCATTTGCTTCTAGTGAGGAATATGAGTCAATTTATTGTGGTTCAGTCTAGGCAGGGTTGCGTGTGCGTGTGTGCACAGCACTGGGTAAATTAAGCTATCGCCTCGCCGCTGTCTTTCTTTCACAGCCTCACAGGCAAGCTTTACATTACCTCACCAGATCAATAGTTCAACCAGGGAGAGAAAGAGAGAACAAAGCAGGAGGTATCTGAGTGTAACCATGTTATGCTGAATGGATGGAATGCTGTATAATCCTACATAAGCAATACTTGAAAAAGGCTGGGTGGACTCACAGTTCATTTTCTGCAGAAGAGTCACTACCTCCATGTGTGTTCATCATAAGATCAAAAGCATGTGGACACCCCTTAATATACTAAAAAAAGTGGCTGCACACTAAGACAGTATGTTACAACAACATCATAGTGTTCTTAAGGGGCATTTAAATGTTCTTAAATGCAGGTGTTTTGTAAGCTGGATTACTTATGATGATTGATGTGATGAGTGTATCATACCACGATTGGTTAACACTAGAGAGTTAATTTCAGGGTTTTTGGTGATTTTTGATGTAGCTGGATTGCTGGCTGATTCTTGGTCACAGCTAGATATTCCCGCTCTGGCTAGTAAAATGAGGGTCTGCTGTGAGTCATGTGAATCACGTCAGTGTTTTTATCTACTGGGTATATTGTTAAAGCTAAAAACCTAGAATTAATATAACAGTGGAGTGGATTATGGCTGGTTTTGGAGCTGGATTACTGGCTGATGCTTGGTCACAGGTGGATGAAATCAAGCTGTTTTAGGGTCTACTAGGTGCTGTAAAGTTTTTAACTCTTCGTTATAATATAAGGGATAACAGCAAAGAGTTAATATCAGGATTTTTCTGACACCTCAGGAGTTAAGTTAACTTTTTGGGGAATTATTCTGTATTTGTCATGCATTTTATTCATGTGCAAACACTTGGCACATTTCAAAGCGCCTGTCTTTCAGCATCGCTGAGGCTATTTTAGTCATAATGCATGTGTACTGCATAAAACCAAGCATACAGCTTTTTACTTGCAGGATCATTCTAAAGCCCTCTGAATTTTAATGTGGCGTTGTTATAGGTTATCACCTTTCTAACAGGTCAGTCTAATAAATGTCTGTCCACACAAGCTAGCAGAACAGGACTACTGAGTGGTTAAGTGCATAGCATGTTAAATGTATCTGTTCACAGGCTCATTAGGCTGAATGGATTGGGTTCCCATAGCTAAACAGCTGCACACCAGCCTAAGTTTACGCGATGCTGACCGTTGACCAGGGTGAATGGACTGAAAATCACACTTTTATTAAACTCCCGAAACTTCAGCATCTGGCAGTCTGGGTTCGGCATACAGTGCAACTGTAAAGCTGCATAGTGCCTTCTGTAAAGCTTAGGCTGATTGGGTTGGGTTTGGGTTGGACTTCTAGTTTAAGTGAATGGTAATCTTACTGGAAAATAACTTAATGAGAGGTTCAGGAATCACTTGTGGATGTAATGTTTGGGTGACCATATACATATTACAAGGTTTTAAATTGATGTTAAACAAAATATGTTATGCATACATATTTTTTTTTTATCAAATGAAGTAATCAGAGACAGTTCTTTTCTGCAGTATTCAATACCAGTCAAAAATGTAACACGTACAAAATGTACTATGTCTTTATTTCTTTGATTTACAGTTTACACTGTCATTTCTAGAAAGTCGTATGAACATAAAGGCTGAAAAAGGCTGCATGTACACTTAAATGGACATCTGCTCCTTGAAGTGAAGTAGAGCAATATGTTTGAGTAATAGGCATCTGCACACAAATGACCTCGCGCTTACTGGCCGGTGAACCTCAAATGAACGTGGTGAACTCTGGGTCTAGCGGACATAAAACATTTCAGGAGCAGCGTGCTGGCAAGCTCTGAGATCCTTGCAGAAATAGAGCTAAATTTGAGCATTTCCATTGCACAGGAGAACCGATAAATTGAAGACGAAGGCCAGAGGACATGTTTCTAGTGGCAACATAAGAGAAAGAGCCTAACAAGCAGGTTGATCCAAGGAAAGTAAGGAGAGAGGAGAAGAAAACAACCACTGAAGACCCACAGAAGTGCACACTTCACGTTAAAATGGGCTTATAGGAAAGAAAGATTATGTGGTTGCTTCAAGAGAAAGGTGTGCTTTCTGCATCATTGTCATAAGTACAAATGTGTCGAAAACACTTTGAAAGGTCTCCAGTAGATGAAATAGAGTTCAGGGATATGCCGTTGGCAAAGATGGGACCAGAAAAGTGCCAAAGTATAGAAACCTACAACCTCGATTTCTTTACAGTGGTGGTGATAAGATCTAACAGATTGCAGGTTCACTATTTACTATAGTTTTTTAATGTAATGATGATTATGGTACAATAATCCATCCATCCATCCATCCATGGATGGGGGGTGAATCTGGAGCCAATCCCAGCGTCGTCGGGCGAAGGCAGGGAGCACCATGGACCGGTTGCCAGTCCACCACATGGCCAACACATACTTACTCACACCTATGGGCAAATTAGCATGATCAATCAACCTAACAGTCTTGTGTTTTGAATGTGGGAGGAAACCTGGAGTACCTGGAGAAACCCACTCAAGCAAGGGGAGAACATGCAAACTCCTATGTTACAATAATGTTTTAGAAAATTGTCTTTAGATACTAGAAGGCTCTGCATGTACCTCTCTGCTATCTCTGGTCAGTAAATCTGTTGTGAACTGAAGTGAGTTTGGAGAGAGAGTATGAGAACAGGCAGTACAGGCTGAACAAACAGAACTCTCACTTCTCTATCAGAAGCAGCTCTGTTTGAGCAGAGGAGAGTGAGCGCTACCAGTCTGTCGTCAGAGCAAACACAGCATCGTATGCTGTCCACGCCCTGCTCAACATCCGCACTAACTGCAGCACAGCTCTCGATATAATAGTCTTACAAAGCAGATATATTTTGTTATAGCAGGTAGTACAATTACATTTCTTTTTTCAAAAACATTTACATTAAAACATTTTTTTTTTACTGCCTCCCAACAAGTACAGTAGTCTCAACGGCCAACAGAGCCTCAGCGTGTGACCAGTACTATACAAAGTCAGAGAGGAGACTGCCCTCTGTTTAATTAATTTGCAGCTTTTTTAGGTGCAAGTACATTTTTCAGCAGATATCTCTGAAGAGATTAGATAAAAGATGTGTAAGATAGGGGGAAAGTCATAGAAAAAATAGAAAAAAGGAAGTTTCTACTAGTGCAGTTTAAAAAAATGATGGGCTTCTACCAGACGTACAAGTTCTGGTACACCACCATAACTGTGCCCATCTGATAAACAGAACTTAAAAGGTTGATCTTTAAGAGAGAGGAGAACATCAAGCTCCACTCTTGCTACCTTCTCCTGTGAGATGACACTATGAACACTATGGCTCTGAAAGGATGTGGAACTGTCGGGAAGCTCCTCACTGAGAAAAGGAAACAGATACATAAAACAAGAATTGTAAGCAGAAGAATGGACCCAACATCTAAGACTGATATATGCAGGTACTTAATGGCTGGTTTGAGATTAACTACATGAACGGCAGCTTCTGGCCTTTGCGTAGTACTGTGTTTATTTTGAAATGCACCTCAGTAAGTAGTTCCTTATAGCCTGCATATCATCACTGTCCAATGAAAAACAAGTATCTTTAAAATTGCAACTTTACAGGAGAGCCCAAAAACATACTTTACTTTCAATGGAAGTCAATGGAACCAGAAGCTATTTCCAAGCTATTTTAGAGCACTTATATTGGTCCATTCACCCTGAAATTTTAACACAATGTAAATTGTGTGTTCAAATGTTAAAATTGACAAAAATTGAGATACTGTTTTTCATTGGACAGCGACAATATGCCCGTATGTGGATCTTCATCAGGCCTGTTGGTGAAGCTCATGAAGTTCACGAAAATGATGAAAATCACGAAGAGTGTGCAAAGCTGCATGAAGACAAACTTTTTAGAATCCAGAACAGATCTATAATCTATCTTCTCTACAGACTGCCTGACGTGTAAGAGCTTGCATGGCCTCAACCGGCATCAAGCCACCAGCATTGTGCTTTAAAAACCTCATACCTTTCTAGATCAAATCCCAGCGGTTCTGAGTGTGACTAGCCTCCTCTCCTCTCTGTCTCTCGCTCATTAGAATGATGAACGAGTGTTTGGATGAGGCTGTGCAAGCTTTATCACAGGATCATCTTGTTGCAGGCTGGAGTTTCTTTGCTTTCTACAGCGGGGAGCGTATGGCAGGAAAAGATGGATTATGCTTTGTGCTCTTGTTTAGAGACTCTTTTCTTTGCACAGCGTGTGTTTGAGTCATGTTTTATCCAATAACCGTTAGAGGTTGCGGCTATCTCCATTCAATATCTAATGCTTCTCAGTTGTAGCTCTTTAAACAAAGAACTTTGGTCAGAATGCCAGGTTCTGAAGTTTCAGTACACACCACTATTATGTTGCTTTCAGAATATGGTTATAAGTATATGGACACTTGACCATTGCTATCGTATATAAGAATTCCAGCAGCTGCTGTGTTTAATCCACTCGGACCAGCTCAATATGTATTTTCACAGTGTCACTGCTCAGTGGTGGTCCTGTGGGAGTCCTCACCATTGAAGAACAGATAACAAAGTATGCAGAGAAACAGACGGAATATAGTCTGTAATTATAGACCTACAACATGCTCCTGTTAGATAAGTAATAAAATCGACATATGTGGTAGAAATGAGGTGGTTTATTTTATGGCCTTATATATACAGTATATATAATTTTTATTATTTTTTAAAAATATATACAGCATTTACCGTGTATAGTAGAGTATGTACAGTAAATTGTGTACTGGTAAGAAAAATAAATAATAAAGAAGTTCAGTGAGTGCAGTATTTTCAGTACGGGCAGTATTTATCAGTGTATTGTGGAGCTCAGCAATGAAATGGATCCAAGAAAGATCCCAAGAACTTGAAGATTGTTGGACATCCTATTCCAAACCCATGGGTATTCATACAGTGCTGGCCATCTTTTCACTGCGGCAACAGATTCCTCTCTTCCAGAGAGGCTTTCCATAGAACTTTAGGTCAAAATAGGTCTGGCTCACAGTCATTGTTCCAACTCATCCCAATTCTGTCCTGTGGGTTGAGGTCAAGACTCCAAACTCGTCAAATAATGTTTTATGGCCCTTGCTTTGTACACAGGGGCACAGTTAGAAAACTGTAACCACCAAGTTGACAAAGTATAATTGTCTAAAATGTCTTTGTAAGCTACAACATTAATGTTACCCTACACTGGAACCAGGAAGACGTGCCCAAACCCTGAAAAACAGCCACAAACCATTGTCCCTCCTCCACTAAGCATTACTCTACATTCTGGAAAGAAGCATTTTCCTGGCGTCCACCAAACCCAGATTCATCCATCAGACTGCCAGATAGTGAAGCGTGATTCATCACCCTAGAGTCCAGTGGTGGTGTGCTTTACCACCACTCCAGCTAACGCTTGGCATTGCATGTAGCAGCTGCTCAGCCTGGAAACCCATTTCAAGAAGCTCCTGACACACAGTTCTTGTGCTGATGTTGCTTCTAGAGGCTGTTTGGAACTCTGTAGTGATTTATACAACAGACTAAATGTGTTTTCTTACAGCTGCACCATCTCTGTCTTCTCAATCATGTCCTTAACAACACATCTTTGGCAACATGCTCACAAAAAGACACTCGTGCTTCATAGAAGCAACATACTTAATGTATGCCCGGTAGTAGCAACGGTCTCAAGTGGTCTTCGGTGACCACCTATGTTTGCACTTTGTAAGTAGAAGCACATTCTAATAAGACAAGCCAGGCATACACTCTGCTATTTTATAAATCTTGTTTTTTGCTGGCGTATAACGCTGCATGTTTAAATCATGTGATTTATATACTTATATAACTTATATGTGTCTACAGACAATTTACTGAAAACATGCACCAGTCAAAACAATTTTAGTCCAAATTACTCGCTGCTCCAGGCAGGTGCATCAGGCAGGAATTAAAATAGTGGTCTCTGCACTGTTTTGGTATAGAAGCCAGAACTTATTTATTGTTCCATTGTACTTGTATAGAATGCACCATGTTTCCAGAACTTACACTGTACAATATATTGCCAGAACTTACATAATGCACTATATATATAGAACTTATATAGAGCACTATATATCCAGAACTTATTAAGTGCATCACAATACAGGATCTTACATGGTGCTATATAGCTAGAACATATGTAGTGCACTATATGGCCAGAACTTACATAGTGCTCCATATAGCTAGAACTCATATAGTGCACTGTATAGCAAGACCTACGTAGTACAGCCAGAACTGAGATTTAACCTTTGACAAAATTGTGTTACAGCAGTTTTGCTAACCTTGCCACAGTGTGCACAAAAACTAAAAACTAAGTGAAATACAACCTTTTTTTGCAAAGAAAATAAAGAAAATACATTTACATACTCAATTTATACCCACACAGCACATCACAGCACACTCAAAGCAAAGTTGGTGAATACGAACGCTCGTACAGCAGCCGCTGTTTATGTGTGCTTAGCTGTGTAGAAGCAATGGATTTGATTTTGTGGCTTTGGGTGCAACTTTGAGAAATTGATTTGTGGGACAAGTGACTTCAATCATCCAACTGCTCAATCGGAGATTGTCACTACAAGGCAAACAACGGCTGATGAAGCTGAAATGAAGTCTGATCATGAAATTCAGGCTTAAAAATGGGCTAAAATAGCTCAGTATGTCTGGCGTACGCCTGCCTTAGAACAAACAAGATTGTTAATTACATTTAATGTTAGAAGATTTGAATGCCCTCAAACGTGACTGTATGATGTGGCAACTGACATAAACCTGTGTGATGTAAAGGTATATTCCAACAAGCATCACTTAACTGTTGCTTATAAGAACATACCTTCATCTTCAACACTGAATGACAACACTGAATAGTGAGTTAGGGAATTTAAGGAGAAGCTAACAGTTTAACGAAGCACTTTATATTTAGAGATAATATTCTCCCATCTGTTATACTCTTTCACATATTTCCTACTTAACTAACTTTCTTGGTCTCTCGGCTCTCTCTATCGCGCTTTACTCCTTTTGCTCCTGTGTACATCCCTCCCTCTCTGACTTTCTCTCCTTCTTATTCGAGTGACTGGGGTTGTGAGAGTGTGTGGACTTAACACAATGTTTCTAATACGAGATGTCACTTCAGCTAATGCTGCCTCCGGTACACCAGTCTGCCTTAATGCCCCTCCTTCACGAGCACTCCATCTTTCTTTCATGCTTTATTACTTGCCTCGATGTAATGTGTGAGTAATGTTTGTAGGCGTAGGCAAGCGTCTTGCGCGAGCTCCAGCGAACGACTGTTGGTTTGCCACCGTCTCTTGTGCTGTGTTTGTAAATATGTTGTTTTGTCACTGTGCCATCTTTCTGCTTTGTGAACACCACACTGGACTGAATCTCTGCTCCACTGCTCATTTCACTCAGCGAGAAGCTCCAGCACCCTAGGACTGTGAACAAAGTCTCTCTGTCTCTCTTTCTCTTTCCTTATGCCACATTCTCTTAGTCCTTCTTATTTCACTTTTTTTCTTCTCGTTTTTTCTTTGTTTCTCTGTTTCTCTCTGTTATTTTGCTTCTGTCTCACTCTCTTTTCCTTTTCTCGTGATCTTATTGCTTGTACTTACCAATTTCTTTCTCTCTCTCTCTCTCTCTCTCTCTCTCTCTCACTCTATCTTATCTATCAATCTTCCTCCTTTTTTTTCTTTTTTTTCTGTCTCATACTCGCTTTCTCTCCCTCATGGCTGTATATCCTGTCTCTCTCTCGTTTCTGTTCTCATTGTTACTGATTCCCAATCAACCTCTCTATTTCTCCCTTCCCTCTTTCTTCATCTATTCCCATCTCTTTCTCTTGCTATTTGCAACTCTCTTTTCTTTTTGTCACTCTTTTCTTTTTTATGTCTTTCTCACTCTCTCTCTCTCTCTCTCTCTCTCTCTCTCTCTCTCTCTCTCTCTCTCTCTCTCTCTCTCTCTAATACTTTGTATTGCACAGTGTTTACAGATGGACACAAACATCATATGTGATCCGGATCCAGTGTTGGAGTTACCAGATCTAGGGTACAAAGGAAGTCCTGCTTATTTTCTGGTGTTCTCTCTTCCACAGGCACTCTGAATGTACTCGTGCGAGTCAAAAACATAGCCACTGTGGATTCTGTAGTGTGGAGCCTCTCTGGGCACCAGGGCCCCAACTGGCAGAAGGCCAACGTCTTGGTGAACCCCAGTGGACCCTTCCAGGTATGTGTTTTTGTGTTTTTGTGTGGTTTTTTTTGACGTGTTCACGCTCTCCCAGGCACAGAGAGGTCAATGAGGTAATAATTGTGGAAGCGCTGAGCTGTGCTCTCTAGCTCTCCCTCGGTCCTGCGGTTTCTGCTGAGTCGCCCTGCGTGGCTGGACAGTTGTTAAGAAAGAGACGTTTTACTGCTGGCTGCAGAAGCGGAGAACCATGTGAAAAGTGTAAAATTCCGAAAAATAGGAAGAAAAAAGAAAACTGAGGAAGAGGTAAACTGAGGAAAATGGTAGTGCTGCTCAGTCGACCAATCATAGCAGTTTTACACCCGAAAGAAAGGCTAAAAAATATATAAATATTATTCAGAAATGTGGATATTTTGACTTTAGTAAATTTAGTAAACAACGTGTTAGCAAAATTGCTGCTCTATTTATAGCAGCCTGCCAGCGAGCTGACTAATTAGCAGAGAAAATATAAAGGTTTCTGTTTAGCAACATTGCCTCACATTCAAGTTTTACAAGTGGTAACATACTTGAAGTTGTACTGTTTGAGCTTTTGCTATGGTTCTGTTTCACCTTCGGCAACTTTTTAAAAAGCTTTTTTGGCATCTTCAGCTTTCCTGTACCATCCATTCACAACTGAAACATGTGAAGATTAGGATACTAGCTACATGGTCCAAACTTTTATTTTGTAGCTGATTTATCAAACTGCCCTTTACATTATGTAAACATTGCATGAGAAATAGAGCAAAAAGGAGAAATTAATGGTAAATCAATCAACCTTTATTTAAGCTCAGATGTACATTGAGGGCAACCCTCATTTTTAATGTAGCCGAGCATTTACATGGACAGGGATTGATATAAAGAAAATAAAAACTAAATTTAATAATTATAAATTAAAACAACTGAGAAGAAAGTAACTAATATATAATAAATGAAAATTTAAAAATAACAGTGAACATAAAATAGAAATAATAATAATAATACTAAAAAATAGATCAAAGTTAAGATTTAATTAGTAAGAAATTAAGATAAAAATAAAAACAGTACCCCTTTCCCCTTTACCATGAATATACTAAAATTAATAAAACTGTAAAGCAATGTATCAGACATCAGGCAGCATTTGTATAAGCATGTCATGTAATAACTCACTGTGAGAAAGGGAGCTTTTTTAGAGGTGGATGTCTGGTTCCTATTACCACCTCTGTAAACAGTTCTGAGTCTAGTCAGTTCCTCTAGAATTTAGAATTGTGCACATACCACTCTGAGTTACCATCTTTTCATCTCAAACATTTAATTAAACAGATGTTTAAAGAATAGATATGTTTCCCCTATATATGAGAAATATATAATAATGTATAAAGCATAACACTTTCTAATGCGTGAGTTTATGACATAAAGTCTCTGTTCGGTTGTTTTCTTTCTTAATATTCTCAAAAACATTCAAGTGCACATTGCGGAGAGCTGCTTCATTGTGGCAAAGTTAGTGCCCCGAACCTTGTTACAGTGCTTTCAGTGTTCTTAAGATCACAAAAACACTTTTGTTTACATTTGTTTACCTCCAACTTGCACTTTATGGCTACTGCTCTTCATACTTGCAGATAAAAACGCATGTAACTATTATTTTTTATTTTTTATTATAAAAAAAATACTCAGCTTATAATACATTATTATACTTTATATATTTTGTATATTTTTAATTTATTGATTTTTTTGTCATCTTTATCTACTGGTTAATGGAGGAACAGCAAAGTACGAATTTCAGTCTGTTTCTGCTGTGCATATGACAATAAAACTCTTGAATCTGGAATCTTGAATTGATAATGTGTTATGACACCTGATATCATGAAGTTATATGGTCTTGCTTTTTAAAATGCTATGCATATCTAATTACAAGCAATTATACTACAGGCTTATGTCAGACATTGTAAGGTATTAGGTGTATGCCATGTAACGTATTCAGTGTAAAGGATTGTGAATGCAGGATTCAAATGGACTGTTATTAGAGGCTCTTTACAGAACCAGAAGTGGTTTGTCAGGGCTACAAAGAACCCTGATGAAGGAGCGCTATAGTCTCTTCTCTTGAGACAGAGAAATGACAGTAAAGTTGAGGAGACAGCTGTAAGCTAGCCAAGCTCTCTGTCTCCCTCTCTCTCTCTCTCTCTCTCTCTCTCTCTCTCTCTCGTCCAATTTCCCTTTCAGAGCATTCGTTAAGAAAGTTCCAGCTCCAGCTTTCAGGGTTGGTTAAGTATTCACCACAGCGTTTGTTTTGGATGGCTGTGCGCCATGGTGATACTTGCAGCGGGGAAGGATAGAGTGGCTTGTCTTATTTTTTAAGGGGTCACTTAAATTCTTTGTAAAGTCATCCCATCTTACTCGAGGTCCTGCTCATGAATATCCAGACAGCATGCATTAACCTGCCGCACAGGACTGAGGGACAGCTAATAGTGATGCCTGTCAGACTTTAATTTGCTGTAGAGATGCTACGAGGGGAATCAGCAGACCTTTGCTTCATACACAATCAGCAGTTGCTCTTTTTGTGTTCGGACTTAATGGCACATATACAGTGAGCTAGCTTAACACACATGCACTGCTGCTGCTACACCTATGGTACTGTGCCAGAGACCATGAGATATATTTAATTAATAGCCATGCAAGATCAGACAGACCACCAAAACCACCAGTACAGACCCCAGTGTCACTGAATGCGTTTGGAACTACTTGAATTATGGGAAGCAGAACATGCAGCCAACTTCTAAGACTGAACTGATGAGGTGTGAAAACATGTTCCTGCAGATTTCTTTGAGGAACTGGAAGTGAGGCTCTTGGGAATAATGGATGTTGTAGTATAAACATGGCAATAAAGAAAAAATGTAAAAAATCTTAAAAAATAGATGGACAGTAGATCTCAGAGCTATGTTTGATAATGAGAACTTTCAGAATTGGGAGTAAACAGCTGAGTGGACATAAGAAAGCAACTTGTTAGTGAAGAAAAAAGCCTCAGTTTGCTAGGGACCATGAAGACTGGACTCTAGAGCATCGAAAAACAATGGTCCAATGAGTCCAGATTTACCCTTTTCCAGAGCAATCAGGGTAAGAAGGGAAGCAATTAAAGCTATGCATCCATAATACATAGTGCCCACTGTACAAGCCTCTGGAGGCTTATGGCTTATGTTATGGTCTGGGGGTGCTTTAGTTTGTCAGGTTGAGGCTCAGCAGTGTTATGTGGCAATCAAATGAAGTCAGCTGACGAGCCAAATTTACTGAATGACTCATCAATGGATTTTTTTCTTAGACATATTTCTGGATGACAGGGCTGAGGTTCATGGGGCTCAGACTGTGAGTCGTATAGGGAGCATGAGGAGTCGTGATCTTAAGCCCATTAAAAGTTGTTTTGGGTGTGCTGCAGAAGATTTTACAGAGTGGGTTTGACTCTCTGTCCTGTTGTGTTACATGCAGTTGTTGAAATGCTGCCATAGTGAAGATGTGGTGTAATCAAAGTTGCTCTAACGAAATTACATATTAGTGTGTGACTCGTTGTTGGCCAAAATGTGGACTGAACAGAATTTATGGCACATTTTATATGTTGTTGTTCTGTTTTATAATATTTTAAACTCTGCAAATCAGTGAAAAATACTGTTCACCATGTCTATAATACAAACATCGTCATTTTATTTACTATCCAATACCACCAGTGAGCCTACACGTCTTACGGTAAATCAGTTTAAAAAACATTTACTTTGCCTCACCGTGCTCTGTGTGTACCACTTTACTACGAATAGACTAAAATGGATACAATAAAACAGTAAAACAATGTATCAGACATCAGGCAGCGTTTGTGTAACCATGTCTTGTAATAACTTAGTGAGAAAGTTAGCTTTTTTGGAAATACTGCACTAAAATTTTGTGCTTCAGTTAGATGATATGTTAATCAATCTTTTTAGTTGACCGATAGCGTCCAGACATTTGCATAAGACATAAGAAACTATGATTTAAACTTGATGAAAAGGCGTTTACAGCTTAACTTTGTATGGCAAGATATATGTAATTGCTATTTAATTATTCATGTAATTATACAATTATATTTAAATAGTGTAGAAAAATCATAGTAATAGTCATAACAGTAATAACTTCCGGCTTCCATAGGATCGTTAGGGTCTGTCTTGAGTCATGGCAAATACCTGGTTAGAATACACAGAATTTCTCATCCTATCTTTGGGTTATTTCTGACCTGTGTTTCTCTGAAACACTGCGGAAGGCCAGGGTTCTTTTTTACCTTTCTTTTGTCTATCTACTGAGAAACACTGCCTGTATTTTCTTTTTCAGTAGAATCCAAAAATGAGAGATATAGAAACCCCCTTCCTGCCTCTGTCTTCTCCTCCCTTTTATTCAGCCAACCCACAGCTTGCCCGCCAATCGATGCTAAAAGCCTGATCTAGACTCCTCTGGACAATAACAGTTAACCAGCCGGGCCTCCCCAGCACCCTCAACCCCCTCCACCCGTCCCATCTGCTTCTTCCCGCCGCATGCCTGATTCCCTCTCACTGCGCTACAGTAACTGGACACGGACTCCAGCCGTGTTAGCATCTCTTTGCCACAGTGGTGGCTGAAGAAAAAGTCGATGTGAAGCCCCGTTCGGATTTCCCGTGGATCCCGATGAGAAGCGGGAAAGCATTGTTGAGAGTTGTGCCATTGCATTTCTTTTTTGTCCAGTGGCTTTATGACGCTCGATAAATCCACTTGGTACACTAGTACGTAGCAGCTGTTTGTTAATCTGAATGGGATCAATAGCAGCTACATCCACTCCATCAGCTGAAAGGGTTAGATAGCGAAACTATCCTGTCGGAGGAGCTTTGAGCGGGTGCACTCTAAAGATGGTGGAAATACAAAACCACAGGACTTGGAGATGTTTTTCACTACGCAGTGGAGCCAAACCGATCTATCAGTTGGCTGATAATATCAAGCGATATCAATGTCACCATTTATCGGTGTCAGCGAAAGTCTTAGCGGCTGGATTTGGTGGCTTGTTTTCTATTATAATAAATATAATAGATAAAATATAGACTTTCACGAAGCTGGATGAAATAAAAATTTATTATTTTTATAAACAGTCAAAATCTATTTTGGAGGGTCTCCGTGTACCTTGGCGCACCTATGTGTGTGAAACACTATTTAAAAAGTAAATTTTTTTTCACAGACTGTGCAGAACTGCATCCAATTAAACGAGGCCAATTACGCTCTCCATCTCCAACAATAAGACAAGACCTGAGACAACTACGCCACTTCAGAGCTCCAGCGAAATCTCATTTAAATGAAGCATGGAGTTGGTCAGTGTTGTTCATATACTAACAATACCCGTGATATTCTGAGCAAAGCTTGCTGTGATGTAATTTATCGTCATAATGATGCGGTGATGTTCGTATGGCCCAGCCCTAGTGCTCTTCCAGGCCAGCTTTGTGATATAGTTGTTTGTACTAAGCAGTAAAAGTGGGATGCTCTTACTCGTCTCCATTTCAAAGCATCATCTCAAGGGCTCGCAGTGATGGAGATGCATTTTAACAGCAAATGAGAGGCAATTAGGATGCTCCCAGAGGGAGTCTGTTGAACTCGTAGAGCCTGATTTACTAAAGCAGTTTGCACATACATTTTTACTCGGATTAGATGAATGATGTGGTCTTACCTATTCTCAAAGATTAGACCCCTCGTTTTCCAGTACAGAGATTTACTTCAGTTGGTGTGATCATTGTGCATATACTCAAGTACACATTTTAATTACCGAGTTTCTACTAGTCTCTAGGTGCTATGAGGACAACAGTCTACCCCGGCCCGAGCCATTCTGTGCAATTTCATTCTACTTTTCATTCATTTAATTCAGATTCATCTGCATGTAGCTTTTTAGTGGTAGACACAGAAAAACCATTCAGGCCTTTCATGCAGCATCTCATTGCCTGGACCATCACCCACACAGTTCCATCCAGGAGTCTAACTAAGCTACACTGAAAATCCCAACAGGTCCTAGATGTTAAATGCATAAGTGTTTGGTACAAACTCCAAAGTGCTTTATAATTAATGAGTAAACGATGAATAATGAGAAGTCATACTGAAATGACAGCTTTGAGCTATTGAGCTGATAAATGAGTATAATGTAATATCATGTGCTTTAAGTACTTGGTCATTATTTTGTGTCACATGATTGTCGGATCCAAAGCTGTTAAATTAAATTAGGCATTAACTGGCTTAGTATGCTTTATAATTGACTTGGGTTAAAAATAACAGCTAATTTAAAAAAAATAAAATTTCATCATTGTACGTCCTACATGACTATGGGATGTCTTACCACAGCTATGCAGATGACCCTCAGATCTACTTGGCCCTTAGCCCGAATAACTATGGTCCCCTTGACTTACTGTGCAAGTGCCTTGAGCACATCACTGATTGGATGGGTCAAAACTTTCTGCAGTTGAACAAAGACAAAACAGAGATTGTTTTATTATTAAACTGGCTGCATATCTCAATTCAAGAGCCCTAAAATCTACAGAGCAAGCTCGTAATCTTAGTGTACTAGTGTACTGATCTCAGTTTTAGAAGTCATGTTAAAGCCGTTACCAAATCAGCATTTTATCATCTTAAAACATCAACAGGCTTAGAGATCTTCTGTCTAAACCAGACCTGGAGAAACTTATCCATGCCTTTGTTTCCAGCAGGATCGATTACTGCAATGCTCTCTTAACTGGACTTCCAAAAAAGACAATCAAACAGCTTCAGCTGATTCAGAATGCAGCTGCCAGAGGTTCTCACTAGGAGCAAAAGAAGGGAACACATCCCACCATTCTTAAATCCTTACACTGGATACCAGTATGTTACAGAATAGACTTCAAGGTCCTGTTACTGGTCTATAAGTGTCTAAATGGTTATAGGACCAGCATATCTGTGTGATCTAGTACAGCAATATGAGCCGTGCAGAACTCTTAGATCATTAGGAAGTAGTGAGTTAGTCCTTCCTAAGGTAAAGACTAAGCATGGGGAAGCAGCGTTTAGTTACTATGCTACTGTTAAATGGAATCAGTTGAGCAAGAGCCCCAACACTGGACACCTTTAAATCCAGACTGAAAACATTACTGTTTGAGCAGACTTTCAGCTCAGTTTAAAACTCTTACTCCTACTGAACCGTTAGTTATTCAATTTAAACCTTTCTTCATTTTTTATGTTTCATTTTCTTTCTTGTAAATATTTTCTCAGCACACAGTCCAATAGCCCTTTTAAACCTTATTCTTATTCCCTACTTCTAGCTTGCTATAACCCTCTGAGTGCTTTACACTCAAGAAAAACAGCCTGAGCGTATTTATTTCTTTTAACGAATTGATTTGAATGCTTTGTTTCTTATTTCTTTATTTCTGTAAAGCACTTTGAGTTGCCACTGTGTATGAAAGGTGCTATACAAATAAACTTGCCTTGCCTTGCCTTACATGATCATACTGTAAATCATCCATAAACTATATTGAATCTGGACTGTAAATGAATTCAATGACTCTTATATGTGACAAAGTGATTCTACTTTGTCACATATAACTTACTCGCTACCTGCAGGTGTTTCCAATTAACTCTCCTGCTTAATTATGTGACATGACATTCACAGTTAGTGCAAGAGGAACACATGCATAACCTACGGTGGCCGAGAAGACCCAACTCGCTGCAAATTAACAAACACGCTGGAAACCGAAAACACTTTCATCAAAACGGCAACATGGCCACTACATTTCACAAACGTGCTGCAAAACCAACCACCACACAACGGAAGTGTTTACGGAGGACACTTAAAGGATGTGGGACCATATACAGCAATGCAATGTAAACAGAACCACGCGGAGCCGTGGCTATATTTGCTAACTATCTAGACTTACTTCTCATTAGATGCTGGCCTCATTAGTGATGGCCAGATCAAGCCTCTTGAAGCGTTGAAGCTTTCCCTCCAGCTGGTTCAAAAACAAGTCCATTACTCGAAGCTTCATGTGCACATGAACCCCCCTGCTGGCCAAAACTTTTATTGTCATTTCAACTATTGGCGATGGCCTCTTGCAACGTTGTCAGCATGGAAACAAATATATACATAAAACACCTTAAATTTATTTTCTCTGGTTAATTCATTTGTTCATCTGATCTGTGTTTGATTGTGTAAATCCAATAAATCCAATAGTATGTGAGATATTGATGTTAAAACTGTTGCAGTGGTTTTAAGAGATGGGAGAGTGATTGTGGGGTGATGATGACTTTAATTTTGATTAAGAAACAATAAATCACGCCAGTACTCGAACCACATCCTGAACCAGCGAGGCGTCAGACGTCATCAGTGACCTCACTCGCCCTTAACGAAGCAAGCCTCAAGGATTTCCCGACACAAGCTCCTAAGCATTGGTGTCATTTACCCATCACTATTAGACGCTACCATGTGGTTCTGTTTACATACTTCGTCCCATGTCCAAACAAGTGTCCTCTGTTTGTGAATCTGCAGCGTGTTGAGTCTTCCCAGCCACCGTAACAACCCACAACATCATAACCCTCAACATCACTCAGTTACTGCTGTTTCTTCTTATTTCAGCTGTTTCACTCACAGCAGCCCTTATACATTCAATGAAAATCAAACATGTAGCTTTGGTCAGAAAATTAGTTGAGCATTGATGTGATAGTTTAGGCTAATGGATCATATCAAATTATCAAATTATATTTTTTTTTTTCCGACATCCATTTCAGTATTGGACTGACACAGATACTAAGTATCATACTGGTGCACCCTGAGTATTTACCATCTTGTTGCCCCAAATAATTATAAAATTTTTTACTATATTCTGTATCACCATCATAGCTGGAGCCTGTTAGTCATTTCAGTGTAATTAGACTTTATCTATCATTGTTTTACTCAAATAAGATACACAACACTTTGGAGATTGTACCTCACACTTTCCTGGTCAACGCCTAGAACTTCAGGACATACTCAATTCATATCTAGAACATATTTTATTGGTGTAAAATATTGAATTGCACTAAATGTTTTTACTTGTCAGTGTAATCAATTTCTCAGAGTCTCATGTTACTCAAAGTAATTACCACATTTCTGGAGTTAATATTGTACCACCTACTGGTTAATATTTCAGGGACAGTGCAGTAGAATACCATTCCTTGAGCCTATTTTAGCCTGCCAAGATTCGACCATGCCAGGTGAAATTAGTGTGTAATCATGTTTTAATGATTGTGTACTCAATCCAGAAACCCGTGTGAGTACCTGCATACATATGTTTCTGTTCAGAGTGCTTTTGTTTCCAGCTGTTTTCTTTATGCTGACATTTTTGCAGACAGATGTCTCGGCAGATCTGGCTCGGAATGCTTAATGTTAACTGAATGCTACCAGTTTCGCTCACGAGTTATCTGCCTTGCAACAGCAGCAAACGGCTCAGAGAGTTACGAGCTAGCTTTTCCCATCACTGAGGTGTTTGAGGGCACATTTCATTTCAAGGTGATTAAGGATGCTCCCTGTAAAGCCCGGAGAGGCAGACTATCTAGTCTGACAGAATCCCCTGCTGACACACCTCAAAACAGCAGATTCAGATCTTCTCCTTCCTCAGACGGTCATCATTGATGTGATATTTTTGTATTTATTTATTTATTTATACAACTTAGCTATAAGTTTGAATCAGTGCTGGTAGAAATCCTGGTCCTGGTCCAGTTTTGTGGTCTCCTGATCCCAGTATTTTAAAGGGCCTTTATCATGAAAAACCACATTTCTGTCACTTTTATAAAACGAAGTATTATGTAAAACCTCAAAGAAAAGAAATACCAATATATGTAGGATAGGAACCCTTCAATGCTGTGTATCAGATACAATCCAATGCAATATTTGCATTTATTTGTATTTCTATAGACAGTATGCTGGCCTTATAGCGATCACGGACAGAACGGAAATGGAACAATTTATTTGTTTATTTATTTATTTTTAGCGTGTTATATTTAATTTACTTTAGATGCTTAAATATGAGATATAACAGTCACAGTTAGAGCTAATATGTTTGCATTCAATAGGAATGACCTCTTATGTGTCCAGTACTGATGCTGCAACCTTGAATATCTGACGATACTAATTCCATATTTGCGCCTCTATTCACCTATTCAACAAAGGTGGTATTATTAAAAATATTTATTAGAATTATTATTCAATTCAGTTTAAGTTTATTTGTGTAGCACTTTTTACAACAAGCAGCTTTAGAGAAGTTTGAAAACAGACAGTTACAACATATATATCTCCTAGTGAGCAAGCTAGAGGCATGGCGAGGAGAAACTCCCTCAGACTGGAGGAAGAAACCTTGAGAGGAACCAAGACTCACAAGGGGAGACCCGTCCTCCTCTGGTCAAAGAGTGTTTACAGTTTAATAAACTAAACACCAAAGAAAAGCTAAGAGAACATCTGTTTGAAGTCTGGATGACAAAGCTTTAGAAACTGCACAGGTAGAGGCAGTCTCCGACTGAGGCAGTTTCTGAATGAGGCAGTTTCTGAATGAGGCAGTCTCTGACTGAGTCTTTATGTAAAGTGGGAGTGAGCTGAAACAGTCCCATCCTATCTCATTGCTGGTTGAGCATCTGGATGGCTCAGTGATGTAACTGAGGATGTTGCAGTTGGCGCAGATGGACAGGAGAGCTGGTTGGTGATGGGTGAGGAGGAGGCCCTGAGGGTCAGTCTTGCAAAAGCATTCAACAGGACATTTGTCATGATGCACTTTACTTAACCAGCAATCTGAACAGCATGACAATCACACTGTGAAACAAATATTCTGCTCCTCTACAGGAAGATATGCATAACCCACAACATCATTCAGCTAGGCAATACTGCTGTTCCTTCTTATTTCAGCTGATCCACTCACAGAACTGGTTTGTTTACCACTTTCTTAATGAGCAATTTATAAAGTGTCTCAATATTGATTAATATCCTCGTGATTTGGCCACACGTCAAATTTTAAATACTGCAGAATAATCACACAGACTCTTAGGCATTCATAACTGATGTTTTGAGTACTTTGTGGGTTGTTTATGTGAAACATGTAGGCTTTATTTATTTATTTATTATTATTATTATTATTATTTTGTTATTTGGTTGTATTGTTATTGACTGGATTTTGATCATGTAGCCTGTAAATGAGCCTCTACTGCAGATGTTGTATGTGGGCACAGTGGCCGGTACAGCAGAGCATTTCACAATAGTAGTGTTTTCGTTGAACCTTGAGAACATTCTATACAAAAAATATTCTATACATGTTCCTGCTGGCTTGTTCCCATGATAAGCAGCAGAAAGAAGCCTCGCAGCACAATAGCTACACTTTCACATTTTACATGCCCCTGTGTAGAGAAAAGATGGTTAGTTCAAACACAGTCAAAGACATTCTTTGCAGATACTAGAAATATTCATTTACTCTACAGACTGTGCGAAGGTTAGAGTCCATCAAGGGTTTTTTAATAAGATCTGGTCAATTTTGCTTCATATTACAGCAGCTGGAAAGTCGGCATCAGCTTTTTAAAGAAATCTGCAGGGATATTTTTCCGCATCTTCCAAGCTCAGTGTTATTTTTACAGTATCTATTTTTCAGGATTTATTAAGTCGAGTTAGGATTTTTTTTGTTTTAAGAATTTTGGAATGCTCTTAGTACAGATTTCCTTGTGACCTTCTTTGAACACCTCACTGCTGCAGGCTGTGGAGTCTGTTTGTAATAGTTCTTTTTATTTGTGATCAACATTTTATGGCTTTAAATATATTTCACCACAGAGATGGGGGTAGGGAGGGGATGGCAAGACTGATTTAAACATTAAACATATTCACACACTTAAAATACATTCACTAACATAGAAACAGAAACAGACAGTTACACTACACAATGAAATTCTTACTTTGCTATTCCTCCATTCATCAATAGATAAAGATGATAATATATATATATATATATATATATATATACACAAAATATATAAAGTATATAAAGTATAATAATATAAATAAATTTATTTTATAGTTAAAAAATATAATCCATATAAATATAATATATATATATAAATATAATCTAATGTAAAAAATATAAATATAATAGAAATGTATAATATAAAAAAATATAAAGATAATCCAACATTGTAGAATAGTTTCTTGCTAACATCTTTCGCTCAATCAAAGAGAACTAAAAAAGCTAAATCATCATTCAGGAGATATAAATGTGGCGAAAGTGGGTGTTTATATTAGTTCTACACCAGTGACGTAAATCCGAGGTGGATTAGGCTATTTCTGTTCAAATGTGTCTGGACTGGCTCTCTCGATCCAGTGGACTGTACTGGGACACCCCTAGTAAGAAGATTTACAGCGCATGGATAATGAACTGCAAGACAAACTGAGGTTCAAAGAGTTTAAACACAATTTAATACAGAGTTGCTGTACATCCCCAGTACCTGTGGTTTCAGAGTTGACTGCATGGGGCGCGCAATTAAAGTTTCATAATGCGTTCTTCCCAGTTTCTCCGAGTTATTGAAACAAGCAGCGGTGCCAAAACTAGCCCAGCGCTCCAGTTTCCCCTCCGTTGGCGTGGGTTTAATTGCTCCCCGTCAGACGCAAGCATGTTTGTGCAGCAGTTAAGGCCAGTTGGTGCTGCAGGCAGGATGTGCTGTGCAGTC
This sequence comes from Megaleporinus macrocephalus, assembly GCA_021613375.1. Lineage (NCBI taxonomy): Eukaryota > Metazoa > Chordata > Actinopteri > Characiformes > Anostomidae > Megaleporinus > Megaleporinus macrocephalus. Next base: position 42,047,628 of record CM038706.1, read on the forward strand.
GTCCTGTTTTACAGGTCCCTTAAATGGCACCTGGCTGTAATATCACAGACTGTAAATGCTTACTCAGAGGTGCCTGATTAAAAGCGGACCAGACTGTTATACTGCGGAGTATTGATGTTGTTTTTTTTTTTTTTTTTGCAGTACGTTGTTAAAATAAAATCTTTTATAGAGTGAACAGAGAGTCTACTTATATCAACTCGCATCCCGTGTGCCGGTGCCCGGACGCAGCATCAAATTTGGCCCCCCTGGGCCCCCCCTGTACGCCAGCGCAGGTATTAAAGGCTACGTTTTGGAAGCATTTGTGTCACGCTCCTCCTATCGCCCTCCTGCAGCACGGAAACAGACTGAGGCCAGCACTTTTAAGAGCCTCCGTCGAGGGAGGGAAGATGATGACAAAAGCGAAAGAGCTCGGAAGAGCTCGGCAAAAAAAAGAAAAAAAAGAAAGAAAGGTTGGGGGGGAGCGAGGGACGGGCAGTAATTAGCTCTGGTTAATTATGATTTTCTGAAAAGATGGAGGGCGAGGGGTAAAAAAAAAAAAAAAAAAAAAAGCACCCATCCACGTTCGCCGCACCTTCACAGCTTTTCTTTCTCTCTTCCTCATCTTGTTTTTTGGTACATCCATCTCTCCCCCCCCCCCCCCTTCTCATGCCCCTCTGAGCTTACCCCTTCATCCATTATCCTCCTCCTCCTTCTCTCACGCTCTCGCTCTCTCTCTCTCTCGCTCGTCCATTCATCTCCACTGTTTTCTTTCCTGTTTTCTTTATGGTCCGTCTCTCTCTTTCTGTGGTCGGTGGCAGGAATACACAAGGGACTTTAAGTCTTCGCCGCAACTCTTTCATAACCTCCAACGGCCACGGGCGCTAATTAACTTCTCTCCCTCTTTCTCACTCGCTCTCGCACGTACACAAACAAGTGAGCGCTCGCGCCCCATTAAAAACCGGCAACACGTGTACTTACATACACTAAAGGGCACTCAAACGCCGAGAATAATGGCTTCCTTGCATTAGCCTTGAGTTGGCCGAGTCTGTTGCGAAGGCGTGCGCGTGTGGAGTGAATGAGCTCCTTTTTCCGTAATGAGGTCAAAGCCGCTAATGCACTCTACACTCGGCCTGTTAGACAAGAGGATTTGCATGCGCTAACCGAGAGAGAGAGAGAGAGAATACATTTACGGAATGCCCAAAAAGTGAAGACTCGACCACCAATTACAGCCACCGCCAAGCTGTTTGGTTGGTGGCATCGTATTCGCCCCCCTTCACTTTCAGGGTACGCGATTATGTTTGTGTATGTAATGACCTTGTGCTTCAAGGCCTGACAGCAGTTAACTTTAATGTCAGCTACTGTCAACAATAGCAAAAGTGTGACTATTATTTCAGAGTTCATTGAAACAAGCAAAGAAATTGGGGTCCTGTATTTAAAACAGTTTATCATTTATAAAGCATGCAAAACACCTTATAATGCCTAGCGTAAGCATGTATAGCTGCTTATAGGTAGTCAAAATAAAAAGCACACTGTGTAATGTTAGGCTTCATAACTTGTTATAATTAGAGATGGAAAGATTGATCGGCCGATTTTGAAGTTACTATTTTCAGGATGCTTGTTTTTCTTTAGACAGTGGTGATATTCTCTTGGTTTCATCTCTGAAACCAGCACCAAAAGGTTATTCCAAGATCATTTCTGGCCCTGAGAGGTTTTAACACTAGCCTAGCCTTAGGATGAGAACGTGAGCAGGCAAAGTATTGCACTAGAATTACAGCTCCTATGGCTTTTTGCTGGCCACGTTGTTTCCTACACCTCCAAAGTCCAGTCTTAAAAGTGGGTTGCATTTCTTCATGTTAAATGTAGTCGAGGTCTGGACTCTGGGGTGGTCATTAAATTGTTCTGAGAACATGAGGAGCTTGTTAAGGCTCATTTATACTCCCTCTACGTGCAGGAATGTCTGCATGCGTTTCAAGTGATTAAAACCGTCACTGCCCACATACTTCTCTGCGTCAGCACCGTTGACATGGTTGTTGAACAACACTTCCAGTAGAGGGCTGTTTGGAGTAAATCAAACATGGCGGCGATGGATGAAAACCAACTTGCAACCAGTCTTCAAAAAGTCCTGTTTCTTCTACATCGTGTTCGTATGGAAGTGGTCAGGTCTTGCACTGCCCACACTGCAGAGGTATTGGTCCATCTCGTCCATATCCGCAAGCTTTCCGAAAATGTGCAAATTACACACAAAATACGGTACGGACAGAAAGCTCCATGCGTATCCATATCTGTATTTAACGTTGAGTATAAATTTGCCTTTAGATCAAAGGTGTCAAAATTATTCCCATTCATTACTAAGGCAGAAGTATAGATACTAGGGTTTAAACATACTTCTGTAGAAGATGAAGTATCAACTCAAGCTTATTACTTCAGTAAAAGTGTAAAAATACTTGAAAGTACAGATAATGGAGTGTAAATATAAGGAGTAGAAAGTACTGATAATGTAGTGTTAATGTAAGGAGTATAAAGTACTGATAATGTAGTGTTAATGTAAGGAGTAGAAAGTACTGATAATGGAGTGTAAATGTAAGGAGTAGAAAGTACTGATAATGGAGTGTAAATGTAAGGAGTAGAAAGTACAGATAATGGAGTGTATGTGTAAGGAGTAGAAAGTACAGATAATGGAGTGTAAATGTAAGGAGTAGAAAGTACAGATAATGGAGTGTATGTGTAAGGAGTAGAAAGTACAGATAATGGAGTGTAAACGTAAGGAGTAGAAAGTACTGATAATGGAGTGTAAATGTAAGGAGTAGAAAGTACAGATAATGGAGTGTATGTGTAAGGAGTAGAAAGTACAGATAATGGAGTGTAAACGTAAGGAGTAGAAAGTACTGATAATGGAGTGTAAACGTAAGGAGTAGAAAGTACTGATAATGGAGTGTAAACGTAAGGAGTAGAAAGTACAGATAATGGAGTGTAAATGTAAGTAGTAGAAAGTACTGATAATGGAGTGTAAATGTAAGGAGTAGAAAGTACAGATAATGGAGTGTAAACGTAAGTAGTAGAAAGTACAGATAATGGAGTGTAAACGTAAGGAGTAGAAAGTACAGATAATGGAGTGTAAATGTAAGGAGTAGAAAGTACTGATAATGGAGTGTAAATGTAAGGAGTAGAAAGTACTGATAATGGAGTGTAAATGTAAGGAGTAGAAAGTAAAGATAATGGAGTGTAAATGTAAGCAGTAGAAGTAAAAAGTCATCTTAAATATAATTACTTCAGTAAAGTATAAATAACCAAAAATTCTACTTAATTAAGGTAACAAAGTATTTGTATTTTGTTACTCGACGCCTCTGCTTTAGATTGATATGTTTTTCTACTTTTTTGTTAAAAGTGAGGAGCTTTATGATGAGCTACACTCCCTTTCAGACTGTTGAGGTGTTTCCTCGCAGTGATGGGATAGACAGAAACACAGAACGTCTCATTTTCTACATCTAAAAACATTTGGAGTCTGGCGTCAGTTCGATCTGTTAACTGTGTCATTAGCGGATCCCTACAGCAGTGGTAATACTTGAAGATGGGCAGCTGTCATTGAGTGACTGGATATAAAACCAGATAAACTCCTGCCTCTTGCTGTTGATTGAGCGAAGGCCGGTCCAGGTTACGCCCCTCCGGTTATTTATTTCTTTTTTTGCCGCCTCGCCTAATTAGCGCTGCTGCGGGGTCCGCGTGTGCGTGTTCAGAGTCAAATGAAAGGTCGGCGGGTGCTTGTATCAATTGCGCGAGTGTATTTTCATGCGAACGGGCATCATTACGCCGCAGTGTTTGACATTGCCGTGATGTTTTTACTGTCTCTCGCTCTCCTCCGTGGCCCGGCGGCCAATTAGTGGGGTGAGAGAGCCTGACTTAGAGTAGCACTCACAGACATGCTCGCACCCCTCAGCCAAATCAAATTAGCCCACCTCCTCACAAACGAGCAGCGCGCTCTATTACCAACCTCTGACACCACAGCACACGCTCTCGCTTGTATTTCTCTCTGTCACTCTCTCTCTCTCTCTCTCTCTCTCTCTCTCTCTCTGTGTCTCTCTCTCTCCGTCTTCTCATTTAGTTATTCCAAGCAGCCTCCTCGTTCAGGGAGATGTAGGTAGGGATTAATGTGAGGGTCGAGAGAAACCCGGCAGCTTTGTGTGTGTGTGTGTGTGTGTGTGTGTGTGTGTGTGTGTGTGTGTGTGTGTGTGTGTGTGTGTGTAATTGGATTGGCTGGAGAGCTCAGAGGTCAAAAGTGTTTTTGTGGAGATGCTTGCTCCGCGGTCAGCAGAGGTCAGGAGGCTTGACCGTGGCCTTGTCTGTTTCTTCTGTCTGCCATGAAGGGCCCTTAACAAGACAAGGCCAATCCCTCAAAGAGCAGCGCACTCCACTTATTCTTATGAATACAAACACAGCATAGATACCACACCTACCCTTTCTCTCTCTCTCTCTCTCTCTCTCTCTCTCGCTCTCGCTCTCTCTCTCTCTCTCTCTCTCTCTCTCTCGCTCTCTCTCTCTCTCTCTCTCTTTCACACTTTCTCTTTCTCTCACCTTATATCTCTTACTCTCCCTCTCTCTGTCACTCTCTCTCTCTCTCTCTCTTTTTCTCTCACTCTCTTTCTCTCGCTCTCACTCTCTCTCTGTCACACTTTCTCTTTCTCTCACCTTATATCTCTTACTCTCTCTCTCTCTTTCTATCACTCTTTCTCTCACCTTATATCTCTTACTCTCTCTCTCTCACACCTTTTATCTATTACTCTCTCTCTTTCTCTCTCTCTCTTTCTGTCACTCTTTCTCTCACCTTTTATCTCTTATTCTCTCATTCTCTCTCTCTCTCTCTGTTACTCTTTCTATTTTTCACTCTATATCTCTTACTCTCTCTCTCTCTCACACACACACACCTTATATATATTACTCTCTATCTCTCTCTCTGTCACTCTTTCTCTCACCTTATATCTCTTACTCGCTCTCTCTCTTTCTATCACTCTTTCTTTCACCTTATATCTCTTACTCTCTCACTCTCTCTCTGTCACTCTTTCTATTTCTCTCACCCTATATCTCTTACTCTTTCTCTCTCTCTCACTCTCTCTCGCTCTCTCTCTGTCACTCTCTCTCTTTCTCTCACCTTATATCTCTTACTCTCTCTCTCTCTCTCTTTCTATCACTCTTTCTCTCACCTTATATCTCTTACTCTCTCACTCTCTTTCTCTGTCACTCTTTCTATTTCTCTCACCCTATATATCTTACTCTTTCTCTCTCTCTCACTCTCTCTCGCTCTCTCTCTGTCACTCTCTCTCTTTCTCTCACCTTATATCTCTACCTCTCTCTCTTTGTCACACTTTCTCTTTATCTCACCTTATATCTCTTACTCTTTCTCTCTCTCTCATTCTCTCTCGCTCTCTCTCTTTCTCTCACCTTATACCTCTATCTTGCTCTCTCTCTCTCTCTTTGTCACTCTTTCTCTTTCTCTCATCTTATATCTCTTACTCTCTCACTCTCTCTCGGCCGCTCTGTCACTCTCAAACTCTTTCTGTCTTTCTCTCCCTCTCTCTTGCCCTTTGACTCTCTATCCTCTATCGCTCTGACAGTCTCTTTATCACTGCTCTTCTCTCTGTCTCTTTAGTCATCTTCCTTTTTATCACTCACTCTTACTCTATTTCTCTGTCTTGCACTCCAATCTCTCTTTCTCTTACCTTATATCTCTTACTCTTTCTCTCTCTGTCACTCTTTCTCTCACCTTATATCTCTTACTATCTCTCTCTCTCTCTCTTGCTCTTTCTCTGTCACACTTTCTCTTTCTCTCCCCTTATATCTCTTACTCTCTCTCTCTCTCTCTCTCTCTCTCTCTCTCTCTCTCTCTCTCACTTTCTCTCATCTTATATCTCTTACTCTCTCACTCTCTCTCGGCCGCTCTGTCACTCTCAAACTCTTTCTGTCTTTCTCTCCCTCTCTCTTGCCCTTTGACTCTCTATCCTCGTCTCTCTTGAACTCTGTCTGTCTCTATTCCTCTGCCTCTCTGTGTCTTTCACTCTTTCTATCCCTCCTTCACTCTGACAGTCCCTTTATCACTGCTCTTCTCTCTGTCTCTTTAGTCATCTTCCTTTTTATCACTCACTCTTACTCTATTTCTCTTTCTTGCACTCCCATCTCTCTTTCTCTTACCTCCTCCTTCTCTTTTTGCTTGTTCTTCCTTTCTTCTCATTGTTTCTCACTCTCTTTTTCTCTCTGCCTCTCTCTCGTTCTCTCTTTATTTTTCATTCTCCATACCTCTTTCTCTCTCTCTCTGTCTCTAGCACTTTATCTTCTCTCACACATTCTCTCCCCCTTTCCCCATTTACTACTTTTTTATTGTCTCTCCCTTTCTCTAGATCTGTCTCCCTCACTATATTTGCTTTCTTATATCTTTTTTCCCCTCTTCATCTCTTTCTCTCTCTGTCTCTCTTTCTCAACTCTCTTACTCACTCACTCTCTCTTTCTCTTTGTCTCACTCAATCTCTCTTACTCTCTCACTCTCTCTCGGCCACTCTCTCACTCTCAAACTCTTTCTGTCTTTCTCTCCCTCTCTCTTGCTCTTTCACTCTCTATCCTCTTCTTTCTTGAACTCTGTCTGTCTTTGTACTCCTCTGCCTCCCTGTGTCTTTCACTCTTTCTATCTCTCCCTTACTCTGACAGTCTCTTTATCACTGCTCTTCTCTCTATCTCTTTAGTCATCTTCCTTTTTATCTCTCTTTCTCAGTCTCTCTTACTCACTTTCTCTTTCTCTTTCTCTTACTCAATCTCTCTTACTCTCTCTCTCGGCCACTCTCTCTCTCCTAAACTCTCTCCCCCTCTCTCTCTCTCTTTCTCAGTCTCTCTTACTCAATTTCTCTTTCTCTTTCTCAATCTCTCTTACTCTCTCTCTGCCACTCTATCTCTCCCTCTCTCTCTCTTCCCCCCCTCCTCCTCTCTCTCCAGGCTATGCAGGATATGAGAGATGCGTTTTTTGCTGTTCCAGCAGCGAGTCGGGCTCAAATAAATAAATAAACAAATTAATATTCACACAAAAGTGTTTCCTTATAGTCTAATAAAAGAAAAGTATGTTCTAGCTCTAATGAAATACAGAAGCTTGTAGAAATTAGGCTGAGATGATACAGGCTGAATGATAAGCCAGAACCAGATTCTGCCTCTACTTATAAAGAGCATTATAAGTCCCACAGTTTTTAAATTTGTAAATAGATAACGAATTCACCTGCACTGACGCAGTGCCATAGTAGCATATCAACACAGGCCTCTCTTTGGTTTCTGTTGCTTTGCGCAGGCGTTAGTCCCCAGTTTGAGGTTCTGTTGAGGGTGGCATGTGTGGAGGTTGCGAGTAATGCTCTGTTATTGTGGGATAGAGTTAGGGCCGTGTCTGTGATTAGGTTTGTGCAGAGAGCTTCAGACCTAATGTAATTAAGCTGTCAATCAAAAGGCAGGGGCGTGTGGCTCGGCGGCGCTGTCAGTGCTCGGGCCACTGCGCCATAGTGTAGAAAAGGTAAAAGAGAAGTTTACCGAAGGAGAAAGACACAATGAAACGCCTCTGTGAGAAGGAAGACGTAACGCTAATGAAAAACATGTCATCCATACCAAACATTAACAACAGCTACATTTCACCACTGCAGATAAGTTAACTCCTACGCATCTAGACTTATTGTAATGTCGCTAGACTGTCAGTATAGCGTAATTATTTAGAATGCAAGACTTTTGGGGATTTGAAGACCTCTCTAGTGGAAGTGTGTAATTGCATGCAACAACATCATTCAGACCTGCAGCAGCGGATAGAGTGAGTGTATAAAAAATATTTTAAAACAACTGGGTCTGGTTGTTTACTGGTTTATTGGTGTCTACTATTGTCATCATATCTTTATCAGTATGACGTTGACTTTGGATTTCATATCTGAACACCAAGCTGGGATCACATGGTCCTAAAAACTCTGTTTGGGTTGTATTTTCTATTAAGCCAAATGGATGGATGGAGATGAATTTCTACCATTTTTGACTTTCCTAAAGCAAAATGTTGTAAAACCTCCTATAAATCCTGTATTTAGAATATAAGTCCATTGATAAGGTGTTACATGCCATACATAACACCTTACTATGCCTTTCATAGGCTCGTATGCTTGGCTGTACAGAGGTATTGTGACATGCAAGACACTTTATTACATAAAAGTATGTACCTGTGTAATGTCAGGTTTCATAGCTCAATAAAATATCTATGCTTAAGTATGTTAGATAAGAATAAATAGTGTAACGCACTGTAACACACTGTGACAGGGTTTTGTGGAACTGACCACAACAGCAGGACAGAGAGACAATTTTGGACCTGGCACTGTTTATTTTATGAAAATACTTAAGTTTTGGAGCAGAACCTAACTCCTCCTCACGCTTAATACATGCCTCATATAAACCACTCCTATGCCCTCACCTTCTCGTGACGAAAATCTTCCATCTCTTACTCACTCTTCGATCAGAAGGCGGGGCCTGGGTTCAAGCCTCAGCAGCCGAAGCCACCCAGAGTTTCACTTCCTTGCCCTGCCTTAAGTGGTCCGTACTTCACATTTTTTTAATGAAAGCAATTACTTTTATATGTAGTGTGAATTGTATAGAGTTTGTGTATTTTTAGCTAACTGGAAACTGTAACTCTAGACTAGCTGGCTACAGGTTCTAGACTGTTAGAAGATAGCAACCAAAGCCAAATGGTTAACAGCACAGCTGCTTTATGTTGGCCAGTATATAACAACTGTAAACTACAGCTGCCTGGATTAAGAATATAGTTAACTTTAGCAATGATTTTAAACTTGCTGTGCTCACTTTTCATAACTCCTGTATTAACAATTAAAAGTTGTATTGATCTGCTATGAACACTGAATAAAAACAGTGTTCTCATGACCAGATATGATAATCTCTCATGGAACCAGACTTTTTAAAATGTAATGCATATAATTATACATACTTGTAATCAATTATAAAAGCCTACGACTGGCATTATAAGGTATTATGTACGCCATTAGTTATATAATGCATTATGAATACTGACATTTGTAGGAAATGCTACCTAAAATGTCTAGTCCTTGTGAATCTTGGGCTATTTTGCCAGTTTTTCAATACCTTTGATATTGTGGTTATAAACCACGTAAATAAAATAACAACTCCAACCTCCAGAGACTCCGAAAATCAATCGTGGTAAATCTCTGTGTTAGTCCATCTCTCTCCTCCCTCTTTCTCCCACCCTCTGCTCAGTTCAACACTCAATATTCAGCATGTAAAGCAGAGTCAGCAGAATCAGACATGTTTTCTGTCTCTTTACATGACAAAAATGACAAAGTTAATAAGATACACGCAGCGACAGCCCATTTGGCTTCCTATGTGATATATATATATATATATATATATATATATATATATATATATATATATATATATATATATATATATATATATATATATATAGTGTGTGTGTATGTGGTAAATCAACATCAAACAAAACTAGAGTTTTAAGCCAAAACTTTTAATGTAGTTTTTATGCTGTGGCGTCACACGTTTGACAACTTAAGCAGGGTTAGTATAGATACGCAACACTAAGAGTCTAAGTACAGCAAATGCCAGTGGTCAGAAACCCTCAATATAAGGTCACATCTGACTGTAACAATAAACTGACCACAGAAAACACGCTGTGCCGCCGCCTGATTTCATCCTTCTGCAAAACAGAATGGTATATGCATTAATAAGTTTTCCAAACATGATAATATAGGTCATATTTGCATGCATTAATGTAATGTCAGTTAACAGCACACTGTCTGCAGTTTGTTTCAGTAAACTAGTGAGGAATAATTAATATGAATTATGTTGGGCTTCTTTAATGAGCCATAAATTCGAGCATTTGTATTGGTACTTGTCTTTCTCTCCACTGTGATTCAGTGAACGATAGAAATGATTGCGTGCGCCCATTACATTCTTTTATATTTGTTCATTTAAATGATGTGCTTCTCCAACTTGACGACTGCATTATCTGAACGGACGTTTGCTAATGAAGTGGTTTTATCGTTTTGAAGGAAACTTGCTAAATAACAAATGCCTGATTGTGTGAAAGGTGAATGAATTGGACAACATGTAGATGCCCTTCTAACTGTTGTGGTCCATTTTTAGGTGGTGTTTGAGGGCATCCGTGGAGATGGTTTTGAGGGAGACATTGCCATCGATGACGTTTCGGTTACCAAAGGGAAGTGTACACAGGAGAAACCGCCTGATAGAGGTCAGTACAGCAAGCTGCGCTCACATCTTCACTGCAAACCAGAGGAGGAAGCATCATTAGTACAGTTCTGGCATCTACAGCTGTAGATGTTCTACACTATTTAACCTGGTGTTGGAGACATGAAAGTGAGAGTTTTCTCCTTAACTGATATGTAGTCACTAAGCCAAGACGTTCTCATGCTCCTTTGGTTTTGCACTGGAATAACACTTATGACCACCAATTGGCATCATGCAACTAGCATGATTATTTTACTATACACTTACCTCAAACTATGTTAGGTTGTTAAGCAATTTCAGTGGAGCTTTTCAGCCTAAAACTAGCATATTGGCATATTACGATATTATTTCCTATGTTATATAATGTTCTGCAGCACCTCATTATATATCACAGCCATCTTATTGGTTTGATAGTATTTACAGTTTGATGTTTATGTTAATATTCCTCAGTTTTTTTTCAATACCCAACATGCAATATGTAAATATGTCATACAATCATTGGGAATTCATCTCTTAGGAATAAAAAAGATCTACTGGCGAGTCATTCATGTACAGGCATTACATTTGGCTTTCTAGATGTAATATTAACTTTCTGGTTTGTTTCTGCATTCACTAGCTAGCAGGTAAAAAAGAAAACAAAAAAATGAAAACCAATCACCCTTATGCATCCACCCCAAACGTGCTTGTAGCTTTTCAAAGGTACCCACAGGACCACCACAGAGCAGGTATTAATTGGGTGAAAACAGTTCCAGCACAACATACACTGCACTGTGGTGGTCGCATAGGGGTCCTGACCATTAAAGAACAAAGCAAAGGGGGGATAATAAAGCATACAGAGAAACAGATGGTCTACAGTCTGTACTTGTAGACTTACAAAGTCCTATATAGTAAGTGGAGCTGATATATATATATATATGGATGGATGAAAGTGTAACTGGGGGTGTTCAAACTTTTGCATACAACTATGTATGTCATTGCTAATTGGTGCTCATAAGCTTCCATGGTCATGAGCCTTGCAGCTCCAGTGCAGAACTAAATTAGCAAACCTCGGACCAAAAACATATCTTTGCTGATTTGCCACCTGGGGTAAAACTGTACTTTTTCCATTTCTCACAGAATTCTCGCTTTAAGCGAGGGAAAGGGCAGGAAAGAGAGTGAAAGAGAGAGAGATAACTGGAGCATAAATAGAATAAAATGGTGAACCAGCAGTTTTTTGGTTGCTCAACCCAGCTAAGCAATATGATGTGTAGAAAATTGTGGTTGTGATTAAGTGCCAGCCGTGTCAGTTAGAGGGAGAAGCCCCTTCTGCAGAGGCAGCTGTAAACGCAGCCAGAGCCACTGGGGCCCGGGCCTGTGCTGGCAGTCATGCCCCCATGCTCGCCCCAGGGAGGACCCCACGCCACAGCAGAGCCGTTCCTCCTGAGCGCCAAGCTTGGCGCGGGATGGCTATGAAAATGGGCACAGCGACAGAAAAAAGGCCCAAGCCAGTTCGCTGGGAGAGCAGGCAGCCAGCCAGAGTGCCATCGTCATCCATCACATTCACTTCTTGAAGAAAGAAAACAAAAAGGGCTGCACAGGCACAGTACCCACAGTGATCCTCCACTTTCATATTACCATCCTGTATGGAAGTTTAGTGTATATGAATTTCTGTACCACAACTGAGCTGTTCATTAAAATGGTCTCCAATACACTATAATACAGTGTCCATGTACTGTAATGCTAAACCAGATCTGTACAGTGAGTTTATATCTTTTTCCTTCACTTATATTTAGCAGGCTTAAGGTTGTCCATAAGGGGGAGCAATTAGCATCCCCTAGCTTTTTGGCAGTTTACATTTACACAGGTAGGTGACAGTAGTTGCCCAATGACTCCTATTGGTACACCGTGGGGTGGTTGCCCAGTTGACCCTAGTCTGGAGGTTAGAGGTGTAACTCACTATACTATACCAGCCAGACAGCAGAGGAGGGTTTCGATCCATAGACCTCTGGTTTATGGGCCCAGCACGTTTCTGCTGTGCCACTCGTGCTAGCCCAACACCTCTACTGGGAGTAGAATCCACAATCCCTGACTTAGGAGGCCAGTGACTTATCCATTAGGTGTATTTGCTTAAAGACTATGACAGTGAATGGAGTCAGCATGGAGGCTCTTTTATACAGTGATAGAAACCATAGTGGCATCAGTTTCACATGCTGATCTGCTTTGTTCTGGTTTTGTTTTGAACAGTGTGAACATGCATGTGTTGTAGCTGCTCTGGCAGCACATTTAAATAAATAAAAAATGACTTTGCCAAAGTTAACGTATTTCCGGGTCGACATTAGATTTAATGGAGTTAATTGATAAGTGCAACTGATTGCATTTCAGAACCAGTTTAATTAGTTTGGAAACTACACTAATCACCGTTCCCTACTGTGCAAAGGGGGCCCACCTTCACATTAACAACTGCAGTATTTCATTTAATAATAACGTATAATATAATATAATATAATATAATATAATATATGTAGAATGAATCTAAAAAAGACGTAACACTATAACCCATAAACTAGACACTAGAATGTGTTCTAAACTTTTTTATTAAATATTTCAGGAAGACATCAAGTAATCAATTAAATACTGTATTTGTGTCTATTTGTCTGCAGTAATTTCTGGATAAGTTATCTATCTTGAGATATCTAGGCAGTTATATCATCTTAGACTCGCCTCCATACCATTAATCTTACAAGTGTGGTCTGTGACTCCTCATAATCAGTATTTCCAGCTGTTCATGGTTCCATGTCTTTATGTACACGCCTTAGTTTTCATAGTTGCTGTAAATCTATGTTTTTATCTGGTTTTCAAAGTTTTTTGTTTTTATTTTGTTAGTCTCTCTCAGTGTTCAAGTTTTAGTGGTTACTTTCTGGACCTACTTTCTTCATCCCTCTTCATCGTTTCTTATAGATGTCCCCGCTCTCCTTGTTTCTGTTTACTACTTCATTAGCTTTGTCAACTTGGACTACTAATAATTTCAGAAGCTGCCACAACATACTTGTTTTACTCTACATTATATATCTGAGTGGCCCAGAAGAACATAAAGAATAAAAATCCTGTCAGTACAAGAAAAGAAGGTTTGTTTTGAGTATAAACAATTCAGATGAAAGTGGCACAAGTGCAAATGTTACAGTGTAACAGACAGAAATAAGTCTGGTAAATCAGAGTCAACAAAATTCAGTGTAGTGTTGTGCTGTGTTTGAACCAGACAAACTTTTCAACTTAAATACATGAAAGTAAATGTTAAAGTTTGGGGGGGCCCTGGTCAAATAACACATTTTGTTGATTGTCTCAGTGTAAATAATAACACATCCTCCAGGGATTGCACATTTTAGTACACAATTACTGTTTATTTGCTAAATTTAACAAATTGAGGGAAGTATACAGCTGCAGGAAAATGCAGGACAGGACAACACCATATGGTCACTGTCCAAATTAAATAAATTATAAATAAAAAATACATTTTAAAAATCTACATTTTTCCATTTTCTCTATTGTTTGAGCAAATAGAAATGCTTTAAAATTGCTTACAGTAAAACTTACATTGGCTTACAGTGAAATTAAAGAAAGTTTTAAAACCTACCTGTTATAAAACCAACAAAACATGTAATTGGACTTATGTGGGTGTTTAAATATCTGCATGCAAATGTATAAATAACGTTAGACCACAAAGTGGCAGAGCTAATATATTACATTTATAGTATGTGTTAATTGAATTGTATCTATTTAACTGATATGCATGGGTGCTTCACTTCACTATGGATTGTTTACTTTGGTAGGCTTAGTTGTAACACTGTTGTAAAACTGACCTCACTGTGTGGAGACTGTACTTAAGCAGTGGCTAGTTAGAATTCTGAGCTTCATATACAGACTTTGTTTACATTTACAGCATTTGTCAGAGTCTCTTATCCAGAGTGACTCCTACTGGTATAGCATAGGGTCTTAACGTCGGAGAAATTTCTTCCAATTGGCTTTGAAAACTGGCAGGCGAGGTTACTATGGGAATATGAGAAGCATGTATTCCTTGAACCTGATTTATTGTGTTATTGTGGTGAAATACATAGTGTTACATTGATGAGCGTACAAGTTGGAGCAGCTGAAGTCTGTTTAAGTAAAATTAGCACATCCTGACAACATCACACAGCAGAAGTGAAATGTTCTATATGGTAATGGTTACCATGGCCACTATCTGAACCTCACTAGCTGACCCAAGTTTCCTTTTCTTTTTAGATCAGAAAAGGTTCTAGTTGGCAACTACCACCCTAGAACTGATATGTAGGCCATTAGCACATATTCACAGCTTTCAAAGAAGAGCGTCCACCCCACTTTAGACTGTAGCTCTGAACGGTTGTGAGCAGTCAACTGTAGCTGTTAGTCAAATGATAAATGTCAGAAATGTATGAGCCAGAGTTGACACACCAGCAGTTTTACTGGTTTCCCAACCACGTATTTCCCTAAAGCGATTTCCTCGAAAGAGTCTGACGCAGAACGACACCATTTCATTCACATGAGCCCAGCGTACTCCCTATAGAGCGCTCTCTTGTTCATACAAGAACAACGATGGAGTAGTGAGTCAGAGAGAAACACATGTTTTATGCAGCTGCTAGTTGAGCGGTGTACCAGCTGAAAGCTTCACTGTAATGTATAACCTCAGCTGGGATTTTGTCCCAGTTGAAACAAGAGAAGAAGGATCTGCTGCACCTATATAAAACCAGAAGCACCACGTTTCTATTGCGAGCTAGGCCAAGCTCTAGATTGATCCCGTTTTGCATTTGATTTTTATTGATAGGACTTAATTTCCCGTAAAAAGTTTTATTTGTATTGCATTCTTTCTTTCAACACCAGCTGATCCATACCAATGTTTTTTATTCCTTAGCAGAGAAGAAAACATGCTGAATATTAAGCATGCAAGCCCCCTCAGTCTCAGACTGAGCTCCAGAATTGTGCTCTGATTGCTTTGATAACACAATGCGCACAGTTCCCTCAAATGACTAAAACATTAAGTTGCCTCCATCAAGTAACTCTCAGAATAGCCGTTGTTGCCAACACTTAGCTAAACTGCTGCTTTCCTCGCTCCACCAGGGGCCAAGTTCTCACCACCTGTGCTCCTCACAAAGCTCAGAACATTTCCTAGTATATGCTTATAAAAAAAACCCATAATCGTAGAAAGGCTTTGTGTTCCTATTTCCTACAGTAATGGATTTCACACCAGCCCTGGCGTCAGGGGGTCATTTAGCAGGGCAGTGCCACACAAGCCAATCACTCTGCCCCACTAAACCCTCTACTTATGTACATACTTCCGTAGAAAGCAGGAAAAAACAATGTCTGAACTAACCTTTGGGTGCACTGCCACTGCTTTTCAGTTTTATTTTATACATCATTTGAGCACAGCAGCTTTCCTTTCATGACGATTGGACTAATATTATTATAATATAGTTCTGAAATTACTTGGAGTAAAATCTCTGCATGTTAACTTACATTGATGGTAAAGAATGCTTTTGCTCTGTCCTTGAGATACCATTTTGGAGAAACGTTGTTAGTCAGGGGCCAAGTTCTCACCACGTGTGCCCCTCAGAAAGCCTCAGAACATTTCCTAGTACATGCTTTTTAAAAAATGCTCGAAAGGTTGTGTATTTCTGTCTCCTGCAATAATGGCTTTCACACCAGGCCTGGCGTCACCGGGTCATTTAGCAGGGCAGTGCCACACAAGCCTGCCCCGCAAAACCCACTACTTTAACATTACTGTGCCAAAAATTTTAGGTGCGTTATATTAAAAAAATGTTTTTGAACTTTTACTTGCACTGAAAACACTTTTTTAACATTTAAACAGTATTAATATAGTAAGTAATGCTTTTACATACATCAGTGTGTTTATTAAACCCTTTCCAAGATTCTCCTTGTGGAAACAACCCATTATTATTTACAGTTCTCATCTAATACCTGCTTTGACTGAATGTCTGGGGCGTCTAGGAGAAATCTGGAACTACACTTTGTTCTTCAAACTGGAGCTCAAGATATGATCTACTTCTCTCACAATAAGATATTTGTGTTACTTTGTATTGTATTTATGGTTATTTACATCTGTTCTAATGATATCTGGTGTTCTTACTGGTTAGAATGCACTTATTGTAAGATAATGGCTTTAAACAATCAGGTTAGGTTCCTAAGACTTTTGCATGGTAGTGAATATACATACCTTTATAGGAAGCAGGAAAAATAACACAACTGAACAAAGATCAAGTTAACTTTTTTTATTTTATTTTACGGAAATAAATCAACCCGAGGGCACATATTAATACGATAGTGTTGCTCACATTTGCAAACTTAAAAATATATCATTCAAAGATAATCACTTATCATTGAGGATTGCTAAGAAGACTTAATAAATAGACTTAAGAAATAGAGTGTTCCTCACAACTGTATCTTTACTTTAATGTAGAATTTGCTTGCCAACTATAGGATTCAAGGCGCTTGCTAAAATTGCTGATGTTGACATGGACTAATAATGAAAAATGAAACCAGCTGGACTTCTCTCTGCCTTTCTTTTGTGGTTTAGCCATTCTTGATTAGCTGTATTGTTTAGGGGTTGCGCTGTATGTTGTGGGCAGATTTCGTTAATGAGTAGATGTTTGTTGATTTGTTAAACACGTGTCTCTCCTGTTAAAACTTCCCTAAACAAATTACACTACCGCTCAAAAGTTAAGGATCACTTTAGAATTTCGTTTCATGCAATTTTCATGCAATTTTCATGCAATTCACGAACAATTTTGTTCATTTCACAATGAATTTAAGTGTATCAGATGATTTTTAAAGAATAAAAACGTATTAAAGCCTATTTTTGTATAGAGGCTTATTTTGCATATTGTCCTATTATCAGCAATTCTCAGTCCTCTGTCTAAATCTCCTGGTACGGCCACCAATCCAAGTTAAGGATGTTATTGGGCTAACTGGTTGTTAGGACACTCTTGCTCAATTGTGATGCACAGCTGAAAAACATTCTACTAATAAGTGAGTATAAAAGGGAGAACAACATTCTAGGTTAGTTTAGTATCTGAAGCATCAGCAGTTGATGGCTTGCTGACCGACTCAAAATGACCAGAAAGAAACAACTTTCTTCAGAGACCCGTCAGTCCATTGTTGTGTTAAGGAAGGAAGATACTCCATTAAAAACAAGAACATTTCACTTTGATCCCAAACTTTTGAGCGGTAGTGTAGCTGTTTGTAATGTCAAGTTAAGCTTGTTGGTAACACTTTGTATAAATTCTGTATTTTTTTTATTCATCATAACTTTAGTTATAAGGTGTTATATGCCTCGGATAATACCTTACAATGGCTGCCATAAGCTTGTATAATGCATGACATTATTATTACATTAGTATAACAACTGCTCTAATATTATTTTATTTAATTTTATAAAAAAGGAACAACTTTTATTTGTAGTGTGAATTTTACAGTGTTATAGTTATTTTTAGCTTACTGGAAACTGTAATGCTGGACTAGCTCCTAGACTGTTAGCAGGTAGCGATCTAAGCTAAATGGTTAGCAGCACAGAGAGCTACTTTACGTTGACCAGTATATAACAGTAGTAAACTATAGCTCTCTTGTTTAGGAATATAGTTCACTTCAGAAACTCCTCTTTTTCACTCTTCTAATATTTGGGTGCTGTAGCTGTTCACTTACTCACTTACTCACAGTTAGACAAACAATGATGAGATCAAATCCAGAGTGAAGCGATGGGATTCCAGAAGAGTTAGTGTTGCATGATGTGAAAGATCTGAACCCCAACTTGACAGAGCAATTGTCTGGAGGACGAGATGATGCACAATGATCTCTCCTGCATCCACACTTGTAATCAGTCACCAAGGTAGCTACGTAGCTACAGACCCTGTAAATAAGTTGGTGATGTCTGGACTTTGCAAATCTGTAGGTAGACAAGCAGATCATCGTCAAAAGATTAGGTTTAAGATCACAGCTTAAGCCAGACCTTCACAGACTGGCACTGTAAAGCCTGGCTTAGTCCTATATGCTTGTGTTGTTGCCTGTTTCTTGCTTCCTACCTAGTTCTGTATGTTTTCCACTGTTAGGTTCAGTGTGTTCTTGGTCATTAGCATTTGTTCTAGGCCTTCTAGGACTGTGTTTTGGCTTTGTCCTGCTTATCATTCGTTCACTTCTTTTGACGCTCGTACCTTTTGGTATCTTCATCTTCCTTGATTGTGATTAAATTCTCTGCTACAGAACCCTTAACACTGGTTAATTACCACACTGTGTAAACAGTGGAGTCAGAAACTCTTCACATTTGCTGTATAATGGGAGCCAAAGCATGCCACACCTTGATGTTATTAGCAAGAAATGTTTATGATAAAAATACGGAGGGCAGTTAATCTTTAGATTATGAATTGGGGGTTATTGGCCTAATGCACCTTTTACTAAATGAGTTCTGCTTTATTGCCTGTTGTAAAGTTGATGGCGCAGACCAATCAGAGATGGCAATCTAAGCCAAGCTCATCAAATATTTATAATCCTTCTTACCTCCAGAAGCATCTCATCTGAAAAACGCCCCCAAAAAAAGGAAGGGGGGAGCGCCAGGAGGGCCGATGCATGAGATCATGAAGTCACCACTAAATTATTGAAACAGTCATATACAGGAGAAGGGATTTAGCACTCATAACTATTGCTGGTTATTGCAGGCTTAAATTTTTAGTGCATGGTAACTACCTGCCTATAAAACGTCTGAAATCTGATTCGCTGAGCCGCGTTGTAAAATACTCATATACATACAATTTATGATTGTGAAATATATTGTAGGAGTCAAAGTCGGAATTCATGGGGCTTGCTTGTGTCACTAGTGTTGAGTCAAGCTTGTCAGAAAGGAGACAGATATAAGAAAGATAGTTTTATGTTGGATGTCCA
This sequence comes from Megaleporinus macrocephalus, assembly GCA_021613375.1. NCBI lineage: Eukaryota > Metazoa > Chordata > Actinopteri > Characiformes > Anostomidae > Megaleporinus > Megaleporinus macrocephalus. The sequence continues at coordinate 42,066,828 of CM038706.1, forward strand.
AAAGGCTTTTGAGACTGTAGACCACAACATTTTGCTGAATACACCAAAAACTTTACTCTTCAGTAAGACTCCCATTAAATGAGCATTAAATCATACCAGGAGATCTCAAAAGTGAAGATGCTCTCAGGCCCTTATCCCATTATTTGTGGAGTACAGCAAGCTCTCAAGCCCTTATGCCGTTGTGTGGAGTCCCTCAAGGTACCATGCTAGGGCTTTTATTTTTTCGATGTTTATAGAAGATCTAAAAGACGTTTACTTGTATGACCTTGTTTTTCTTATAACCTATACATACATTTTGAATATTAACATAATATAAACATAAAAAGAACACATTTTGGAAAATCATACAGTGGATGCCTGACTTTGTGTATGTGTTTACAATCCCAATCAGCATACCTTATTACTAAATACTATACTCAACATAGCAATGACACCATTGAAGATGTATTCGACATCCTCTTAGGTATGGTAGATACAGTTTGATACACGTTTGCAGAATGTACCCACTCCACAATATCTATTTGGATAGTGGATCATTCTCAGCACGTGGTGGTGGTGTATTAGTGAGTGTTGTGCTGGTATGAGTGGATGAGACACAGCAGTACTGCTGGAGTTTTAATGTCTGCAACTGTGATTCTTGGGGATTCCTTGGCCTCTCAAACCATCCTGCTCACTGTACATGGGGTCAATGCAGGCATATGCCCTCCTTTCAACAGATGACTATGGGGAATTGGATGGAATGGCAAGAATGAAGCCATAGGTGATCAAAGTGTTCTGGCAACCTATACTAAATATGCATGAGAATGTACTTGAGTTAGATTTCACTCATTTCACTTGTTTTTTTATTTTATTTCTATCATTGTAGCTAAAGGTTAAGTTTTTGTTTGGCAAATATTTTTGAACAAAAATCGTATATGATATAGTTAATAATAGATAATAATTTCCAAGCTTGTATTCGCCAATCACAGGCAACAAAAGGACGTTTAAAAGTTTAAAAGTACGGTGGGGTGCAGATGATGTAACACATCACTGCAATGCATACATGCTCAAATGCATAGTTCCCATTCTAGCGCTTCAGCTGTGTCAGGATGAAGGATGGTGTTACATCAGCTATGCAGAGGTTAGCACAGCCCACACACTGATAATCGGCCACATCGCCCACAGGACTGACCCGTACAGGTGCTGGATAGCAGTGAGGGTTGGAGCCTTCACAGAGAAAAGCAGAGAAAGACAGCGTTCTTAGCAGAGGAGAGAAACAAAGAGGGCAAAGTAACGATTCAGATCAATCATTGTGAAGGGTCACTCAGTCACCGAGCGTTCCAACTTTCAACCCCCAACATCCGGATGTACGGGTCACCGTGTGTAAACGAGTCTCGTGAGGCTGCGCGGGTTTCCTTCCCGGGATACACACAGTTTGCACATTCATAAAGGACAAATCATCTGCTGCTTCCTCTCATCTCCTTTCCTCTTTATCCTTTAATCAATTTTCCTCTCCTTTCACTTCTCTTTTCTAATTTCTGTCATCTGTTTTTTTTTCTCTATCCCTTCTCCTTCTCATCTTCTCTTTATCTTTTTTTCTCTTCGTCTCCTCTTCAAGTCTCTTCTGTCCTCATCTCATCTCCTTCTGTCCTTTTCTGTCCTCTTCTACTGTTTTGTTTCTTTCTTTTTCTCTCCTCTTTTCTTTTTTTCTAATTTTCTCTTCCCTTGTCCTCTCTTCCTCTCTTTTCTTTGGCTTCCTCCTTTTTTCTCTTCCTTCTTTCTCATCTCTTTTAGTTGATCATTGTTTGTTTTGTTTATCTTCTCATCCTACTCTATTATCTACTCTTCCTCTTAGTCATCTTTTGTTTAGTCTCTTTTCTCCTCTCCTCCTTATCCTATTCTATCTTATTCTGTTTTCCTATTCTCTTCCATCTTTTGTCATCTTTTCATTTTTCTCTCTCCTGTCCTTTCTCCTCTTTATCATTCTATCTAATGCTGGTCTTCCTCTTGTCGTCTTAATTTTCAGTTCTGTTCTGTTTTCATCACATCTTTTCTTCTTCAAGTCTTTTGATTTCTCTTTTAATTTTTTGTACATTTTCTTTTTTCCTCTTGTCTAATTTTCTCTCATTCTTCTCTTTTCTCTATGCTGTCTCACCACCCTTTCTCTCTTTTTTCTTCTCTTTTCTTCCAATCACTGTCATTGTTCGTTTCTTCATCCTAATCTATTCTGTTTTCCTTGTTTTTTTTCATCTCTTCTCTACTGTCATCTTTTCTTTTTTCCTATTTTGTCCTTTTCTCCTCCTCTTACTTCTCCTCTTCTCATATGTTTATCCTCTCTTCTTACTCTTCAGTTTTGTTTTGTTCTTATCTCATCCCTTTATCTTCTCTGTTCTGCTGCTACTTGCTGTAAGCGTTCTGTTTAACCTCATTTGCTCAAATCAAATTGAACACCTCATGAAATTTGACATACCAAAGAATCTTTTGCCACAACAATTCAGCTAATCTTTCATCATATCACATCAGGATTGTCACAAACAGGCTGCAAACAGGCTGCAAACAGGCTGCAAACAGGCTGCAAACGGGTGGCAAAGCATATCCCAACTGCAACCTGTGGCAGCAGTTGTCTTACTCCTCCACTGCATTCTTATTTTCATTCCTCTGCTCCATCTCTCTCCTCTCTCACATCAGCCTCCTCTCTGATGGTGGTTTCCACAGGAGTACTGCATGTTGAGTAGTTCTCTGTGAGATAAAAGATGGCTGGAGGCTGGCGCAGTGTGCAGGTCCAGGACTCCACATCAAGAGGCTCTGAGCAGGTTTGGGTCTTAAGCTTTGAACCCAGGCTGGGACACCAGGGCCTGATGACTTGTAGACTGTAGTTCTGCAGTACTACATATCCGATATATCTCCTTTACCTCGACCAGTGCCTATAGTATGATTGGTGAAGATGTTTGAGCCTCTATTGTGGGAGTTGGAGAGCTGCCCAGAGATACGACTTTATTACCTGTCGTTTAGTAATCTTCTAAATCGATCTATCTTATTAGTTTATATTAGAAAACATTTTATTCTTTTAGATGGTGGGTTTAGACGAGCGGTCTTCTAGGAGCTGGAGACACAGTGCTAAATCACAGTGCTAAATTGTTCATAACTGTAGACTGATGGATATCTAAGCCCTTTGAAATTACAGTGTTTGGTCATAGGTGTTTTGAGACCTATCTTGTTTTTGTGAAACGTGAAACATCAGCAGATGCTTCTTGTAAATCGTCGCTGTCCAATGAAAAACATGCATCTCCATTTTTGTTTTGATACTAGGCTACTACACTATACAGGATATGGCATTGAATCATAATACACGTTAGAAATGATGAAAATGATGAATCTACTCTAACTGGACCTTACTGAACTCTAATTAAATATCCATGCTCTAAAGTGACTTAATGTTTTAGTAAAACATTTGGGATTCAATTTTTAGTTTTATGTAATGCTTTTTCTTTCTCTTTCAGTTTATTGGTTGGCTGCAAAGCAAAAATTTTATTATTGTCAGACAAAAACAGTGCATTGTTTTTTTTAGTCATTTTAGTGTAAACAGATTGTGTCAGTTCTTTATTTTGGCTTAGATGAAGACCGGACATTATTTTAAGACTGTGCATACTGTAATTCCAATGCTACATGACTATGGTGGGCCTACTGCTTATATACACAGGCTTACCGTAATCAACCTCCCACTCTCCAAACTTGCCACCTCCTTCAAAGATCCTTGAAACGTTATGACAGAAACCACAGACACTTGAGTTGTACTTTATTGAAACGGAAGAATAAGAAGCTTTATTAGAAATGTATTGATTTCCTGCCAGACTGAACCCCCCCCCATGATATAAACGATATTGATCCTTTAAATATAAAGCTACTCTTTATTTATTGAACCCACTTTTTGGCAGCTTGCATGCATAATGTGCTCCATGTGCGTTTGTGTATGTGTAGATAGTTTTGTGTGTGCGTGCCGGAGAGAAAGCTGGAGAGAGTGAACTGCCTTGGAATTCCTAACTTAGTAAAATAGTAAAACGCATCTGTGGATAGACGTGGGTGAAACATGGCTCTTAAACAACAATACAAACGGGTTTCGCTTGTACTTCATTTTTCTTACGTGGCGCAGAGAGCTGTGAGCTTTATGGGAAGTCATTACTCATCATCACTGCTGAAATACAATGGCTTTTAATTGGTCTCCGACTACCCATTTGTGTCCCTAAGCTCGTAGTTATCTAGGCTTCTAGTCTTTAATTCACCAGATTGTTCCACCAGGATGGTTCACCGAAGCGTAGCCGTGCAATGATGACACCGACCGCAACCCATCATTTACAGCCATTATGTTTGAAGCTCTGATGGCCATCCTGGGCATCTCTGGGGTTATACCACGGCAGCTCACGAGTCTTTAAAAGATCTATCGCTACACATCCCACACATTTTATGAAGCAAACTTTCTCTTCTCACTCGCTCTCGCTCTCTTTAAAGAACTTCAAAGGTTGGACCTTTAGTTATTACATGGTTAAGAGATGTGTCACTTAAATAATACATCACGGGGTGGAAGGCCACTATCAGCTCAGAGTTGCCGAGGGTTTTTGTTATGGAGTTTCACATAAGGAATGCCAGACTAGAGCTATAGGGGCAAAGTGGGGTGTGACTGGGCCTGGGACTGGGACAGAATAGCAAGTTTTGCACGAGAATTAAAGGTTTTTAAATTTTTGGCCTTTTCAATTGTTCATTTTCACAATTTTCTTGATTGCTTGCTTCTTTAGTTTAGGATCTACAAGGCTAACTCTGCTAACAAGCACTAGAATTCAGCAAATATTCCAAATATGCTGCAAATGGATGAAACTGAATGAACTCATTGCTGCTATTTTGCCGTACAGTTACTAATTAATTACATAGTTAATGAATTCTTAAGGTTTATCTTTGGCTCACATTCTGTATCATCAGTAGTAGATTTGCATTTCTGTTGGTTTCAATGTCAACAAATGGCAAAAATGTCTATATTAAGAAACTCGCATCTCAATTTTTATTTTTTATTTTTAAATGTCACTTAAAAACAGCAGCCGTCCTATACATTGTTTAAACATTTGGAATAATGGACCAATAGCAATGCTCCAAAAGCATTCATAACCTGTTTTCTTCACTATCCGAGAACCATGTGGGCGTGGCTAATGAGCAACCTGATTGACAGCTCTCAGTCTAACACTTCTAGCCCTTTCCCCCCCCTTATACAGAAGTAATATCATTATCCAGAATTTATGTGATGCTAACTGGACCAAAAGAGTCTCGGACCAACAAATGTGTAGATGCAGGAATGGATTAATGAAGGGATAAACGAATTAACAGAGGACAGGCAGTTACAGACAGGTGTTCCAGCTTGTTAGCTTTTGGTTGTTCTGGGGTAGCTTCAGCTCTGAAAGTGTTTTGTGGGGGTGGGGCAAGAGATGTCAGGTTTATGGTTGGTTAAAGAGAACGCATATAGAAATGTTACCCGAGATTAGACTGAGACTAGAAATATGGTGAAATAGAATGGTCATTTATTGGTCAGTGGAGGGTTAAAAAGTATGCCTACTACAAATTCACTGCTTCAGTTAATCATCTTAAGACTTAAGACTATTCAGTAACTATTGTGAAGTGTTGTGAATATTTCTTACATTCTATGGCGTCAGTTAAAAGCTTGTCTATACAGACGGGCGCACTGAATGCTACAGAGATTATGAGAAGTTTATGGTTCAGTGAATCCCATCATTTATGGCAGGAACCCCCCAAACCCAGGAGATAACGACTTGGTCAGACAGATCACATGGGCCAAAAGGAACATGGAGGCAGGGCTATAAGACATATATAAAAACATGAGATGTCCTCCAAGAACGTCTGTACCGCGGCATCCTCAGGAATAAAGCTTATACTGGACTCCCTCCCCAGAAGAAGTTACAGCAGAAGCTAATCTGATATATAGAATGACAGCAGTGTAATGATGAAGTCTGGCCGTGTTGACAGGACAGAGTGCTACTGGATAAAAGAAGCGATATTCTGCCTTTATTATTGGATGCATCATGTTTAGTTTCTGGCTTGGCATACGCATTCTCACTTTAGCGATTCCTAGTGAGGATGTGAACTTGACTGTGATTTTTAAGGAAATAAACAATAAGAGATAATAGAAACTGCCAGTTATTTCCAACAGCTGCACTGTTAAAAATAAGCAAAGTAAACTGGTTGAGCTAAAGTTCAGTGAACTTTAAATAATACATTAACGGTAATATGTAAACTGTAATTCACAGCCAAACTCAAAATTTCAGGTCAACCAGGGAACTTTTTTTAAATTAAGTTTATCTTTGGTTTAAGAAACCATTCACTGTCAATTCACCAGTCCTTGTATTTGGGTGGCTGGGCTTTCCCAATGGACAGGATGACGTCATGACGTTTATTTTATGAATTTTGACAAGAAATGTCGAGCACATGCTTGTTTTCTGTGAGCCATTTCTTCTGGTCATTTCCAACTTTTGGGACCAAATGTCCTAGGGGGTGCTTCAGGGTTCTATATTAGGTCCTCTGTGGAATTGATGATGTTTTATCCGCATGTGAATAAGTCCAAATGACGATAGAAGAACTTTTGTGGAGTGTAAGGACAAAAACTTATACTACGGATCACACGAGAAGTGGAAGAAACCATGTGTGCTTCTTGAGTATCCACATGATTGGCTGAATGGTCATTAGATAAAGATGCTATCATACAATCATATACGAATTTGCTTTGACCCGTATTGTTCATGTTGACATCCTCTGTTGTCCTAGTTCAGCGTGCAGCGTTTTATCACCAGGCTTTAGAGTGAGACTGTTTAGAATTTGCGAAAGTGCGAACAGTAGCGTGGTTCTCCTCATTCTTGGCCCCTGCTTGTAAAATTCGCCCACACTCATATTTAATCAACTCATGTTTCTATGCAATATTGCTTAATATGTATAATGGTATGTAAATTGTAATTCACAGCCAAACTCAAAATTTCACGTCAACCAGAGGACTTTTTTTATTAGGTTTGTCTTTGGTTTAAGAAACAATTTACTGCCAATTCGCCAGTCCTTGTATTTGGGTAGCTTTGCTTTCCTAATGGACAGGATGACGTCATGACGTTTATTTTCTGAATTTTTCGTTTATTTTTCGAAACATTCTCTGGGTTAGGCTTAGGCTTAGGGTTAGTTAATACAGAACTCCATGTAGTTCATACTTTGCTGTTCAGAGTAGCAGTTATCACCATACAAAATAAATTTACTATGTTTTTTTTTTTTAGCTTATTGAATCATGTAGAAACCAGCAGTGCTGATTCCAAGCTTCATATATGTTTACTTAATGTTTCATTATGATTTGAATTTCATGTGAACATTTTCATGATGTAAAGTTGAAGACTTGCTTTAACACTGATACATAAACAGTTACAGTTTTTCTCAGTCGATTTGGTACGTTCCTCACATCATGATTTACATTGGCATTACAACAAGTGCATTTCTCAAAACAGTTAGTGCAAACAGCGAAACGCAATAAAATACCTGCTAAAGCACGTACCTCTCTCAGATTCCTTTGTTTTTGCCTCAAAAGCAAATATTTATGTCAATTAACTTGTCAGTGCCATAAGAATGTCTAGTCTGTATTTCATTGCCTATAAACAAGGCTGTCAAAATACTTAGTCATGTTGTCAGTGCAACAGTGGACATTGTGAGTATATTTTGATGGAACTAGCTTTTGATTATAAGAACATTCTGTGGCATATCAATTAAAATGGTATGTGTTGCACACAAAATACAAAATTACACAGAACACAAACTTACACATGACTGTATGTGGGAGACTGACAGCAAGAAATTGAACTGGAATCAAATTTATATAGTAAAACTCTTTTACTGGATTGTTCGTACAGCAATTTGTTGACAAACAAAATCAGATTCAGGAAAGACAGACAACAGTTTGGCAGCGCTCGATAACACAAAGGGAAAACTACACAATTAGAAACTTACTCTAAACATCCAAAACAACCTGAGACAAAAACTTAAAGAATAAGAGTGCTTTCTTTTCTATACATCCTGACGCTTTCTATTGAGCCACATATTTTCATCCACGTCACACTGGATATTTTCCCTTGCAATGCAGTGTGGAAAGAATCACTTGGAGTGTCTAATCCAGCCGTTGTAGGAATCTGCTGAGATATCCTACTGTGTGTCCAGTAAAAATAATGACTAAAATAAATGACTATAATAATAAATGACTATAATAAAAAATTCCCAAAATGTACCAAGAAGTTTTTATAGAAATGTATAAATTCTGCCTGAGAGATCACGACAACATGTTCAGAACTTTTGCATATAATGACCTAGACAATGATCTAAAGCCTAAATGTTTTGGAAGGTAAGACAATTCAATAGACAATCAATAGAACACATTTTGATAAACGTGACGTAAGCAATTGATATCGCAAAAAACAACTATTGAATGAATAGTTTTGAGAATTTCAATTCTGATCTGAGAAATGAACCAAATCGTAAATAGAGGAATGCTTTCTGAAACATCTCTCTTTTTTTTATATTTACAGATGTGCTTCCAGGATCAGCCCAAAGTCTTCGACCTGTTCTTCTGAGCACCCTGCTCTATAGCCCCTTGTGCCTCTGTGTCTTGCTCCTGTCCAGATGATGGGCTACACTCTTTTACACCCCTTTGCGCAGGTCGCCCCCCATGGCAGCAACCAGCACTGCCCAGACACGTTCCTTCCCCGGTTCCTTCTCTTTCCCCCTCCGACGTTTTCGTCTTTTCTGTTTCTTTTGTTCTTCTCATTTATATTTTACCTCATTCTTCCTGTTCACACCTCCTAATCATCATTTCTTCATTTCTGTTTCTACTTTACGTTCAGCTAAACTTACCATCTTGGTATCAGTTTGTGCGGCTTCAGTGACCTGCAACGTGACACCACAGCTGCAGCCTTTTATTTTAAATCCACCCATCCTTAAGAGTTGCATCACATCAGTATGTGTCCATATGTTTGTTCTCCTCCCCACCATCCTACCTCCGTGCCCCTTTCTATGTTGCCGACACACCAAAGTGTCAACTATGCTACCAAAGATGATGGCGGTTCTTCGGACGAAGAGAAGGCTGGGGCGAACAGGGGGCCCCCCTCGAAGCAACTTGTCTCTCCCCTTCAACTGAAGCTGCACGGAAATGCGAATCCCCAGGACGGATTAGCAGAATGTAAGGTTGAGAGTGCTACCAAAAGCGAGGACGGCTGAAATAAAAAGAGAGCGAACCTCACATGTTACCGATTTCGATGACCTGAAAGGACCACAGTCTGTACATTTACATGTATATGATATATCACGTAAGTAAGTATCAACAACAGAACACGAACGGACAGCGACTGCAACTTGTCAGACTATGATACAGCTAAATTAAAGAAGCACAACTTTATATGCTTTTTTGTAAACGTTTTGGGTTCCCCGTGTGGTATTTTGTCCATCTACATATTTGCTGTATGCCTTGTCCTTTGGCTTACTTCACGAGAAAACCAGTTTTCCTGTCCTGCTGCTGATATATCCACTTAGCCCAATGGTGGCCAATCTTTGAAGGTTCAACGCCATCGGACGCTTCGCCCCTTCACCCAGCGTCTCCCAGGCCGGTGAAATGCCTGTGTACATTGGGTGGGAATGACAATCCATCTCACCCATAAGTTAAACCACACACTGAACATTGGTCGAGTGCACAGGTCGGAACTGGCGTCTCTATTTGAGATACCAAAGGAGCAACATGAAATCTATCAGGATCTGAAGATGGACACGTCCAGAGAGGTGACCGTGCATTTCATGAGCCGCCTACAGCGAAAGCCGTGTAGGGACTTCACTCTTCATCAGCTGCGGTGTGGACATCTTAAAAAAAAAAAAAAAAAAAAAAAAAAAAAAATTCAGCCGAAACTCATGAACAAGGAAAGGTCATTCAGGCAGACTCCCATCTTTTAATTAACTGTCTTCAATAACTAATGAACACCGACATTTCATATTAAGCAATACGATATATTATAATAATGGTTTTAAACATTCTGCAAACTTCAGCACACGTTTTTTGCGAAATGTCGAGCACATGCTTGTTTTCTGTGAGCCATTTCTTCTGGTCATTTCCAACTTTTGGGACCAAAGGTCCCAGGGGGTGCATCAGGGTTCTATATTAGGTCCTCTGTGGAATTGATGGTGTTTTATTCGCATGTGATTAAGTCCAAATGACCATAGAAGAAGCAAACTTTTGTGGAGTGTAAGGAGCACAAAAACGTATACTACGGATCACACGAGAAGTGGAAGAAACCATGTGTGCCTCTTGAGTATCCACATGATTGGCTGAATGGTCATTAGATAAAGATGCTATCATACAATCATATACGAATTTGCTTTCAGCCCGTATTGTTCATGTTGACATCCTCTGTCGTCCTAGTTCAGCGTGCAGCGTTTTATCACCAGGCTTTAGAGTGAGACTGTTTAGAATTTGCGAAAGTGCGAACAGTAGCGTGGTTCTCCTCATTCTTGGCCCCTGCTTGTAAAATTCGCCCACACTCATATTTAATCAACTCATATTTATCTTACGATGCAATATTGCTTGTGTCTGCTACCATTCCTCATAGCGCGATGGGTGTTGACTTGGCATCTCAGGTCATTTTCACGAGTAGGTAGCAGTAACAGTGAGCCTTCTGGACTTCTATTGCCTCTGGTCCAGCATACTGTACATCCTTTAGTCTTTAGCCATGTTAGCCATACCAGTTACCATAGAAGCTAACTCTGCACTTGCCTTCACTATTAGCACATATAATCAGCCATTTATCATAATCAAAGTTAAGCACCGAAGTACTTCCAGAAATAATTGGACTTACGAGAGCAAAGACGATGAGCTACAGCGAGATATTAGGTTACTCATGTTATAGCACGTTGTTCTCTAGCATTGAGTTATTTTACTTTATATTTTAAGGGTTTTTCAGTTTTCATTTTTTGTTATTTTCTTAATTTAGAGTCACTAACATCACAACCACCACCTATACTGAGCAACACCCATCAATGAGTAGGGTACAGGCCTGTGCAAAAGTCAAAGACCTCTGTTCTTATTTTGAAGTTCTTGTCAAAAAGGCCATTAAAGAAGCACTATGTAATTTTTTTTTTTGTTTAAATAAAAAAAAGTAGCATTACTGAGCATTTCTGAGAGTATGAAGAAAAAGAATAACTAATTATGGTCTGCGGGAGCTGCTGTCACTAGTAAAGCCTAAAGAAGTAAAGGCCCGGCTCCATGTTTTCAGGTCTCAATTGCAAAATTAACAAATACTGATGAAGATATGATGACAGTGGACGATTCACTCACATCCTCAAATCATGAGATCAGATTCTGTTCTCTTGACGTATTCACTCAATGCGCTCAGATTCATATGTTTGTGGGGGTCCAAAGCACAACCCATGTTACAGAGTGTACCTCCACTCTCACAGTTACACATTCCCACCAGAGAGGTACGTAGTATTGTATTGGCAGAAAAGACACACTGAACCTTTAAAGTTCAGTCCTCGAAGTTAGTTACATTCTCTGCTTCTTGTGAAGACAAAATCCTATAAACACATTTAACAACATCCAGTAACACCTGTGGATGTTTTCATATTTGAAGCAGGAGTGGAGCTTGATATTCTCCTCTCTCTGCTGTTTATCCTATGGTGAAGATTATGGTGGTCTTCTAGATCTATGTATTTTTTTTATTCCAGTTTTTGAAATTCCAGAAACCTTTTTTTATGTATATATATATATATATATATATATATATATATATATCATCTTATCTCACACCTCCTCAGATTATCTCCTGAAAAAGCACTGACTTTGTGCTGAATGGCCGTTGTGACTGGAAATCGAATGCATGAAGGGTGCTCTCTGACTTTTGCCCTGTTCTGTGTTTTGGTGGACATTAGATGAATGTGTCAACACAGTGCGTGTGCAGGTGAAAAGATCAATGAACAGAATCCTAGAGTGTCTTATTTCCACTACAGTTCAGCACGTTCACAAGATATATCTCTTTTTTAATTCACTACTGTCACGCTGTGAGGGGCTATGTACATTGACAGCCACTATATAATGTGCACACTCTTGTCTCTGGGATTTGCCTCAGTGAGAGATAGCGAGAGAGAGAGAGAGAGAGAGAGAAATAGATTAGCTACAGTACTGGTGCATTGAAATAATGGTTATGGAAATGACTGTGACCCACAGTTGTAGCAGTGTGGGTGAGTAAGTGGAGGAGAGGCATGGTGAGAGAGTGTCTCTCGCCCTCACTGTACTCTTCTAATGGCATTGAGCTGTTTTTTTTCTTTTTCGTTCTTTCTTTCTTTCTTTCTTTGCTCTGTATTGTGTGACTTCTCCCGCCACTAAAACATGTCTCTTTTTTGCGACGGTCAGTTTCATTGCTTAGAGGTAAATGGGGCTTAGATGAATGGACGCTCGTTCGCCTTAAATGACCATTAGATGAGCATTCGAATGTGGTAAATGAACAAAAACATGGACTTCACATCACATCCCCTCTCACCAAACCTCAGGCGTGATCTTAAATCCTCCACACATAAATTCAGACTCGTTCGATTCCTTCCAGCTTCTTCGGAATTCCCGGTTGATGAGCCTGATGTATTTCCCAACAGCATTGCAGCATCAGCATGATCTTTAAAAGATAGTGGATAGTGGCTGTGATACTTAACCCTTAGAAGTCAGAAGGCATGTCACTATCATAAATCCTTCTTTGTTGCTTTTTAAACATCGTCATCCACTTGCTGTTTACATTACTTGAATATGTTACTTGTAACTTCTCTCAAGCTGTACTTAGATTGCTCATCACTATACTTTTATGTTCCTCTCTAAAACCCTTACAAGTCTGTACCACCAGAAAACTCCAGAAGCCATTATCAGCAATTAGTTTGAATGAAATGACAGCAAATATTATTTTAAAGTTATGTCATTAACTCTGCCTGTGAACAAGACAGCCAGAATTAAAACTATGAACACCTGACGCTTGTTGAAAACACCTGTTGTTGGTTTCACTGGTCTGGATCAGTTGATGAGTTCGTTTACTTGGAGCGTTTCCTCCTCGGTTAAGTTTGTTTTCACACAAGCAAAAACCAAAACGCACCAAAATGCGCCCCAACAAACCATGTGAGCACGTTGTCTCCTCTGATTGGTCAGAGCTGTCTGGCACAGAAGAAGAAAGTAAACATAGGGAGAAGATCCGGTTTTCCCAAACTATTGCTCATTTCTTGTATGGCTTAGCACGGAGCAGCGGCAGAGACAGTATCTGTTCATAGCTGTAATAATAATCTGATAATAAACCAAACTACAGTCCACCAGCAGAACACCCAGCTCACTCGAAACATCAAGTAGACAACGTCCCTCACTGCTAGTCCAAGAGAGACCTCGCTTCACTGTCCTCACCCTGTTAGCTGCTACAGTTCTCCAGTTCTCTGTTTACACCATCTGCCGCATCCCATAATGTAAAGCACAGCTGGCTACAAGAGCTGTTTAGTTCAAACTTGAGGAGTACATCTAGTACTTGTGTTGGATCGAGGTCAGATCACTTCTCACCACAAACAAACCGCTCTGGAGTTTGTTTGGAACCGGACCGAGACCACCTCCTCTCAAGGGTCTTGTTGCGGTTGTTTTGATCTGCACCCGAGTGCGATTACAGCTTTCACACCTGCCAAAATGAACCACACCAATAGTGCAAACGAACCAGTTTTAACCGGATTATATAGTGCTGGTGTGAAAACGGCCTTAGAAACTAGCCAGTTTAAAAACAACCCCCTCGAACCGTCTCTTTAGTTCTCTCCCCTTTTTAGCAACTCCATATTAGTGTGATTAGATGCTTGTTTGCTCGTTTTCACTATCAAAGTCACTCAACCCATTAAAGTAGGTAATGCAAATGAAGTACATAGACAGGCATGGATCATCTATACTGAGGAGATGAACCATTTAAGCGCATCAGGCAAATTGAATGCTGCTCCAATACATATGGGTAACACAAGTAATTACAGCCTTGCCCAATCCTGGTCCAGGAGACCCACCATCCTGTAGGGTTTGACTCCAGCACACCTGGTTCAGGTGCCACTGAAGGCTTTATCTGGATCAGGTGTGTTAGATTAGAATTGGAGTGTTTACATCACACTACATATATAAAGCTGCAATAGATGACCCGTATACAATTGACCCGTATACAATCATATTCGCTAAACATGCCACAGTAGTCTGTCCTGACAGTAGTATCTGACACAGGTGATCAGTGATCAAATCAGCCTCCTCTGACTCCACCTAGCACCCCTAATGCCATTTACAGTAATCCACCATGTCCGTATCAGAACAACCAATCAGAGGCGTGTCTGATGGAGTGGCAATCACTGCTCGTGCACACTCTGCAGGCAGCCCCCTCCCTTGCAAACGCAATAAACTACACCAGCATGCAACCTGAAAGGCATCAGACCTGAAGTTACAGTAACACTCTTTAGCACTTATCTCATGTTGCTGTTGTGTGCCGGTCTCCGGGGCTAAGGCTACTGGTGACCAGTTTTATTTGAAACTTGCTGAAATTATCTGAAAGTGCCCCGTCGTAAAAAATTAAACCATGCTTTTGGTGGTGACAGACTTCTAAAGGTTAACAATTATTCTCCTATAACAGTTTTTTTATCTCTTTGATGCACAAGCTTAGCAAATCCCTTCAAGGCACAACATGGGTCAACCTTGACCTGTATTCATTTCCCTATGTTATTGTATGTATTGCTGAGTATTTCTTTGGTATATCTACTGAAATCAGTTAATTTCATTATTTAGTTCGAAGTCTTCTTTAAAATCCTGTTTTCTATCTTAAATCATTATTTAAATTTTTTATTTTTTATTCTTCTTTTTTATTTACTTCATCAACAAAAATAGTGTTTGTAAATATGTTCCTGACTGCAAGGTCCTCTCAAACTCTAAAGTGAACACATAAGGGTTACCCATGTTGTGTGTTAGAAGGGCAGTGATACAAAATTTTGATTTTGAAAAGGATGGAAGCTTGAATGAGGAAATTTAATTATTGCAGAGATAGAGAAGATCAAATGCTGGGTCACCTTTGACCCAGGTTGTGCATTAAAGGGTTAAACCATCTTATTTTCAGCATGTTATGCTTTCCATGGCTTGTTGGCATTATGTCTTGTACTAAAGTGCTGAGGCTATTTCCCTATCACAAAAGCCCTCTAATTATTAATGACTATATTCATTCTTTACATTGATTCATTTTGAGTATTCAACCAGGCGTATGGTTTTCTGTATAAATCTTGGCATTCTGACTGTTTAGAGCATCCACACCATCTGCCAGAACTGATCCTAGATGCATCGACAACACAACTGGTTTCAACTAACTCAGAACATTAGACTGTTTCAGTTACTTTATTTATTATATATATATAAATATAATTGTAATCTTTTAGTTTTTGTTTTTTTTTAAAAAAAGGACAGTGAAGTTCAGGGAAACTGAGAAAGAACATTTGGAGCTAGAAAATACGTAAATATGAAGCTGTGGAGCACATTTTTTCTTCCTCGTACTGCAGTAAGACATAAGAGCTCTTTTTACGTCTGGCATTCCAGAAAGGGGAATTATCAACATTCTTAAAAAACATGGGGCCAAGAAGGGTTGTTTGTAAAAGATTTATTTGACACTGCTAAACTGAATGATTCTTCAAGGCAGTGGTCATCAAACCAGCCCTCAGGAAGTTCTGCTCCAACCTAAAGCCTAAACTGTGTTGACTTCATCTGAGGATGAGTTTGAGAATCACTACTTTATGGTATTTCTCCAAAGAAGCATTTCTTCGCACCACATGGTCCTGGTTTCGAAACCCAATCACACACTCAGTCAAGCTGAGCAGGCTAACGATTTTCCACAAGGGGGTGCTATCAGCACTAAAACAGCAGCTTTGCATCAAAGACACTGTGTCCTTGGGTCGTTGTTTCGAGGGGAGATTGATAAATGTCCAAAGTATTGTGTACTGAAGTCACAAATGCCAAAAACTGAAGTGTTTTAATGAGAAAGCAGACCTCCAGTTCAGTGCCACTTCTAATCGTCCATGGCTCAGTTAATGCTTATCTGTTGATTATAAATAAAATGTAGCACCTCGGTAGAGTGCAATACTCGGTAAGTATTCTTACTTACATCATGTCCTTGCGTAGAGGAGATTCTTCCTTTTGTCTTGAAAGAAGAAAATCAAGGGTCGACATCTGAACCAAGAAATACAATAGTGCACAAAGGAGACATGCTAAAACACATTTTAAATTAGCATACGAATGTCGTCCTTCCTCACTAGACCCAGTAACGGTATCATACTCCATTGTTCATCAGTGTTAACCCCTTGGGTTATTGTGCTGAAAGCTCATTGTAAAGCTCATTTCCATCGACTTATCCACAGGAAAAAAAATCCCAGAACTCACAAAGATGAAGCAGTCACATCATAGCTGAACCACCTTCCCCATGTTGAATTGGCCAGACTGTTCATTGTACGCAAAGACCTGAGTAGACCTGAGAGAGGATTGATGTTTTTTCTTTTCTTTTCCTTCATTTCTTCTTTTCTCTTTTTCTTTTTCTTTCGAGATGTACCGGTGCACAAGTGAGAGGAAAGCTTGTAGTGCTGGGTGTTGTATATTCTCTGTCATGTAATGAAATATTTTAGAGGAAAAATATATTTGAAATATGACTCCGAAATGTATAAATAAATAATCATGAAAGAACAACAGCTCCCCAGCGTCCTTTGTTCTAAACGTCGTTCGTTGCAGCTTTCTGTGCAGCAACTATGCAGCAACTGGCCTGATTCCGTATCCCTTTACATTTCTTTTTATTTTATTCAGTGATACAAGAGAAACGCAGTATGTTCACAGACTAAATAATACATAAATAAATAAATAAAAGAAATATATAAATAAAGTCTCGAACACGGAGACCAACAGTGTCACGCTGCATTTGTTAATGACTGCCTCATTCACACCCTATTCTGAGATTATTCAAGTTGCCACCACAAGCAGCCAGCAATTAGCAAAGGAAAACGCTCTTTAGTTTATGCACCAGGTACAGACACGCTGTCTCCTTCAGGCAACTAACACTGCGTGCTTTGTAGGCATTTCCGAAAAACAGCGTCTCATAGGAGGTGCCAAATAATCTTACTGTCACTCCAAAAGCATCATGTTCCATGTATTACAGGTCTCATGTATTTGCATTTATTTTTATAGCCTGGTGCCATAATGGAATAAGTGGAAATGAATGGAATAAGAGCACACTGAGAAGAAAATGCTTTCACTGTTGTAGAGAGTTTAGTATTCTAGTAAACAATAATTGAATAATTGGCCAGACACATAGAACTGTAAATGACCAAACATGAAAGAGATTAGTTAGAGCTTCACTGACTGGTTGCCAACTATGACTGTCAGTTGTCAAACTGCAAACCCATTTCAGCAGGTAAACAGTGTTGACCAATCAGGACACTCAGAGACATAAGTAAGATCCATATGCAGGCTTGTTTATTGAATAACCACAATGCAGAGTGGAATGAATTGTACTGGGCTGGGCAAACCTGGGAAACCTAGAGCACCAGGGAACCAGCGTCCCAACCGCGTCCAGCTAGGCATGGAGGAGGAGCTGGCCACATAGAGTAGGCAGATGTTGATTGTAGACAGTAGCCTTGATCTGGACCGGCGTAGCAGTAGCTGATTTCCTATCTGGACCCCCTCAGTCGTAGAGTTTCCAGGAAACAAGTCTTGTCCGAGCAGTTGAATAATGCAGACCCTCCGTAGCGTTTCTCCAGGAACTACGTCCTGTCTGAGCAGTGGCAAAAACCTCAAAAAATAAAACTAAACATCATTTATCAGTTCCCGCTAGAGATCAAACAGCCCAGCCTCTCCAGTCAAGGCTTGCTAAGAGCCTACACATCAAGAGCACCTTGACTAAAGTGACGTGATAGAACAGTCTCACAATGGTGGTCATAAATGCACTGGTTAGATGTAACTAGAAGTAGACCGACCTTAAACTTGACTGAAGACGTAAACGTAACTTGGTTGGACGTTAGCAGGACTGATGATAAACAAAGAAGCTGCCGTAGATGTAACGAAGAGCAGCATGGTCCAGCAGCAGAGCAGTAACAGGGCCTGGTAAGCACACGTGAGAGCTAAGTCAATACTACACACCAAAGGGAGCGTTAGAGGGATTATATAGCATGACGGTGATGAGCTACAGGTGTGGTTATGGAACGAGGGCCAGGTGTGTGAACGCGCAAGTGTGAGTGAGTGAATGAGTGTGTGTCCTAGGCTACCTAGCATTCTGGGGACTGAGACCTTTGGTGGTGCTGAGCTGTAGTGCTCACAAACAGTAATGTAAAACGTTCATTCTAAAATTGATGCCTGCAACACGTTATAAAGACGTTGAGACAGGAGCAATTTAAAGCTATATAATAATAAGAACTATAATAATAATTATTATTAGGCTTGCATATTAAAGGAGCATGTATGCATTGCTATTATGAGCTACAAGGGGCAAGGCTTGCTGTATGCTAAAAATGCTTTAGTATTAAAATAACGTTCTTCAGCTGAAGAGCGCGTGGACTTTAGATATTCCAGCCTCTGTTACAACATCCAAATATTCTCTGTGCGTAAAGGGAAAGAGTGCAAGCTAGAAATTAATGTCTGTGACCTTCGATCCCACAGATACACTGTTAATAAACACTGCCTCCACAATTGCAAGGTAAGACTGTACTGTGCACAGCAGATGTCGTAAATGAACAATATCCAGAAACACTGCTGCCACCTCTGGAGCTCATCTGTAAGGAACTGATGCTTAGTGTAAATATGCTGTGGTCTGAGTTAACCCTGCAGATTGTTTATGGAAATAAAGAAAAGGACTGTTCAGACTGTTAATGCTGTAAAATTTAATAACTGGGGTATCTTATTTTATGAGGGTGGGTTAATAGTGGTGCTTTCACAGATGTGCAGGTTTCCCACTAACACTGGACACATTTTAGAGCCACATATGCCGTGTGTTTCAGAGACGTTCATGCTTATTTCGACATGACAACACTTTCTGTGTCAGTTACAGCAGCATAGCTGAGTAATCAGAGTGTGGGTGCTAGACTGGCTTGCCTGCAGTCAAGAACTGTCTCCCACTGAAAATGTGTGTCTGCTGGAGCTCAAAATACAATAACAAAATATAACAGCCATGTACAGTTGTACAGCTGTATAACAGAATAATGGCCAAAAAAAAAAAAACTGCTTCCGAACTGGATCAGTCCCAGAATGACTATTGAATGTTGTTAAAATGAAAGGGGTAAACATTCTCCTGGCCTAACTTTTTTTGGAACATGTTCCAAGCATAATATTTGGAATGAGAGTGTATTTACAAAGACAGATTTCATCTCAGTAACTGTACAGTGTCTCGCTTTCTCTAGGCTTTAAAGCGAAGAGGTGAGTGAGTAATATCAAAAACCCAGAGGCAGTTTTGCTGCAGTCGTGTGTACACTTAATTAAAGCACTGTCATTACAGACAGGTGGCATTCAAGAAAGTGGCAGTCAGAGTTAAACAGTTAGGGCATATCCATAATTGTGAGCAAGACAAGACCAGAACCCTGGAAAAACAACCAGACCAGAGAAGGCAAGCTGACCAATCAGAGTGCACTGGGCTCATCAGGAGGTGGGGCTTAAAAACACTAATAGAAGCTGAATACAGATGTGCAGTATAAAAAAAAGAAATGGAAAAAATTGGGAAAAATTTAAACATATTCAATTCAAAACTCACGTTTAAATGAGGTTTATTAGCAAAATGTACGAACTTTCAGCTTTTTGCAATAAACCAATCAAACAAGAACAATTAAGCACCTTACTGTGCGCACTATATACTGTTCCCTGTTACCTATAGCAGAACTAACTATCCAGTGTTTCTCTTGTGGAGCTCAACCAATGCCCATCCCATGTGGTTTGATGCTGAACGACTGCTCATCCTGTGATCTGATGCTGCTGCTTCGTCTCTGTGACTCGGTCCCCCTGTTTTCATTCTGGACCAGTTTTCCCATCATGGAGGTTTGTGCTGTCTGGTGTCTTGTAGAAATTTCGCCTGCATACCACTGGCACCTTCAAAGATTCCATCTACTTACTTAGTCAGTCACATTTTCTTCTCCTCCCTTCTGCTTCTGTATTCATTTATTATTATCTAATATGATAAATTCTTATATTTGTACTTGACTTGCTATCCAGTGTCAACCAGTAAAGGATGGGTTCCCTTTTTGAGTCTCAAAGGAGGAACTAATTGAGGGCTTCATTCGTTGCATCAGCTATGCCCGAGATACAGGGTGTGTCTCAAAACCTAGTGAGTGTCTAAGTAGGCTGACTATGTAGGCAGCTGTTTAAGTAGCAGCGCTCTGTCTGACATCTCTCTTCATAAAACAGATTACTGAGACTCTCTAGATAGAGAGAGACAGCGTCACGGCTTGTTCCCGCCCACTGCAGCACGGGACCGGTGTTTTAGCTGGTTGCTAAACTACCGGCCGGCATCTAAAATAATAGAGCGAGGCTTAAAAATCCGCTAGCATAAATGATAAAGGCTCGAGTAAAAAACTGCAAAATGGTCGAATCGTTACAGAGTTGATAATAAAATACTGTTTTGTGTGATTATATGACCAGAAACACATTAAAACTCCAGATAGAATCAAAATAACTCACATTTTAAAACCACTTCACTGCTTATAGCTTTGCCTGCGTTGCATCATGGGATTGCCTTAGCGGCCAAGTCAAAATAAGGTTCTTCAGTAGACAGCATGTTTCAGGTATGTAAGAATTGAGACAGCCTATATGTCGGGAGTGCATACTATGACGTAAAAGTCTGCCTATGTAGACCCTCACTAGGTTTTGAGACACACCCACAGTCAACAGAATTGTCCAAGAACTTACGAGATTATCTTTCTGCACAAACAAGGACAAAGATACAGAAAAATAGCAAAGGCACCGAATGTTCCTAGAGAAGCTTAGTCCACAAGTTTAAAGTTAAACGAACACTGGAGGTTCTCACCGGCTGCTACCAGATTCCTGAGGAG
The DNA here is from genome assembly GCA_021613375.1 of Megaleporinus macrocephalus. Classification (NCBI taxonomy): domain Eukaryota; kingdom Metazoa; phylum Chordata; class Actinopteri; order Characiformes; family Anostomidae; genus Megaleporinus; species Megaleporinus macrocephalus. The sequence goes on from CM038706.1 coordinate 42,087,948, forward strand.
TCAAAAAAGTGACTGCAAAGGACTTGCAGCCAAGTTTCAGCTGGCACAGTAGCATACTGCTGAAAGTCTCCATGCCTGAACTCCGAGACGTACATCTCTACTGACCAAAAAGTCAGCTCCAATTTAATCAGAACCATATTCATAAGCCACAGAAGTTTGGGAATTCTGTTCTGTGAAGGAATGAAACAGAGCTGGAACTTTTCAGGCCTGTGGATAAGTGGTATGTCTGGAGAAGGAAGGAAAAAAGCCTACGCTGAACCGAACACCCTGCCTACAGTGAAGCATGGCAGTGGTTCAGTAATGCTCTGGAGCTGCTTCGCTGGAAACCTGCAGTGTGTGGAGGGCTGGATGCACTCAATCAAGTATCAGGAAATTCTAGGAGAAAGCATGCTTTTGGTGAGTAGGCTGAAACTTGGTTCTTTCAATGGGACAATTAACCCAACCATACTGCATCAGTAGTTATTAAAAGTTTGTGTTTGGAACAAACTACTGTTAAATAAGTAACTGTTCTTTTTTGATTGTTATTTTGTTGTTAATAGGTCTCATTCGTGCCAAACCTTTTTTCAACTATCATGTACATTGTCAAAAGAATGCTTCAGAATTGTATATGCAATAAAGTCTTGTTACATGGATTAACACCAAAAGTTTGCAATATGTTGTGATTTTTTTATACACACTATATATGTTTAAAGTGTATGAGAGACAGGTGGCCAAGAATGTTGCAGAACTTGCGGGAAGGTCAGGGCTTTTTGGGACTCCCGCCATATAAGGCTGCGACTTATCTTGGTAACTTCTATTTGAGAACAACTGTAGACAACAAATAGAAGTATGTTTGTAAGACTTTTTATTAGATAATGATTAAGTTGCATTTCTATTCACTTTGAGGTATGGTCAAATAGTTTGCCATTACAGAGCTGCATAGAGGACTGTAAAACATTTGCCGCTCTTTGAAAGAACCCATTGCCCCCTCCTGAAAGGTTATGGGACATCTAACATCCCATTGTCTGAAAAGAGGTGCTAATAGAGCCTATAATGTGAAAAAACCATTGAAACTATAAAGTTCCTTGCGAAACATCATTAGCTCCTATGGTTTTAGACACATCGCCCAGCACTCCCTGTCAGCCAAGCACCTTTCATACAGACAGCCACAGCTGGAAGAAGTCAAGCACATGTCATTGGCTCTCAACAGCCAGCCAATGGGTGGATAGATTGTGCCTCCTTTTGGTTTCACTGCTATTGTGTCTGTTGTTTCCTGTCATCACCTTCTATATTTTATCTGCTGAGAAGCGTTTAGACTGCACTGGTGGACACAAGATGTCTTTCTATAGTGTTCCATGAAAAGCTGGTCGCAGAGCGTAATGAAGTGACTCCCACTCAAACTGTGCGCTAATTAGGCTTCTGTTGTTCTGCCTGAACGAGCTGTGATTGAAAACTTTAATTAATGGTATATCTCCAGCTCTGTCATTATACTCTTGGAAAAGTCTTGTGAACGTCAGTGCCCCTGTGGCTATTTCAGCAGTGAATTTTTGTGCTCTGGTTGAAGTCATGGCTGATCAGTCTGCCATCTGTCTCTGTGAACCAGCTTAGTATGGCTATGCCTTCAGACATACACAAGCACCTCAACCTATTAAGAATGTCTGGGTACAGTCAGTATAACAAACTCCACAACAACCCTGCTTTCTTCGAAGCCAATCGCAAACATCTAGCGACTTCTGGATTTGATGTTTTGTTGGTCTGTGGTGCAAAGTGTTAAGCTCATTTCACAGCAGATGTGGTTACTGTGCCATGAGCAATACTCTCCTATGTTAATTAATGTAGTCTTTCACGCCAACTGCGCACAGCGTGAAAGCACAAGATACATTTTAGGTCTATTTTGAATGCATGTCACACATGCCATGCTAGCAGTTTCTAGGCAGACACAGTAAGAAAATGCAGTTTTCATGCAATAATGTACAATCTAGGCTAATAATCAAAGCAACCCACCTAGGGTTAACTGACAAGTTGATAGAAATCCCTTGAGTAGGTTAGTGTTGTGAGCCCACATCTTCATTTAGCTGTACATCAGAGAGAAGGTGAGTCAGGGTTTATTTTTGATCTCTTCATGTTTGCATAGTTTGTTTAAGCAATGAACAGAAAATAAAGACATTTATTATGTGGTCCACTAGTTGACTTTACTAATTACTAATTTACTGCTTTACTAATTTACTGCTTTAAATTTGATTTCAATTTCTGGTTGATCTCGTGATTGTGAGACTAACAACATGGAGTCCACCAGGGGTGCCTCCGAAATTGCCTACTTGCCTACTTCTCAGTAGGCGAGCACAGCTAGTATGTCTGAATACTCAGTAGGTATCGAGTAGTAGGCGAACGTTACCTTGATGACCTCCTGAATCGGCAGCCATATTCATGTATTTGACTACAGCACACTGTGCTAACCGTGGATGAATTCAAAGCGGAGGAAAAAACGATGAAAAGTGGTACGTCGGCTGTGTGTATGTAGCTACGGCTAGTGAACCGCCGCTACAGAGGTTAGAGCTACTTCTGTGGTGAATGATTAAGTTCCTCCTGATTGGTCTTCTCAGAGCTACAGCTTGAGAAGACAGTATCAGTACATATTCAGACAAAAACACAGGTCTGTGTCACAAAAAGTTTTTAAATCTGTCAGTAAATGGGGCTTTTAAATGAATAGCTGGACTTTTACGGTGGTGGTCTGACGTCTTGCGTCACAGGACGTTGGTAAGATGGTGGACGTAGTATGTTTGAGATTGTGTGGCTACTAAAACTCGCCTACTGGAACTGCCTACTAGTCTACCACTGGCTCTAATCTAGTACCTACTGACTAGTAGGTGATTTCGGACACACCCCAGGTAAAGAGTCTGGTGGATTCAGGCTCTGTATCAAGTTTCCTGAAGGTTTGCTTTGCGATCCAGGGCTCGGTGGAAAGGGTTGGTCGCACTCTTCTAATCTATGAACTTTATCACAGATGGAAGTTGGATTCCTGATTGCACTTCTTGCAAATGCATTCCATTCTTTCTGACCCATCCTTTCTGATCTACACAGCTGTAAAGTGGTAAGTTATTATCTGTGGTTTCCTAAAAACTACAATAACAAGCAAATTTGACAGAGACGGGGAATAATGCCCTACAAGAGACGTGGAAACTGGTTATTCCTATATTATGGCAAGTTTTTCTGGCTCTCCAGACCTCCACCAAGTGTGTGCCTGAGTTAGATACAAATTTGTGAGTCTCAGGTATCAGTATTTCCAGTTCCCTAAAGGGTAGAAATGCAATTGTCGTTGAAGAGGGTACTCATCTGACCTGCAGGCTTCATCACAAGTTGGATTTCTGAAGGCGCTTGTTGCAAAGCATTCCCTTCTCCATTTGCATCAGCAATTAATCAAAGTCAAAAGACACCAGGACATGCAGTGTAAAATGAGTTTTTGGAGCATTTCTGTGACACATTTTCATGTGTGCTGTGCGACTGTTAGTCTCGTGTGTGGTAACCTTTAAATCTCTGCAGTAGATTTTCTGTTTCCTTCACTGGTCTAAACAGATAAACTCCAAAAACATAAGAGACAAGAGGTGGTGTCTGGATACGTCTTGACATATATATTGAAGTTTATTGTGTTTTGAGTTTAGCTATTGAAGTTATTATTGACAGTCAAATGCAAATGTCAGGTGACTGTTGGTGACTTCTTTGGTACATGATTTGGTACAAAAGCAGAATCCATGAAAAGGTCTAATCCTTAGTAGCAAAGATGGGCTGAGCTGCATCAGTTTGCCAACAACATTTAAAAGCATTGTTCCTCAAAGGAAAATAGAATGGGGTTTAGATGTTTTACCCTCTATGGTGCATAATTAAAAGATTTAAGGAATGTGGTTGGATTTCAGTGCCTTAAAGGCGCAAACCTAAGCTGAGGAACTGTGATCTCTAATTCCTTCAGATGGCACTGCATCAAGAAGCGTCATTCATCTATAAGCCATATATCCACATGGGCTCAGGATTAAGCCTTTGTCAAGCTTTACAATATGTAGGCACATCTACAAATGCCAGTTAAAACTTTTCTATGCCATGAGGAAGTGTTAACCGTGTCATGAAACACCGTTAATTTCTCTGGGCATCTATCTGGCTTTGACCATCACACAGTGGAAACATATTTCATGGTCAGACAGATCAGCTTTTCATATCTATTTTTAGAAGTGGAGTCCCTGAGCTCCGAATCAAAGATGAAAAGAACTATCCAGAATGTTACCAGCTATAACTCCAAAGGCCGGGGTCTGTCATGGTATGGGATCAGTGTGTCAGAGTCCTTGGCAAGGGTCAGTTACACTTCTGTGATGCACTGTCCTGTCCTGCCTTCAGGACAACGTCTTTTTGTAGGGGACATCCATTTATATTTCAACGTGACAATGCAAAACCACATGCTGCTGTCATTACAAAGGCATGATGTGGATTGCTGGACTATCCTGACCGCAGTCCTGACCTCTTCATAATATAGAGTGTGTGTTGCAACAATGATGACCCCATACTATTACACACATTAAAACTTGTTTGAGTGGGATAACATTACACCTGAAATGCTTCATCACTTGGTGTCTTCTCTCTCCCAACATCTTTTAAGTGTTGATGGCCTTACACAGCGGTAAATGCTGTAATATCTACGGTGGCTGAGAAGACCCAACGCGCTGCAAATTCACAAACATGCTGCAAACAGTAAACACCTTCATCAAAACGACAAAATAGGCACTGCATTTAACAAAGGCACTGCAAATCCACAAACGCACCGCAAAACTTTCCACAACACCACTGAAGTGTTTCCGGAGGACCTCTTAAGGACGTGGGACCACATACGGCGACGCAATGTAAACAGAACCACGTGGAGCCGCGGTAACGTCTAATGAGAAGTAAGTCTGGCTAAATTTGCTAACTATCCAGACTTACTTCTCATTAGACGTTAGTGATGGCCAGATCAAGCCTCTTGAAGCATTGAAGCTTTCCCTCCAGCTGGTTCAAACAATGGTTTATTACTGGAAGCTTTATGTGCACACAAACTCCCCTGCTGGCCAAAACTTTTATTGTAATTTTAACTATTTGCGATGGCCTCTTGCAACGTTGTCAGTATGGGATCAATTATATACATAAAACACCTTAATTTAATTTTCTGTGGTTAATTAATTTGTTCATCTGATCTGTAATTGATTGTGTGGGTCTGTTAATTAAAAAAACTGCCAGTATGATTTCAGTCAGTAAATAAATCCAATGGTACGTGAGATATTGATGTTTAAACTGTTGCAGTGGTTTTAAGAGATGGGACAGTGATTGTGGGGTGATGATGACTTCAATTTTTATTAAGAAACAATACCAATACTCGAACCACGTCCTGAACCAGCAAGGCTTTAGACGTCATCAGTGACGTCACTCGCCCTTAATGAAGCAAGCCTCCATACGCGCTTCATAAATGACTTTCTAATTTTTCAACACAAGTTCTGAAGCATCGGTATCATCTGCCCATCACTATTGGACGCTACCGCGTCCCCGCCTGGTTCTGTTTACATTGCGTCACCGTATGAGTCTTCTCAGCCACCCTAAATATCCCTGTTGAAATGTGTTAATTTTTAATTATGTCACCAACAGATAATGGCTTCATTATTGATATCAACAATATTAATTACAAATCACTGCTATTTTGTTTCGTTTTAAATTGAATTCAACACACAGCCTCGACTTTTCTGATTTGGGGTTGTTGTTTTATTGGGAGAGTTCAAACTTCTGCTATTGACTGTACACACAGGAGTGATTGTAAATCATTTGTGAGGATATTTACTAATAAAATAGGGCATTAATAAATAAATCATATAGAAAAATAACAGATATAGCGTTCAATCCCTAAAGGACAAGAAGCCAAGAGTTAAGAAATGCTGAGAAATCATTACATTACATTGTTTGCAGACGTTTTTAGTTGTTATTAGGAAATATGCATGATGAGTATTCTGCAAGCTAAGTATTAACAATTCAGCCGAATCCTGTAAGGTCAGTGGAATGCATTCTAAGCTCCAGGACTACGGGTTTAATTAAACTGCAGCCTTGAAGTTCAGACTGAACCAGCTACAAGAGACCACCTCAAAATCCTGGTTTGTTCTCTGCCTCTTATTCATGGAACATCATTTGTTAAAAGACTGCTGTGTCTACAGACGGTTCAGCGGGAGGTGGAAGCTAAAAATGCTTTACTCCTTCCTGAGAAGAATGCTTTGACATCACCTGGTACTCGGTTGTAGACGTTTTATTTCCTGCCAGATCTGCACTGCTCCTGCTGGTCATCCGAGAACCAATCAATGGGCTTTCAGTCTCTGAGAAATGTGAGGTTTTTAACCGCAGTCAGATGTGTGAGTAGTTTTACCTGTAAGTGTTTACATTGTTATTGTTGTCATTTGTTATGTTCTTTTTAAATTACATAGTTGTTTATGCAACAGCACAATTACATTAATGTCCAACCAATTACATGTACATAAGTGCAGGTTTGGGTACTAAGGGAACTACTGTAACTCCAGATTTCAGAATTGTTAGATTGGGTTAGGCTGAACAGTTGACTTCTACACAGTTTAATCTAAGGAGTCTGATTAGATAATTGATCTCACAGTCGAAATGCTGTAAAAAGTGTGTTGAAAACTAGATTATGAAATAAGAATGGTTTCATTCTAGCTGCCTGTTTGATCTCGCATCATGAAATATCACCTATTTTAATATACATTTCAGACTTTTAATAACTGTGTTAATAAAATTTGTACATCAGTAATTTGATCAAGATTCTTATACCTGATTCACACAAGCTGCATTACTGGTCAAACGTTTTAGATACACTACCAGTTAAACGTTTTAGATACACTACCAGTCAAACGTTTTAGTACACTACCAACCAAACGTTTTAGATACACTACCAGTCAAACGTTTTAGATACACTACCAGTCAAACGTTTTAGATACACTACCAGTCAAACGTTTTAGATACACTACCAGTCAAACGTCTTAGTACACAACCAACCAAACGTTTTAGATACACTACCAGTCAAACGTTTTAGTACACTACCAGTGAAACGTTTTAGATACACTACCAGCCAAACGTTTTAGATACACTACCAGTCAAACGTTTTAGTACACTACCAGTGAAACGTTTTAGTACACTACCAGTGAAACGTTTTAGATACACTACCAGTCAAACGTTTTAAATACACTACCAGTGAAACGTTTTAGTACACTACGAGTCAAACGTTTTAGTACACTACCAGTCAAACGTTTTAGATACACTACCAGTCAAACGTTTTAGATACACTACGAGTCAAACGTTTTAGATACACTACCAGTCAAACATTTTAGTACACTACCAACCAAACGTTTTAGATACACTACCAGTCAAACGTTTTAGTACACTGCCAGTCAAACGTTTTAGATCACTACCAGCCAAACGTTTTAGATCACTACCAGCCAAACGTTTTAGATCACTACCAGCCAAACATTTTAGTACACTACCAGTCAAACATTTTAGTACACTACCAGTCAAACATTTTAGTACACTACCAACCAAACGTTTTAGATACACTACCAGTCAAACGTTTTAGTACATTACCAGTCAAACGTTTTAGACACACTACCAGTCAAACATTTTAGTACACTACCAACCAAATGTTTAAGAACACTACCAGTCAAATGTTTTAGATCACTACCAGACAAACGTTTTAGATACACTACCAGTCAAACATTTTAGTACACTACCAACCAAATGTTTTAGAACACTACCAGTCAAATGTTTTAGTACTCTACCAGTCAAACGTTTTAGATACACTACCAGTCAAACATTTTAGATCACTACCAACCAAATGTTTTAGAACACTACCAGTCAAACGTTTTAGATCACTGCCAGCCAAAGATTTTAGTACAGTACCAGCTAAACGTTTTAGTACACTACCAGGCAAACGTTTTAGATCACTACCAGCCAAACGTTTTAGATACACTACCAATCAAACATTTTAGTACACTACCAGTCAAACATTTTACATACACTACCAGTCAAACGTTTTAGTACACTACCAGTCAAACGTTTTAGTACACTACCAGTCAAACGTTTTAGTACACTACCAGCCAAACGTTTTAGTACGCTACCAGCCAAATGCTTAGAACACTACCAGTCACACGTACAATCCTAATAAATAAGTATATGAAATATATCAATCGTACGGCTTAATAAAATCTAATTTGTAAAAGAGTGAAGTACATTTGTTTACTTACATCTGCCCCCTTTCTGACAGTGACTGGCCAGTGGTTTCAAGCCAGGAAGTCTGTGTGCAGTGTGGAATCATTAACTCTTTCAGGTTGATGTATACGACATCAAAGGACATCATATAGAGAAGAATAACTCTCGAGAGTGCTGCATACTGGAAACCGCTTCTATTTTTTTCCTGGAAGAGGAGTGTTGTTCTGTTCTACTGAGAGCTTCAGAGCATCGTATTCCTTTCGGAAGCTACGCAATCCAGCTTTGAACAGCATTGCGTTTTGAAGACCTGGTGAAGTAAATCCATAATTACAGATCCGACTCTGAGTATCGTCTGTGATTGTTTATTGCATTGCCCTTGTATTTTTTTTCAATTCCCTTTTTCTACCTCAGTCATTTTCAGCTTCACCCAAACCTGACAGTGTTCTTTAACCTACAGCCACCAAACTGCATGTACTAACTCAGTGTCCCCAAACTATTATCCACAGCCATACTGACCCACCGTCCTCTATTCGTTCCCTCATCCCTCGTTCCTTCCATTCATTTTCAACAACAGCTTACCACCCTCAAAGCAGCCAGTTAGTGAACACACTGTACAACTTTGTAGACCACTGTGCAACCTCCTAGCCATACCATAACACCCACCAGGAATACCATAGCAACCTGCCAGCCCAACCATAAAAGCCAGTGCCTAGTAACAGCCTAGCCGGAATTTAAAACTTTCTAGTTTTAAGGCTGGGCCCTGATTTTTGCACAGTATTGTTAATCCACCTCTCCAGCCAACAGCAGCTTAGCTCAACCCATTCACACTGTGGTTATAAGTAGTGACTGATCTCTGCCTGTGATTTGAATAAGACACAATACAGGGCAGCCAGTTAGAGCAGAGCTCGTTTACATCCTTCAGTCAAAAACAGCCTGTTAAATTCTAAAAGATAAACAGAAATTTGAAAACGATTGATTAAATAAAAACAAATTATTCTTGTGTTATAGAAATGAAATACATAAATGTGATACAAAAACCCACATAAACATCACAGATGGATGTCAGAGAAAAAAAAATCCCAAAAGGAAATTGTATCGCACAGATCCTTTATGCATACATATGCATGATGAATAAAAGCTTTAAAGTGAATTGAGAGCAGAAATGTATGCAGTCCTTATAGGCTTAGCCTGGTTGAGCCCATTAGGGCCAACTTGAATGATTTAAATATGGACTACAGTTAAGGGTATTTTTTTATATTTGGCAGTGGAAATCTGTGTAGCTATAAATCTCATTAGTGCTGCATGAGGATTAATGTCAGAAGTTGGAAGTCTTTAGAAGAGCTCTGATTTAAATCTCTTTTCCCATGTGGGATCAGGTCATCTATAAATTAAGTGGAGCTTTAAATCGGGCTGGGCTTGTGACATGCTGGGGTTGGCATGTTTGCAGCTGAGGAACATTTTGAGTTATACTTTTTGAGGCATTAATATGTAAAAACTCTTTTTATTTATACACATATATATATAGTGTCCAAGTACGTTTCCCTGTCAATTTAGTCAATCAGTTTCTCTACATATGTTGTTATCCCACCCTCACCCTGTTCTTTAATAGTCAGGACCACCACAGAGCAGATATTGTTTGGTTGGTGGATTATTCTCAGCACTGCAGGGACAAATAACGTGGTATGTTATTGTATGTTGCACTGGTAAAGGGTCCTGACCTCTAAAGAACAGGGTGACAGTTTCAAAACACACTGAAAGATTATAAATAATTAACAATTAATTAATTACTCAACAAATACTACATAATTAATTTGCTAGGAAACCTTTTACTCATGATATAAATATATTTATATTATAAACACATCCATAAGCTAGCTTTATAAATGTTATGTGTGCATTTATTCTAGTATTATTAATTGCTTACTAATAATTACTAAATTGTGGAAAGGCAGACCATTAATATTTAATACTAAATATTTAATTTACACTGTGTAATGTTGAGTGTTGTATTTAATAATGTCACTGCCAACTAAGATTTTAATAAACTTTTCTGCCCAGTGTGTCACTAAAACAGGAAAACATTATTATTATAAATGCACTATTGTTAATCAGTATTTAAATAAGTGCACTGTTTAAGTTCTGAATCAAGAGGAACAATTAATTCAGTCACAAAGGTCATCAATTCTAAACACAGCTTAACACATTGTTTTATGGTAAAAAAAAATTCTCCACAATTTAATGATTGTGTAAATAATGTCATTCAGAGTAATTTGTTTTTTTTGTTTTTTGTTTTTTTAAACCCTGTCATGTCTGGCAATTTTCACAATCGGAATGGTAATTGGAATACACTGATGTACCAAACATATTTGCTTTTACAAGAACAGCTCTATAGGTTTCTACAGCCTATTCTTGTTAATGTTTGTATTTTTATCTAATGTATTTATTTATTTATTTATTCAGCCAGGCCTGACAAAGGAGAGGAAAAAGAGGAGAGAGAGAAAAAGAAAGAAGAAAGAAAAAAACAATAAGAAGAAAATAAAAAGTAAACAATAATAATAATAATAATATGAATAAATTAACTAAATAAACAAACAAATGAAAGAAAGGAGAAAAAGAAGAAAAAAGGAATATATATACACACATATATATATATATATATATATATATATATATATATATATATATATATATATATATATATATATACATACATACACATACACATACATATAGATACATACATTCATACATACACACATACACATATTTACATATATATACATAAAGTAATTTGATTGGAAATTGACCCTTCTAGAGAAACTTACCTAGTCAGAGTGCTTAACAGTGGTGGTGATGGTAACCAGACATGAGAAGACCTTACTGCTTTCAAAAGCTGACTCACTGAAAGATATTACATGAAATGGTTATGAATTTATTGCTTGATGCCTGACCCATTGTTTCATTATAGTTTTGTGATAAGGTTTTGGCTATTAGAATCCATTTATGTGAATCTATTCACAGTGAAAGGGTGCATGCAGGATGTTGTACAGCAAAACAGTCCCAGAATTATTTTTTTAAGTTTAAGGTTAACCATCATGAACGTTACATAGAAAAACCCAAAGGACACATGTAGGTTCACTAGTGGTTTGGGTATTAATTTAGATTTCTGTTGCAGGTACTGCAACCTCAGGTCCCATTACTGCCACTGTAAAGAAATTCTAAAAATCCTTCAATTAACACCAAATCACTCTGAATGGCTCTATTTACATTTCAAGGGCTTATTTTTTTTTCAAAGCCCTAACCTACATATAATCTATTTGCTACATAAACAATGCTCATATATGAAAAGCTTCTCAAAACAGTTTAGGATTCTGTGGAAAACTGATTTTTTTAATAGTTCGGAATAAATAAATGTACCCGGCTTATCAGTAAACCCTGTAATGATTCCATAAGATTTGCATTTTATCCACAAAGTCAACCAGGTGCTCAATAAAATGATTTTCATTATCACAGGCTGAGATTGAGTTTACACATTTGAGTATAATAAATATTTGTCCAAGGCTTATTTATCTTCAGAGGGCCGTTTTTTTTTGTGAGACAGTACATGTGCAATGTCAACACCAGTGTAACCTCCATCAAAGTTAAAAGGATTAACATAAAAAGCATGAAAGCGTGGAGAACATCTAAAGCCAGGCGTGTTCCTTAAAGCATTTTAATGAATATCGAAAAGGTTATTCAAACATTTTCACTCTCAACACCCTTCAATCTGCTAGGCTTCCAATATTTATAGTCTCTTTCAAACCAACCAGATGTCTCCTGAAATGATTCTGAAAAGAGTTTTGTTATTATTATTTTTTTTTTTTTTCAACAGCAGACTGCCCTGGCAGTTATTGATTGACCTCTCTAGTTATTGATTACCTTAGTTAGGAATGGAAAAAATCCAAACTCGTTGCTTGTACTCCAAAAAGGGTAGCAAAAAGGTTTCTATATATAGTACCCTGCAAAAGTCGGAGACCCCCCCCCTTCTACAGAGCACCCGGAATGTATTCGCAGCGTATTCCCATATCTTATGTTACCGTCTTACTCTAAAATGGATTAAAATAATTTTATCCCGAAAAATTCTACACACAATACCCGACAATGACACAGTGAAACAGTTTAATTCTTTTTCTAATTTATTACTAATTTATGACTCAAGTCTTTTTGAGTATGATGTTACAAGCTTGGCACACCTATTTTTGGGCAGTTTCTCCCATTGTTCTTTGCAGAACCTTTCGAGCTCCATCAGGTTGGATAGGGAGCTTCGTGCACAGCTGTTTTCAGATCTCTCCAGAGATGTTCAATTTGGTTCAAGTCTGGGCTCTGGCTGGGCCACTCAAGAACATACACAGGGATGTTCAGAAGCCACTTCTTTGTTATCTTGGCTGTGTGCTTGGGGTCGTTGTGCTGTTGGAGGATGAACCTTTGCCCCAGTCTGAGGTCCAGAGCACTCTTTAGCAGGTTTTCTTCAAGGAACATTGCTGTGTTCATCGTTCCCTCAGGCCTGACTAGTCTCCCAGTTCCTGCTGCCGAAAAACAACATGCTGCCGAAAAACAAAAACAACATGATGCTGCCACCACCATGCTTTACTGTAGGGATGGTATTGGCCAGGTGAGGAGCGTTGAGGCTAAACAGTTTAGTCTTTGTTTCAACAGACCAGAGAATTTTGTTTCTCGTGGTCTGAGAGTCCTTTAGGTGTCTTTTGGGAAACTCTAAGCAGGCTGTCTTGTGCCTTTTACTTTGGAGTGGCTTCCGTCTGGCCACTCTACCATACAGGCCTGATTGGTGGAGTGCTGCTGAAATGGTTGTCCTTCTGGAAGGTTCTCCTCTTTCCACAGAGCAACGCAGAAGCTCTGTCAGAGTGACCCTTCGGCTCTTGGACACCTCCCTGATTAAGGCTCTTCTGCCCTGAACACTCAGATTGGCTGGGTGGCCAGCTCTAGAAAGAGTCCTGGTGGTTCCAACCTTTTTCCATTTACGGATGATGGAGGCCACTTTGCTCATTGGGATCTTTAATGCAGTAGAAATTGTTTTATACCCTTCCCGATGATCAGTGGAAACAGGAGCACCTGAGCTCAATTTTGAGTGTCATGGCGAAGGCTGTGAATATTTATGTACATACAATTTTTTTGTTTTTTTATTTTTAATAGTTTTGCAAAAAAAATCAAGCAAACCTTTCTCCCTTTGTTATTATGGGATACTGTGTGAGTTTGAGGGAAAAAATGAATTTAATGCATTTTGGAATAAGACTGTGAATACTTTCTGGGTGCTCTGTATATAATTTCCAATCAGAACATCCATTAAGTAGAAGTTATTTATTTTTTGGATGACATTTCTGAACTGATTACATATTAGATTAAATGGTTGCATAGAAAGAGGAACCTGAAATGAAATTCAGGGGTTTCCAGAACTGGAGGTCTCATCACATCAGTGCAAGATCTGATAGACGACCAAAACTAGTCCCCATCAGATAAAGAGTACTACCATCTTTGAGAGAGAGAGAGAGAGAGAGAGAGAGAGGAGAACATCGAGCTCCACTCTCGCTCTTGCTCTGATAAACATCCACAGGTGTTTTTATCCAGGTACCAGGATGAAGTGACTGTAGGGGCAGTTAAAAATGGCGAGGGGGCAAATCTTTTATAGCAAAACAGCAGGTGGGTCTGGAGAGAGAACTGTTTCACAATTAAAGCATGCATTTGTTTGACAGCAGGGGTGAAACCAGCACTAAACCTGAGTGTCCTCTCTCGATTTAGGAAAGTGGCGGGCTAGATGCAGAGTAATCAGCGAGAGATTCTAAAATCCTATAATAACAACATTCAACAGCATCAGTGTCATTCAGTCAGTCAGATCATATGGTCTGTCTACTCATTCTATGCAGCTCTCTCACTATCTCTCTCACTCTCTCTCTCTCTTTGTGTGAGTCTGAAGTCACCTACTAGGTCAGTAGCTACTAGACTGGACCCCGTACGTACTGCTCGAGTGGTTGAGTAGTTGTCAATTTCAGTACTCAATGCTCAATGACTACTGAGTATTTGGATATACTAGCCACGCTTACCTTCTGATTTTACCCTAAGCTCAACTAGCATTGTCTGTGGTCTGTATGTTTTCTTGTTTTTCTTGTTTTATAAAGCTATGCAATCAACCCTTCTTCCTCAACGGCTTTCTACCCAATAAAGGAAGTTACATAACAAAATTGAGAGCTCTTCTTGAATGGTTTGATTTTTTTAAAGGGCACCCCGGCTGGTAACACTTGTAAGCCTTAATATGGTTTAATGACTCTAAACTGTTAAGACATGTTGCAAAAAAATCAGAAAAAGTAATAGATTTATTTATAAATTAGCTCTTTTATTCTAAATATTTGGACGCAGCCATTATTTCGTGCAATGCCTGTTGGGTAGGTGACGTGAAATGGTTGCAGCGTTCCAAACTTAACTGCGGTTGGAAGGAGTGGATGTTATTTAGCTAACCTAGCTTAAAGAAAACAATGCCACATTGTGTTCCTTGTCCATTCTGTGGAATGCTACAAAGAAAAAAGAAAATAATTAGGGCTGAAAGCTCTTTTTACAACCACAAATAGTAAACAGGCCTGAACTGAAGTGATGGCCCTAAGCTCAACTAGCATTGTCTGGGGTCTGTATGTTTTATTGGGAACCCTGGCTGGTAACACTTGTAAGCCTTAATATGGTGTAATGACTCTAAACTGTTAAGACATGTCGCAAAAAAATCAGAAAAAGATTTATTTATAAATTAGCGCTTTTATTCTAAATATTTGGACGCAGCCATTATTTCTGATGTGCAATGCCTGCTGGGTAAATGACGTCAAATGGTTGCAGTGCGCTAAACTTGTCTGCGGTTGGAAGGAGTGAATTATAGTTAGCTAAACTAGAAAACCATCCCACTTTGTTGCCGTTGGATGTTATTTACAGTCGAAATGCAGTCTTCACAGCTTTCCCAAATATAAAAGAGGAGAATAGTTTGTGAGGCAGCGTGTGGACCAACACAGCTACCAAAAGACCCGCTCTGCTCTCGTCATTCCGTCAAGTGTTGGCTAAAACACAATGCAGTGCCACAGTTTCCCCACAAAGGAAGGTCAAAAGCCTCAGATTATGGAGCGAGAACCATGTAAAGAAACGTGAACATGCGCTGGATTCTCTCCTGGCGTCCTACCAACAACGTTAGCGTTGGTAGCGTTAGCATGGTAGGATTAGCGTCAGCTGCTTCTCCCTCGTTTGCGGATCCTGAAGGTGAAAGTACAGCCTTAGTAGTGAACATACTACTTCACTAATAAACAATGTGAAGCTCAGAGACACTCCCGTTCAGTGTATCTAGCTGTTTACTGAGCGTGAATGTTTCCTGCTAGAAAACGGAGCTCCTTTAACAGACACTCTCCTTCTCCATCAACACCAACACACAGTTTCACAACAACTCCAGCACTGTGTCCACTCTCGCCTCCACGCCTCTCTGCTTATCATTATTTAGACTAACGTGGTGTGTGTTGTCACCGCTGATGTCAGAAATGTTGTGTATTAGCTCAAACTGCAAAGGCTGAACAGTAGGCGTGTTTAGCTAGCTAGCTATGCTCAAGTGCGATGGCCGGTTACTGCAACCAATTGACGTCACTACCCGCTGTCCACGTCAGTAGTTACAACAATGGCGACCTACATGCAGCGGGATTTTTTAGAAAATATAATATATTTGCTATTTTTTGTGATCTTTTACAACGTGTCTTAAGAATTTAAAGTAATTGCACTATATTAAGGCTTACATGTGTTACCATATATATGTATATGCCGAGGTTCCCTT
Organism: Megaleporinus macrocephalus; assembly: GCA_021613375.1. Lineage (NCBI taxonomy): Eukaryota > Metazoa > Chordata > Actinopteri > Characiformes > Anostomidae > Megaleporinus > Megaleporinus macrocephalus. Next base: position 42,104,035 of record CM038706.1, read on the forward strand.
TAAACACATGGGCATGAGGTTCTACTAACAAACAACAAACCATGGAAAAGACAACACTCTGTTTCTGAACCATGTTTAAATGTGGGACAAAAAGACTGGATCCGATAACAAGCTTCAAATATTTGATGGGGGGATGAAGGTGTTTCATTACTGGCATCCCTAAAATGCTTCAGGGGCCCCATTTTGCCCCCTCGTGGCACCAAGTGTGGTCCATCCTTCTATTATGAGAAGACAATTCAACACTATAGGTCTGAAAAGTTGTGTCGCCTCACGAGATGCTCCTCATAGAGAAAAGGAGATTGAGATATTAGACAAAGAAGTTGCTGGGGATCACAGAAGAGAGGACTGACCCACATGGAGTCCAGAGATTACTTGGATCGGTTCAAACAGAAAATGCAACCAAATTCTGAGACAGAACTTAAGATGTGTGGAAAACAATGCCTGCGATTAAAAAACAAAACAAAACAAAAAACAATCTGAAACCAGGCCTCATAAAACGAATGGACAGTGTGATGCTTCCAATGAGCATTTCCTAAGCAATCACAAAGCTGACATTTCTGGCCCCACCCACACAAAACAACCTCAAAGTCTGTATGTCTGTATGTTCACCTGTAAACATTTTATGTCTAGTTAGCATCACATAAAAGCTGGATGATGTTCTATATAAGCGGTGGACCAGTCATTAGCCCCGTCCATGCAGTTCTCAGATAGAACTGGTCAGCAGGTTTAAAGCTATCATACGAGATCCATATTATCTGCCACTTAATCCTGTTAGTCGGGGTCACGGGGTGGCTGGAGCCAATCTCAGCATCATTGGGCGAAGGCGGGGTACACCATGGATAGTTCGCCAGTCCATCGCATGGCCAACACTTACTCACTCACGCACTCACACCTACGGGTAATTTAGAGTGTCCAATCAGCCTGTCATGCATGTGTTTGGACTGTGAGTGAAACCAGAGTACCCGGAGGAAACCCACTCAAGCACGGGGAGAACATGCACACTCCACACAGAACGGCCCAGACCGGGAACCCAACCCAGTTCATCTTGCCGTGAGGCTAACCACTACAACACTGTGCCGCCCTCATACATTATCATATTATCATATTTATCTTTTTTAAATAACAGTAAAACTTAGTATCATATTACCATTCTAAATATTTCACTCTGTGTTTCCTGCAGGTGGTTTTAAGAGGATAGTACTAGCCCAGCCTAATCTGTGGTTTCTTATTACTTGTGAATTTGGAAAACGTTGCTTTCAAGAAGTGAGTTTCGCTTCTGCTTGTGCTGCTGTATGCAAATTTCAGATGTGTGCTTCCTAATAGGCATTCTTTCAACTTCTGCCTGATTGCCTCCTTCCCAATTTGACTTCAGACTGGAGCCTGTTAAGCGCGGTGAGTTTGTAGTTTGCATAATGTCTGGAAGCTTCTATATGTATTTTAATTAAGATAAAAACTTTAACCTAACAAGATGCCCCTTCTTCCAAAATCCTGCCATAATTGCCATAAAAATGCACATATATGAACTAGTAATACTTTATTTGAAGGCTATCTACATAGGGACTTTATTACACATGAATAAGCATTGAATAACATGTTTAAAAATCAATACTTAAGTATTTAGGTACAGTTTATGTCAGTATGGAACTTTGATGTCCTCCAACAATATTGCCATAATTTTCATACATAGTATTCTGTATCATTTTAGTTTAAGGGCATCTTTGCTGGAACTGATATATGGTGTAATTAGGCCTCTGCCTTATAAGTTCCATTACTTGGAAATGATGCTTCAAAACTTTAAATGAATTAGGCAACTACTCATCACTTTCATTTTAGGGACCCTTATGGACCTTAACCCTTATGTGAATACAATGTGTCTCACATCACCAAACATCTTATGTCATCTTGCAATTACTCATGCATCTATGATTAACTATTAATGAAGTAATCAGAAATTTGGAGCGATTATTCATTTACATATTTCCATTATTTTATAAGTGGCAAAAAATAGAGTACAAAGTAAGTTTTTGGTTAATAGACTATATACTAAATATAACAAAGATTATTTTTTAAATAAGTAGTCTATATATGTTAATGTGCACTTTATTATTATGTTATGTTGAATGAATTAATTAGTAAATGAGAAACAGATCGGTGGCACTGTGGTGTGCACCGTGCAAACACATGCATGTTGGGTTGATCGGTCACTCTAAATTGCCCGTAGGTGAGAGTGTGTGTTGGCCATGCGATGGACTGGCAACCTGTCCATGGCACAATAACTCTGGGATTGGCTCCAGCCCCCTGTGACCCCAACTAGCAGAATAAAGCAGAAGATACTGCATGGATTGATGGATAAACACATCAAGAATTCAGATGGTATTCACTATTAGTGAATATGCACCTTTATAAAGGATATTTTACAAGATAGTAACCTTGGGCACTTTTGTCAGCAATGCTAATGCTAAAAACAATAGACCTCCAAAAGATTGTTTCTTTGTCATGTTTTAATATTAATTTAAATCTTATATGCAAACAAATTTCTTTACACTAGTATTTGAGATTTCAACCATAATTCACTTTAATAAGCACGCCTATTGTCTATTAAAGGATATTTAAGCCCATACACAACCTTAATAAACACTAATTTATTTTAAAATAGGAGGTAATATTACAGAATGACCTAAATAAATCTGCTATAATAAGCTATACTAATGTAATGAGCTATGACATGAGCGATTAATTTATGAACAACCTCTTCAAATACTCCTTTATGCTAGACTAGGAGGTTTAGTTCATAAACTAGTTTCATGAACACTTCTTTAGTTTACAGCACAAGCTATTAGTCCATAATTGATCATTTTAAATTTATAGATAAGCTATAATAGGAAATAGTGGTCACTAGACGACCTTAATAAACACTTTTGAATTCTGTAATAGGAGACATTCATTCAAATTCAAAATTCTAAATTTTATGATGAATTGACCAATAGAAATGCTCCAAAATTCTGGTTCCACTGACTTACATTAAAAGTAAAGTAAGCTTTTGCCCTCTCTTCTAAAGTTGACATTTTGGATATATTAATTAATCATGAATAACTTTTTAATACTTTAAAATATAGCTATATATATATATATATATATATATATATATATATATATATATATATATATATATATATATATATATATATATATATTAAGAGCTAAATATCAACTGTGAATTATAGTAGCATTTATAAACAAGAGTGTTTTGCACTCCCAGCATGAAAAAGTTCAATGAGCTTTTCCTCTGAGACTGTTGAATAGATGGAAAAATGGAAGACATGTGCACAGCAGTGGTCTTTCCTTAAGTGTCATAGTGGTCTCGAAAACATGATTCTTTGTTTCTTCATAATTTGGAACCCTAAATTACCCCGGGGATATCATTAGGAGTATTGGTATTCTCCACAATCCCTTGGTCTTGTATATGATTTCTTTCTCTGCTTCCTCATCTCTATTGATCCTCACCTAAAGAAAATACATTAGCTTTCCATCCTTTCTTGTCCAATCCCTGCATTCCATCCACATGCACATGCATAACCCACTTACAAGCCATCATGTCATTTCCGCAACCTTCAGTCTATAGTTTAAACCTAACGAGATGCATCTTCTTCCAAAATTCTTTTGCAGTGTAGAAGACCAGCTAATTGAATAACAGCAAGATGCACTAAAAGGGGCATTTTGTACTTTCAAAGTGAATAAGCTCAATAATCTCTGTCTGCTACGGTTCCGGTTGGCTATTTGACAGGCCTGAATTATGAAGTAAAATAAAAGTGAAATTAGAAGAAGGTGAAATTTGAGGTGAAATGGTCTGAAATAAGCAAGTGCTGGATTTATGCCATAATTATGGTAATTTAGAACTTAGGCAAATTAAACTTCAGCCATTAAGTGATATTCATTTTTCATGTGATGTCTAACAGCTTTAATGGGTAATTCCTTGTAGTGTTCTTTGTCTTTAAGCGAAATTAATATTTTTAACTTAATTCCACATTTTTTTACTGACACAACACACTTATCAAGTCTACCTACATGGTTACTTTATAACATATGCAAAAACATTAAAAAATGTTTTTATAATGCATTATTTTATGCATTATTTTATGTCTTCAATATAGTTCCTATAGTTAGATGCTTAACTACAATTAAAGTTTTTTTTTTTTCAAAATGTATGCAGGAAGCTTAAGGCGACCTTAAGGCCAAAATTCTACTTTTACTCAGTTGCATGACTGTTGTACAGAAACATGTGTGCTAGATGGTCAACATTATGTGGTCAGCTCATCATATGACCTTATTAGACATCCTAGCCCAAAACCATGGGCAGAAATATAGAGTTGCCCCTCCCTTTGCAGCTCTAAGAGTGTGCACCTTTCTAAGAAGCCTCGCAGTTCATTTAGGGAATGTTTCTGATCGACATTGTGGCCATTCAGGTCAAAGGAGTATTTATAAGGTCAGGTGCTGATGTTAGATGAGAAGCCCTAGCTCATAGCTGAAGAAGGTGTTCAATGGGTTTGAGATCAGGTTCTCTGTAAAGTTTGTGGAAATGTCTCTTTGGAATTGTTTAAAATATTTTGTATGTTTTAACATTCAGTGAGACTAACATACTGTTGACACTATGCATTCTGGTAGGCAGCGTTCTCCTGGTGAACCCAGATTAGTCCATCAGACCACCAAACTAAAACTGTCATTAGTTTCAATGTATGTTCATCAATGAAATGATAGCTGCTGCATTCAAATGACATATAGCATGAAGATACATGTATACATGGACAGAGATGACATGAAGTTTTTAATTAGGCCTCTGTCTTATAAGTTGTAGTACAGGACAATGATGCTTCATAACAGAGTGATTAACTAAACAGTGAGATAAATGGAACAGAAGTTCATCACTTTAGTTTAAGGTCCTTATGTCCATGCAACATCATTTAGATATATTTAGATATAAATTCCCCCTTAAATAAGGTGTTACTGACATTTCTGTGTTCATACAATGCAGATCCTCTCTTACACATCCTTCAAGGCATCTTCAGACGACATGCGACGTTGTTTTAATGTGAAATTTCTTTGTCCATTAATTTTTTCACACATGACAAAGAACAGCTTCATGCTTTCTGGAAGTTGCGACATTGTTTCAGTGACAAGTGTGCTTGTAGGTGCAGTACACGTTTATCACACTATTACTTCTTGCATTTGAAAATGCTTTTCAGGTGTCTTCAGAAACCCCCCTCTCATCCTGGTCTCTTGGAATCCAGGCCAACGTCGGGTTGTCCAAGCTGCTCCTGCATCTCCGCTCCGGCTCCCTCTCAGAACTTTATTAACAGAGATTTAGTCCTGCGAGTCTCTCTTAGGCCTGCCTCGCATCTCAAACACCCACGCTCGCTCCCCAGCTGCCTGCTAAACGCATGGCTGCAGACGCCTGTGCAGCTCAATTTCAGCAACAAATGCCTCTAACGGAGTCTGGTTAGGCGCGCCCTGGCGAGCCGAGGCCCTAAATTGAAGAGGAATTGGGTTTCTAACAAGACTCCAGAGCTCTGGTTAGCACTGACAAGCTGCTTTAAAAACACGACTATTAAAGCCCTCCATGGCCGACATGAACATTTGGATTGGCCTCTGTTCTGCCGAGAAGAACTTCACACTCTGGAGAAAATTCAGGAGCTAATTTATCCAGGAGCCTCTGTATTGCCGTGTTTTCTGCTTCGTAATATGCTGTTCGTGATGTTTTGCTGGTGATGGGGAAATTTCTCTTGCCGGTGCTTTGCTGCTGTTTTTAAAAACATCTCTCAGATTCTTTTATTCTTCCATAAGTAAATGCATTACATCCAGAGTTGGACTGAGAGTGCCATATAGACATATGCTCAAATTATCTTCTCAAATATTAATGGAACATTGTAGATTGGAACATTATTTGTAATTTTATGGTTTAGCTCAACTTTAGAATTAGATTTGCCACCAAATCATATCCCAAAAATGTTTAGGTGTTGGTTTTTGGATAAAATAAAGGTTTAGATTAAGAGTCAAATCTATATTCAATATAATGTTTAGTTGAGTTTAAACGCTATGTGGTTGAATGTTGAAACAAGGTAAACAGCTACAAAAGCAAGTTGATTAGTTTTCCAGGTATCTACAGAGTCTTTAAGGGCATTTAAAGGGAACCACTGAGTAGGAGTGTGCCAAGCTTGTTAGTAGGCGGGCAATAAAGACTATGTTGGGAAGACGTCACCTTGGAACACAGACAAGGGTTGGAATTTCAACATGGCATTTCAGACAGCTGAGAAAAGAGGTTTCTGTGGGAGAGAGTTTTTAGCTGTGACGTACTTTGGGCTTTATAACTTTGCAAATTGGAAAAGCATGATTTAGGTCCTCTTTATTAAAACAGGCAGCATAGTATATATCAGAGGTCACTTATAGGCGAGCCACGGTCTGGACCCAGACGTTGTCCAATGCGAACACAAACCGATATACTATTAAGAGTGATTTTATTTTGAAAGTGTTTATTTTAAGCGTTAAAATGATTTTAAGTGGCGGAGCTTTTCTTGTCTTTACAGTATACAGGCTTGCGGCGCATTAACCTCACAGACCAATCGCAAGCATAGTAAGATCACCAAAGGCGCTCCTCAGCCAATCAGATCTGTGCATATTCGGGAGTGTGGCACATACACAGAAGAAGTTCGAGCAGCAGTTAGAAAGTAAAGCAGGTTGGAGAAAGAATAACGTGCTCTAAAAAAGGAAAGTTGACGGCGAGACCTGACTGTTGTAACCGGTAATGGGCTGAGATTTATGTTTATTATTCACTGGCAGCTCCAAACCAACAGGTCAAGCTGTGAAACTGAGTTAACAAGAAGATGCTGCTTTATTTAATGTTTATATAAACAGTATATTTTTTCAAAGCATTGTGTTTTTTAATGTAGCCCTTGTTTTTACTTCAAGTGAGTAAAAAACATTTATCAGAAGTTTTTATAAATATTTCATTCAATTCAGCATTTAAGCAGCAAATATACTGAACGGTATGTGTGATGTGTTGGTGTTTCAGTAGCTGATGGTATAAGATGCTGATACTAGGCTACTTCAGTAAACAGGATACACCACTGAATCAGAACACAAGTTAGAAATTATGATGGTCCAGACTTTGGCCTGAAGAAATCCCCTCCAACTGGACCTCACTGAACACTAATTAAATAACATTGGTATATATGTTCAGCAACACTTTACTGGAACTCTGCTGTTTAACAGGTAATTGAAGATTATGTCCTGTCACATACATTAAAATGTTACCAATAATTGTTATAGCATGACGTAGTGCTTAATATAGACAACATTAAAGCATTGGTGTAATTTCTTTACTTGCCATTAAAATGAAGAGGGTGACCAGTTCAGAGTATATGCTGTATTCTTGAAGATACTACAGTTCAGACATGCTCTAAGAAAGGTCTGACTTCAACTGCCAACTACACAGTCTTATAGGCCTGCCTCCATGTGTAGTCATCATCTCCTGGTAATGCTTATATTAGTGAATAAAATCTGTTATGACAGCTCTCATGACATAATATTTATCAAGTAAAAGGTTACCATTTACATTTACGGCATTTAGCAGACGCTCTTATCCAGAGTGAATTACAAAAGTGCTTAGTGTTCGGTTAGAGTATGTATCTCTATCTAGTACAAACAGGTTTAAGTCCAAACTACTCTTATACTCAAACACTGCCATAAACACAGGGCCAGTGCTGATACCTAGAAAAAAGACAATGCAATACCTAGCAAGACAGGAATAAATACAAGACTACATACAGTACAAGTGTAATACTTAGCCAGTGTTCCTAGAAGATAAAGTGCAATTACAGTTTATACCAATAGTTTAGTAGATTAGTGTTTATAAGTGCTTTACAAAGAGATGGTGGTCTTCAGTCTGCGTTTGAAGACAGCAAGAGAGTTCACTGTTCGGACAGCCAGTGGAAGTTCGTTCCACCATCTGGGTGCCAGGACAGACAAGCGTCTTGTCGCGTGTCTTTCATGAATCCTGAATGAATCTTCCATGAATCTTGGTTACCAGTTATCCTTAGTAGAAGAACAGTAGGAGTTTCCGCCTCATCCAGGACCTAAAACTTTTATACACAGCTCAGATCTTTATAGCTTTGTTTGAGATTCTAGCACCACACATGACAAAGATTATAGTAATTGTTTGACGTGAAGTTCTATTTGCTGGAACGTCATCTGTCAGTAGCATGGCAGTGCAAGGCAAGCGATTGCAACACAGTGCTCTCAGACACAGCTCAACATTCTGCAAATAAGAAGTGACAACCAGCAGCAACAGCCAGAAAATACATACCCTATGCTGGTTGACATTGTATTTTAGTGTGATTTTTTTTTATACGTTTATAAGTAAACAAAACACATTTTCTTTATATGTCTCAGCAAATAAACAGTGACTTTTCATTAAAAAATGTGTAGACGTGCTTTCTCTGCAGTAGACGTCTTCACTTATTTTTATTTAGAACATGAACAAAACAAAACATACATCAAAATGTTTCAATCAGATTAATTACATCAATTTGATTTACCGACATAAAAAATAAATCATGCTTGATGTGAAGGCCTTTGAACAAAAAGCACTTAACTCTGCACTTTCATGGCATTCTATGCGTTCAATATTGGCTTAGAAAACACATGATTCTTTGTTACTTCACACTATGGAACCTCAAATTACCCCGGGGATATCATTAGGTGCATTGGTATTCGCTGCAATCTTTTCCAGTGTGTATAATTTGCTCCTGTGCTTCCTCATCTCTATCGATCCCTGTGTAAAAATACATTAACTTTGTATACATATCCATTTTGTGCTGAACCCCTTCATTTGCTCCTCATACATACATGCATAAACCACTTACAGGCCACCATATTATTTGCTGAAAGTGATACTCAGGTGTCTCCTTTATGTAACGGGACCTTTGGCGAAGCCTTGTGCCTCCACACGCCTGGGCAGCAGTTACAAGAGCTAAAACAGTGGCAGTACGAGGTTGTTCACACAAATGCAGGTCAAAAAGTCAGTCCATTAATGCTGGAGGAGAGCACGACAGGTTGGAGAGGACTGAGGCTGTTAAGAGGGTGTCGCAATTGGTTTGAACACTCCTTTACTCCGCACCATTTAGCCTCATGGGCTACATTAACCACGGGCTAACCAAACTCTAAAACAGCTCTATAATGGAGGTAGAGTTGTCATGCAGTGCTCCCTAATGTACCTTACACTGTACACAAGTAAAAGTCTGCAATCTACATGTCCACAGCCAAATTAATGTCCATTACCTATTCAAGTCGATTGCTTTAAGGGGGGGTGGGGGGGTGGGGGGGCGGTCTGTGAAGCTAAGCAGTGTGAGCAAGACATCTGAGCACTTCAATGATGTGGAACTCAGTTGAACAGCGTGTATTCAAACATAATTTTCTTTGTTTTCCGCCACAAATGAGGTCACCATGGACATCTTTCATACTGAGCTTTATCTTCATTGAACTGCATTGCATACAATGCAGTTGGCATCGACCAAAGCAATGACCTTGGAAGGCTTTGGACAACATAGATTTAAAAAGCTATTTTTATTGTTATTCTTTATTGGTTATTTATTCAAATCGTAAGTGGTGCTTGCACAAACATAAGCACACTTATAGTACAGCACAGGGTTTTGCTTTCCTAGGTGTACCTTAGTAATACCTTAGATAGCTTCTATAGATGCTTTGTATATATCCTTGTATGTAATTTGCATTTTATTCTCGTTGTCTTCCCGATTCCTCTCATGGCTAAATATCTCCTACTGCTGTCTCTGATGGGGGACATCAGCACATGAGGTTTGGGCACCACCTCCTTACCATCTCTCATGGTTCTCGTTGGTGCCCAAGGAGCAGGTGCCTGGCACAGTGACATAAAAGGTGGAGTTAGTGAAATAGTAGGTAGAGTATAAACATGATATATATATATATGATATGTGTGTGTGTGTGTGTGTGTGTGTATATGTTATGTTTAACCTTCCTTCATTTATTTCTATAGAAATGAAACTTGTGTTTCACCAAATGCTCTATGAACAAGTCAAATCAAGCTCAAGCGACCCATTTGGGCATGGAGTCATGATCGTGCAACATCTTGTGCTTTCGGCATGAAAGCTTCAGGAGAAGTAGAGTTGCAAATTTATAATTGGAGGAAAATTAACAACAGAAATTTGACTGTTTTCAAGTTGCTTGCAGGCAAACTAAAGACCTCGTCCCTTCAAATCCAAGGCTTGTTACATCCTAATCCATATTATTTAGTAACTACATAGATTACAATGCAAGCCAGCCGATATAGACTTTGGATATAGAGGTGTGTAATAAGTTTGGTGGGTCTCGGCCATACACGGGGTAAACCAGGACATTCTTATGTGACAAAGAGAAAGCATCTTGCATGTTAAATGAATTAGTTTGATGGTATGAGGCTGTTTCCCCACTACCATTAAAAAAAAAAGAGACCTCACTGCTGTTAGTCTCGCCCCGAACACCACCATCAGCATGTTCCACCAGTTTCTTCAATACTCCCAGGCAATCTGCTGTCGGCTAATGTGACAATCTTCCAGAAGCACTCTTCGCAAATGCAGGCCGGCCCAGCGCCAACACGTCACGGCGGTAAGACGTGGCTTCTGCCGGCCAATTTCCCATGAGAAACAGCGGGCCTCTGAGGAACTGAATGGTATTAAGAGAAGAGAGAAAGAGTCACGTATGCTACCAAGTCCTTGTGGCTGAAGAGAGCCACAGAGCTGGAAAGTGAAAGAGGGGAAGAGGGAGTAGGACCAAAAAAAAAAAGAAAAAGAAAACTTCCTCTTTAATTTGCAGGCCCTCTAAAACAAAAGCGAGGCTTAATGAATTGGAAATGGTTTTATTCACTGGAGGACATGAAGCCAAACATGGTAGAGCACAGGACTGCGCGACGTGGAAATTAGTTTTAGCGTGTCTGGGATGGCGCACTAGCACTCGAGTGTAAATGAGATTTCAGACGTGAGCTGCTTAGAATGCAACGACACCAAAAAAAAAAGCTGTGGGACTCCATTGGAGGATGCAGGCTACCAGAAAAAAGGTACTGGTGTCAGATAATGTGCAAATGCACTCAAACTGGTTTTGCATGCTGACCCATATATTGTAGAGGCAAATTGTGACTGATAGAGCAAGGGCTTCAGTTCGGGCAATGCATTTTAATACTCCTTTAAGATTATTCTAATTTCTGCTTGTACCCGAATAGAGCGTATATGTATGTTAGTCACATTTAATGCTCGTGAAAAACATTCTATATGCTTTATTTGAAGCTTGTATCAGGAATTAACATACATCTTACCTTATATATAGCTGCTTTACAGTGACTTATACTGACTGGAACCTGGTTAGCCCATAGGCCCAGTCAGTGAGGTACTGTATCTAGGATATCCAGAGACCGGGAATGATCATTTGATTAGTATTGCTGTCAGTTGTGATTTAAAATTGGTTGATTTCTCTTTTACTTCCTGATTTTATTGCTGCAACATCTTCTGACCAGATCTTAAAGACCTAACCAATGGGTGAACAAGCTTGGCTGCCTAGATGCCTTGATAGCTTGGAAAAAAAGAGTCCAAATAAACCTTAACAGCAAGGGCGTAGAAGTGGGTTTGACATTGGGGGGGAAACATTTGCTAATGTGAATCAAAGCCCACCCTATCCCCTAAAATATTACGTATAAGCTGATTCCACTGTAGGTAAGGTAATAAATCACAGTATGTATAGTGACGTAGAACAACATTTGTGGAATTACAGTAAATTACAAATAAATAGACCAAATACAAGATTATCAGTACATCTGTTTATTATTAGATTTCCTGACTAGACAAGACTAACATTAGTGTTAGACAGTAAGGCTGTGTCCCAAACAGCACCCTCGGGAACATTACATACTGCACTACTGAAAGCACTTCTAACGATGGTGTCCTTTTATTTATTAATTAATTTATTTTATATATTATATTTCATTATTTACTTATTTAGTGTAGTAGCAATCTGCAGTTTGGGGTGTGGCCAGAGAGTAATCTAGCTTTACGTTTCAGAGTGTTTTCTGACTAAAGTCAATATAAACGCTAGCTAACCCAAACCCTCCTAGTCTGTTACCATAACAACACATTATACTAAAGCTGTTTTTACTGCAGTATATATGGTCATCATTACTATACATTGCTCTCATCACTGAGCTCACGTTTAAAGCTGGCACGACGCTCCAACGAGGCGAGAGCTTGGGTCAATGAAGCTGCTGACTGCAGGATATTTCTGAACAGGCATCTCAACACAAGCCTTAACAAAGTGTAAGACCACCTAACAACCAAAACACGTTTTTAATATGAAGTGTTTTTAAACAGTTTCCTCTTTTCTGTGGTTTAATTTTCGGGTGGGACAAATCTACCTGTTTCTGATATTGGGTGGGGCATTTATAATGGGGTGGCCAGGTAGGACCAGGTAGATTGTATCAGGGTGTCATGATAGAAAAAATAAATACATTTGATATGTAATGCATTGTTTTTCTCTGTATATAACTGAATACATGCATCGTTTCCACATGAACGAAAAAGTGCATCAAAACAATTATTGCCAAAAGTAAACTGAAAGGCAAACTTGTGTATGTATGAATGAAATATGGTAATGTAACATATTAAACATTGCTGTATTTTATTTTATTAGTCATTCATGAGAGACTGATGCATTTGAATCAAGCAAATAAAATCACTTTTTCAGTGTGCCATGTTAATAAGAAAAAGATTTATAATAACATAGACAAGCCATAGAATTCATTATTCATTATATATAGTTATCAACAGTGCCCTTGCTACAGGTTATATATAAGTCTAATGACAGAACGCCAGAAGGCTGGTCTGAAACACATGCATGTATTCACTGGTAAAAAGAAATGAATTAGCATGATAAATGATTATAACTGACCACTTTTTTGAGGCATTAATCAAACCATCGCATAACCTATAACGTAGCTCACAGAGCAGCATTGCTAACGAGACCCAATGCAGCAAAATACCTGTCGTATTATTAAATGCAGCCTCTTATAACTGATTGGTATCTTTCCTGAAGGCAGAGGTTTTGTTAAAGATGACTGACTGGGTCACTTTCCATATTATTTAGCTGCTTCAAATAGCTTTCATAAACCATGTTGACATACACAGCCCACATTCTTTGGAAATCCAAAAAATGGGCCAACAATTTTCATGAGTTGCATGAAAGACCAGTCCAGTTTAAGTCCTGTTGACTTGCACATCAAAAATAGACTTTTGTAACATTTAACCATCTAAATCTTCACCCAGTTGTACAGCCATTATCTACATGTTTCAACTGTGCTACGCTTTGGTTGACTAAAACTAGTCATGCCATGATTAGACAATGCAATCAATGTTAAGACTAAATCTGCTTGGACAATAATATTTTAAACCAGCACACAATTTTTAAACAAAAATTAGTTTTATGAATTTACCTTTTTGATGCTTTTCCTCAATACCGCATGCATCTGTGGTTTTTGGCATCTTGGCTGGCTTTGTTCAACGCTACAGTTTTAAAAAACCAAGTCCAACTGTGAAACAGGTTTCTGAAAGTTTCCGAAGTCCCAATGGCATATAAAGTTTAGAAGTATTTCATGTTCGCAGAAAAACTAAAAGTTGGCGTATTTCAGTGAAATACTATAGAAGCACTAATGCGATCCACAAGCACCTGAAGGAAAAACACACAGGTACTATTCTGGATGATGTACTGCAAGAAAAAAGGCAAAACCACTATAAGTGTTGTCTATTCATGCTCATTAAAGGACTATTAGCAGGGAGAGCTTTGTAAAATCTGTGGTCATTGTAGCTGCTGAATACTCTTATTATTAAAGCCATAAAGTCATTTGCCTACTGTAGAATTTCCATTCAAAGTAAATGTGTTGGGGAAAATAGCTGGAATCAGGGCTTATTCCACATTGACTGATGGTGCCAGTGTGGGTGTTTGTGCATGTAGCGCTTGATGGAACATGCACATCTAATTATTTCTTTGTGTAGGTAGTAGGTAGTGTAGGTAGTGTAAATACGTTAATAAGAATGGATAATTAGTTCATTCAATTTTAAACATTAATTGTTAGTCCTAGGACACATAAGACCATGATAGTTGATCCGTGATGTTTACATAATGCTGTATATATATATATATTTAGTCTAGTTATAGTAATATTGAACCATTGGACATCAAATACACAGTAACGTATGAAGACCATTCACAAGTAGAGAATCTCCCCCATCAATCTACTTTAAGCAGATTTGGCTTTCAAGACTTCATACTGGAAAAAAACCCAATAAGATTATACAATTGTAAAGAAAGCAAGCAGATTTTAAAAGCACTCATGAAAGAAAAGCAATTAATGTCTGGGACAAAGAGGGATTAATAGTAAGGGCATGATTGTCACAGGGTCATGGAAGCTTAAAAAAAGACAATTTAACTTAGATGCTAATGCATCCACTGGAAATTCCTTTAGCTCTGTAGATGCTTATTCTTACCAGACCAAGACTTAGACCAATCGTAGAACAAGACACAAAAAAATGAACTACAATGTTATCTAGCACACTTTGTCTTCAGCATTTAACGGTTTCTCTGCACATGCCTGGAACAGAAGCAATAACCTATAAGTCACTGGAGAGCTTCTGTGGCAGTTCCTTATCCCGCTAATCCTAACATGATCAAACCCATTACAGACTGTCATTAGGTAGAGGAAGAACATTCGCTAGAACAGAGAAAAAAAAAAACACCAGACATTTGCATGTTCTTAGTACGCTCAGTCTCTTAGGGGTTTTTGTACACAAGCACTAAGCCCTGAAACCAAAATAATGTTACGTACATATGTTCTTGTGCAATTTGATCGACAGCATCTAGACGTTCCATGTAATGAATCTATTAACATGCATTCTTCTGACATGCCACAGTATTAGATGTCAGTCTTTTAGATGTTTCCATAATTGAGAAAGCTGTGCAGCATTAATTATACAGTAGGAATGCGTTGTATTTCAGAAGTATCAAATCCTCAGGCAGATAACTTGACATTTTATTAAACTTATTGTTGAAATGAATCAAATTTGATTAATTAAAATTATTTTAATTGTCAAAAGACACATTGCCAATCAGATTTTCTTCTGCTGTATCTTCGGTAACTACAGTCTGGCTGGTTCTTTTATTGGCTAGGCATTCAGAAGATGGACAGCCTTAAATATTAGCAGAATATTGTTAAAATGTATAAAGTTCTAGATGTGTCCCATGTCTCTAAACAGGTTTCAATCAGTTGTTAGATGTTAAAAAACAGTGGCAGCTCTATACCAAGACACTTTTAAATATTTAAACAGTTTTACTGTAATAAGTAGTGGTTTTACATACGCCAGTGTGTTTATTTAACCCTTTTAAGCTTCTCCTTGTGGAAACAACCCAGTATTATTTACAGTTCTCATCTAATACCTGCTTTGACTGCTCAGTACTTCATTAAGCTAAATCAAGATTGCTGCTGAAGGAACAGAATACATTCATACAATGTCTGGGGCGTCCAGGAGAAATCTGGAACTACACTTTGTTCTTCAAACTGGAGCTCAAGATATGATCTACTTCTTTCACAATAAGATATTTATTTTACTTTGTATTGTATTTATGATTATTTACATCTGTTCTAATAATAACCCTGCGTTGAACTGAATACAGTACAGACAAAATCTAAACTGTTGAATATATACTATTTGAATTTGATGCCAACAACAAAAAAAGGTTGGCACAGGGCAACAAATGACTAACATTTATAATCTACTAATCTACAGCAACTAATGTGATATTAAAATATTAAAATATTCAGAGAATCTGGAGAAATCTCTGTGTCTGTGTATGGGACAACGTCCAAGGGACATGAACTTCATTATCCTCAGGCGGCACCGTGGTAAAAACAATGAATCCTGAGTTCATCCCATATTATATCTGGTGCACTTTTTTTTTTATCCTGGCAATCACATGATGGACTTTTATACCAGGTGCACCAGTCCTACCATCCCTCCAGGACATACTAGTCTAAAAACATACACCAGCACCGAAAGCCAACACGGAAAACACGGAAAACCTAAAAAGAACTAACAATAAATCAAATTGCAAACACATAAATTAAACATACCGAAACAAGTGAACATATGTGAGCTGCAGTACGTGCCATGGAATCCAGTGCCCACAGAAAGGTTGGTCACTCGGGGCAATTATTTCCGTTTTTTAACATATTATATTTTGAATTTTGGCACTTTCGTTTGCAATTCTGTCAATCAGGCACAGTTTTCACATCATACTTAAACTGTCCTATAGAGATGTCCTCTTAATGCTGGTCATAAGCAGTAATTATTCACCAGTCTAATATCTCTGGGCCAAACACTTCTAACGCAAGTCTACTTCTACTCACTGTGTTTGAATGCATCATTATTCATAAAGTCTTAGATTTTGGTACTTCGGTGTCAGCCTAATTAATCCTTTTCATGTTTGGACACAAATGAGATTATTTTTTTTTGCTTTTTTGTCCGAAATAGAAAGTATCTTTTACCAAACTGAAGATTCTTAGGTTTAATTAGCATATAGTGTGTGTGTGTGACTGTAGAAGCACAGAAGAGAATGAGTGACCCACTCACACACACACACACACACACACACACACATCGCTAAGTGTCCAACCTTTTGCTGATTTCATAAATGTCACCCATCGTTAGCAGAGTGCTCTGGAGGATTGGGAGGATTTAAAAAAAAATCCCAGCTTCTCTGTAAACAGAAGGGTGACAAGGGAGTGAATAGGGGGTAGATAAGTGAATTGGGAGCACAAACTTGTTAGGTCAGTGTATTCTGGTTTATTTTGGGGCCTTGACCGCATATCGTGTATCTAATGTTGTGTGGTTTCCAGTAAAACACAATAAGATTTTAGTTTGGTTCTTAAAATTATAGATGCATAATTACTAGGGATGTAACGATACTGGCCTTATGATACGAGTTAATCAACGTTGATATGGCAATGTTGATTCAAGTCGCTCTTTTAACCTTGAATAAACCATAGCTCACATTTGCGATGCTCAAAATTGTATGGGAGAGGAAAGAAACTGTATGCCAAATTATGAAAAATGATGAAAAATGACCAACTTTATTTTTTTATTTTTTCTGTATATGTAGAAACGTAATAAAGTGCTTCCAACGACAGAATGTTGAAGACATTTTGTTGATTCAACATCAACATTTCAACATTTGTACGACCATTTAAACATTACCATTAAATGTTGTTGTTTCAACAACAGACATTATTTCAACCATATGTCAATGTTGAAGGTCGGTTGTGTGCCAGCTGGGTGCTCAGAAAAAGTGATAAGACTATTAACCCATCCCAGCTGGCACAAATCCGACCTTCAAAGTTGACATATGGTTGAAATAATGTACATTGTTATTTCAATTGTTGTTGTTTCAACGTCCTGCCATTTGAAGCACTTCATTACATTTCTACATGTTCAGAGAGAATAAAAAAATAAAGCTGTTAATTTTTCATCATGGCATACATGATGTTTCTATCCTATCCCATACAATTTTGTATGAATATGGTTTATTCAAGGTTGAAAGACCAACATTGAAACAGCATTGCCATATTAACATTGATTAACTTTTCAAAATCAACACCAAATCCAATGTTGATTCAACCATAAATAATGTTGATTCAATGTTGAAATGCCAGCTGGGATTATGAAGTGAAATAAACCAAACTTTTAATTTATTCCTCTTCCACCATGTTATTTGCAGTTTGAGAAGTTGTTTATAGTGAGCGGACACTCACAAAACCAGGTGCAATCAGCCTATAGCCCATGTCCCGCCCCCAAAATGTCAAGCCCGCCCAATCTGAAAACTTGAGCGCGGAGAGCAGCCCACAGAAAAAAAAAATCAAAACGAGAGAGAAAAACACAGTAACGGATGTATAAAATGCGCATGCAGTGATTCCTACTGTGTTCGCAATTTTCACATTTGCACGAGTGAAAACATGAGCGAAGTGTTAAATTGTGCAAACTTATATTTTTCACCTCGCGCCCTAGTTTTGATAGTGATGTGACGCCATACATTCAACTAACGTGATGTACTGGTGTCAAACAAGCGAGGTAGACTGCGCCAGCGCCCTCTGCTGATTCAAAAGGCTATTGATTCATTGTACATCTCAGTCGATTTTAGTCGTGGCGTATTGGCATCGACTATCGCGATGCATCACTATATCCCTAATAATTACCATAAAGTACACTGTTTGCTAGAATAAGTAGATGAGTGGGTTTCCTCTGGGTACCCCAGTTTCCTCCCACAGTTGAAACTCATGCATGTTAGATTGATTTGATTGGTCACTCTAAATTGCTCGTAAGTATGAGTGTGTGCATGAGAGATTTTTGGCCATCTGGCGTACTGTCCATGGTGTACTCCGCCTTCGCCTGATGACGCTGGGATTGCCTCCAGCTCCACCGTGACCCCGACTAGTGGGATAAAGCGGAAAATAATGGATGGATAATTTAAGGTAATTCTTTATTGTTGCAATTCAATGCATAGCAGATGTGATGTCATGACAAATGTCTAGTGACATGTTAACATTACCATTGGTTTTCATGACAGATATCATAATATTTGATGTCATCAAACATTATGGCATCTTTTTTATGTCTACTACCAGTACTAATAACATGACACTTGTATTACTGAACATGTGAGGTGCACATAAGTATTTTAATTATTAATTCTGTGAATTAGATGATTATAAGTTTCTACATGAATATTTATATATTATATAAATATATCATAGTGTTCTGCAATTGTCTCACGCGACTGTGGAAATGTAAGGATGCATGGAAAGTGCTGGACTTTTGCAAATAGTTGTGACTATGTGGATGTTATGTGTCTGGCTGGTGTAGTTGTGTCATTTTGGCTGGACTGTGGGGTTTGTTGGTAATGTTAGCGTCTACCATGTAGGAGAAATGCATGGGTATACGTGACCTGCCTGCTTTTTGGCCTTATCAGGTAGCAGTGGGCAGCAACCTGTAACAAGGTTTTTGTCTATAGTGCAACATTTCCCTGCATCATCTTCTTCACAGCGCCACCATACTTGGTGTCAGAAGTGGGATCCTCCCCTAGTGGCCTTAAGGGGAGTGGTGTTACCGCAAACTAGAAGATATAAAGATATAAAAGAATGAGCCCAGTCAACAACTGAGGAAGAAGAGGCAGCACAGCGAAGACAGAAACAGCAGAGACAGCACCACAGGGACCAGCAGCAGAGCCTGCAGCATGGATGCTTGGATGGTGGCCAACAAGAATCTGCCAGTCCAGCAGCATGGTGGTCTGGCTTCCATTTATTTATTTTAGTGAATAAATAGAAGTGTGCACTAAAATGAAAAGCTGGTTACCTGTATAGGATTTGTCTCGTGATATGATTGAGGGCGATCAGGCTTTTGCATACAGTTGTATGTGTTTATGACTGAGACATTGCAACCATGCAAGAAAAATCAAAGAAAACTAAAAGAGATTGGGAGAAAATGTTTAAAGTCTAATCCTGGTCCCTGACCAGTAAGTAGAGGTCACAATGACCCGGACATTGAGAGGCAGAGAGAGAGAGTAACAGAGAAAGAGATAAAGAACAGAAAGAGAGAGAGAGAGAGAGAGAGAAAGCAGAGGGGCAGTTGGCCCTGTTGTGACCAACACAGGTGTCAGCTCAGCAGGGTCAGGAGAAAGGGGCAGTGCTGGAACTTCAGGGGAGAAGACACCTGTTTGTACATGTGTGTGCCTTCTTTCTTCAGGGTGGGTCACAAGGTCAGACTGTCCCCCCTTTGTGTCTGTGTGCATCACCTATGCTGTTATTTACTGATCTGCTTTTTTGTGTTATGTGTTGTTTATCATCGTGTAACACACACTTGCCCCACTTTCCTGGCGTATGCTTAGTGACTGCACTGCATCTATTTGAGCTCAGAGTCAGTTTGTATTGGAGGGTTCGGGTGTCATCACTAAAGCAGATTTAACTTACAAAGTGCTCAGATTGAGGAACCGTTGCATCCATGCTCAGTGTGTTGCTGCCAATGGCCTAGGTTTATTTTGACTCTTCAAACCATCTGAACAGCATGTTATACTAATTATTAGCATTAAGAGGGTTGTATTGAATTATTTTGAGCATGTAGTTCTGGCGCTATAATTTTCTAAAACAATTTAACACTAAAAGTAAATGTTTTCATGCCAACAAACTCAATATTCAATGATCAGTAAGTATAACAAGTGTCATATTAAATGTGAAATTGAAATAGCATGTAAAATAAAAAGCTTTGTGAAACATACAAATCATTTTTGCCATAATAATTCAAATTACATCATTGTGCTCAAGTACTGAACTCACATTTTTGGTCATGGAGTATGAAAAAATCAATAATGCACACAGAGCTAGAGTCAGTAATAGTAGCACAACACTGTTACATAACCTTGACATCATTTATCATGACAGCATTTGACAGTTGCCATGATGTTTGCTTATGTTGTCATGGTTATGTCAACATTATGACATAACAGTAGTGAGATTACAAAAATTAAGTTGACTTGACTGTTGTTCATTACCTTCTATTATTATTTTTATTAATATTATTATTAATATTATTATTAATATTATTATTATTATTATTATTATTATTATTATTATTATTATTATTATTATTATTATTATTAAAACCAGATTAAGAAGAGAACATAGGCTAAAATAGAAAAGGCAGAAGGTGGTGCTCATCCAAAAAAAAACATTGCTGGCCCATTGCATGATATTACTGGAACTGTTCACTTTACATGTATTTTGCTGCATGTCACGGACAAAACTCTTTCATAAACATGCTATAGCAGATGTCATAAGGTGTAATAACATTTTTTCAGGGATACGACATGTAGATGTGTCATGTTAGTGGACATTCTATAACTGTACATACTAGTAATAGTAGCACAACACTGTTACATAACTTTGATATAATTTATCATAAGAGCATATGACATTTGCCATGGTTATGTCAACATTATGCCGTAACAGTAGTGTGATTGCAAAAATCATCATCATCATCATGACCATCAGATTATTATTATTATAATTATTACAATTTTTATTATAATACACTTTTTGTTTGCTACCATATTCATACTAGTACCAGAACACCCCATACAGCCTATATAAGGATAGGGCACTGGTACAGCTTTTTGTTACAGGAAATGCAAGGTGGACTGTCAAGAAAGTTCAGATCTGTCTGCTACTAATGATGTCACAAAAACCATCTCTCAAACTGACCCTCATAGATGTTACATACAGACTATATTAACACATACATATATACATATTAGCAACCACCTTTTAAGCATAGCATCTGTTATGTACAACTGCTTTAACTCGTTAATCATCAGGTTTTTCCGGGTCTTCCTTTAGTGTGTTGTAGCTTTTTGTGCATGTAAATGTTCTCAAAGGTTATAAAAACCCAACATACACGCCAGAGGAAGAAACCCCACAAAAAAGACACTTTTTCTCAGCCGCCTGAAGCGCTTTCTTGAAACTCTAGCAACTGTCATCATCTTGGAACACAATCTTCATTTCCCACCTACTGGCAAGCTTGGCACAGCCCAACACAATGCCCAGAGAGCTAAAACAGTAAGAACAGACCACTGTGACCACTTCCTGTTCCAGTTCAGCTTGTGAAGGTGGATGTACTAACTACCTGACTTTCAGAAGCGAACTCTGACTCTGATTGATATGACACAAACAGCCACAGTGGTGTGGGGGCAGAACTTTTAGCAGAATGCAGCTCTTGTGGTTGACCAATGTAAACAAAGCACCCAAGCTGAACCATCAGACCACACAGAGCTCAAGTAGCCCCAGACTGTCCAGCGACTGGCACCCTGTTCCAGGTGTGGGAGGAGATCCCCCAGGACACCATCTGCCGTGTCATCAGGACAGATGTTGTTGGGAGTGCATACAGGTACGTGGGGACATTATGAGTTACCAAAATGAAATTTCTCACAATTGGACCTACAGTACAGTGCAAAAACTTTTAGGGGACATTTTTTCAGATAGGAAGCTTTTATTTATTCAGCAAAACAATTTCTTATTAAATATTCTAATAGTATTAATACAGTAAGTAGTGATTTTACATGTCAGTGTGTTTATTTAACCCTTTCCAAGCTTCTCCTTGTGGAAACAACCCAGGATTATTTACAGTTTTCATCTAATACCTGTTTTGACTGCTCAGTACTTCATTAAGCTAAATCAAGATTGCTGCTGAAGGAACTGAATACATTCATACAATGTCTGGGGCGTCCAGGAGAAATCTGGAACTACACTTTGTTCTTCAAACTGGAGCTCAAAATATTATCTACTTCTCTCACAATAAGATATTCATGTTACTTTGTATTGTATTTATTTTTATTTACATCTGTTCTAATGACAAATGGGGTCTGTCTCAAAACCTAGTGAGTGTCTAAGTAGGCTGTCTAGGTAGCAGCTAGTTGCTAGGCTACCGGCCGGCTATCCGAAACAATAGCCCGAGGCTTAAAAATCTGCTAGCATAAATGCTAATGGCTTAAGTATAAAACGGCAAAATGGTAAACGATTCGTTACAGAGTTGATAATAAAATACTGTTTTGTGTGGTCATATGACCAGAAACATATTAAAACACCAGAGAGAATCAAAATAACTCACATTTAAAGATGATTTCTCTGCTAGTAGCTCCGCTTTTGTCCGCCATGTTGGAAAAAAGTTCTGCCTGCGTTGCATCATGGGATTGCCTTAGCGGCTGAGAAAGCATTCGATGCTTCCTTAAAATCAGGTCTAAATAAGGCTCCTCAGTAGACAGTATGTTTAAGATATGTAAGAATTGGGACAGTCTACATGTCAGGAGTGCATACTAATGCTGTCTATGTAGGAGCTCACTAGGTTTTGAGACACAGCCATAGTGTTCTTTCTGGTGAAAATATGCTTATTGTTAAGATAAAGGCTTTTAATGATAAGCGTTGGTGCCTGTTGAACAATAATGTGGTTGAAACCTTTCTTCCTGTAGTTTTCCAGAATAGGCAGACTGATTAGCAGTGCTACATCAGAAATGAAGTTTGTTGTTTTTTAAACTCACTGGCGCACCTGAAAGCATTAAAGGATCATTGGTCGTATCATTTCATGAAGAAATGAAATATTTGTTGTGTTTGACATTCAGTGCACAGCTCATAGAAGAGGGATTCATAGCGAGTGACATTTCGCCTACCCTGTATAAAGAGCCAGGCCAACGCGAATATGTATTTTCCTGCTTTCTATTCGAAGCAGATCTTATGGTCATGTAAAGAATGCCACGCTGCAATATCTGGGCGCTATCGTGTTTATTTATCAGATCTTTTCATTTATTTTGCCTTGTGTCTCAGGTTGCTCTGCTTGTGTTTTCATTGCGAGCAGCGTACCTGCATTGCTCCAAAGTTTCTCAGCTACCGCATAATTAGACCGTCCCTCAACGAGCAAGTACGTCCATTTGCATTTCTTATATCATGGCTGCTTTGCGAATGCAGGGATATCTCAAAAAAAAAAAAAACTTTGAGAAAGTCAGACTAGTGAGAGAAGTTGCTGAGGCTGTACAGAGTTGGGGCTGATTGGATTTTGATTTAGCTGATAAACCAAAGCAAAAAAGAGTCAGCTACTTCTCGTGAAGGCGCCTAATAAAGCAACATCTTCTCCTTTTTCTGTTCTGTTTTTTTTTCTTTCCTACCTCAATTTTCCACTTATTCACTCCTGATATGAGCATGCAATTTAAGATTCAATGACTGATGCTGTTGTACTTTAATGATGAGAAACTTCCACTTGAAGTCAATTTCACATTTGTAGACCAAGCATGAAAGTGTGGGCACTTGACTTCCACTAGAAATCACAGTGCTTCAGGAACTTTATTTAAGTGCACTCGCAGGCCACTGACCCAACCACTGACAGCCCTCTACCCCGCCCCCAACTCAACCGCCACCCAGTATTTTATATGTCCAAAAATATCCAGACACCCCTCTGTTTAGTGAATGTAGCAATTTTTTGGTAAACCTATAAGTAATGATAATAGAAAGATGGAGCATCTGCTCGTGATCACCATACCCAGTGCCAAGCATCAACTAGAGGGGTATAAAGCCCTCCCAGCATTGAGCTGTGGAACAGTGAAACTACATTCTCTGGACTAATGTCTCTCCAACCAATATCTGTGGGAGGACTGGGTTGTGTGAGATTTGTGATCTATAGCTAATCATTAAATATATTTACCTCCAAAACCTTTCTAAAAGAGTCTATAAGAGTGGATATAATTTGCCTATGATGTTTATTCTTCTTCTGTAATGATGCGCTGTTGATAGCCTAAAGAAACTCTGCAGATACCAACTTTAATTGTAAATGTTTATTATACAAAAAAGTATAGCATCTTATCTAACATCCAACGTCCAGTCTTCTTCTGCCAGAGAAAGGCCTTCTAGCGGAAAATCTGAAAGTGCTCAGAAGTGTGTGTGTTGAGTGTCGTGCTTAAATTCATACATTTGGGACCAAATTAGACATATGGTCCAAATAACCTTACCATACTAAACGTGCAAAACCCCAAACACTCACGCTCTCATGGTATAGTATTAATAACCAGATTTTTTCCAGACACATTAACCCCTGACACTTCGCTCTCTGCAAAACATTCCCTTTGCACGCACATCTTCTACACTTTGCAAAGCTTTATATGTATATAGAAAATGTATATAAATAAATATATATAAAAATGTATATGGAAAAATACACTTCACATACATGCAGTGAATGGCCACTTTATTGGCATACAGTTTGAGACTGTAACCCAAGGCTGGATTGGGTACCTGAGAGAATCAGGAGCATTTTGTAACAGTTGCTTTGAACTAAAATATAAACTTACACATAGAAGTTCAAGTATATGTGTATGTGTGTGTGTAGAGTGTGTGTGTTAGTTAGTTGAACCAGTTTGCAGGTTGTAACTGTGGATAAAGATTAGAGGATGGGGAAGTTAGCTCATCATGCCCAGTTTCTCTCCACCTTCTTCTCAGTTATCCCAGTGTAACATAAATAATAAAGAAGATTAATGCTGCTTTCACATATCTGCATAGACAAAAATATGCACTACACTACACATCTCATAGCTGTATGTGGCTGATGGCATGGCGGCAATATGACTGGTTAAAAAGTGAGACAGTGAGATGAGAGATTTATCAGTATATTATACTATATTTGCACTACTATACTGTATTTTTATTGGTTAATACTGCATTGATCTGGAATTCAACAACAAGATGTTTGGCTCCCCAGAAAATTAGCATCTACTTTATTTCACTGCTGCGGTTTCCATGGTGGCGCCTTTAAAAGCAGAGGAATATGCAGTTTGTCGTCATCCATCTACCACAAACACGTAAAGAACGTATAAACACAGAAAGAGAAACTAAAAAACTGTGTTATTCAGCCGCTGGCTATTTATCTTTGTTCAATTTCTGACAACACATCCTGGATATTTTAAGGTGGTGCATTACTTTAGACCTAGTGTCCACTTCTTCTGGCAGAAACTGGATATTTTTTTCATCAACATATTCAAACAAAACAGTTTTCTCTATAAAAATGGATGAACTACTGAACAATGAGGGGTTTGAAGGAGAGAGGAGGATCATTCTACGGTAAAATCAATTGAAAACATATCCACAAAGATGGCTGCGTTGAGCTTTCTTCTTAGCCAACAATTGTCCACAATAAACACAATAGAACTACTATAGTAACCTACAAAGATATAAAATCCAGTTGGCTATTAGATTTGTAAACCATCCAACATCCAAATATTTTAATGTTACTGGAAAAAAAAGAAAAGAAAAAAAATTGAAGGACCTCAAAAATGTCAAATTTGCATTGATGTGAAAAGAGATTAATGAATAATTTTTAAAAAATAATAATTTGACTACTTGAACAAATTGACCACTCTAGATATGAGAGTCTGACTATGGACTGTTAAACCAGCAGGTCTGAAAATAAGAGTGATGCATGATTTCAGGGTAGATGCAAAAAGAACAGAAATTGAGCACTACTTAGTTTGCAGCTGTTGGAGTTAATTTACATATTTCACAGTAAGTTTCGTGAAGCTTCTTTGCTGTAGGTCAGCCTCCCTCTGGAGATGGACCTGGACAACAGATGCTTAGAAGTTTTTACTATTGTTAAAAAAACTAGTACTGATATAATAAAAACCCATTAAATACATAGCTTAGTATATGGGAAATGAAAGAAATATCCAGAGACAGAAATGAATTGTATACTATTCTGTGTTGTTACTATGTTTTCACATATTTAATTCAAATGAAACAAAACACTGTAATTGCGGTTTTCTGCAGAATTGCAGCTGTATCCTGAGATATTATTAAATGTCTTGGTTTAATTGCATGCTGGGGATTCAATTCAGGGCAAATGTAAAGTGGAGAGGAGAGTTTTTGTTAATTAATCATTATAAACTTCAGGTGGATGTCCCCTCATTAGTGCCTTAATTGGTTGCTGTCTTCAGTAGAGTCACATACAAGGACTATGCAAATTTCCTCAGCTGAGAAATTTGTAATGAGAACCAGAAATGGGGACTGGAGGGTGGGGGGTTCGGCAACATTTAGGACGGGGACTAAACTGATTCATCACTGGTTTTCCTATTCAAATTGGAAAATAATATTTATGAAGCTGCATTTGAGTGGTGTTATAGCCAGTCAAAGTCATTACACTTGTTTTTACAGCCCTCAAATCATTTGCTGGTATCTATCATTGCCTCAAGCATTAATTATCAGCATCCAGTGCTGAAACCTAAAGCTCCAACTGTGGTTAAAACATATACCTGGGGGACCTGTCCCAGTGAGATTGGGTCTCAGTGGAGTAGAGTGTTCTGTGTTGTACCCATTCAAAACCAAAGATAAATTTAAAACATGTTGTGAGTGGTTTGTGAATTTGGTACTTGCTATGTTCTTTAACTATAAAAAAACAAAATCTATCAAAATGTCGTAGCAAACATTTACTTTAATTCAGTCAACAAAGGTAAGATATAAATGGTCATATGTGATGCAATATACTTTAGCCTGGGATGCATCAATTTTTGTTTTTAACCTTCTTGAGTCAACAATGTTTCTTTGCAATGATTTTCTAAATCTGTAGAGTTTGCCCTTTCAATTACATCTTTTTATGACACCCTTAAAAGGTTATGAAGAGGGGTTAAGAAACACTTTAGTTATTTATTAGTCTTTTCCCATATGTTACTAGATGTACACATGGGTCTATTACTATACCAGAAGCTTGTGATAGCAAGTTAGAGTGCTTTTCCAAATTAATGTTCACAAAGATCTTATGGCAAATACTATTATGGGTTATAAAACCTGACATTATAATGTTATATACTTTCATAAACAGCTATCACTATAACAGCTTATAAACAATTATAGGCTTTGACTGGCACTGTGTGGAACTTGGTATGCCATATGATGCCTTATAACTGCATATGATCATTATAAAGCATTATGAATACAGGATTCCCCTCGTTACCTACATACCTACCTATACATTTTTTTCAGACTATGTCACTGGACAAGACTCAGCAACTTTAACTAAAGTCGCATGTTGAATGACTTACGAGTTGACTCTGAATCATCCTTAACTGACTCTTAACATATATTTAAGATTAACTTTTGTCAGGTATATGCCTGAAGAAGCACAAAAAAAAACAAATTAAAACAGCCAACTGTAATCCGATAAATAAATAAAAATACATGTATCCAACCGCACATGTGACTTCCCTGCTGCAGTCGTGCTCACTCATCACTGCAATGCTGTTCTTCAGCAAAATAACTAGCAATGAAAAAAAAGGCTGAACCTTTATTGCTTCATTAATCTGCACAGTACATCCACACTATTACTCCATTTATCCCAAACAGTATTTGCTATATCAGCTTCAGGCTAAGCGTTTGTTCCACCCTGTTTGACAAGCATGTGGTTGAAAGTGCAAGGGTAAGTGCGGCTACCGGCTGAGAGTGAAAAGCTGAATGACTGAAATGATTGAAAAATGCAAAAAAAAAAAAAATGTTTCTGAGATACATTGGCTTAGAATCATTGCATGGTTTGAGAGCATCTACCTTTGTTTTTTGGTTGTGAGGGTGATAGAGGTCCACCAATAAAATCAATGGCAGGTGCTTTCATATAGTCTGTAGATGTTCTTGATTTAACTAGGCTGGCTCTAAATAGGGTGGAGGCTAGTAAGCCTACAGAAATTGCATTCTGTGGGGAAGCCCCATAAACTGGAATAGAAGAAATAGAACAAAATCTTACCCCAGATACAGTTGATTAGCCAAGATATCTTTGGTGTTACTGTAAATAAATTTAAATTTACAGCAGTACTGTAATATGTGTTTGCAATAGTCACACATCTTACTACTTTATAAATTTAATATCACCTTTTCTGAATATCCTAGCAACTGCTTCCAGTTGCTTCTTCTCAGTTTTTTTTAACTACAAACAGAATAATGAAACAGTAATACTCACAGCGTGGCTTTGAGATTCATGTTAAACTGCAATATACAGCTACAGCAATTATTTTATATATCTCACAAGCGTTTAGGCTACAATTTTAAATGAGCTTAAACATATTTTTACAGAATATATTCATGGCGGGGACTACATGTAGGATGTTGGCATGGCAAAACAGAGACTGATTTATCAATATTTTATTATCAATATTAAACTTAATGTGGGAAAGTTAATCTAGCAGCTGCATCCAAGCCTTACATGACCAAGCGTAATGCAAAGCTTGGGATGCATTAGCACGCCACCACTGGACTCTAGAATAGTGGAGACTTGTTCTCTAGAGTGACAAATCACGCTTCTCCATCTGGCAATTCGATGGACTAGTCTGTGTTTGGCCATTGCCAGGAAAACCGTACTTCTCTGGCTGCATTGTACCTAGTGTAAAGTTTGGTGGAGGGGGGATTATAGCGTGTGGTTATTTTTCAGGAGTTGGGCTCGGCCTCTCATTAAGGAACTCAAAATGCTTCAGCAGACCAAGAGATTTGGACAATTTCATACTTTGGGGGAACCTTTATTGTGATGGCCCCTTCCTGTTCCAACATGACTGGGCACCAGTGCACAAAGCAAAGTCCTGACCTCAACTCGACACAACATGTTTGGGATGAATTAGACTGTGAGCCAGTTCCAACATCAACAGTTCCTCACAAAAGCACTTCTGGAAGAACGGTCAAAGATTCCCATAAACACACTCCTAAACCTTGTGGAAATTCTTCTGTGGAGAGTTAAAGCTGTTATAGCTGCAAAGGTTGGGCCGACATCATATTGAACCCTATTTATTAAGAATGGGATGTCACTCAAGTTCATATGTGTGTGAAAGCAGGTGATTGAATACTTTTGGCAATATAAAGTAGCCATGCTTATGTGAACTAAGTTTACCATTTAATAGTTAAGTATAAACTTGTTGCATGCCTGGCTAGCTCAGCTAGGTTTACAACATGCAATGATAGACCAATGAACTGATATGATATTGCTGCAATACTATTACATTAGCTGTATAATATAATGTTTGACACAGTATAGCTTGTTTGTACTGTAAATAAACTAAAGATGGGATTATATTTAACACATTCACACTCATACAGTAGATGACTGTAGAAAACCCTTACAAAAAAGAAGTTTATTCAAGTGTACCATTAGTTTACTTCTTTTAAACTAAAAGGAAGTGAGTATGCTTTCAGTTTACTTTTTATGTACTTCTCAGTGATATACTAAACACAGTTATACTTAAGTATGCTTGGGATATACTGACAAGTATAGAACAGTCTAAGTATATTTGGCCTTTACTAGTACTTTATCTTTTGATTGAGATAGTAGAATTAAGTATTCTTGCTCTGCACAAAAAAAAACAACCAGTACAATATTTATTTAAAATTTGATTTCTAAAGATTTATAGAAATACAAATATGTTTCTTAATCTGAGTGTGTCTAATTTATTTTACATGTGTCCACTGGTGAGTAAGTAAACGTGGCTAAAATTCTATTTTAAGCAGAAAAAAAAATCTTAAACCTTTGAAGTACAACAATAATATAAGCAGTAAATTAAGTATTATGTTAAGTTCACTTAAAGAAAACTTACAAGCTAGTAAACTAACAGTAAACCCTTAAGTTTACTTTTAGTGTAGTTGCAGTACAAAAGATGTAAACTAGTTGTATACTTGGTTTACTACTCTTACACTTAAAGTGTACTTAAAAGTATACTTTTAAAAACTAGAAAGTGGGCCAATTTAGTCCCAAGAAGTATTAAAATAGTACATACACAAGTGTACTACTAGTACAATGACATTAGTATAGTAACTGCATAAAGTATGCTTAATAAAATGAACTTTAAGTATACTTATTTTCTGAAAGGGAATACAGAAATATTTGGGTGACTATTAAGTTCTATTGTTTAAAGCAACATTATTAGCAGCACTATGGAATGTTGTTTTGAACTGTAGTACAGTGTTGCTTCAATATAAATTACAATGGGTGTGTGACACAGGGTTTGCGCAGTCCAGCTCTGTTTCTTATCCTCCTATACTCTGTGAAGTTTACTTTGGAACTGAGATTTACTGTCCAATGTTCTCTGTCCATCCCTCTCTGTCTGCCTTTCTTGCGCACGCCATTCTTCTCTGACCGTATGACAGTCTAATCAGCATAATCTGAATTTTAATTCCTTTCCAATTAACCTTCTGATATCATTTGTTTTACCATTACAGACTGGCTTAATTGCTTTCAGGACTATATTAGCGTTTATTCCAAAATCATTGCGGAGATAGCTTTCGTTAATTAGCGTTTTGGTATTTTCATCACAGCCGGCCGGATTGGCCAAGAGGTTTTGCATTAGAGCTGAAATGACTTATCTATGATTTATCTATGGTATTCATTCAGCTAAGCTCTGGGATGGCTCTACACACTGTCGCCAGGATTCATAGGGAAAGGGCATACGAGTGGTTCCGATACGGAAAAGTAATCACATTGAACTACATGACTGATGATTATGAGGATGATGATAGTGATGTTGATGCATTTATTGATGGCATGTTTATGTTAATGCCAGGGATTTTGCCTGATGGAGAGTGGTAACGCTAATATATGTGAACTATGCCACCGATTCCAACTGTGGGCTAAAAACAAGCCAGCACCACCGCTGTGCCCTTGAGCACTCAATTCCAATTAAGGCAAAGTGTAAGTTGCTTTTAGCAATACAAAAAAAACTCACAATATGACATGATATATAACACTCTGTGTAATACAATAGAAGCGCTTAGGCAATATGAGCTATTGGAGCAGTCTCGTATTTCCCAAGATTACACTAAAAATAACATGACAGTGTCATCGCAAAGACCTTCGCGGCGGAAAACACTCAGGCCTCTGAGAAGAAAGGCTGTTAATCCCGCAAAGCAAACAGTCTGATCGATTCTCCACCGCCCCTTGGGCAGCTGATATATTTTCTTACTGCCTCTGTAATCAATGCCCCTCACAATATACCCTTCAGTTTGCATTTCTGTGATAATATTGGGTTATAAATAGATTATGAATGCCTGTCGGAATGCTGTGAGCTTCTAAAGCCTGGATATCCAAGGCCTAGAAAATGCTTGATGATGCCTATTGCATTGTTCCACGCCAAACTGACTTTCCTGCTGATATTGCATCATTTCCTGAGAGGGCTGGAAGTTTAGCAGACGAAAATTACACTGACCCAGTTCACCCTGAAGACCCCTGAGATAACACTGAATTAAGGTTTAGAGGACCCATAGTATGTAGACACATGAACATCAAGTCCATATGTGTTTGTTGATTTATCTCATTTCAAAATTATGGGTATTAATACAGAGTTGGTCGCTCCTTTGCTGCTATGACAGCCTCCTGTTTTGGAGCACGTCTGTGAGGGGTTTACTTCTATTCAGCAGCCAACAGGTTAGTGAGGTTGAGTGCTGTGGTTAAAAGTTAAAAGTTTAGCTCAACATTCAACATTCCGTTTTATGCTAAAGGAGTCGAATGGAGTTCAGGGCCCTGTGAAGGCCAGCCACAACTGGACTTTATGGACCTCACATTGGTTGTTGTCATACTGATATAAGAAAGGGCTTCTTTTCCAACCACCACATTCTCTAATATGTCTTAGCATACTATAATATTAAAGAAGCCTTATCTGAGAACAGTCATTAATTTGCTTTTGTGAGCCCCAAGACCAGCCTGAAGCAGGACT
This sequence comes from Megaleporinus macrocephalus, assembly GCA_021613375.1. Lineage (NCBI taxonomy): Eukaryota > Metazoa > Chordata > Actinopteri > Characiformes > Anostomidae > Megaleporinus > Megaleporinus macrocephalus. The sequence continues at coordinate 42,136,435 of CM038706.1, forward strand.
GAGGTCAGATGACTGCAAAACTACAAAGCTTTGCGAAACAGAGATGACATTGATGGTTACAGCCTATGTTAGTCGTGAGACTCTTGCCACTGAGTAAAAGCCAGTCTGAGATTTACTGTGGCCTCTTGGTCTTCTTTGTCTACCTCGCTTACCTTAACAACATTTAATTTTGTCCCCTCGCAGCCTCTGCTTGGATATCCATACTGTTAATGCCAAACTAGCTTCTTCTTCTATCTTGCTGAAGAACTATAGTTGTTGGTGTGATGTGGTGCCATTAAGCATTAAACAGTTCTCGAGTGAGCAGCAAGCATCCCGAATGGCAATTAATGAGATGCTGCTCTACCTGTAATAAGCTCTAAAAGAGCTTTAACCATGACAAACAGTCCCGGACGATTATTCCACCTCCACCAAACAGCTGGCACCACGCAATTGAGTAGGTTGCGTTCTCCTGCGAACACAAAATCCAGATTCGTCTATCAGTCACACTGTCAGATGGTGAGGCATGATTCATCATTCCAGAGAGCATGTTTCCACAGGCATTGTCCAGTGGGACACAGCTATAGGAAATGCTTGGCATTGCTCATGGTTATTATGAGCAATGCCAAGCATTGCTCATTGATGGAAGACTGACCGCCAGGTTCCACTGCCACCCAAGTCACTCACCAGACTGAACGTCGGGCCTTGCTGTTACCTGTGTCATACTAGCTACCTAGCCTCAGACTAGCTGCCTAACCTTAACTACAGACTCTATTTAAATTAACATGGACTCTAACTAGCTAACCTTCTACTTTAATTAACTGTCATCATCACTCTCACTGTTCTTCATCTGTACTACAATTCATCTTAGTGATATCATATTATGATTATATAAGCATACCTGAGCAGCTGAACAGAAGTACAAGGTGGTGCAGTCATTATCAGTCCTGTTTGAGTAGTTTGATCAGTGAAGGATGGGTCCCCCCATTGTGAGTCTTGCTTCCTCCCAAGGTTTCTTCCTCCAGCTCTGAGGGAGTTCCCCGCCACTGTCTCTTATGGCTTGCTCACTGGGGAGGGGTTCTTTGTTTTTTCTATGATTTCTATGATTTCCTTCTGTGTTGTTATTTTCTTCGTATGCTTATTTATTTTCTATTGAACTTTTCTTATCGCCAAATTCCTGTAAAGCTGCTTTGTGACGACATCAGTTGTCAAAAGCGCTATACAAATAAATTTTATTTGATTTGATTTGATTATGGCTCATGTATAGCTGCTGGTCCATATAAAACAATCCACAAATGCTCCCAATACACAGATCTTGTAATAACGTTCCTTGTAGAAGCAGTTTGGAGCTTAGGGAATATGGCAACAGAGGACAGATGTTTTGTGGCACTTATTGTTGCTCTTAGATATTTCCAGCTTTGCTAAACTGACTTGCTGGAAAGGTGAAACTCTTTGACAGAGACACAGTGAGAGCTCTTCAGTCAAAACCATTCTTCTGCCAGTGTTCATGTATAGAGCCTGAATGGCTGAATGCTTGTTTTTATGTACCTGTTAACAATGTGGTGGAAACAGTTGAATCCATTTATTAGATGTAGTGTCCTCACACTTCTGGCCATATAGTGAATCAGAAGCTAGGGCAGGAGGTGATTTTCAATATAGTGAGCTCAGTGAAATCAGTTTAACTGTGAATCCATGAGGAGCTTTTATTGAGTACCAAAAGTTAAAAGTTCATGAGGAGAAATAATGCAAGAAATTGACTGAAAAACTGCAGCAAAAATGGGTTTCGCAGTCAAGACGAGAGACTGGGAGAGCTTTCTGTTTTGAATTTCTTGTAGCTGTAGTTTTAAATCTATCACCAGTGAACAATCACAGCACCCACAAAACTGTTTACTATGCAATACATACTCTTGCTGACTTCACAAGGGTCAGCTTTTCATTTACCTGTTTTCCTGTTCCACCAGAATGTTGGCCAGCTGCTGCACCATTAAGGTGGAACAGAAAAACTGGTGAATAAAAAGCTGTGGTCGGTAGGAAGGGGTATTGTATTAAATACAGTTGATCTGTGGGCGATACACTGGTGATAGACTTAAAACCTAATGTTATGTTAAGTAAACAGCCACAGAGTTGAATATTTGTTGCTGGTAAATCAACAAAATGGTGTAAAGATCCCAAATGATCTTTGGCATTGTGTAGCTCCTCGATACTGAGGCCCAACCACTAACAAACAAGCTGTAGCTTAATACTTAATGTGTTTTCATTTGTTTTCTTGAGTAGACGGATGCCTGGAGGAGAAGGTAGTTCTTATATCTGCTGCATCGATAGCAACTAATCTTTTAGTTCAGTTTGAGTTCAAATCTTAGAGTAAGATTAGAGTCACGTGCAGCATATGCAATCCTCTGTTCATCTAAACCAGCACAATACATGCTCCGCCACCCACCTCCATTTTATTCTTCGCTTACTGTCTCCATCTGGATTTTAAATGCTGTCAGAATAACATCAGTGAAAACAACCTATTTTATATTGTTAAGACTGTTTCTCGCCATGTCTTATAGACTTCTAAGGGTTAAAAAAAAAACAAACATTGTGAACATTGTGTTGAAACCTGCAAATATAAATGCTTATAAACTCATTTCAATAATAACATCACTTTGAAATCTTCAGTAACCAAAGTGGCACTACTTTGAGTCCTTGTAGCATTTAGTGTAGTGGTGCTATACGCCAGGTTTAGACACCTCAAACAGAGGGAACCTACAGCGCTCAGGATTACAGATGAGCTGCAGCCCGGGAGGCAGAAGGGTTAAATCTTTATAAGATTACAATCATGTGCAGCATATGCGATCTTCTGTTTGTACCATTCTCTCTTAATATCGTCTAGACTAGCACAATACATGCTCCCCCACCCACCTCCATCTTGTCCATTTTGTTCTTTGCTCATTGCCTCCATCTGGATTTTAAATGCTGTTGGAATGACATCAGTGGAAACAACCTATTTTATATTGTTAAGACTGTTTCTCACTAAGTTTTCTAGGCTTCTAAGGGTTAAAAAAAACCCATTGTGAACATTGTGTTGAAACCTGCAGATATAAATGCTTATAAACTCATTTCAATAATAACATCACTTTGAAATCTTCAGTAACCAAAGTGGCAGTACTTTGAGTCCTTGTAGCATTTAGTGTAGTGGTGCTATACGCCAGGTTTAGGCACCTCAAACAGAGGGAACCTACAGCGCTCATGATTACAGATGAGCTGCAGCCTGGGAGGCAGAAGGGTTAATGCTGTTTTAACAGAGAGAGGGACATTTGCAATAGAATAAACAGAACCAAACTAAAGGTGAGTGGGAAAGTGGGAGCGGGAGTAATTCGTAGCATGGTGCTAGGAATGGAGGTCAGGGGTCAGAGGATTGTTGGAAAAAAAAAAACTCCACTCCTCCGCTTTCTAAAATGGAGGCTTTTACTGAGCGGTGTAATAGTATAATAACTCTTCAGAGCCACTGGAACGATGAGGGAAGAACTAAAGTGTTCCTGTAATTCATCAGGTCCCTTTTTTGAAACATGTAATGGAGATTTTGTGCCTTTCTTTCTTTTTTTTCCTCTCTCTCCTCTTTTTGTTGAAATGGCACCATTAGAAGTGTAATGTTTGGACAAAAGATGAAAACGGTTTCCCGCGGCGAGGCTAGCGGAAGATGGACGTGAAGTGTTGACAGTTTGATTCCCCACCCCTTTCGTCGAAGTTGCCATTTAGCACAGGATAAGATCTCGTCCTCGCCAGCGGAGGCCCTGTTAGTGGCTGCTTAACTGTCTGTCAGATGGAGAGAATATCACAGGTCCCGGTGCAGGCTTTTCCTTGCTGCCCGCGCCATGTCATCATTAGCTCAACAGTAATGAGGAAGCGCTCGGATGAAGACGACATGATAACACTTCTTTTTCCATTAACGTGCCGAGTAGACGTATTTCCACAGGGGCCGTTCGCTATCGCGCAGCCAGTGAACTGTTACAACTGCGCAGACAGGCATTAAGAGACGTATGAATAATTGCTAGAGAAAGGTCGACCAGAGGTACTGTATGTTGAAACGCTGCACCACTGCATGTACACTGTATGGCTAATAGCAGACATGGGCCCACGTCACTAAGTTGCAAGTAACAAGTAAGTCTCAAGTCTACAATCAAGCCCTGGGTCAAGTCCCAAGTCAATACAAGGAAGTCCCAAGTCTTAAACTTCGAGTCCTAGTCAAGTAACCAGATGTAACGTCATTTCAGTGTTAGAATAGTAGAATATAAAACTGACATTAATATAACATTACTGATTTTAAAGATTCTATTATAATAAAAATAACTTGCATATGAAATTAGATCATTTCCAAGCAGAAAAAACACTGAAATGTAAGGCAGTGGGCCTCGAAGGCCAAGGTTAAAAAACACTGTATGGAATTATTAGTACTCATAACACATACAGGATTTTTAATAACATCACATTCTAAACCCATAAGAATTACTATATGGACCGGGTCTTATGGGCATATGGAGTTGCTGGCCTCTCAGCTATAACAGCCTTCACTCCTCTGGGAAAACTTTTCACAACATTTTGGAGCGTAATTGTAGCAACGTGGGCCCATTTGTGAGGTCAGGCACTGACGTGAGATCGGAAGGCCTGGCTCACGATCACACTTTTCATTTCATTCCAGTGGTGTTTAGTGGGGTTGAGGTCAGGGCTCAGTGGAGTTCTTCTTTTACACCAAATTCGTCAGACCAGTATATTTCTGCAGCTCACTCTGTGCACAATGGTAGATCAGGAAATATCCTTTCAAATATGAATTGTTTCTTCACATTTGGAAGCATATAATAGTCTTTGAATAAATGTCTTTGAATGCTGCAGCATCAATCTTAATCTTTACTGGAAGTAAAGGGTCCTAACCCAGAATAGCAGGCCCAGACTGATTATCCCTCCTCCTCCAAACATTTACTGTTGGCACTATGCATTCAGGTAGGCAGCATCCTCCTGGCATCTGCTAAACCCAGATTCATCCATCAGACTGCCAAAATGCCAAAAGATTCATTATTAGAGAGTCCGGTTCCAGATTGCCCTTGTGCATAGTAACTTGTGCACAGTTGCCCCACCATGGATACCCCTTTCATGAAGCTCCCAACACACTGTGCTGAAGGAACTCTGTAGTAAGAGATACAACAGAGTATATTCAAATTGTAGATGCTATGTGCTCTTACTCTTCGAGTTTGCATGGTCTGAGCTGTTGTTGCTCCTAAATTCTTCCGTTTCACAATAAAAGCAAAAAACTGAGGCAGATCCATCAGGGCAGGGATTTCACAAACTGACTTGTGGCTCTGAGCTCTTCAGTATGAGTCATTCTACTGCCAATGTTTGTGCATGGAGAGAGTCGCTGGTGAGTCCCTCATCCATCTGACGCATCTCTTCATGTGTATATCCAGGTTCAAACATATGCCGTGAAGGCTCATTTATGCAGAAAACGTGGGCTTCAAATTTGGACATTAAATTTTCACTCACTTAGCTTCTCTACCAACATATCTACGTCACCTTGCCATGGTTTCCCAGCTCAATTTCTGCTCTCTTCAGCCTCATGACTACTGGGATGTGGCTACATTCTGTTGTGCATTTACGGACCTGCATAACAAATAAGCTGTATCCAAAACATACAATAATTTGAAAGCTCTCTTAGTAGCAAAGGACATTTTTAGCCTTTGAGTCTTTCCAGGCCAGCCCCCCTATGTGACAAACCATTGTTGCGAAGTGAGATCTTCCCCTGGCAGTTAAGGACTCATTCTGGGCTAAATAAGCAGCTCTATACTGTGGTATTGGGAATCTTCTCATCAGCTGAGGGAAACTGTAAGTTGTCCATGAGCATGGGAAAGCAATAATTAATCAAATTAACAGTTATTGCGTTTCATAAAGCTTGCTGCTCTTGTAAAGCATTTGGCTTAGGGATGCCTTATTAGGACAGTGTGGGCCCTCTTTAGAAAGCCAGTGAACAAATCAACACCAGTTGGGCTGGTCTTAATCTAGTTTGGAGGAAAGTTGCAGATGTAGTGATAGACTAGGAATTCTATCATTCATTCATCTTCTACAATGGTTGTCCTTATTGCTGACTTTGGCGGGGGGTGGAGTTTGGCTGGAGCCTATTCTTGCGCTCAACAAATCCATTACGGGGTAAAAGACAAAACTCGGAATCAGAAAGTTAAAAACTAAATAAATAGTAAATATTTATTATATACTCTATTTTTCTTCATGACAAATGATGCTTATTGCAGGGGTGTAGAATTAGCATGGACGGAAAATGACATGTCCCCACTAATATCCAGCGATTATTGAATTGTCCCCACCAATAATTTGATCTCCTGAAAAAAAAATCCTGATCTGTCTCATTAACTTAGAGGTGGAGAAAGTGTTGTGTCACGTTCTTTACTAGAGTCTTATCTCGGCGTAACACATATGGCCAGTATGATTGGCTGTGCCTTTCCCTTCTGTCACGTGAGCTACGTTTGGTTGTTAGCAGCACCAAAACTGGACAGAAAGCTTTCCAGTCATATGTGGGACTCACTGTGCAAGACTTTGGTGCAACGTGGGTAACACATGGGTGTCAAAAGCGAGTGAGGATGGCAGCAAAAAAGAAGAAGGTGGACATAAGGAGTTCTTTTTAAACTGGTCCCCACCAATATGAAGAGCAAACATTTAAATAGGGTTCTGTCAGCTGTCATAACAAGCTGATGTAGGTGTCATGTAAGATAAGGCAAAATGTTCTGTATTCATTATATGTCTTTTGGACTTAACCCATTATATATATATATATATATATATATATATATATATATATATATATATATATATATATATATATATATATATATATATATATATATATGTGTGTGTGTGTGTGTGTGTTCTATTATAATAAATGTTCTATGATCATTGCCCTGACTGTCCCAGATTATATTTGAAGTTCATTCTCAGAATACAAATTCTTTTTACATGATTAATTCATTGCATGGCTTCCCCAACCCTAACACCCACACAAACATAAGCAAATACAGTTATTTAAGATTTTTTTTAATGATGGTCTTATAATACATCTGCCTGTTCTGTTCAACTTATTATTGCTGTCCGCATCCTATTAGCCATGAAAGAACATTGTGTACTTGCTAGACACACTGACCATGACACATGCTAACTATGTCACTGACAGGTCAACAAACAATGATTCAAACATAGTACGTTTTGATGAATTCATACAAAAGCTCAGCACACTGGGACAAAATTACAGATAAAGAAATAAAACATTTTTTTCTTTTTCAATAAAGCAGCAACAGATTTCGAAAATGTCTTCTGTCTAACTGAGCATGTGCAGCATTCTGAACTAAAGAAGCAAAACATGCACACCAAACCAAACACAAGAGGACTGGAATTCACCCATAAGTCAGTATATGCCGTATGCAGTACTCAGGATTCAGAATGTCTGCTGTAATGGGCTCGGTCAGTGATGTGAAATAAAGTGCCACAGTTGGAAATGAAGAAAATTGGATGGGCTAGATTTGAACTGGATTACAACATATTTCATTTGATTATATTCATTTTAAAGATTGAGCGCAGGATATAAGCTCCAGCACCACCACCACCCCAATCCCCAGCGAACCAGAAGGGTAAGCAATACTGGGCTTTAGTGTGGAAAGTTTTGGAAATGGCTAAGCTGACACATATCAAATAACAATACGTTTAATTATGTATTGTTATACATTATTTATTATACATTTATTTATCGTCTAAGCTGGGCCATGGTGGGTGCTGGAACCCTGGACATGTTGCCAGTCTGTCACAGAACTTATTCCTATTTGTATTATTAATGTTGTTTATTATAAATCCTTACTGCTCAGATAGATAGCTTTGTATTTCCTTGTCTTAGTGGACTTTGTCCAGTACAATGACTTTATAACAGCATCAAACTATTTTGAATGAACCAAATAAAAGCTATGACTGTGTGAATGAATATGTTAAAACTAATAAACTAATCCAAACTAATCAAACAGTGTCTAGGATTAGTCCCACAGTGGGGAAATTCACAGTGTTACAGTTCGTGTGTTGATTTTATATATACTGTGTATATATAATATATATATATTTCTGTCATCATTTCTGTCACGCCCTGCCTGTTCTCCCTGTGTGGTCTCGTCTGTCTATGTTCATGTTTACATTCCCTCATTCTTCCCATGTGCATGTATTTACTTCCTGGCCATGTGTTCATGTTTTGTCATGTGCTTCTCCATGTCTCCACCCCTCACCTGTTCCTAGTCCGTGTCTCCTCCCATTGTTACCAGCTGTTACCCGTTCCCTGTGTTTATATTCCCTCTGTTTTCATCCCTCCTCTGTTGGTAATTTTCTGTGATGTCTGTGGTTCCTTTGTTGTCGTTTATGTTGTTTCGGTCCGCTCCATGTTTCTGGTTTGTTTATATTTAGTATATATGTCATGTGCTTTGCGTTTGCATCCACCCATCGTTCCTGTCTTCGTTCTCCTCTGCTCCTCGCTCTATGTACCCCCAGTGCACGACAATGTCGGAGACCACAAAATGCAGGTTATTTAGGAGATATTTCTGAAGGGGTGATATTTAAACCAATGAATCCACTTCAGTTCAAAAAATTATTAAAGATGGAAAAATGGATCTCCTAACAGCCATGCAAGACCTGCTAATCTACCTAAACTGTCACCAACAGCTTTCAACCTTCCACCGTGAAAAGCTCCAGATAACACACCCAACACCCATAATAGACCCAACACTAAATAACTTAGCGCTTGAAGTTGGAAAAGGTGACTCTCCCTATTCTAATGTTTTAGCAAATCTATATATACTACCGCTCAAAAGTTTAGGATCACTTTAGAATTCACAAACAATATTGTCTATTTTACAATTAATGTAAGTGTATCACATGATTTTTAAAGAATAACAATGTTTGTATTAAAGCCTATTTTTGTATAGAGTCTTATTTTGCATATAGTCCTATTATCAGCAATTTTCAGTCCTCTGTCTAAATCTCCTGGTACGGCTGCCAATCCAAGTTAAGGATGTTATTGGACTAATTGGTTGTTAGGACACTCTTGCTCAATTGTGATGCACAGCTGAAAAACATTCTACTAATAAGTGAGTATAAAAGGGAGAACAACATTCTAGATTAGTTTAGTATCTGAAGATCAGCAGTTGATGGCTTGCTGACAGACTCAAAATGACCAGAAAGAAACAACTTTCTTTAGAGACCCGTCAGTAGATTGTTGTGTTAAGGAAAGAAAGGCTACTTCATTGAAAACAAGAACATTTCATTGTGTAGTGTTGTCTTGTGATATTCAATAAAACCTACAGTATATATAGTACAAACAAACCTTTATTATAATATACAGACACTCTTAACCAGAAATGGGAAGAAATGCTTCCTCATGCTTCTTTTTTATTTAAACACAGCATAATCAAGATTTCATGAAACACACTGTTACTAATCTGAACAAACCTTAATGACAAATAGAAGATAAATTCCTGATAAACAAAGGAGTAAAATGTAGAAATGCCGGTACTGCATATCAGTGAGTAGCACTGAAGATGCCACCAAAACTGGAAGTCTGATCTGTGGAGTAAGAGCTATGGTCAGGATGTTATCAGGATAAAGACTGAACTTTGGAAGTGTGGAAAAACATCCTTCCAGTTTTCCTTGAAAAACGGAAAGCAAGTCTCCTGACAGGAGGAAGAAGACAGCAGAGAGTTTGACATTTGTTTCTCTATATGCCTGTTCATCTCTACATGTGTGCACTGTTGGTGAGAAAGAGCAGGCACAGACAGAGTGTGAAGAGCTGGATGAAAAGCAGGTGGTGGCTGATTGACTGACAGTTTGTCTAGCTCTGATAGCTGTCGTGTGTAATTGCTGCCTAAAAAGACCCCCCTGGGTGCTCTCTCCCACCTACCTACTATTAGCGCACAAAGTCCGGAGAGCTCTTCATTACACTCTGATTGATGACGGCACGGCTGAGCCAGACGTTCAGGGTGTCTGACCTGCGCTGATACTGAATCACTCTAAATGTTATTCTCCCTCAGCACAGATGTTCACGTACACCACGTTCCCATTTTAGTAGTGATAAATAAACCTAATTAATAACCACCAGTGAGCAGATTTGGATGCATTTATTACTTTTACAAATGCATTTTAACTACTTAGTGTTATTCTGACAAATGCTGAACCTTTGAATGATGCTGTATAAGGCAGACGCATGAAAACAGTAAATTAAAAGAAAACTCAGGGAACGCATGGACAGGAACTGGGAACTCAATACATTCATACAATGTCTGGGGCGTCCAGGAGAAACCTGGAACAACACTTTGTTCTTCAAACTGGAGCTCAAGATATGATCTACTTCTTTCACAATAAGATATTCATGTTACTTTGTATTGTATGTATGATTATATACAAAATACACACAGAGGCCACTTTATTAGGTACAGCTGCTGGTATCTACACTCACTATCCACTGTATCAGCTCTACTGACCATATAGGAGCACCAGAGAGCAGATTTGGCTGCATTTATTACTTTTACAAATGCATTTTAACTACTCAGTGTTATTCTGACAAATGCTGAACCTTTGAATGATGCTTTATACGGCAGACACGTGTAAACAGTAAATTAAAAGAAAACCCAGGGAACGCATGAATAGGAACTGGGCTGCCAGGTGCAATGAATGCTCTCTGTGCGTGGTACAAAGAAGCCCCCCTTAGCCATTGAAAATCGCACAAAGCAACACATGACATGGATTTTGCGTGTTCATTTTGTTTCGCGCTCTGTGAAGATCATTCGTCTCGGATCAGACGCCTCCAGTCAGTGATAATTCATTAGCGTACATATTTCATGCCTGTATCTTCTGGCTGCTGGATGCTTTCTGTTAAAAATAAATAAATAAATAAATAAATACAAATAAGCTACGCGTGTGGGTGTGTGAGTGTATTTGCATGACGCTGTTAATACGCACTCTGACTCTGGCGGGTCCGCCGCTTTGAATGAGGGGCTGGAGGCCGAGCTGAATCAGCTGTGTGTTTGATGGTGAACCCTAAACTGCCTTTAATAAGGTGAAAGGGATCCCGCTGACCATCAAGCTGGCTTGACGTCTTGCTCCTTCAGGCTGTGAGTACACCTTTAATGAGCAGTCAGTGATGCGGCTGCTGCCCCATCCTGGTGACTGTCACCCTCGGCCTTGAGCTTTCATCTTGTTTCATCATCAGCTTGTGATGTCGGAGAATGACCCTGACTTGTTCTGAGACAGCGTGACGACGCAGTGACAAAGGAAGAGAGGATAGGGGCCAGAGGACGTGCGACATCAATGCATCAAACGCATTCAAAGAGAGAAGTTACTCTCTCCTTACACTCAAGCACTGCCCATCAAAAGTTGGAGACATCTTGGTTTCCTTGGAAATTTTCATGTTTTTTTTTTTAGTTTTGAATAAAACATGTATTTACATTAGCACTTTATTCAAGGGTCTACTTTTATATTGTTATACGAGTAAGTACTCTCCTAATAATGTCCATGCAAGCAAATATTTAAACAGGAATAATACATTAAGTAGTGACTTTACATGCCAGTGTGTTAATTTAACCCTTTTCAAGCTTCTCCTTCTGTAAACAACCCAGTATTATTATTTACAGTTCTCATCTAATACCTGCTTTGACTGCTCAGTACTTCATTAAACTAAATCAAGATTGATGCTAAAGGAACTCAATACATTCATACAATGTCTGGGGCGTCCAGGAGAAATCTGGAACTACACTTTGCTCTTCAAACTGGAGCTCAAGATATGATCTACTTCTTTCACAATAAGATATTCATGTTACTTTGTATTGTATGTATGATTATTTATAAAATACACACAGAGGCCACTTTATTAGGTACAGCTGCTGGTATCTACACTCACTATCCACTGTATCAGCTCCACTGACCATATAGGAGCTACACTTACACACTGTAGTTTATCTGATTCTCTGTGTACTCTGTTACCTAGTTCTTCAATGGTCAGGACCCCCACTGAGCTGGTACTATTTGGATGGTGGATCATTCTCAGCACTGCACTTCACGTAGTAAGGGGGTCTCTGATGAGCAACAACAATCAAGGGCAAGAAAAGTCATTGGAAAGCATCACATTACATGTCGGGTTTCTTCCATATTTCAACACTGGTTAGGACTTTTAAGATCCTGTCATGTGAGTCAGTGCACACTTAGCACACTTTAGGTCGTAGTGACCTTATTTTGTTATTATGATCTACTTCTTTCACAGTAAGATATTTACATCTGTTTTAATGATATCTGATGTCTGTACTGGTGAGTAAGATCCTGGTCTTGTGGGCGATGATTCTTTTTGTTTGGCTGGTAGTGATCTAAAACTTTGGACCAGTAGTGTTTGGTCTGAAACTGGCCTGCCTGGCTTGCCTATATCAATAAGAATATCAAACAAATCACTTTCTCAGTTCCCAAATGCTTTGAAAAACAACAACAAAAACATATATTTTTTAAAAATATAAAATTTCTCTGCTACTCAACTATTTTCACATCACTGCACCATTGGAAAAAAAAATGTCTAAATTCATAAAGACATGTAGTAAATAGTAACATTCATGAAGGTATCCATATGTCATGTGTAATAAATATATTTCTATGTACTGTTGGAAATTAGCCTGTTAATAAAAAAACAAAACAAAACAAAACAAAACTGATGACTAATTGTACAGTGGTTTGTAAAGCACTGGCAGTGTAACAATACATTGTATGATACTTGTAAGGGTATTTAACCCTCCTATTATGTATAAAAAATTACATTCTTAATGTTGCACGTCAGATTGACCCGCATGGTTTAAAGGCTCTCAAAAACAAGCAAAGAGTCAAGTCGAGCAGTAAAACTTAATTTCAAACTCTCTGAAGATTTAGAAAGATAAAATATGAGAACATATAGTATATTTACGATTGTAAAAACTGTTTAATAAACACTTTCCTCTGAGAAAGTATTCAGTCTTTCAGAAAACAAACCATCCACCACACAACAAAAGTGTTTCCGGAGGACACTTAAAGGACGTGGGACCACATACGGCTACGCAATGTAAACAGAACCACGCAGGGCTGGGGTAGCGTCTAATGAGAGGTATGTTTGGCTATATTTGCTAACTATCCAGACTAACTTCTCATTGGACGCTAGTGATGGCCAGATCAAGCCTCTTGAAGTGTTGAAGCTTTTCCTCCAGGTGGTTCAAACAAAGGTTCATTATTCGAAGCTTCATGTGCACACGAACCCCCCTGCTGGCCAAAACTTTTATTGTCATTTCAACTATTTGCGATGGCCTCTTGCAACGTTGTCATCATTGAAACAAGTATATACATAAAACACCTTAATTTCATTTTCTGTGGTTCATTTATTTGTTCATGTAATCTGTGTTTGAAAAAACTGCCCGTATGATTTCAGTCAGTAAATAAATCCAATAGTATGTGAGATATTGATGTTAAAACTGTTGCAGTGGTTTTAAGAGATGGGAAAGTGATTGGGGGTGATGATGAATTTATTTTTTTATTGCTGAACCAGCGAGGCTTCAGACGTCATCAGTGACCTCACTCGCCCTTAACGAAGCAAGCCTTCATACGCGATTCATAAATGACTTTCTGGATTTCTCGACACAAGCTCCGAAGCATCGGTATCATTTGCCCATCAATATTAGACGCTACCGTGGCTCAGCATGGTTCTGTTTACACTGCGTCACCGTATGTGGTCCCACATCCTTTAAGTGTTGTGGATGGTTTTGCAGCGCGTTCATTAAATGTAGTGCCCATGTTGCGGTTTTGATGAAAGTATTTTCTGTTTGCAGCGTGTTTTTAAATCTGCAGCGCGCTGAGTCTTCTCAGTCACCGTACAAAGGTGGTTTAAACACCTGAGTTTTATACTAGCTGACTGATATCACAACAACTGTATAAAATGTGTGCACTTTATCATTAGTACCTCACTTGTGTCAGTCGTTCTATCAGCTTTGCAGTTTGCATGGATACATGGCAAAATTCAAAAAGCTTAATATCTAAAATCAGTGCAAATCAATCAAGAACATAAAATATGGTCATTTATAATAAACCATGCTAACACTTTCCTTAAGTCTTGCTACATAACATTGACAAAGCCATGTCATAAGTATGTCATAGCAGATATCACAGGCCATCAGAACAGATTTTCTTTAGTGATGTAACAGTAGCTACGTTTACATGCAGCCTGATAGTCTGTTAATAATCCCACAAATAGCTCAATCAGAATAGAATACATCCATGTATACACCTCAATCCGAATAGACTAGTCCGATTGAGGTCGATTACAATTTCTGTTTGATTGAAGGAGGTGGGTAATCTTGTAAATAATCAGTTTAATAGAAGAATAATAGCCGTGTAAACATCTGTATCCGATTACATTCCCAATCGGAAAGTTTAAATACGTTCTGCGCATGTGCAGTTTGCTTCAAATCTTAAAAGATTTAAAAATAGCTAGCAGGATGGATGGCCGTAAAGCTCACAATATAGAGCTGTTCAGACGAGTATATGAGCAAATGAATGACGGTGGGTTTAAACAAACTATAGAGTAAATTAAAAACATATGGAAGTTTCTCAGATCAGAGTATTACAAAGCTAAAAACCTGAACGACAAAAGCAGCTCCGCTCAGTCCACTTCCCCGTTTTACGAAATTATGGATGAATTCACGGGAGATCGACCCAAAGCTAACACGGATGAACACGGTGTTGCAGGACATGACGTCTTCCTCTTGGCTCTTCTTTAATAAGTACATGTGAGGTATGTTTTTCTGAGTCTGCTGTCATTTTGAGGCAGTTAAAAACACAAGCGTCAAATGAAAACTCACGCTCGTTGTCATGGTAATGTTTACACCAAGTTGTACTCTACCCATGCATGTAATGTTGAGTAGAGTGAGCATATAACACCTCAGTCTTAATCTAGAATCGGAATGAATTCAATCAGATTACAGAAACTCTCTGCGTGTAAACATAGCCAATGTTTTACTGATAAGTGTCATGACAGATGCCTCAGTGGAAGAGCTTGTCCCATGCACCTTCTTACAGTATGTACTGTACCAATCTTAAACATCCACCTGCATGTTCAGAGCATGGATTATGTCAGTGTTACGTAGCCGGCTTCAAAGTGTTAAAGTGTTGCCAAAAAACATAGAGAAAATCCTGGGTGTCTCCAAACTTTTGATGCACCAAGCCTTTTTTGAAACCCTATGTATCACACCGGACACGTCTGCAGCGCAAAGCCCCTGAGATGTCTCCAGCAGCAAGTAGAGCTGACATGGGTAATTTCCTTAGATGCTGGCCCCAGCCCCTCACGTCAGGCGGTTGTAAGCATGTGGACCCCTCCCCCGGGCGCCCTCAAAAGCCTCACCCAGGCTTCAGGAGGCTGAGGCGCTTGGCTGGAGCTGCCAGCCTGGCTACAGTAATTAGCTAGTTTAAGCAAGTCTCCGGTGTCACTGAGCATTTGAGCTCGGGCCTGCTCCTGTCTTATTAGCTTGTGTATGTGTGTGTGTATATGGGTGTGTGCGCATATGTGTGTATGTGTGTGTGTGGTGATGATTTTATTAATTCACCCACAGTGTTTATGCATGTCACTCGGCTCTATAAAGCCGGCGCGCACATGCACTGACTCAGACACGCACACTTTCGCTGGGTACTCTTGACATGCAAGCAAAAAAATTCTCATCATTAGCTCTGGTGAAACTTTCATAAGAGCTGAGGCAAGGGGAGGCTCGGAGCTCTTGTAATGGAAAGCATAGTGGGAAAAGGAAAGAACAGAATTGGTAAGAGAACGAGAGAGAATCATTTTAAGCCCATCTGAGGCCCATCCAATATTCCACCTGCCGCACTTTTCCGGGGTCAGCAGGACTGGGGCTGAAAGTGAGCTATATGGCGGGTTAGTTATTGGAAGATAAAAGGTAATGCGACTGGGACTCAGTCGAACAATTGATTTACCAAATAAACTGGATTGAGCCGGGTTAAATTTAATAACTGCTATAGTATTGTCCAGATTTGGTGCTGGTGCAAGGATGGCTTCTTAAAGTGATAGAGCCCACATGTTTCTAAAGGTTATTATACATCAGATGCAATATCCAGTACAATACAATCAACATTAATGTGTGTTGGTGACTTCCAGCACTGCTTGCTTTCTCTAATTGTCATATACCAAAGGTGGTAAATCTATTGAATTATTATTGTTCAGTTCTTTTAAAAGGAATCCTGACTGCTAAGACCTTTATGCTCTTAAACAAACAGTGTACATGTCAAGTACTGTTAACATATAACATAGAAACCAAATGGGACTTACTATATATAAAAAATTAGGCTTAATTATGCTTACTATATATAAAAAAATGACAAAAAAAAAATTTACACACCGAACACAATATCCAAAAAAACCCAAAAAACTAAAGTTTATTAATGAACATTCATATGCTACTTTCAACAATTGACATTAATGCGCGTTGCTATTACTAATGCGCGTAAGTCATACTAGGCCACAAAATATGGATTAATTAATGCTGCATATCTTTTATTATCAAATATTATAAATATTTTAAATAAACAAATGAATGTTAATGGTCTGTTACTCCATCTAACATTACTAGACTAGTGTTTATGTGTTGTAAATTGGAAACAGCATTAGTTGCCCTATACCAAATGTAGTGAATCCATAAAATCATTATATTTAATTTATTTTAAAGGTAATCCTGACTGATGTTTATGCTTTAAAACTGTATACATGTCCAATACTGGTAAATATAACACATTAACCAAATAGACCTCTTTTATTTTCTATAAAAAACATGATAAAAATGTTATTACACACTGGACGCAATATCCAAAAAAACTATAAAGTAGTGTTTATAAATGAAGGTGCACATGCAGATGTCGACAGTCAGTGTTAATGACGTCCAGCGCTGCTTACTTTCTCTAAGCACCACAGCTCACCACTGGGCATGCTTCCATTACTGCCTGGAATACTAGTCATATTATATCTCATAAACTATACTCTAATTAAGGCTGCAAATCTATAATATTTAAGATAAACAGATTAAAGTTAATGGTCTGTTACCCCAGCTAACACTACTAGACTAGTGCTTATGTGGTGTAACTTGAAAACAGCATTAATTAGCGCATACCAAAGGTGGTAAATCCATGAAAGTATTTTTCATTTCTTTTAAAGGGAATCTTGACTATCAAGACTTTTAGGCATCAAAACAACAGTATACATGTCCAATACTGTTAAAATAGAACACATAAACCAAATTAGACTCTTTTATTTACAACAGAAAGGGTTCATTTTTCTACTAGCAGGCCACCAATGTTGTGCTATGATGATGCCATCTGGTTGCACTGGACTCATTGCTACAGAAAATAAGAAAATCAGAAAAACTGCATGACATATTAGAGTTCAATGAAGTATTTAGCTAGCTGTTCCTCACTCAGCGGACAAGAGAGAGAGAGAGAGCTTGGGTAATACATATTTGAATGCTATTGGACATACACCATACGGACGCCTATATGTCTTCACAGTCAGGAATACTTTAAATCTACAAAAGTAAAGTGTGAATTAAGTTTGAAGCTGGTATTTACTGCTGTTCCTACTTTGTTACATTCTATGTGCATCAATATATCACATATTCTTTATAGCTGATTTCCTTTAGTAGGTTGTTTCTCTATAAACTCACATTTTCATCTCATTTATGACAACCATGTTATGCCCATAATAAATATTTATATTAATTGACCTCTTTTTTCTCTGAAATCTACTTATAATATGTGAGTTTAAATCCATATACAAATACAAGTACTGTTAGTACTGTTTAGTAATAATTTACTTGAGTACAAGTAAAAGTATTAATAGGGAGCTTCATGATTCAGAGTAAAACAGTAGTTTACTGTAGAGCTGCTTGAGCAATCAACTTTTTTGGTATATCTGCAATAACACCCTGACTTTGCCACATTACTGGAAACAATCTGTACAGACAAAACAAAAGCAAAATATGAAATGAATATGAACTGAGAGTGATTACTGTACAATCCGCTAGTGCCCACATGGTTCTGTGGACTGCTTTAAACGACACAGTCATTGTTCATTTAATCTACATTAAATAAAGATTGTTTGATTAAGAGACCAAATTACACTTAGATTACTCAATTAATAATGTAATTTTCAGTGACAGCGCTACTATTATCAGCTCCCTGAACGTTAGTTTTACATCAACTTACAATAATTACATTACATTACAATCATTAACAACAGCCGTCAATGCAGCTTTCATTTCTTAACAGTGATATATTTCTCTGGTAATCACAATAATAACTTTATACAGAATCAGACATTAGTTTTGACTTTATTTGACAGTTAAACCGATGAATAGTCTCTCACACAGTTAAAGACATCCTCACAAGCAAAGAGTGAGAGAGAGAGAAAGAGAGAGAGAGAGAGAGAGGCTGTGTTCTGTGATATATTGACTAAATAAAGTCTCTGATGATGTAATATTATCTTTAAGCTGTGGAGTAAATATATTCCTGCACACGTTTTTAAGTAAGTGACAGTCCAGATAAAGCAACTTTACAACTTTATAATACAAATGAGGATTTTTAATATTACAGCACGATGACTTTCAACCTCGGATTTTTTTTCTGACACCCACATCTGATATGAGTGTTAATATGATGTACCCTGTATTCATAATGCTGTATCCTTACATTTAAGCAGGAATACTATCATATAACACCTGGCATACGCTTGTATAATTGCTTATAAGTAGTTATAATTATGTGCATAACTGTACTTTATAATGTTAGGCTTCATAATGTATTATAATATGCACCTACAAGAATATGGTTATGTACTACAAGAGGGTTCTAGCTTGTTTTCTGGATAAAAAACCCAGACTTATTTTAAATAAAATTTAAAAAAGCATAATTGTTATACGTAGCATGAGTTTGATAGATGGATTTATTTTTAGCCTGCATTATGGAACCTATCTTTATTTTAAGTCATGTACTTATATACTTTGTTATGCTTCCTATGCTTGTAAATTAAACTTATATAACTTATATAAGTAATATGTAATAGTGTGATAAGGTGATATGTATGCCATGTAATTCCTTATATATACATTTATAAAGCATTGTGAATACAGGATTCATAGAAACTGTTACTTGGCTTAATACTGCATGTTCAATTAATTGTTTTTACTTTAAAACAGATATAAAAATTAAGCTAGCCAGGTAAATATATGTCAGCAAAAATTGAGTGAGTAAGTAAAAAATATTTTTGGTGTGTTTCAGAAAATTGTTTCATGAACCTTATACAACATACAAGCTTTAAACATTGTATTAGTTATGTAGCCATAGCCCTTAAAGAATCATTGCTTGTGAAGGTGTAGAATTAAAATAGGCCATTGTTTACTGGGCCTTTAAGAATATAGATCTATGTAAATGACATGTTCTGATTGGTTGGGCAGAAATCTATAAAAAATGTTTATTAAACTGAAATGCTTTGGTTACACATTTGCTTGTTCATTCACTTTCCCCACATCTTCCCCTCCAAGTAAAGGTTAAATGGGTATTAAACATATATGCATATGTGGTTGTGACCTAACAACTATGATGAATTCAAAACATATATATATATATATATATATAATGTATATGTATATATGTACATATGTCAAAGCTAGATTGTAAGTAAAATTCAATATACATGAACACCTCAAGAACTAGACGTGAAGGTCATCCTGCATGCACCTCATTGGATCTCTTACACTTACAGTTGTCCCATAAGCCCGGTTTTGATGAACTCTTGACCTGTAGACTTATGCTGAGCCGCATAATCCTCAACTCTTTCCTGGCCTGGTGACCTAATGTGTCGCCAACACCTTCATCAGGGACCACTCCTCATTTTAATTACAAATGCAGGGGCCAGACCAGAGCAGAGCGATTCATTATCCACATCGGTATTACTACAATTTCACTAACGTTGTTTACCTACATGGTTCATTATATAGTTACTTACGTGATGAACTTACATATTGTTTTTGTCTCAAGAAAAACATGTATCTTTGTTTTTGCCTTTTACATAGGGTGATAGTTCATGGTTAATGGACTAACAGAAATGCTCTAGAGCGTTTTCCCAGCAGCTCTATTTACCCTGGTTAAAACGGACTCTGGTTCGTTTGCACTCTTGGTGCGGTTCATTTTGGCAGGTGTGAAAACTATAATCGCACTCAGGTGCGGACCAAAACAACAGGAGCAGTTTGTTTGTGGTGAAAACGTGATCCTACCTTGATCCGACCCAAGTACTAGATGTACTTCTCTCGTTTGAGCTAAACAGCTCTTATAGCCAGGTGTGCTTTGCATTATGGGATGCAGCAGATGGCGTAAACAGAGAACTGGATAACTTTAGCAGCTAACAGGGCGAGGACAATGAAGCGAGGTCTCACAAGGTACGAGGTACGTTGTCTACTTGATATTTGGAGTGAGCTGGGTGTTCTGCAGGTGGACTGTAGTTTGGTATATTATCAGATTATTATTACAGCTATGAACAGATGCTGTCTCTGCCGCTGCTCCGTGCTACGCTGAACAAGAAATGTGCAGTAGTTTGAGAAAACCGGATCTTCTCCCTGTGTTTACTTTCTTGCTCGTGCGCCAGATAGCTCTGACCAATCAGAGGAGACAACATGCTCACGTGGTTTGTTGGGATGCATTTTTGGTGCATTTTGTTTTTGCCTGTGAAAAAACAAACTTAACTGAGGAGGAAACGCTCATTAACTAATCCAGACCAGTTAAACAAACTGCAGGTGTAAATACGTCCTAAGATGACTTGGAAAAAAATCTGGTTCTATTGACTTACATAGAAAGTAAAGAATGTTTTTGGCCTGTCCTGTAAAGTTGTCATTTCGGAGCATATAACAAACCTATAACAATGATGTTTTATTTATACTATTTAGTAAGAGCTATTTATCAAACTTAATTAAGCAATAGAACACTCTCCTCAGTTTCTCCTGGAAGACAAAACATTGCTTTGTATTATTATTATATCTCACCTAGTAAAGCACTGCTTTAGTCGCTGAGATGCTGTTTAAGCATATTTCCCATGTGTTTCACTACAATAAGGCAAAATCACATGAAATCAATAGAGTGAAGAGAATAAAGACAGTGGCTTCCTTTAAGCCTACTACAAATCTCAGTTAAAGGGAAGCCACTCTGTTTATTACAGGTGGTTGAAAGTTATTTACTTAGACTAAATACATGGAAAA
Organism: Megaleporinus macrocephalus; assembly: GCA_021613375.1. Classification (NCBI taxonomy): domain Eukaryota; kingdom Metazoa; phylum Chordata; class Actinopteri; order Characiformes; family Anostomidae; genus Megaleporinus; species Megaleporinus macrocephalus. Next base: position 42,157,773 of record CM038706.1, read on the forward strand.
TAAAACTTTGTAAATATATCTGACTATAGTTCAGGAGTGAAAACAGCAAGTTTTGGATGTTTATTTCTCAGGAAATCAAGAAGAGAAAGATAAATATTCCATGAACACCTGATACGGTGCTGTCACATATCGTCACTGTTCAACAAGTATCTCCAAAAAAATCCTTAAAAGAAAGAACAAAAACATACTTTACTTTCAATGTCAATGGAAACAGATTTTTTCCAAGCTGTTTTGGAGCACTTCTATTGGTCCGCTTGTCATGAAATGACCACTGGCGTGTTCAAATGACGTAGAAAACTCAAAATCAACAAAAAAATGAAGGTAAATTTTTTTCCATTGGACAGCAAGGTTGTGAAGGTTCATCAGGTTCAGCTCAGCTTTTTTAACACTTCAGTACTTGCCAGACAAGCCTGAATGTGGTTTTGTTCCAGCCTGTAAAGTATTTAACAGCCCCCCTTACTGACTGAACTGTTCTGTTTTGGGGGAATTGCAGTTTATTCTAGTCTTTTAGCTGCTCTGCCGTCACAGCTGCTGGCTGAAAAAGGTTATTCATGGGCAACAGCGAGCTCTCTTTGCCATACTCTTTTATTTAACCATGTTAAGCCTAATTCTAAGCCTAATTGTACCTAATGGTCAACCTTAATCTAGAAAAATAATATTTATTTGGCCAAAATAATGGTGCAGTATGGGTGCAGTTTGTTCTCAGACCTCCCAACATACTAGAATTTGTCCACTCCATAAAGTGGGCTTGTAGCGGTGCTATCATGTGTACTTGTTGACCAGTTTAAATGGACGGAGAGATACAGGAGTAAAGGTAAATTTTCTTCCTTCAATAAAAGAATTTTCTGATAAAAAGAATGCCCTCGAACAAGGTGACCATCATCTTTCTACTTTTTCATTGTGTTCAGCATTAGCCTAGTCTCACTCGATAAACTGTAAACTCACCCAGCCTGAATTTTTAACCTAACTGTATCTAGTAATGTAGCACAATATAGTTGACTGAAATTTATAATGCTATATGACACCTACAGAAGCTTGCCATAACACCTGCCATAACCCTACATAAATTCTTATAAAAGCTCATTCCAATAGATTTCATCTGCTATAAAGGTTACATTTGCCAACTTTGTCACAGCAGTCTTTTATATATATGATATATATATAACCATATATATATATATATATATATATATATATATATACATACAGGGATTGGACAATAAAACTGAAACACCTGGTTTTAGACCACAATAATTTATTTGTATGGTGTAGGGCCTCCTTTTGCGCCTAATACAGCGTCAATTCGTCTTGGGAATGACATATACAAGTCCTGCACAGTGGTCAGAGGGATTTTAAGCCATTCTTCTTGCAGGACAGTGGCCAGGTCACTACATGATGCTGGTGGAGGAAAACGTTTCCTGACTCGCTCCTCCAAAACATCCCAAAGTGGCTCAATAATATTTAGATCTGGTGACTGTGCAGGCCATGGGAGATGTTCAACTTCATGTTCATCAAACCAATCTTTCACCAGTCTTACTGTGTGTATTGGTGCATTGTCATCCTGATACACAGCACCGTCTTCAGGATACAATGTTTGAACCATTGGATGCACATGGTCCTCCAGAACGGTTTGATAGTCCTTGGCAATGACGCGCCCATCTAGCACAAGTATTGGGCCAAAGGAATGCCCTGATATGGCAGCCCAAACCATCACTGATCCAACCCCATGTTTCACTCTGGGCACTCTATGGCTTCTCCACATCGTAACTCTCCCGGATGTGAGAAAAACAGTAAAGGTGGACTCGTCAGAGAACAGTACATGATTCACATTGTCCACAGCCCAAGACTTGCGCTCCTTGCACCATTGAAACCGACGTTTGGCATTGGCACGAGTGACCAAAGGTTTGGCTACAGCAGCCCAGCCGTGTATATTGACCCTGTGGAGCTCCCGAGGGACAGTTCTGGTGGAAACAGGAGAGCTGAGGTGCACATTTAATTCTGCTGTGATTTGGGCAGCCGTGGTTTTACGTTTTTTGGATACAATCCGGGTTAGCACCCCAACATCCCTTTCAGACAGCTTCCTCTTGCAATATTTTGAGCTAAACTCTGCTCTTACCTGCTAATTAAATCTTCACACTCTGCTCTTACTGGTGTAATGTGCAATTAATGAAGATTGGCCACCAGACTGGTCCAATTTAGCCATGAAACCTCCCACACTAAAATGACAGGTGTTTCAGTTTCATTGGCCAACCCCTGTTTATATATATATATATAACTATATAACTTCACTAAAACTATATTGTGGTTCATCCATATAGTACAATGATAGCAACTCTAGACTTTAAGAGTTGTGATTAGTTACTGAGTAATAAGCCTGTAGTTTAAGGAGCTAAAGGAAAAGTGGGTAGGTATTCCGTGCTGAAGAAGCCATGTGGGAACTGTGGTTAATTGTCCGATCTGATGGAGGGAGGCGCTCTAAGGGTAGAGGTAGAGGTGGGGGCGTAGGGGTCCGCAGGCTGTCGTGTGTCGTGTCCCGGGTGAGAGCGAGAGGCGAGGAGCTTTTTAAGTCTCAGAGCAATTTAAAAAGCAAGCTGAGCCAAGCTGGAGCTGGATAACAGATGACTTCTCTGCTGCTTACCCAGACACCTATTAGCCAGCATCCTTCTCTCTCTCTCTCTCCCACTCTCACTTTCCCCAACCTCTCGCTCTCTCTCCTCCCTACCAAAACAATATGAGGCACAGCGAGGTAATTAAGAAACAATGCGAACGACATGAAGCCCCCTCGACTTATCCATCACAATGCCTCACTCTCTCGCTCTACATGGTCCTCATCTTTCTTCCACTCTCTCTCTCTTTCTCCTTCTTTCACACTCTCTCTTCTCTCTCCCTTTTTGGACCATTCACTCGCTCTCTGTTTTAACTCTTTCTCTGACTTCTCCTTCTCCTACCACCCTCCCCCTATTACTTCTTGTCTCTCTCTATCCTTTTTTTGTCTGTCCATCTCTCTCTCTCACACACAGTCTCTCTCTCTCTCTCTCTCTCTCTCTCTCTCTCTCTCTCTCTCTCTCTCTCCAGAGCATTCTCTTCCTTGTTTCTTCAATGTATGTATACAGTGTGATTCATGCTTTGGCCTGATTGATAAACTGTATGGACACTCGTTCATCACTCCCGGCTGCATGAGTACATGAGAAACGTGGAGGGAAAAGTGTTTGTTCAGGGTCTCGCTCACCTATGACAGCAGCACACTCTCACAAGGTCCATTACGGAACTGACTAGAAGGCATGGAGTAAAAAATCCTCCACCCAGGTACCTGCTGGCTTTCTTTTCAAAATGAAAGAGAAGGAAAACTTCCAACATACACCTCAGATGAATGAGAAAAATGCTAGAGGGCTGCTGTCAATTGTACTGGAAGTGAAGCCAGATGTGATTTCCTTCTTCTCGAAGATAAAAAACAGCATTATTGCTTAATATTGTCTTTGGTACTGCCGTGTTCTACTTTCTGGAAGTATCGATAAGGGGTTTTGAGGAAACAGTGATGGGAAGAAGCTGCTGAGAAGCTGCCGTTGGCCGGTTATTTTTAAGCGGAGACTGGCTGCACTACTTGTACTACCATGCCACCATCAAGTCACGGTCACTTGAGTGCTGAGAACGGTCCACCACCAATATAACATCTGTGTTATAACAGTGTCCTTGAGGTCTGAGATTAATGAGGTAGAGGGAAGCCCAGAAATCGTGGATGACAATGGCTAGCATAAGCCACAGTCTACTATTGTACATCTATACAGTGGACTATAGTAGTACAGTATTTCCTCACAGAGTGGCCTCTTAAAGTATATCATCAAGTATAACGTCGGTGTTTCTAATGAAGCAGCCAGTAAGTAAAGAAGGTGGCACAAGGTGGGTGTTTCTGATTAAGTGGCCAGCAGCAATGCATAGGTGGCAGCGTTATGGTCTGGAGATTGTTTTGTCACATTCTCTGGAGCCACTCATCCATGTGAAAGACACGGATGAGACAATGCGACATGTCACACGACTAGAAATGTCTCACATTGGTTGAGGAGCAGACCAAGACTTCCAGTTACTACCCTCCCTCCAGAAGCTGTGGAATGCACTACAGTCAGCATGACTCCAGATACCTGTGACAACCTACAAGGACCTGATTGAGTCTGCCAGCCTGTTTGGTGCTTTCTGTGCTGCAGGTGACAGTTACTCTGGATATTACATATGGAAATTATAATAATGTGACTTATTACAAGAGTAAGAAATTCAAGTGGCTATTTAGTGTTTCTAATAAAGTGTTTCTAAGAAAGTGGCCAGTTAATGGAAGTACTAGTTTGGTGTTTCTAATAAAATGGCTGACCAGTGAGTGAAAGTACATGGTTGGTGTTTCCAGAGTAACGTGGGTGTTTCTCATATAATGACCAGTTGGTGGATGTACAAGGTAGGTGTTTCTAATAAAGTGACCAGTGTGTTGAAATACAAGGTATGTGTTTCTAGTAAAGTGACCAGTGTGTATAAATCAGTAGTGAACCGTCACCCTTAAGCCTCGGCCCTCCCCCCTAACTCCAACCACCGTCTGAAAATTTTTTTTGCTTGTGAGCGTAAATGTGAAACTCGCACCCCCCTTTCATAGGGGGTGGTTTTGACAGATTGGGGGTGGGACATGGGCTTCCATCGTGACTCAGCAAACTAGCTAGCAGTGGTAGCCTAGCGCTAGCTAGCTCTCCAGCTAGCGTCGCCACAGCGGGCGGGAATTATCATATAGTTAAGCCCGCCCACTTAGAGGGAAGATATGATTGGTAAGTTTTACTGTCATTTGAAATTGGTATGGCGCTGAATTATAACTGCCTGGCCCCCTCTCTACATGAACAGCGGGACCACCAATCACCAACATTCTGCAGAGGCATCAGAGTCCTTATAGAGGGAGACACAGACTCACAGGCTTCCACTGAACCCCTCACGTTCCAACACAGATTGAATAGACACGTTTGAATAATTTATTTGCCTATATTTTTGTAATTGTTTAGATGTTGATTGTCAAACATTCCACTGGTAGAAATACAAGGTATGTGTTTATAGTAAAGTGACCAGTGTGTGGAAGTACAAGGCAGGTGTTTTTTGAGTGGACTGTAAATATATATTATATATATATATATAGAGTTAAAATTTGTAAAGTTGTTTTCAACAAATTCAACTATTCAGACTTATAGAGCAACACACTCTGCTCAGTATTCTCAAAGAACTGCTGCTTCCTTTTCTTTCTGTAGCCATATTAGCTGCCTCTCCATCATCTTAAAGTGCTTTACCGCTACTCTCTTTCTCTGTCTGTCCTCTACTGCTGCCACCAGCTTCAGCAGCAGCGTTCAGCAGCCTCCATTGAAATTCCCTACACTCAGCAGCCCAGTGCCTTGTCACAAACCATTAGTACTGATGCAATAGAAAACAACAAACAAAGCAGGAGCGGGGCGCGGAGAAAATTAAACTGTACAAATGTAAATGGATGTGGAACAAGGAGAGTATTAAAGCGGTTTGGAGGCGAAAGAGAGGGAGTGAGGGGAGGAAGAGGCTGGGAGATTGAAGCACTGGTATAGCAGTCAACAGGGTTGGTTGTCCAATAATGGAGCTGGACAAGAGTGTGTTAGAATGGGGGGCACATGAAATTCTCATTTAAAAGACTTTAAATGGCAAATTTGCAACATAGGAATAGAACAGGACTCGGCTAAGTTCACAACATACGAATGGAACACAGCACTCGAACCCCAAGTGAAACATATTAGGTTGAACAAGACATAGATTAGGTCTACAGGTAGTGAATGGAATGAATGTGATATATCACAACAGCCTTAACAAGACCCAATCAAGATCACTGCCCTCGTTCCATAGCTCAGCCACCAGGATTGAAAGTGAGGCGTAGCAAAGTGGCCTCACTGTGGAACAGGAGGCGGAGCAGGAGGGATGGATTTTGAGGCACTGGTGCACTTTCAACAACCTTACATGGCTGTGGAGCTCCTCCCACTGTTTCGTGCATGTAAGTTTTGGGCATTGCCTGCTTGCCACCTCTTGCAACTCTCATTGGTGCCCAAAGAATGGACGCCTGGAACAATTACCTACATTGGAACTCAATGATACAAGCATAAGCCCTGAATAACATATATACCCACAAACATAAACATGCTACTATGCCATTCAGTGTTCAGTGGGGGGTTGAGATCAGGCCACTAGAGTTCCATCACACCCAGCTGCCTCCAAATAAAGTGCTACCCAAAATCCCTTTTACTGAGTTCTAATTTGATGGATTTCCTAGAGAGAATATATGCATGAACCTGTTTTAACCCACATGTTTATATATTTCATTTGTAATGACGCCGCCAGCAGCAAAAATGCAATAAAAATAAATGATCTAAGCGACGGTTTAGCCGTGTACTTTTCATATTCAAATTGAACCCCCGCTAGGAAATTAAGCCATTAAGAATTCCGGTTTATAAGCCAAAGCACATAAACAAACGGATTGACTCCTGACCTGCTGCTCTGAAGGTGTACTTTTAGAAGCTATAAAAACAAGCGTGCCTGGATGATCTGAGAATATAAGAAATGTGCTCATTCCATATGCAGTGTTTGCTTATTTCTCGCTCTCTTTGCTCCCGTTCTTGTTGACTCCTCATTCAAATAAGAAATAAGCACAGGCCTTCGTCCTCTGCTGGAGAATCTTGCTGTGCTTGCTTCTCTGCGTTACCCTACACTAATTCCATCTTCACAGCATGTCCTCTACCAGGTGTTTTTGCTCTCCAACTGCTCCACTCTTCTTTTTTTTAATCCCCCTTTTTCCACTTACAGTCCGACACTCGCAGCACCTGTGCAGGTGTATCCTTGTATTTTTGCCACCTCCCTACGGGTCACGGGACTAGGCGCCCTGCATATGAAGAAACTTCGGGGTGAAGAGTGATTGTGTGTGGCTTTATTTTCGGACCTCTCGTGGGATTTCCCATCTCTTTCTCTCTCTTTCTCTATCCATCTCTCACAATTCCACTCTGTTTAGAAGCTTTATCTGCATCTGTCTTCTATTTTTACAGCAAAAAAGAGAAAGAGATGCTTAGAATAGTTAGAATAGGTAAAAGAGGAAGAGGGCAGCCAGCAACGTGATAGATCAAGTCAATAAGAAGAATAATGAACATCCCATTAAGGAGCATAAAGAACTAAACAGAGGACACACCATTCTGGAGAAATACACTACTGTGTGAAAGTCTTAGGCACCTAAGCTCATTGAACACCAAATAAAGCATGAATACAATACAAAGTATCATGAATATGTTATTGTGAAAGAAGTAGATCATATCTTGAGCTCCAGTTTGAAGAGCGAAGTGTAGTTCCAGATTTCTCCTGGACGCCCCAGACATTGTATGAATGTGTTCAGTTCCTTCAGCAGCAATCTTGATTTAGCTTAATGAAGTACTGATCAGTCAAAGCAGGTGTTAGATGAGAACTGTAAATAATACTGGCTTGTTTCCACAAAGAGAAGCTTGGAAATAGTTAAACACACTGATGTATGTAAAAGCACCTTCTGTATTAATACTATTAGAATATTTAAAATATAAAATGTTTTGCTGAGCAAATATTAGATTCTTTCCATCCATCCATCCATCATCTTCTGCTTTATCCCACTAGAGGGTGTAATGGGGGGGCTGGAACCAATCCCAGCGTCATCGGGTGAAGACGGTGTACACCATGGACAGATCACCAGTCCATCTCATGGCCAACACATACTCATGCACACACTCATAACTACAGGCAATGTAGAGTGACTGATCAACCTATCATGCATGTGTTTGGATTGTGGGAGTAAACTGGAGTACCTGGAGGTAACCCACTCAAGCACGGGGAGAACATGCACACTCAACACGGAATGGCCCGGACCAGGAATCCAACCCGGATCATCTTGCTGTGAGGCAACAGTGCTTATTAGATTCCTGTCTGGAAAAAAAAAAGCTTTTTAAATATCACTATGTCCCCAAATGGTCAAAAATGCCATAACTGCCCTAAACAATTTTCCAAAAAACTGTTAACACTGAGGTGTGCTGGCACTTGATGTCATACTGTGATGTCATACTTGCCATTTATCTCTATTTATCCTGTTAAGGATATGTTAAGTAATACAATGGATTAGTTCGTTTACAGTTTGCATAGAATTGAGAATTGAATATAGACTCAAACAGAGAGACGAGTTTGGAGTAAAACAAATGGAGCGGAAAAAAAAGTTGCTATTGTAACAGCAGAGACTCTAAGAGTTGGCTAAGTGTGTGTGGGAGACCTGTGAGTATACTTGTTTTTTAAGAATGAATCACTCCCTGTCCCTATACTGCAGCAGCAGGACATATATTGCTCCTCCAAACCACTACTTTCTTTCTTCTCTCCTAACAGGATGAGCAGTTTTGGGATTTCTAACAAATATGGCAATATTGGGGACTTAGTTTGTCAAAACCTGCCTTTTGCACTGCTGACACACTTCTTTTAACAGCTCTAATTTCTTATATGGAATTCCGTTACTGAACCCATTTCAGTGAATCTGTGCTTTTCTTAACATGGTTCCTCTGTATTCCAGTCACTGTGGCCAGGTCGTCTGCCAGGGTATACATTCTACCACATACAGCAGATTTTTTCTTTCTGCTTAGTCAGGTCCATAAATACTTGGATGTTCTATTCAATTCACTTGATGTCAATTGATCATGTTTATTGTGTGACACAGCCCTCCTAAGCCTTCTCTCTTAACTGCTGGGTTGAAATTGTCTGTGTATCTTGTTTAAAGGAGGGTAAACCTAGGACTTCTAGGACTTCGGGAATGATAAATACCTGTTTGCCATTTTTAGTGTATTTATATTGAATAGAAACGTCTTTCTCTATTTAAACTCTGCAGTATTGTGGTACCATTATTATTGCATGGTTACATTTTGTTTGGAATCAGTTAATTTAAGAACGATTTTTATTATCCTCATTTTCAATGTTCATCATTTTGGACTAGACTAGATTAACATGTCTCGATTTTCCCAAAACACATTTTTCATTTTTCTCAATCTGTACATCTGTATTCACCATCTGTCTGAAATGCTCATTTAGAGCTCCTGTGACTATAAACATCCCCACCCAACCCCCACAAGCCCAGTGTGATCTGGTTGGTCAGCTCACCCACTCTGTTCTGATTGCACTGATCACAAGTTGCACATACTGGACTTAATTCATAGCATTATATTCATCACCCTTGAACATATTACTTCATATTTTATATTGAATCATTAATATTTCACTTTTATCTGTGCTTATATTTCTTTAACCTGTTCAATTCAATACCAATCTCTTTTATGCACATTATGTCTATCAATCCAATCATCCATTACTTTGAATTTTCAAACGTTGCACTGTTCACATGCACAAAAAGTTCTATATAAAAGTTACATAACAAGATAGATTTTATGTTTCTTGTACATCAATGAAAACTTCCTTGAGATCCTTTCAAATGTCAGTAAAATTGATAATGATCTTTACGACTACTCACCCCTTCTTAAATCTGTTCTTGTCATATGGAGCTTCTTACCCACTATGTTTTCAAGCCCCATCTTCTGCGCATGTCTGACACAATAAACAGTCCACCAGATTTAAATTTTATAGGCTTATCTTGTAGATCTTTTCCTTATGATCCCAGTGCCTCAGTTTAACCCTCCTTATAAACGTGTCCCACTTCTGTCCTATTTCCACTATCTGATGCAGCTAAGAGGAAAATTATTGATTTCGCTCTTTTCAGGTCTAGTGCCAAGGTCCATGTCCAGCAGTGTTGCAGTAGGTTTAGGCTCTGCTGGTAGCAGCTATATTTTATATAGCACTCTTTCTTTGTGATTTGATATTAATATCAATGTAAATATCTAACAGATCTATATTAATCTATGTCTTATCCTCTACACTGGTGGTTCTTAAACCATTCTTAGGTTGCCTTAAAAGTTTTTTTGTTTTATTCGTTGTTAACTTACAACACATAGAGCAAAATTAGAAACTGTATGGGGTCCCTGAGCCTCTGTGGACGGGTTGTGCCAATGTCTATGAAACATTTTGGCTTTATTATTTTAAAAGTGTTTTTTTATTATCATTATTATTTCCAAGGTTTTGCATATTGTAATTGTTAACATGTGAACAAAGTTATTCAGAGTGGCTTGATGCAAAGATTTTGCAATGCCAGAGAATAATAGGACATTCAGAGATCTGAAAGCTGAGTTGGTTTACAGGGATTGAGGGGAAGGTAATGCAGGCTAGTGTGGACTGAACCACAATGATAGAAGCAAACATAACCAACAAAGGAGAGACAAAGTCAAAGACCAAAAACCCTCCAGAGTCATATATCAAAACACCATCAAACCAACAAATAGACCAAAAGCTTAAACCAAGAGAACTGATAACCAGAAAACAGACAAAGATCATACATGGAAAATCACAAGATACTAGGCTTGTTCAAGATACAGCTGCCCCTGGCCTTGGTGGTCAGTGAGAGCAGCTGAACGCAGTTGGGCGGGGGGGTTAGGAAAGAGCCTCAACCCAGATAGTCGCCACCTGCAGCCTACGTGAACAACGGTGGGTCTTATGGTGTTTCCTCTCTATACAGCTGATGAAGTAGACGCAATAGAAAAATAATAAAAAGAAAGAAAATACACTCACAAATCATAAGAGTAAAAATCTACAGCACTCGAGCCTCTTCATGATCTGAAATACTAATTATGAAAAAAGAAATATGTTGAATACTGTATGAAAATGAACTGTCATGCTAGGATCATGATAGTATTAGTGTAAATATGAGGTCTTAAAAGAGTTTTAGAGGAGATATATATTTTATATATATTTTACAGTAAAAAGAGTTAAACGTCAGAGGTGTCCGTGAAGCTTCTAACCAATGAGGATTAAGCTCTGTCATCATCGACCTGTCTTTCGGCTCACACAGTTAGTGAAGAGCAACTGCAGTGACTGTGTGTGAAGCCTGCAGCCGCCTCGCACTCGCAAGATGTTAAAGTCTTATGTCATCGTGAAGCGACGGTGGTGTCGACTCAAGTCGGACAAAAAAACTACCCGGCATGCACCGCACCGACCCAGGCAGCGATCAGGCTGCGCAGCACCATGTGAAGTCGACCACGCCTACTACCAAAAGAAACACCAGTCATGAATAACATGACCCAACAAAGGAGTAGATGTACAGACTCCGGTACCGAGCTCTAGGTAAATGGTATCCGTATTCAGGTGATGAGGAACAGGAAGGGAGTTCAGAATAGGTGGGTTCTGGGCATGTGGTGATGACATCATGACAGGGTGTCTTATGGGAAATGTAGTTCAAAGAGTCTATGGAGGCAGAAGGAGACCCCAGAGGCGTGACAGATTTTTACCAATCTGACTGAATTCCTTCTGATTGCGATTACGGGTGTTTATGTGCACACTCCACTCGACAATCTGATGAAAATCTCTGTTTACGTGCACGCTGCAAGCAATCAGATCCAACAGTGCATGCTTAGAGTGCCACTTAGTGTAGGTGTTACCATGACAACGAGCATCACATGAGTCCATTTAGAGTGAGATGAGCAGCAGTATGAGTTACCTGAGCTTTCAGCTGGCTGTTAAGTTTGTAATTGCTTTAAAATGATGGTAGGCTCTGGATAATGTAGTTCACATGCACCTATTAAAGAAGGAGTGAGAGGAAGATGTCATGACCTGCAACATTCTGAGACACATAAGCTGGAAGCCATTGCCATAGCTTTGACCTTTCTCCTTTTTAGATTTGTAGCACATTTATTTGAGAAATTTCCATCTGTTTTTGATTTGCTCTACAGATTTGTGTAAGCACAGTGTTGTTCATTGGTTGACATACTGCTTCACATCTTTTTGAACATTGTAAACTGTATAGAATGTACAAAAACTTCTATTCATCAAATCCCAGCACCATGGGGTGAAGGCGGAGTACACCATGGGCAGGTCACCAGTCCATCTCATGGCCAACAAACACTTCCAACTATGGGCAATTCATAGTGACCCATCAACCTAACATGTCTTTGGACTGTGGCAGGAAATCCACTCAAGCACAGGAAGATCATGCAGACTCCATACAGAACAGCCCGGACTGGGACTCAAACCCAGATCGTCTTGCTGTGAACCACTACACCACCATACTAACCACTACACCACCTTACTAACCACTACATCACCGTACTAACCACTACACCACCGTACTAACCACTACACCACCGTACTAACCACTACACCACCATACTAACCACTACACCACTGTACTAACCACTACACCACTATACTAACCACTACACCAACGTGCTTACCACTACACCATCGTGCTTACCACTACACCACCATACTAACCACTACACCACCGTACTAACCACTACACCACCATACTAACCACTACACCACCGTACTAACCACTACACCACCATACTAACCACTACACCACCGTACTAACCACTACACCATCATGCTTACCACTACACCACCATACTAACCACTACACCACCGTACTAACCACTACACCACCATACTAACCACTACACCACCGTACTAACCACTACACCACCGTACTAACCACTACACCACCGTACTAACCACTACACCACCATACTAACCACTACACCACCGTACTAACCACTACACCACCGTACTAACCACTACACCACCAAACTAACCACTACACCACCAAACTAACCACTACACCACGGTGCTTCCTTCTTTCTTCTATTTAATGGATTTTTTACAGGACTAGTCACTTTGTACAGTTGTATAGATTTTGGAATGCTTTATGAAGTTTAATAACCATATTTTATTTTATTTGGAGCTCCATTACACATTCATTAAATGAGAAAAGGTCTTACGTTTCTCCAATGACAGTGAAAACTTTCTTGAGATCCTTTCAAATTGCAGTCATGCTGGTAATGATCTTCATGGCTACCAACCCCTGCACAAACATGTATTTTGAAAAACATTCCATATGGAGCTTCTTACCCACCATGTTTTCAAGCTTCCGCGTACATCTAACAAGCGTACATCTAACAAGCGTACATCTAACACACCATAAACAAGCTATCAGTGTTTAATTTTATTGACTAAAATTCTTGGCTTTGTTTGGTTGAATAGATCTTGATACCAATGCTCTTAATTAAGTCCAGCATGGATAAGATGGAGATACGCATGTTTTGTGTTAGTTTAACAATATTACGAGAAAATTACAACATATGTTACACGTGATTATAATGATATAAAGAACAGTCTGTAACTCAATTGAACAATTCAGCTTCTATTAGGCAAATCTAGGAACTACCTCCTCCTCCAGATATCCTTCTACATACAGAAGTATTGACATTTATTAGTGGTTGGGTGACCTCAATTCCAAGGAGCTTAGTCGTTTGGTTTTTGTTTTAAAGTCCTGTAGATTAACCAGCAAAACATCTTCAACTCAACATAAACATACAGCTGTTTACTTAACGTAACGTTAAAAATCTATCTAGTGCATCACCCATAGATCAACTGTACACAAAACAATACTTACTTCTACTGGCTCCTGCTGCACGATTTAAGGAAAAACCGGCAAATAATAAGCAGACTTCAGCTTCGTGTGGTCAGAAAGAGAGAATATTGTTATCATAAGTAGTTGCATGTGGGTACTGTGACTGTCCATTGGTCATAGATTTACAACAACAGCTACAAGAAACTTAAACAGGAAGCTCCTTTGGCCATCCTGACCACAGACATAGGATCTTGCATTTTTATTCCCTGATGAACAACATTTGGTACTCAAAAAAGCTCACCACAGGGAGGTGAAGGTAGTGTTACAGTTTATATGTAAGGTACAGGTAATGGTAAGGTGATGTAAAAGTAAGGTAATGATCTTGCACAAGAACTCTTAGCATATAGTGGAAACCCAGGTAGGGAATTGAACCCCAGTCTGCAACATGGGTCTGCAAATTTAGCTCACTGCCCTAATAGGTTTCCAAGTATCAGAGCTAGGGCAAGGAGTATCATTGGGAAGGAACGCTATGCTCAGTCTCTCTGGTTAAGTCTGGCTTTGGCTTAAGAGGCTGCAACCCCGGGGCGGCCTCCACACTGTTCCTTTACTGGGAGAGTGGACTTTCAGGAATCCCTGCTGCAGTGAGGCTGCAGGCTTGACTCTGCTTGGACACTGCCCAGACTCAAATTATGAAGATCAGTTAGGGTGTGTTTTAACATAGGTCCAACACTTCCCTCAGGATCTAACCATTTATATTCTCCTAACTCTCCTGCTTCTGTCTCTCTCTTCAAGCTGGAATATCATGCTGAAATTGGACGAGTGCTTCAGATCATGTTGCTGCAAGTTAAAAAGACTTGAGGTTCTGATTAGCAAATTTTTGTCAAACAAGATCAGGTTTAAATATTCTCTCCATCTCTCTCCATCTCTCTCTCTCTCTCTCTCTCTCTCTCTCTCTCTCTTTATCTCTCTTTCTGACACATTTCTCTGCTTCCGCGAGCTTCTCGAGTCTGGCAGCCTTCACTGGTGATAATTACTCAGGCCGACAGTGTGACCCAGTGCTGAGACATCCCTTCTCTCCCTCTACGTCCGCGCTCTGAGCGAATTTATTAATCTCTAAATTGCTCTTACTCGTTATGCCAAGAGATATTAAACCATTCATCTTACTCCCCCTCGGCCCAAACAGGCAGGAGCATTACAGCAAGGAAAGACCACCGTGCCCTTCAGCTGCCTTCTTTCTGCTTTAGTAAATGAAGAACAGGATGCTAACGGCTCAGTTTTCCACAAATTTTTAATGTGTGGATAGTGACTGTAGTTCATATTTACTGCTTGTTTTGCAGTAAGGATAAGTTGTACTGTATTAAATCCAGTATAAAACTGTATTTTTACCTGGTAACACATAGACAGCAATATAACTGCAATATTACTGGAATACTTCAACATTCTCTTTTCTTTTCTTTTATATATGTTCACGTCTTAAACATACTTTTAAGCAGCAAAACATCCTGACATGATGTTTTTACTAAATGATTCACTAAAAACTTTAATAATATGCCTGTAAACATGATAACACAACACTGCAAATCCTATAGAGTCCTGGAATTTGATACTTGCGTGAATCAATTTATTGACAATAAACTCACTTAAGTATCCTGTACTTTGTTTTGTGATGGTATAGGTTTTGCTAGTTAAGCTTGGTTGTTGTCTGACAACAAACTATCTTAAGTAACTTTACGACTAGTTGGTATTAAACTTGGTATTGCTCTTAAATAAACTCTTTTAGCTTTTGAAATGCAGTACAGCTGATATAATATATTGTGATATGTTATTACAATGTTGTTACAATATTACAGTAGTCATACAATATGGTTTTTAATGAAAGGATACAGGCCTGTATTGTAAATATTTGCCCAGAACCACGGGGACAGGTGAGCCTCTATTCAAAGGGGACTATTCGATTGTTTTCAGGATGCTTACACTAACTGTACCTGGGAGCGAAAGCACTGAACATCAGAGCACAGGGACACATACGTTTATAGCATTTGACAGACACTCTTATCCAGAGAGACTTACAGTTTACATGTACACAGGTAGGTGAAGATAGTGTTACAGCTTACATGTACACAGGTAGGTGAAGGTAGTGTTACAGCTTACCTGTAAACAAGTAGGTAAAGGTAGTGTTACAGCTTACCTGTAGACAAGTAGGTAAAGGTAGTGTTACAGTTTACCTGTATACAAGTAGGTGAAGGTAGTGTTACAGCTTACCTGTATACAAGTAGGTGAAGGTAGTGTTACAGTTTACCCATATACAAGTAGGTGAAGGTAGTGTTACAGCTTACCTGTATACAAGTAGGTGAAGGTAGTGTTACAGCTTACCTGTATACAAGTAGGTAAAGGTAGTGTTACAGTTTACCCATATACAAGTAGGTGAAGGTAGTGGTACAGCTTACCTGTATACAAGTAGGTGAAGGTAGTGTTACAGTTTACCTGTATACAAGTAGGTGAAGGTAGTGTTACAGCTTACATGTACACAGGTAGGTGAAGGTAGAGTTACAGCTTGAATGTACAAAAGTATGTGAAGGTAATATTACAGTTTACCTGTATACAAGTAGGTGAAGGTAGTGTTACAGCTTACCTGTATACAAGTAGGTGAAGGTAGTGTTACAGCTTACCTGTAGACAAGTAGGTGAAGGTAGTGTTACAGCTTACCTGTAAACAAGTAGGTAAAGGTAGTGTTACAGTTTACCTGTATACAAGTAGGTGAAGGTAGTGTTACAGCTTACCTGTATACAAGTAGGTGAAGGTAGTGTTACAGCTTACCTGTATACAAATAGGTAAAGGTAGTGTTACAGTTTACTTGTATACAAGTAGGTGAAGGTAGTGTTACAGCGTACCTGTATACAAGTAGGTGAAGGTAGTGTTACAGCTTACCTGTAGACAAGTAGGTGAAGGTAGTGTTACAGCTTACCTGTATACAAGTAGGTGAAGGTAGTGTTACAGCTTACCTATATACAAGTAGGTAAAGGTGGTGTTACAGCTTACCTGTATACAAGTAGGTGAAGGTAGTGTTACAGCTTACCTGTATACAAGTAGATAAAGGTAGTGTTACAGTTTACCCATATACAAGTAGGTGAAGGTAGTGTTACAGCTTACCTGTATACAAGTAGGTGAAGGTAGTGTTACAGTTTACCTGTATACAAGTAGGTGAAGGTAGTGTTACAGCTTACATGTACACAGGTAGGTGAAGGTAGAGTTACAGCTTGAATGTACAAAAGTATGTGAAGGTAATATTACAGTTACCTGTATACAAGTAGGTGAAGGTAGTGTTACAGCTTACCTGTATACAAGTAGGTGAAGGTAGTGTTACAGCTTACCTGTAGACAAGTAGGTGAAGGTAGTGTTACAGCTTACCTGTAAACAAGTAGGTAAAGGTAGTGTTACAGTTTACCTGTATACAAGTAGGTGAAGGTAGTGTTACAACTTACCTGTATACAAGTAGGTGAAGGTAGTGTTACAGCTTACCTGTATACAAATAGGTAAAGGTAGTGTTACAGTTTACTTGTATACAAGTAGGTGAAGGTAGTGTTACAGCGTACCTGTATACAAGTAGGTGAAGGTAGTGTTACAGCTTACCTGTAGACAAGTAGGTGAAGGTAGTGTTACAGCTTACCTGTATACAAGTAGGTGAAGGTAGTGTTACAGCTTACCTATATACAAGTAGGTAAAGGTGGTGTTACAGCTTACCTGTATACAAGTAGGCGAAGGTAGTGTTACAGCTTACCTGTATACAAGTAGATAAAGGTAGTGTTACAGTTTACCCATATACAAGTAGGTGAAGGTAGTGTTACAGCTTACCTGTATACAAGTAGGTGAAGGTAGTGTTACAGTTTACCAATATACAAGTAGGTGAAGGTAGTGTTACAGCTTACCTGTATACAAGTAGGTGAAGGTAGTGTTACAGCTTACCTGTATACAAGTAGGTGAAGGTAGTGTTACAGCTTACCTGTATACAAATAGGTAAAGGTAGTGTTACAGTTTACTTGTATACAAGTAGGTGAAGGTAGTGTTACAGCGTACCTGCATACAAGTAGGTGAAGGTAGTGTTACAGCTTACCTGTAGACAAGTAGGTGAAGGTAGTGTTACAGCTTACCTGTAGACAAGTAGGTGAAGGTAGTGTTACAGCTTACCTGTATACAAGTAGGTGAAGGTAGTGTTACAGCGTACCTGCATACAAGTAGGTGAAGGTAGTGTTACAGCTTACCTGTAGACAAGTAGGTGAAGGTAGTGTTACAGCTTACCTGTATACAAGTAGGTGAAGGTAGTGTTACAGCTTACCTGTATACAAGTAGGTAAAGGTAGTGTTACAGTTTACCCATATACAAGTAGGTGAAGGTAGTGTTACAGCTTACCTGTATACAAGTAGGTGAAGGTAGTGTTACAGTTTACCTGTATACAAGTAGGTAAAGGTAGTGTTACAGCTTACATGTACACAGGTAGGTGAAGGTAGAGTTACAGCTTGAATGTACAAAACTATGTGAAGGTAATATTACAGCTTACCTGTATACAAGTAGGTGAAGGTAGTGTTACAGTTTACCTGTATACAAGTAGGTGAAGGTAGTGTTACAGCTTACCTGTAGACAAGTAGGTGAAGGTAGTGTTACAGTTTACCTGTATACAAGTAGGTAAAGGTAATATTACAGTTTACCTGTATACAAGTAGGTGAAGGTAGTATTACAGCTTACCTGTATACAATTAGGTGAAGGTAGTGTTACAGCTTACCTGTATACAAATAGGTAAAGGTAGTGTTACAGTTTACTTGTATACAAGTAGGTGAAGGTAGTGTTACAGCGTAAGTGTATACAAGTAGGTGAAGGTAGTGTTACAGCTTACCTGTATACAAATAGGTAAAGGTAGTGTTACAGTTTACTTGTATACAAGTAGGTGAAGGTAGTGTTACAGCTTACCTGTATACAAGTAGGTAAAGGTGGTGTTACAGCTTACCTGTAGACAAGTAGGTAAAGGTAGTGTTACAGTTTACCCATATACAAGTAGGTGAAGGTAGTGTTACAGTTTACCTGTATACAAGTAGGTAAAGGTAGTGTTACAGCTTACATGTACACAGGTAGGTGAAGGTAGAGTTACAGCTTGAATGTACAAAAGTATGTGAAGGTAATATTACAGCTTACCTGTATACAAGTAGGTGAAGGTAGTGTTACAGTTTACCTGTATACAAGTAGGTGAAGGTAGTGTTACAGCTTACCTGTAGACAAGTAGGTGAAGGTAGTGTTACAGTTTACCTGTGTACAAGTAGGTGAAGGTAGTGTTACAGCTTACCTGTATACAAATAGGTAAAGGTAGTGTTACAGTTTACCTGTATACAAGTAGGTGAAGGTAGTGTTACAGCTTACCTGTAGACAAGTAGGTGAAGGTTGTGTTACAGCTTACCTGTATACAAGTAGGTAAAGGTAGTGTTACAGTTTACATGTACACAGGTAGGTGAAGGTAGTGTTACAGCTTACCTGTATACAAATAGGTAATGGTAGTGTTACAGTTTAAATGAATACAAGTAGGTGAAGGTTGTGTTACAGCTTACCTGTATACAAGTAGGTGAAGGTAGTGTTACAGCTTACCTGTATACAAGTAGGTGAAGGTAGTGTTACAGTTTACCTGTAGACAAGTAGATGAAGGTAGTGTTACAGCTTACCTGTATACAAGTAGGTGAAGGTAGTGTTACAGCTTACCTGTAGACAACTAGGTGAAGGTAGTGTTACAGCTTGAATGTACACAAGTAGGTAAAGGTAGTGTTACAGCTTACCTGTATACAAGTAGGTGAAGGTTGTGTTACAGCTTACCTGTATACAAGTAGGTAAATGTATTGTTACAGTTTACATGTACACAGGTAGGTGAAGGTAATGTTACAGCTTGAATGTACACAAGTAGGTGAAGGGAGTGTTACAGCTTACATGGAACAGGTAGGTGATGGTAATGTTAGGAGTCTTGCACAAGGACTCTTACTACCACTTTTACCCAGGTGGGGTATGAAACCCCAGTCTGCAGCATGGAGGACAGAAGTGTAGCCCACTACACTACACCAACCACAACCCTCTGCATGCACCACTGCTGGAGAAGCTGGGTCTGTGCATGTAGGTGTATCATTGGAGAGGACGCAGTGCTCAGTCTCTCTGGTTAAGTCTCACTGCAGGTTAAGAGGATGCACCCCGGGGGTGGGCACTGACGATGAGCACTTTTCGCAATGTGAAGGCAGTCGTGGTCTGAAGGTTAGGGAACCAGCTTTGTGACCAGAAGGTTGCCGGTTCGATCTAATGAACCAACAGGACATGACTGAAGTGCCCTTGAGCAAGGTATCTAACCCCTGACAGCTCCCCTGTGCTGCACTGTGGTAGGGTTGCCCACCACTATGGGCAAGTGTACTCACTGCCCCATAGTGTGTCTGCTCACTAGTGTGTGTTTGTAGATGTGAGTGTTTCACTGAGTTCTTGAATTTGCCTCTGGGATCAATAAAGTATCTAAAAATGTTCCTTCACTGGGACAGTGGACTTTCAACAATCAATAAAGCGAGGCTGCATGGTTGACTCTGCTTGGACACTGGCCAGACTTGGTGAGGTCACAGGGACAGTGTAGTCACTTGTGCAATTACAAAATCGTGCAAATAACTGTGACTGTTAGCTTAAAGACATGTAGTGTTATTCTGCACTGGGCTTTGGGTTAATGGTGTAGTGTTTGTGCCTACCAACAGGTTGTGACTATTGATGGCCTGCACACATCCCAGCTGTTCAGTTAGCACTAACAGCGGTTTATCCAAGGCTGCCATGTTCAATAAAAGAGCATTCATTTGGAGCATTATGTTATGTTGTCTTCTTCTTTGCCAAGATTTTGCAAAAGTAAAGAAATGCATTGTGCTTATGGATTGTGGAGCGTATTTCTGGCCAAGCTTTAGCAACCTGTTATAATAATAATAATAATAATAAGAAGAAGAAGAAGAAGAAGAAGAAGAAGAAGAAGAAGAAGAATACTTTATTCTTATATAGCGCTTTTCTAAAACCCAAAGACGCTTACAATCAATAGCAGATTATAGTGATTTGTAGGAAGAAAACAGAAACATTAAACACACAGTATCAACCTGACACTAATTGGACATCAGAGAAGGGTGGAAGACCAAGTTAAACAGAGGAAAGATAGTAGGCGAGGGAGAAAAGGTGAGTCTTAAAATTAGATTTAATTTTGGAAAAAGCTCGATCACCAAAGCAACCAAGTTTAGAAGATGGGACAATTAGAAGTCCAGCAGTAGAAGACCTATGAAGCCGAGACGGCTTGTAAGGAAGAAGGAGGAGATAGGGAGGTGCAAGATTGTTTAGAGCTTTATAAGTAAGTAGGAGAATCTTGAATTGGATCCTATATTTGACAGGGAGCCAGTGAAGATGCTGAAGAACAGGGGTGATGTGGTCATGAGCTTGAGTGTAAGTGAGTAACCGAGCAGCAGAGTTTTGAACAATCCGAAGCTCATGGACGCACTAGGAGCTAATGCCAGTAAAGTATAATAGATGTTAACATGAAGTGTCTCTGTTTTCATGTTTTCCTATTTTTTTTTACAGCACACTTTGGTTCTAACACACTTCTGGAGGTAATCGACCATGGGGTGCTGTATAAAACTGAGGAAGACAGTTAAAATATCGTACTGTTGTAAAAACAGTGTATTAATGTAGAAATACTGCGTATGGCTGCCAAGAGAATCCTAGCCAACATGACTCCAACAAAGCATGCTGCTAGCAAGAAAATCAATTGGTCACTACTTTGTCTTGTTTTGTTTCACTCCTGTCATTGGTGTCCAAATGGTTATTTTTGTTCTTATTTCATCTGGAGGCCTTATCAATTGATAACAACAACATGAGCGAAAAATGGCCCTTTACATACAAATACAAACCTTATTTATAACCAATCTCCTCGAAGCGCAGCGAACGACTTCATTTACTTTTCTACAAAAAGCCATTTCACTGCTGGGTGTTCCTATTCAGCTTAATAACGGAATATTCCTGGCTTAACCGGCCTCGTTTAGATTCGGGCGGAGAATAGTTTACAAAAGCTTGTGTTTTAAGCCCCGGCACCGAGGTGGCTGATGAGCAAATCTCAGCGCTAGCCACGTTTCCGCAGCTCCGTCCGTTTGTCGATGCCCGCTTTCCAGTGTCTCCGAAACCCGAGAACAGGATGGCACACTCCATTTTCCAAAAATCAATGAGCCCCAAGAGCCTCCTTACATTATGATGGCTGAGGAAATGTGATCGCGAGGAAAGGAGAGGAAAACTGCATCTTAAACAACAAGGGGAGGAGACGCGGTGGAAATGAAGCGCAGTGGTGTTTCTCTCATCTCCCCAGAGACTACCGTTTCCTCTTCTTTCCCACCACTCTCCTCCGTGTCTCTCCTCTTGATTGATTCATCTAAGTCATTGACTGGCTCTTGTGGCTGGCCAGCTTCTTCTAGGCCAGACTTACTAGCTTATTGAAAGATAACGGCAAAACCTGCCGACCACACAACCAGCCGTAACTGCCTGTCTAGACAAAGATCCTCAGAATTGTACAGTTGTGTTGTGGGTTTGTAGTTTTGTGTCTTTTTAAAGCAGAATGAGTCTTTTCATATGTGCAGAGCATGTAATTACATGATTATTTAAATGTAATTACATGATAGCAACACCGTCTTTTTACTTTCTGTTGTTTTTTTTGGGTATTAAACAAAATTACATGTGCAGCAATAAGTTCTCAACTGGAATTAATCTGGACATCTTGTTAATATTGTTAATTCTTTTCTTTTACAGTCCTAGATTCTGGGTAACTTCTGAATTTCCAAGGCACTTTGATTTAAGACAGTTGGGAGAAATGTATCAAGAAAGTATCAAGACTGTCTCACTAAATTTCAATGAAACTGTGAAATGGTTTTAGCTAGTAACCCTTCCAGGCACTCACGGAATTTACAAACACTAAACTAAGACAGATTTGGTGTGAGATTTATTAAGCTTAGCAGTTGTTTGTCTGGTTGGTGCATAGCCCAAATATCAGGACTTTCCTTCCTCCTCCTGGAAAGCTACTGTCCACTTAGTTGCAACCCGCATCCAGTAGGCTGCCCCGCCCCTTACTGAACCCAATCAGCAACTTGGAAAGAGTTTCATTGGGTAGAGTTAGTTGTGGTTAGAACTAGACTCTGCAGGAGGGTAACTCTCCAGGACTATATCTGGAGATCACTGGTATATTTAAACTAACCTGTGTGAAATATCTCTAGTTTTGAATAAGCAAACAAGTAAACACAATGTTATCCTTTAGACACAATGTATATCACTATATGTATATACCTTATGTTTCACTCTGAGTGCACTGTGGTTGCCACCATTTTTAGCACTAGCCAAACCCCCCATATTTGAGCCTTGTAAAATGCATATATTATTTAGTTTTTATTACATATTTTTTTGCAAATTCTTATTTTATAGCATGTTATCTACAATTGAAAACTATAACTGTACATACAAAATCAACCTGGATCTCACAGTGGCTGCTTTGCCCCAAAGAATTTAGACTATTATAATATACACAGTAAAATACTTCATGTTTATTTGGAATGGAATACAAGCATACTATAAGCTTGAGTGTAAGGTAGTATGTTAAAGCAAGGAATTAAATCAGTAGCCCAAGATAAATCTCATAAAATGATGGTAAAAATAAAAAAGAGTTTTCTGAATTAAATGAAAAGGACCATGGTAAAATGGGAAAACCACAGTAAGAATTATGTCTTACATTAACAGCCCAGGTACACTACTAGTAGGTAGTAAACAAGCACCCTGTTTGTAAATTAACTTTTGATTCTTTTTACATAATAATAAATATTAATTTTATAATTATTTGGTACTTTCATTCTGAGTACTTTCCAGTATAAAGTATACATAATGTAAATACAAAAAAAGAAATAAATAACATGCAAAGAATGCACATGCACAGCAACACGATTTCAGAAAAGCTGGGATGGAGGCACAACTGGTAAAGTTCTGTAATGCTAAAAAAGACTTACAGAATCTTATATACGAGTTCACCACTTAGTTAAATGCCTGTGCAGGCAAATAGTGCAACAATTGAGCATACAATTTCTCAATGTAATGCAGCACAGCACAGAACTTGGGAATTTTATTATCTATGCTACACAATAGTATTAAATGATTCTGGAGAAATCTCCATATCCAAAGAACAAAACAAGCACAGGATGGCCATGATATCCAGGTCTTGGGGTGGAACAGCATTACATTTTTCAGAAGATCTTTCAGTTTAAACATTGCTTATGCTGATTTTGTACTATTTTTAATTTAATATAGACTTGACATGATTTTCACATCATTGCATTCAGTTTTATTTACACTGTGCACAGCAACTTTTCTGGAAACAGTGTTGTACACAGTCCAATGTAGTTGGTCTCTGCCCACTAGCTAACATCTAGAAACCGTTTGGCATCTTGGTAAAATGATGGTAAGTAAAATAATAACTCATGGTTAAAATGTGTGCTTTACACTTACCTGAATAATATAAAAGAAAGCATTACTGAAATATCTCATGTTCTACCTCTGAACACCTCTGAAATGTGACTCTTACTTAAATTAGAATCTACAGGTAAGGAGTGAGCTCTGAGTGAGATATGATGCATTGTAAATAGCCCAGCCTTTAGTTATAGCATATGTTTAAGAGTTAAACAGAAATGACTGTAGTTTGAAGAGACATCTCTAATTACGATGACACAGCATGGCCACAGTAGGAACTGAAATGTTTCAACTGGTTAGTGCTAGAGGCAAGCTGAGATGCTGAAGTCACCAGCATTGGGGTTGTAAAACACATCTGTAAGGAGGTGCTCGAGGGCGGTGAAGAAGATAATTATGCTCCTTAACTGCCACTTCATAGCCTCTTTCACACCAACCAGCGTTCTTGAGATCGCACTAGGAGGGACTTAATTAGGTAAGTAATTGGATACACCAATGACAAATTTCACTACTTGCTTTCAAACTAAATGACCATGTACTTTTGAAAGAAATTCTTAAAATGAAAAGCAATAGATGCTCAAAATGAAAATGTTTAATGTCAGTACGTCATTGGTCTGCTTATAATGAGCAGGGCTGTTTTAGATTTTGGTAATGCTTCATTTTAAGAAACAGTTATTGGGGCAGTTATAATTAACATCCATATTGATTGTTGAGTAAAGGCCAAATTTCTATGACAGATGTAAGTGGTTTATTGACTTTGGATTAAGCTTAATTAATTATGACCTGTATTAATACATAATTGGAAGTCATTAATGATGTAAATCACCAGTAATTGCATTGTTAGATATAATAATGCACAACAAATAGTTTAAGTTTTTTTTTTTTTTCATGCAGGCTATCAGGCATAATATAACCATTTAAATTTACATCTTATTAGTGTTCAGATGCAAACATGTATCTCCTACAGGTTTAACATATGATGACAGAGGGTTTGTTACTTTAGATCAAATAAGAGTTTCATACACTAAAGCCGTGCTGATCATCTCCAAACAAATATCCGATACGTCAGATTTGTGTTGCTGTAGCTTCATTGTTCTTATTGGCTTTTCTCATGGCTTCCTCCCACCAACTCTGACAGCTGTCATCAACATGTAAGGTTCAGGCACTGCCTTCTCGACACTTCTTGTGACCCTCATTGGTACCCAAGGGACCGGTGCCTGGCACAGTCTCATAGTCTAAAGTACAACAGTGCTTTAGACACACTTTAGTGACCACCTGGAAATGTATAGTAGTAGCTCATCTTAGCCACCACCACCAGGGATAACATAACAAAACCTTAACAACCACCCGGGATACCATAGTAATGGACTAGCAGCACATTAGAAACTATAGCAATGCTTTAGCCACACTTTAGTGACCACCTGGGAATTTATAGTAGTACTTCAGCAACATTATAGCCAAAACATAACATAGCAAAAACTTAACAACCACCCAGAATACCATAGCAATGGCCTAACAGTGTATCTTAGAAGCTATATGCAATACTATAACAATGCTGGGAATTCCTACCTGGGAATTTATAGCAGTATCTTAGCAACATCTTAGCCACCACCTGGGACATCATAACAAAAACTTAACAACCACCTGGGATACCAGTGTAATTGCTTAGCAGTACCACAGTAAGAACTTACAGCAGCATTGTACAGATAACTTTTCTTGTTTAGTAATTATTCATTGTTGTGATTTTATTATAAACATCAATTGGGAAACTGTCCAGTTGTCAAGAAGACCAGAACTGTGATCATAACTGATCATTTGCTAACTGAATAGATTCTTTAATTTCCTGAGACTTGTTGAAGGAGAGTAAAAGAGGGGTGCCCATTTCACAAAATGATTCTTTTTTAATGTTGGCTCGGGTGACGAGTGGTCTCCAAATAGAGGCTCCGCTGGAGATATCAGCTTTGTGAAGCTAATGATAGTTCAGCACATATTCCATCGGAACCTCTAACTATTATTATGTGGTCATTTACGCCGTGGCTCACTATTTTTAGCAAGTGCTGCTTTAAAAAGATAGTCCTATCCATCCCTCCCTCCGCAGACAGCTGTTTAAAGATTATTTACGATGTGGGACAATTGTGGAATCAATATTCTTGTATTCAGAGTGCTTGTTGTCATTTTCCTGGCAGAACTGATATAGATAGCACTTGAAAAAAACGTGGCGCTTCCATCACTTTCCACAGCTTTCAACATGAAAAAAAAACAGTACTATTAAAGAGCTCAGAGCGGAATATAAAGAATATCTGGAAACGCTGAATGCTGATATGTTTTCGACCAACTCTTGTGTCACATTCGGCTTCTCAAATGAATAGCCTAATTATAATGGTGTTTCCAAATTACAGAAAGACTCATTAACTCTCATTAACCTGATTTTGTTGTAAATTGGCATTGAATTCCTCCGAGCGTCTTGTTTTGGGAGCGCAGTGGCAGCTGTACGAATTTGCCGCTATAAATAATTTCAGAGTCATGAAGGCCAGCGCAAGGCACTCTGTAGATTTTCCATTTGGAATGGATTTGAATTTATAGTTTTCTTGGTTTTTGTTTCTTGGGTAGCTCTAATTGCTTTTCTAACCATGTGTCATCATATTTGTCCAGTTGTTGGTTAAACTCCAGGCTGCACTGTGTAGGATTTGAAGATTTGGAGCCCTGGTGAAGATGTATAATGTGTAGAAAAGCCATTAAGTAATGTTGATTGTGCTTCAGGCTTATTTCCACCCATTTAAAACAGTACAGGAAGATGACTGGACCATCGCTGGAGGTGATGTTGTGGTCAAACTTTATATTAGTGTCGCTAATAACTGTGTAGTTATATATAAACAACACATTCAACAAGAGTGTAACTATTTGTGATGTAGCCACTGTTATTAATGGATTACAGCAGTACAGCTTATGTAATCAAACGTGTGTATCAATACTGTATTTGCCTATCCTCACATTGGGGCAGGGGTCACCAATAGGCAGACCGCGGTCCGGGCCCAGTTGTTGTCCAATGTGGACCCAGACCGATAAACTATTGAGAATGATTTAATTTTGACGGTGTTTATTTTATTCATTATAATAATTTTATTAATCATGACTGTGCTTTTCTTGTCTTTACGGTATACAGGCTTTAGGGTGCAGTGAACTCAGAGACCAATCGCGTGCACTGTAAGATCACCAAAGGTTCCTCAGTGTGTCAGAAAGAATAACATAAAAACAGAAAAGTCAACAGAGAAAACTAACTGTTTAACCAGGAATGGTTATGGAATGGACCTGCTCATTTAGTTTTGGGAATTTGTGAAGCTGAGTTAACAAGAAGACACACATTTTATTTAATTTCTCTATTAATAAACACTTTAAGATGCATTTTTTTTTTTTTAAACGTAGCCCTTGTTTTTACTTGAAGTGTGGAAAAATATTTGGAGTCTTATAAATAATGCATTCAGTTCAGCATTTAAACAGTAAATATACTGAAATATACTGAACAGTATTTGTAATGTGTTTGTCTCTCAGTTGCTGATGGTATACGATGCTGATACTAGACTACTTTAGTATACTGAATCATAACACAAGTTAGAAATTATAACGATCTGGACCTTGGCCTGAGGAAATCTCCTTTAACTGGACCTTACTGAATTCTAACTAAATACCCCTGCATTAGGGTATGTTGACTGGTAATAAGTCAAGTTAAGTCAAGTCAAGAGGCTTTTATTGTCATTCTATCTACATACAGTGGAGTGAAATTAAGTAAGTATGCAACAAAAAAATCTAAGTAGAAACAATAAATTAAATAAATTAAACACACACAGGAGCTTCTTCCCTAAGGCTGTGACCCTACTGAACTCTACACCATCACTTTAGCCTCATTATTGCACTCACTGCACTGCACTGTACTATTAATTTTGCACTAATCGTTTGTGCACATCTATCTTTGTAATTTCATACCTGTACAGTTCTATTTATAATCGCAATTCTGTTCATATTGCACTATTTATATCTGTAGTTATTACTTACACTGTTACAACTTGTTCAACATATGCTGCTCTGTGCAATCTTTGCATTTCACTCCTTACTGTATATATGTATAGTAATTTATATTCTATTTTATATACCACCCCCTTATCTCACATTCTGTCTACACCTGCATTCTATATAGTTATTTATATACCACCACATGTACAATAACCTCAAATTGTTATTATTATTCCTGTTTTGCACTTTACGAAAATAGTAATGTATTTTGCACCTCTAGTTGGATGCTAACTGCATTTCATTGGCTTTGTACCTGTACTCTGCACAATGACAATAAAGCTGAATCTAATCTAATCTAATCTTATTAGACACTTGTTTCTGGACATGAGGTCATGGAATTAAGTGCAGAGATATTTAACTTGCTGTTACTGAGGTAGTACTTGGTAGAGGTAGGAGCAAACAGTGTAAACAGTGGTCAGCAGCAATGTTCCACTATGCTGGTGGCTTTTCAGATGCAGCGTGTGGTGGAGATGTCCATGATGGAGGGAAGAGAGACCCCGACGATCTTCCCAGCTGTCCTCACTATTCGCTGTAGGGTCTTGCGGTCAGAGGCAGTGCAGTTCCATGAGTGTAATTACATTTGTGATTAGCAGATTTTTCTCCAGGACAGGAAGGAAGGATGACATTTCCAGAGTAAATACTGTCTTAATGTAAGTTATAACACTCACTCCCTCATAATTTCTGGGATAGAAAATGCAGGTAAACAATATGCTTTAACATTGCCATAATAACTAGGGGGATTAGGTGGGGGGGACGTGTCCCACCCAATATCAGAAACAGATGGATTTGTTTCTGGATTTGCAGTGCTACTACACTGAATAAGTAAAAATAAAATATTATAAATAAATAAACGAATGAATAAATAAAAGGATACCATCATTAGAAGTGCTTTCAGTAGTGCAGTATGTAATGTTCCAGAGGGTGCTGTTTGGAACACAGCCTTACTGTCTAACACTGTCTAATGATAGTCTTGTCTAGTCAGGAAACCTTAACATAAATTTTTTGTCATTTCATTTCAGCATTATGCTCCAAATATACATATATAATCCAGACATTGCATGTATAGTTTAAAATACAATACTTATAGACAACTAGTCATCATATCTTCCGCTCCATGAAACACATGTTAATGCTCAGTAGTACACAGATATGCTTCTTTAATATATTTACGTTGTACTAAAATACATTCATTTTCAATGGGCGTATATGCGGCTGAAACAGGAAGCCTAGCGCATCCCAAACTTATTAATATTAACATTTTAATATAACATTATAGTCATTATGGCTTTTAGAAGAATGGGTTTTTGGGAGGTGAGCTAGTGCACTATAGACCCCTCTAGTGCGGCCTGAGCTTTTGTCCTTAATGGCATATTTTCCTTACATTACTTTTACTTTTATACTTTAAGTAGTTTTGAAAGCAGTATTTTATACTTTTACTGGAGTAAAATGCTTGAGTTGATACTTCAACTTCTACAGAAGTATTTTTTCACCATAGTATCTATACTTCTACCTAAGTAATAGATGTGAATACTTTTGTCACCTTTGTCTATGTCACTATACATACAGTGATTTACTACCCTACCTACAGTGGAATCAGGTTATATTACAAGTAAGATTTTAGAGGATAGGGTGAGTTTTGATTCATTCTAACAAATGTGTCCCCCCCAATGTCAGACCCGCTGCTATGCCCTTGTGCTGTAGCAACTACCAAGATATAAGTAAGTAAGTATTAAGTAAGTAGGTGTAAAGTAATTGAAAAAATGGCAAACACACATGTGTAATTACAAAAACTACACTACATCTGTAACATTGGCTTTTAGAAGTAGTTACATAATTGTGACATGTGTTGTTCATCTGTAACAACTAATGTTGTCATAATCACTTGTTAACCATATGCCATATGCCGGTTATCTGCTTATGTGGTTGATTGCATCCTTCTTGTTCCATTGGCTGCATGTGCGTGTGACAAAGCCATAATCCAATTGAAAAGTTGTCTTGATTAATATTCATGTCATTAAGTCTATTTTTATAATTATTATTAATATTATGACTATCATTATGCTTATTTTTATTATTATTATTTTGAATAATCAGAAAGTGA
The DNA here is from genome assembly GCA_021613375.1 of Megaleporinus macrocephalus. NCBI lineage: Eukaryota > Metazoa > Chordata > Actinopteri > Characiformes > Anostomidae > Megaleporinus > Megaleporinus macrocephalus. Next base: position 42,187,991 of record CM038706.1, read on the forward strand.
ATGTAATATGCATCATTAAACATACACTTCAGAAATGTTGATAAGGTTAAACTAGGCCAGGTTGTTGATTACCACTTGATTACAACAGTTATTCATTGAGTTGTTATTGAGTTATTGATTACCATATGTCATTTATTTCAGTTAACTGACATGCAACTGATTGTTTTCTCATTTGGATGTTACAACCCTGTTTCCAACAATGTTGCGACACTGACATGAAATGATATGAAAATTCTTTAAACCCTACATTTATTTTTAAAAAGTTGTAGTCTATTCTGTAGCGATACTGTGCTGAAGGCTTAAAGAAAATCCCGGATGATACCAGACTTTACTATATATAAGTTTATTTCACAAAAGAAAGGACTGCGTCAAACAGATACATATTTCTAATATATCTGAGAAATCTCCACCAATCTGAGCTTCTCTGACTCCTTTATCGATAAATCCGTACACCAGTCGTTTTTTCTGGTCAAAACATATAAATGATGTGTGTCCTTGCCAACAAGACATATATGATGTAACATATGGGGCAATTATAGCTAAAGTAATGGAACGCTAAAAAACAAGAAAATGAAAAAGCCGTTCTCACATTTTGAGCTGAGATCCCTGGATTGTTTATCACAGTTGCTGTCAAATATATGTATGAGCAAATGTATTTTACCTAATGGGAAAATATGCAAAACAAAGAAATGAGGGGCCCCACTTCCCATAGGCCGCTACCTTCTGTTATGGTCCCACGCTCACATACAATAGGAAGTTTACCGCATAGTTTGACAACATATAAAAACAACATCTCTATCATTCAATGAAGAAAAACATATCGTTGCTGTCCAATGAAAAACAAGTGTCTCCAAAATTGCAACTTTACTGGAGAGACTAAAAACAAACTTTACTTTCAATGTAAGTCAATGGAACCAGAATTTTTTCCAAGCTATTTTGAAGCACTTCTATTGGTCCATTCATCATAAAATTTTCACACAGTGTAAACGACCATTGCCCTGTTCAAATGATGTAGAAAATCAACAAAAATGAAGACAGCGACAATATATAATATTATTATTTGAACATGATAGCTGCTCTTTCTATCTTCTGAAATTTTTTGATGAGTGGACCAACAGAAATAACCCCAACATAATTTTTAATAAAACTTTCACATTAACATAACTTACTTGAAATATGCATGTTTCTCTTTGGACATTTTGGACATTGACAATATATAAAACATACATTTGGCCATAAGCACATTTAACATGAGGTGGTACATCTGTGCAAGCCTCCAATAATGCTGAACAACTTAAATGGGTTTTGGAGGAACATATGCTGCCATCCAGACTACGTCTTTTTCAGAGAAGGCCTTTCAGCAAGACATTGTCAAACCACATTCTGCACGTGTTACAACAGCAGGACTTGTAGTAAACTGTCCTGTCTGCAGCCCAGATTAGTCATCCACTGGAAACATTTGGTGCATTATGAAATAAAAAATATGGCAAACTGTATAAACCACAAACTGTTAGACAGCTGAAGCATGCAAGAGAAGGAAAATATTTCACTTTCTAAACTATGGTAATAGGTCTCCCCAGTTCCCAAACGTCTAACTCTATCATTTCTGACAGTATAAGGATTAAAATTATTTAAAAAATGTTACCAAAGGTTAAGCCATCAATCAATCCTCAACCAAGCTATATACCTTAATAATAGTACCAAGCACTAGAATTGTTTCACTGGACATTGGATAACATTATATTAATTATTATACTATATTGTAAATATGTCTTACATACCATGCCTGGCAGCTAAAATGCTTCTTTATACAGATGACCATCACATAGTTTATGGTTCTGCCCCAAGCCAGGAGATAACAACCTGGCCAAACAGTACCATAAAGGCCAGTTGGATCTGTAGTGGATCTGTGGACTTTGCTTATTGAGTTAGACCTTTCTCAGAAGTTCTCAGAGCATGTCTGTACTGCAGTAACTTCAAGAATAAAGGATATACTCTGAACTGCTCTCCCTGTTTATTTTTTTAATGGCAAGAAAATAAGTTACGACAACTATTAGATAGTTAGCTTTTGTTTTTAGCAAAGAGTTACTGTAGGTGCTGTAACTTTTTAACAAGATGCGAGTGCACAACAAAAAATGACCCTAGAATTTTTCATAGGATGAAGTTTGAGTTTAGTATTCACACTAAGCTATATGTGACACATCCAACCTTATTTACTTTACAGGCTCATATATAATATTACATGTGATTGATATGTAATCTAACTTAAAGGGCAACTCTGACATTTTGTTGATTAACTTTTTCACTTGTTTGATATTCAGTAAACATGTCACGTCTCTCTTGGAGTGAACAGGCCTTTCTGTGATGCTGAAACAGAACTGGTTGCTAACTGATGGCTGCCCGTGAAACTAGATGTACAGAGACATGCAAAAGTTTGGACACCCCTCATCCAAATATCTGGTACTATGAATAGCTAAGCAAGCAAAACAAATTTCTTTAACACTTAAAGCAAAACTCCTTTTTTATTATTATAGTTATTTTCAACAAAGGGAAAGGGCCTGAAGCAAAAGTTTGAGCACACTGCTTGGTCAGTCAACCCCCCTTTGGCAAATACCATAGTTTGTTAATGCTTTTTGGTAGCTTTTCAGTTTGGGTGATTTTGTTTGGGTGATTTTAATCATAACATGTCTTCTGCAAATGTCTTTTAGTTACCTGAGGCTCTTGGGCCGTCTGCATGCTCAGCTGTTATGAGGTCTACAGACAGATATTTGATGATGTTTAGATCAGGGGGCGGTGAAGGCTATTGCAAAACCCAGCTTGCACATCATGAGGAAGTTCATTGTGGATTTTGAGGTGTGTTTAGGATCATTATCCTGCTGTAGAAGCAATCCTTTTTATCTCCTGCTTTTTTTGCAGATGGTATGATGGTTGCTTCCAGAATTTGCTGATATTTAATTGAACCCATTCTTTCCTCTACAAATGAAATTTGCAGTACAAGCCCAAGCATGACTGATGCCCCCCCTTATGCTTAACAGAGAAAGATATGTTCTTGTCCTATCTCCTCATCACAGCTAACCCCACCAATAATTCATTCATTTAAAAAATAACTTCTTCAGTCCTCAGAACATGTTCCCAAAATGCATCAGGCCTGTTTAAATTTTCCTTTGGAAACTTCTGATGCTAAATATTGTGGTGAGAATACAGGAAAATTTTGATCTGGTGGCTCTTCCTCGAAAGGCACATACGTGCAGGTGTTCCTGCACAGTAGATCAGTGCACCGCCACTCAGGCTAAAACTACCTGAACGTCTTTAGCAGTCAAATATGGGTTCTGATTGGTCTTTCTAGCAAACCTATCAGCAGTTCACTTGTTTTATTGGTCTTCCAGACTTTATCTTGACTTCCACTGTTCTTCAAGATGCCATTTCTTAATAAATTTACACACTGAAGAAAATGCCTGCATAAAAATGCTTTGCTATCTTCTTATAGCTTTCTCCTGTAATATGGGCATCAGCTGTTTCAATGTTTGAAATTTTAGGAAGCTGCTTAGAGGAGTATTTATAAAACATTGAAATTTGCATCACCTGGCATCACATACCAGGCATATCCCCAATTAGTTAATTAAGCTCATGTGGTACATTGGTTAAAAATGATCTGAAGCTCAAAATACTTGGAATGCCTTAACCATTGCATGGTGAGTTTTACTAATTATACAAAATAATCATTGTATCTTCCTTCTAATTTCCAACTTTTTATAGATCAGTTCATCTTCTACTTACTTAACTATTCACAGTAACAGACATTTAGACCAGAACATTTTTTGCCACTGTATATTGCCAAATCTAGCATAGAAATAAGTATAAACCTGTTACTAATTAAAGACAATATTTAAATTAACTAAATTAACTTTTAATGTATTTGCAAATGTGTTAATGGGAGTAATGTAACCGATTAGCTGTAGGGGATTGGGATTTGAAGTTAAATGGAGTTTTGGTTATGGTCAATGACTGGTGGGTGTCATGAATCTTACAATTGTAGTTGATGGTTCACTTTTCATCAATGCTATTGATGAAGGAATTAATGAATGTGTTTTTGTAGTGATGACATAAGAGAACAATTTAAGTTCCATAAAAGACATTACACTTCTGATAGATATCATATCTAATCGTAATGCTCAATGAATGCATGTATCGGGTGTTTTATGGCATATAGAATGTATTATAATTCCAGGCATAACGTTGTATAATTACATACAACTAATTATAATTACATGCATAACGAATCATAAAACAATAGTATATGTCTCTATGATGTCAGGTTTAAAAAATCTGTTCTTAACGAATGTTGTAATTGTCATGTCGTGCTTTGTTTCATGCATGTCTGTTTTTGTTTCCATTATGTCATTGCCATGTGGTTTCTGTTTATGTTTGCCATTTGGTCTTTGTCTCCGCCCTCTTGTCTCCGCCCCGCACCTGCTCATATTTATGTCACCTCCCATTTGCCAGGTGTCCCTAGTTAGTGTGTCTATTTAGACCCTCTGTTTGCTCCTTGTCTTTGTCGATTGTCTTTGTCGAGTCACTGTGATGATTGGGATTATGTTGAGTTTTTGCTTTGTTATTTATGTTTGTTATTCTAAGTATTGATGTATGTAAACAAACTCTACCTGCAATTGTATCTGCAACTCTTGCCTCATCATTACAGTAATACTTTAGCAATGGCTTAAACCAGCTTTATAAACTCAAGTTAAAGAAAAATCCTGTATTTGTGTGAGCAACTTATTCATATTGTATGTCCTGTTATTGTCACTCAAACAATATCACTTCACTTAGAGCCTGTAAAATGGTTCATAATGCTTTATGACATTTAATGTACTGGCAAGTTCCTAAACAACAGAAAACAATATATAATGTAATGTAATGATCTGACACAGAACTCTATAATGTGTTGGCTGGTAATATGCATTACAATATCAGTGTCTAGAATGTTCTAAAGGCCAGGTATCATATGAAATCACATGCTTGTATTATACATGCTGTTATAACTACATAAGAGATATAATATAAGCATATGCCTGGAGTTATATGGTGTCATGCAGTGGGGAACCGTCATATATATATATATATATTATCTACTTACAGTTTGACAATCAACATCTAAACAATTATAAAAATATAGGCAAATAAATAATTCAAACTTGTATATTCAATCTGTGTTGGAGCATGAGGGGTTAAGTGGAAGCCTGTGAGCCTGTGTCTCCCTCTATAAGGACTGTGATGCCTCCGCAGAATGTTGGTGATTGGTGGTCCCACTGTTCATGTAGAGAGGGGACCAGGTAGTTATAATTCAGCGCCATACCAAATTCAAATGACAGTAAAACTGAACAATCATATCTTCCCTCTAAGTGGGCGGGCTTAACTGTATGATCATTTCTGCCAAGATGGCGCCCACCGTGGCAGACGTCTTTGTGTGTTCCTCCGGAAGCCAACGTTATTTATTATTTATTTTGTCTTTAGTATTTATTTTAAATGTACAGTATACATCCGGAACATTTAGCTACAGTAGAGAGGCACTCCTGGAGATTGGTAAAGTTCGACATGAACTTACCTTTAGCCTTTCTGACTTCAGCTTTCTGTTACGCTCGCACTCGCACTTCACCAGCTCCGCGCAAGGCCCAGCAGCACCGGCCTCGGGTGAGCGGCGCAGCCGACAAACAGAGCGGCCAAGACGGAAGCGGGGTAAGAGAGGTGGGCTACATGCTAGGCTAAAGGCGAGAGCTACGCGGCCACCGCTACCTAGCCTGTTGCTAGCTAATGTTCGCTCCCTCGAAAACAAGCTGGATGAGCTGAGAACCAGAATAACAGCTCAGCGTGAGATCAGAGAGTGTTGTGCTCTGGTCTTCACAGAAACCTGGCTTTCTGGCAACACGCCAGAATCAGCGATCCAGCTAGACACTCACTCCGTTCACCGTGGCGACCGCACGGCAGCGTCGGGGAAGAACAAAGGCGGCGGTGTCTGTGTTTACGTAAACAACGCGTGGTGTTCAGACGTAAAGACAGTTGAAAAACTTTGTCTAGCGGACTTAGAACTGCTGATGGTGAAGTGCAGACCCCACTATCTGCCGAGAGAGTTTAGCGGTGTGTTTATTCTGGCTGTTTACATTCCGCCTCGCGCGAACTCCGCTGCGGCGCTGGGGCTGCTGCATGACGTCATCAGTAAACAAGAGACCGCGCACCCGGACGCCGTGTTTATTGTTGCCGGCGACTTTAATCATTGCAATCTGAGGACTGTCCTCCCCAAGTACCATCAGCACGTGAGCTTCCCGACGAGGGAGAACAACTTACTTGACCAAGTCTACAGCAACGTGAGGGGGGCCTACAGAGCTGTGCCTCGGCCACACTTCGGACAGTCCGATCACATCTCCGTCCTCCTCTACCCAGCATACAGACAACTCCTCAAGCGGTCACTTCCAGTGAGTAAAACTGTTAAAGTGTGGAATGAAGAAACTGATTCAGTGCTTCAGGACTGCTTTGACAGTACAAACTGGGATGTGTTTAGAACTGCTGCTGTGAGAGAGGATGGTTCTGTTGATCTAGAGGACTATGCTTCTGGGGTAACTGGTTACATCAGCAGCTGCATTGAAACCATTGTCCCTTCAAAGTTCGGTCCATGCTACGTGCTCGCCAGACTGCATTTCTCTCTGGCAACGCTGAGGACTACAAAAGGTCTAGATACGACCTGCGTAGATCTATCAGAGAAGCTAAGAGACAGTACAGGCTGAAGCTGGAGGGCTACTACACCACAGCAGACTCCCGGCGCATGTGGCAAGGACTGCACCGTATCACCAACCATCAACAAACAAGCACGGCACTCACAACCAGCCATTCTGCATTGCCTGATGAGCTGAATGAGTTCTATGCTCGCTTCGATGTCTTCAACCTTGACCAACTGAAGGACATTGCGGCCAAGGAGAGCACACAGAACCCATCACTCATTGTAACAACAGTGGATGTGCGCAGGAACCTGATGAGAATCAACCCACGCAGAGCAGCAGGCCCAGACAACATCCCCGGGCGTGCGCTCAGGGTTTGCTCATCAGAACTGGCTGATGTGTTTGTAGACATATTCAATCTGTCACTCACGCAAGCTTTTGTGCCATCCTGTTTTAAGACCACCACCATCGTGCCCCTCCCAAAGAAAAGTAATGTGAGATGCCTAAATGACTATCGCCCTGTTGCACTCACTTCAATCGTGATGAAGTGCTTCGAGAGGATAGTCATGACTCACATCCGGAAGACCATTCCCAACACTATAGATCCTTTACAGTTCGCATACCGCCGGAACCGATCTACAGACGACGCAATCAACGCTACTCTTCACAAAGCCCTCACACACCTGGAGGGCAAGGACACATATGTCAGAATGCTCTTTATTGACTACAGTTCAGCATTCAACACGGTCATCCCACACAGACTCTCAGAAAAGCTCCTCACCCTCGGACTGACACCAGCCCTCTGCAACTGGGTGCTGAACTTTCTAACAGACAGACCCCAGTCAGTCAGAGTCGGCAGCTGCACATCCAGCACAAGAACAGTGAGCACAGGGGTCCCTCAAGGCTGTGTGCTGAGCCCCCTTCTGTACACGCTCTTCACATACGACTGCGTGGCCTCCCAGAACAACACCAGCATCATCAAATTTGCTGATGATACTACAGTCATTGGACTGATCACTGGTGGGGAAGAGACAGCGTACAGGAAGGAGGTGGCTGAGCTGGTGGCCTGGTGTCATGACAACAATCTTTCCTTGAATGCAGACAAGACCAAGGAAATGATTGTTGATCCAAGGAGGAAGCGAGAGCTACACACACCCCTGTACATAGGGGAGACTGAGGTAGAGAGGGTGAAAACCTTTAAGTTTCTTGGCATTCACATCAGTGAGGATCTCAGCTGGTCCCACAACACTCAGATCATCATCAGGAAGTCCCAGCAGTGACTGTACTTTCTGAGAAGGCTGAGAAAATTTGGTATGCCAACCAAAATTCTCAGCACCTTCTACAGGAGTATGATTGAGAGTGTTCTTACCAGCTCCATCATCGTCTGGTATGGAAACTCTACTGCTCAGGACAGAAAGGCTCTCCAGCGTGTGATCAAAACTGCACAGTCCATCTCAGGAGCAGCCTTCCCCTCACTACAGAACATCTACCACACCAGGGTCACCAGGAGGGCCCACAACATAATCAGGGACAGTACACACCCCCAGCACACACTCTTCACACGTTTACCTTCAGGCAGACGTTACAGGAGTGTGAAGTCCAGGACCACAAGACTGACAAACAGTTTCTACTCACAGGCCATCAGGCTTGTGAACACCTCACGCACTACCTCTCCAACCTCTCCTTTCTGAACTGGTTTTAACTGGTCTGATTTAAACTGCACCTTACACTCACTGTACTGTCAGAATACTGTTTACATTCACTACTCACACAAACATTATTGTTTACATTCGTTACTTGCAACTTGCACTTTATGGCTGCTGCTCTTCATACTTGCACATAAAAGCACACATAACTTTTATTTTTTATTCTTTAACTATAAAAATATTTTTATCTACTTCAACTTATATTGTTATACTTTGTATATTTTGTATATATATTTTTTATTTCTTTTATTTGTTATCTTATCTATTGGTGAATGGAGGAGCAGCAAAGTAAGAATTTCATTGTACAGTGTAACTGTCTGTTCTGCTGTACATATGACAATAAAACTCTTGAATCTTGAATCTTGAATCTTGAATCTTGAATCTTGAATCTAGCTGAAGAAACAGTTAGCTAGCGCTAGGCTACCACCGCTAGCTAGTTTGCTGAGTCACAATGGAAGCCCATGTCCCGCCCGGAACTGTCAAACCCCCCCCCTCTGAAAACTCGAGCGCAAACATTTCTCTGGTGTGCAGAGAGCAGCCTGTGGTATTGCCGGAGGAAAAAGATCAAACCGCGAGAGTAAATAAGGCATGAAAGATGGGAAAAAGACAGTTTGAGCGTGTTTATGAAAATCGTGTGTGCGGTTCCTCTTTCTGTGCTCACGAGTTACACATTTACACTCACAAGTGAAACAGTTACAAGCGTGTCATGTTAAAACGTGCAGCTTTATATCTTCACCTCACGTTATTGTGCCTACATATCCCTCAGACAGAGCTGTGTGACGTTTGGTTACTTATAAGGAGGAACCTTAATTTGTTTAATAAGTTGTCTATGTTGTACAGATGTTATGGTTTGTTGCATTTCTGTCGTCTCATTTCCTGTTTTTCTTGACTTGCAGTTTATTAGAAGAGCAAGCAGTAATATTTTTTTTTAGACTGTGATTGGGGGGGGGGGTTGGTTTGAGTTGGTTGAGAGGGACGACGCTTAAGGCTCACGGTTCGCTACTGGTGTCATGTATACTATATAATGCCTGATGAATGCATTGATAGTGTATTATGAATACAGGATTTGTAGAAAATGTTAATAAACCTCTCTACTCCTTCTTCTCTTCTCTTTTTGAAATTTGAAAGCACTTTAAAGGCCTCTTTCTACAACATCAGTCCAAAAAATCCTTTTTGCCACCAATTTTTTGTAAGATTAATGAAAAAAGCGCATTTTGGAATGTTGACCATTAGCGTCCTCAACAGTTGGCCCTTGATGTGTGGTGACACTACTTGATCACAACAAATATTTATATATAAAAGATCAGTCAACAAATATTGGCATATTTGAGCCCCTTCACCATGTTAGCAAGCTATGAATTTTAATGAGATGCGTTCGTTTAAAAACGAAGGATTCCGATCAATCATTGGACGTTCACCAAGACCAAGCAACAAAGCGCACAGTCCACTATTAGAGTTTACTGTGCACGGCGTGCTGTTAAGAAAGATGGCTTCCCTCAAGCAATACGAGCAAAGTTTTCCTACTATTTATTGACCCTAAAACCAATAATGTTTTGTATGCTCATGGTAAATGATACACCACCCCGCATCGCTACCGGGGCAGGCAGAGATGTCCAGCATGTCATGGTATTATTTATTATTCCCACGCTCATTTGCAATTTCCGACCATTTGCTGTTGCCTCTCAGTGCACACAAACAACAGCCCTGCACCTACGCACCACAAACAAACACAAACACAAACAAACTTTTGAATAAATCCACACCAGACAATTTTCCACTTGGCTGCTCTGAGGCTGGATGTGTGCGCGAGGTGGGGGGTCGGGGAAGCTGACGTCTGATTGGACCCCCTTCTTCATCAAGAGACTGAGTGACAAGATCTTATTTACTTCTAGTAAACAACTGAGTAAACAAACCAGGATGCTCCATCACTCAGTGTCCACAAACCTTGATCTGTGTTAACAGTGCGCTGCGTATGTATGCGCGTGTATGTGTTTCCACCTCATCCTCGCAGGTGTGTCAATGTCATAGTGCCATTACTCTCCGCTAATGGCCGTTGCCACAAATGCTAACACTCGCCCGGAAGAAATGATGCATGGCCTGATGTCATTACAACACAAATTTTTGCACATTTGTCTCCATCTATAAATAACCTTAGCGGCTCTGTCTTGTTTGGAGCACCGAGCCGAAGCATTACACAGCAACCCCGTTCCGGGTTTCGCCTAGTCTTTGCGTAGATCAACAGCTGACCCCGTATCTATATCACAGGGCATTAAAAATGAGCTCAATCTCGTTACAGTAATCCTTATAAGCGAGAGCGCATTAAAACTCTGGGCCTGGGGTTAATCTTGTGGTTAACACTGTTAATGGTTGGTATTGGACTATAATGGGTCTAATTAGAGTCACCTTTCGAACACTACAGATTCATTAGTTTGCATTAATCTCTATTTGGTAGAAGATAATGACCTTCAATTTACAAGAGGTGGATTAAAAAAAAAAAAAAAAAAAAAAAAAACACAAACAAACAATGATATCTTAATAGCCAGATTCAGGCTGTTGCAGAACCAGACAGGCCAGGAGTTTGGCGAGGGTTGAGTTGGGGGGAGTATCAAGTAGCCTTCCACTGTTCTGTCTGTTCTACCATGTTATTTATTTTTTTATTTTATTTTTTTTTTTGTGTGTGTGTGTTTGTGTCATGACAATTTCTGATGATGGTTATGTCGATGTTGTGTACCAGGGCTCAAGTCTTATGGTCAGTAAGTGCTGTACTGTATAAATGGCTTTCCCATTTTGCACGGGCAAAGCTATGAGAAAACGACCTGCCGTTTATTGATTTTGTCTTCTAGATTATGTAACCTAACCAATTTACAAAGCAGATCGTAGATAGTGGTGAGGATAATGTTTCTACTTGACTTTTAATCCCGAGACCAGCCTTAAATAAAGTCAAGTTTATTTGTATAGTGCAAATAAACAATGATGTTGTCACAAAGCAGCTTTGCAGAGGTTTGAAAACATGAAAACCTGAAGTCACAGCAGAGGCAATAGTAGCAAGGAACAAACTCAAGACAAGAAATCTTGGGGGGAGCCAAGACTCACAAGGGGAGAGCTGTCCTTCTCTGGTCAAACAGTATTTACGGTTTATTGAGCTAAATTCAAAAATAGAAGTAAGAGAAACTCTTTTTGAAGACTGAATGGTAAAAGCTGTAGAAATTGCACAGGGAAAGGCAGTTTCTGATTGAGGCGGTCTCTGACTGAGGCAGTCTCTGACTCATCGTATCTTAGTGCTGGTACACAAACTGTGCTGATGATTGTAATGATTTTAATTCTGATTTGCTCAGAGCTGACTGAATTTAAGTGCCCAGATTAGCTTCCATTAAGTAGTGGGGCGACCAGACAGATTTCAAGCATGTCTGGATTTTTAGTTGTTTGTTTCACAATGTTGATTTCTCAAAATTGCACCCAAACCCACACAACCATCCATCCACTCTCTGCCACGTAATCCCGATAGTAAGGGTCACGGGGGGCTGGAGCCAATCCCAGCATTATCGGGCGAAGGCGGGGTACACCATGGACAGTTCGCCAGTCCATCGCATGGCCAACACTCACGCACTCACACCTACGGGCAATTTAGAGTGACCAATCAACCTAACATGCATGTGTTTTGGACATGTGGGAGGAAATCACAGTACCTGGAGGAAACCCACTCAAGCACGGGGAGAACATGCAACCGTGCCACCCCCCACATAACCAATATATATGTATGCATTGTTGTGTTTAGTGGGTTTTCCTGCCTTTGTTTGTATGTGTCCGTATGTGTCTTCAGTGTTTTTTTTTTTTTCATTACAGTTCCAGGTTAGTTCTCCCAAGCTCCATTTAAAATTTTCCGCTCCATTTCTGTTTCTGGCTGTTGTGGTAACTCTGTCTTTGTAGCACTGTCTTTGTAACTCTGTTTTGGCATCCTACGTTTTCTATACCAGCCCATTTGTTTATGTTTTGTTTGTTTATTAAAAGTATAGTTTATAAAAAAGCTTGCGTGTATGTCCGCCCCTGCCTTCATCTGTTCCTGCTTCAGCCGACCCTCCTTTACACATACTACCAAGCTGCTATGATCCCTTACCCCTATATATATATATATATATATATATATATATATATATATATATATATATATATATATATATACCAAATAGCTGTTTATTAGATATGTGATGCTCTGTTTGAGTAAATGAGCCAATGTTGAAATCGCTATTTAAATTCCTCTGTTGTGCTCAGTACTCAGGACTGTTGTTTGGAGCACCCGTGTTACGTCATATCAGTTGAATGGAGTGTTTTCCTACAGTGTGAGCATATAAATCCCAGGTTTTGTCCGTACACAATGGGTGATTCAGACGTGCAATGTAAGTTGTCAACAAAGAACAAGATTTGGAAAATCATACAGTGGATGCCTGACTTTGTGTATGTGTTTACAATCCCAAACAGCATACCTTATTACTAAATACTATACTCAACATAGCAGTGACACCATTGAAGATGTATTCGACATGCTCTTAGGTATGGTAGATACAGTTTGATACACATTTGCAGAATGTACCCACTCCACAATATCTATTGGGATGGTGGATCATTCTCAGCATGAGGTGGTGGTGTATTAGTGAGTGTTGTGCTGGTATGAGTGGACCAGACACAGCAGTGCTGCTTGAGTTTTAATTCCACAACTGTGATCCTTGGGGATTCTTTGGCCACTCAAACCATCCTGCTCACTGTACATGGGGTCAATACAGGCATATGCCCTCCTTTGAACAGATGACTATGGGGAATTGGCTGGTGTGCCACCTTATATTTATACCCTGAACAAGAATGAAACCATGGGTGACCATCAAAGTGTTCTGGCAACCTATACAAAATATGAATGGGAATATATTTGAGTTAGATTTCACTCATTTCACTTGTTTAATTTTTATTTTTTAATTTCTATCATTGTAGCTAAAGGTTAAGTTTTTGTTTGGCAAATATTTTTGAATGAAAGATCAGAAAGAATGTGTTTCTGGCCCGTTTTGCTCATAACTATTAGTTATATACATATATATTGTATATATACAGGGGTGTAGCAGCAAATTCTGGGCCCTGTACACTCTCAGTGTCAGTGGGCCTCTATCCATGCCAGTACACAAGGAACATGAGCAAAAAAATAAATAAATCAGGTTTTTATGGGCCCCTCTCCCTACTTGGGCCCTGGGTAGTCAGGTCCACTTTTCCCCCCACTACCACAGCCATATATATATATATATATAATTTTATTTTACTTATTTTTTGTGGTCAATGTATAAGTCAGCTACTCTTACTTGAATTACATGTAGGGACTGGGACTCAGTCTAAATTGATTTGTGACTTAACTCAGACTTACGACTCTAACTTCAGCACTTTGGGACTCAGCAAATGTTTTCTAGTGGTGAAGGTCTGGACTGCAGGCAGGCCAGTTCAGGCATGCAGTTGTAATGGATGCAGTATTTTGTTTAGCAAGGCCTTCCTAGAAAGAGACATTGTCTGGATGGAAGCAGACATGTATTCAGGTCCTTCAGCAGCAATCTTGATTTAGCTTAATGAAGTACTGAACAGTCAAAGCAGGTATTAGATGAGAACTGTAAATAATACTGGGTTGTTTTCACAAGGAAACGCTTAGAAAAGGTTAAATAAACTCACTGATATATGTAAAAGCACTACTTACTGAATGAATATGGTAATATTTAATAATAAAGTGTTTTGCTGAGCAAATATAAGCTATTTTTAGATAAAATGTCCCCTGGTGCCTAAAACTTTTGGATGGTGCTGTATGAGCCAGCATTTTCAGAAACATCTAACTCTGTGTGGAAATCTGTCTGGAGGAGGCGTCAGACTATGACCGTCATTCAACTGTTTTACGTAAGAGCCTGCCTTTGCTGTCTTAGCATAGCCTAAGTACATGGCTGGTCGTAAAGGGAGGGTGTGTATGTCCGAATGTTCTCTGTATAGTCCCAGAGTGCACTTCCACAGAGTTCGGCTTGTGCAAGTGGATCGATTCCAGGCTGTAGTGTTTGTCCACACGCTGGGAGGTGGGGCTACCAGGCTGGTCCGGAAGCACCGTTTCCATAGCAACGCCTGTCAAAGCTCCAGTTAGCGGCACCGCCGCCAACTGAGAGCAGAAGATTGTTCCCCTGCAGGTCTCTGCTGACAGCACTCCTTCAGGGAAAGGCAGCAAAAGTGGATGTGGAGGGCTGGGCGAAGGAGTGCAGAGTGCAAGTGACACAAATCTGTCTGATGGAGGCAGGTGGATTCGTTCAGGCTATTAGCCGACTTCTGCTTCACAAGTCTCAGGGGGTCCTGAGTCGATATTAATGAAGCTGCCTTGTTAGTGCCAAACCTTTAAAGAGTGAAGCGCAGACACGAGAGGCTTTAACCCTGTCTTACCTAACGTATCATCAGTAATACATTCAGAAACTTTGGTTTTAACCCTTTAAAATCTGACCATGGAGTAGTCAGGCCCCATGAATGTCCATGTTGAGTAGTGCACTGTATGTGGAAGTTAATTAATTATTTTTTATTCCTTTTTATTTGTGGAGTTTATTCATGTTTTTATTCAGAATGGTGGTCAGAATGGTAACCATCTATTAACCTAACTGTACTTTAATGGCCACACATTTATGTAATGTCCAGTCAAAGCAGGTGATATTTCTGAGTAATAATAAATAATTCACTTAAATGAAACAGCAGATCAGGGCTGGAGTTGGGTGTGTTGAGGTGATTAAATGGTATACAGTATATTTGTGATACAGATGGTGATGCCATGTCATTGTATTTGATCATTTACATCATTACATGAACCTTATGCAAATCAGATGAGTGATAGCCAATTCAATTGTTGATGGCTGGCAGTAACCAATTCTATCACGCCTGCAGTCACTCACTCATGCACATTTAGAGAAAGAGATATAACAGTTGATAAACTACAATGTACTCACATACAATGTGTTCACAGTGCATGACATCACAGTATTTGTTAGGTTGCGCTGGGGCTCAGAGCTAACCTACAGCTCTTCCACTTTGCACCTAAACCTGCATGTGTTTTAGTGAAGTTTAGCCCCCAAAAGCAGCCTGTAGTGTCTGTCAATGTACATGGTGCACAACCACTGCATGAATAAAATATAACAATTCAAATGGCATTTTAAAACAAACAGATATCATTTCAATTAGTTTCAGGTTCAGGTCTTTTATTATTATTATTATTATTATTATTAGCAATTGCAGCCAACCAACCCTGAAAGCTGCCACACCCCCAGCATCCTATTACAGCATCCCTGCAGGAGATTTTTCCTAAAAAATATTAAACAAGGCAGCATGGTGGTGTAGTGGTTAGCACTGTTGCCTCACAGCAAGACGATCTGGGTTAGATTCCTGGACTGGGTCGTTCTGTATGGAGTGTGCATGTTCTCCCCATGCTTAAGTGGGTTTCCTCCGGGTACCCCGGTTTCCTCTCACAGTCCAAACATGTGCATGATAGGTTGATTGGTCAATCTAAATTGCCCATAGGTGTGAGTGCATGAGTGAGTGTTGGCCATGCGATGGACTGGCGAACTGTCCATGGTGTACCCCGCCTTCGCCGGATGACGCTGGGATTGGTTCCAACCCCCCGTGACCCCAACTAGCAGGATTAAGTGGTAGATAATGGATGGATGGATGAATATTAAACAATGCTGAGAAAATGGGACTCCAGACAACCAGACAGATCTACATCTGATACGCCATCAAATCTGCCCCCATTAGAATACAGTACAGTGAGAAGAAAATCAAGCTCCACTCTTGCTTCAGACCTGAAAACATCCATGGGCATTTGCCGTCAATGCTTCCACTGCGAGAAGACAACTTAACACTATGGGTTTGAAAGGATGTGTCGCTCTCAAGGAGAAAGAACATAAAAGACACCATATGAGAACATTTGCAGTAGACCACTGACACAGAATAAGAAGCAGCTTCAAAGGCCCTACTCAAGTAGGCAAGGCTGAAGTCCTTCTTCTAATCACCAGCTTCTTGTTACACTGTAATTGGGGCAGCAGTTACATTCTGGGGGCTGAGGGATTATAATAACTACTGCACTTTTAAGGTGGAATTAGAAAATTCCAAGAAGAAATAGGTAAATGAGAAACTCACTTTAGCTGCGTAGAAACGGCATCTCCCTTGGATGAACATTAGTTGATCCTTAATCCTCTGTCAAGCACCTCTCACAAGGCTGCAACTGGTTCCTTTAGAATTTTTTACTGATATATGTAAAAGACCCCTCATGTCTTGTTGCTTGCTCTGTAATGTAGCTTATTCATATAGCTTATGTGTTTAATGCAAATGCACGGGGCTAAACTCTGTCAATGGACGGAGTGGCATCAGTAAAACAATGATATGTTTTAGTAATTTAAATGATGTAAACATGCAAAATCAATTTCTTATTAATAAAGCGAGGAGTGGCTTGTTTTTCATGACCCTCTAAATTCAAATGACCAGACGTCTTTGTTTTTTCAGAGACAGTCCTTATTTTAGGTCTTCGGAAACATCCACAAAACCACACCAGAGAGTCCTAAGAAAGACCTGACATTATAGCAGATGGCCTAATATCTCGCAGTGTGCTTGATTTGGCCACTAGAGAGCGCTGCTGCTGTCTACTCACCACTTCTACCACTTGCTTGCCTAGTTTTAGAGAATCCTGCTGTATGGGATTTCAAGACATGAGGTAACCCAGGAATTGAAAGCACTTTAATCATGCTACCAAGCTACCAGTAGTCTGATTTCTAAAGGTTTCTATAGTTCATCAAAGTTTTACAGCTATCCTTATATATTATATTCAATTGATACAAGCCATATCTGTCAGTACAGAACTAAAGCTAGAACAGAATTGTGGTTTGGGCCTGGCTACTGGGCTAAAGCCATGGGTCTTTTTTTTCTGAGACTCTTTTTAGTGCCAAAATATTTCATATGAATATAAATTATGGGCTCATACAAGCATTAAATCTGTGGTAAACATTTCCCTGTCAGGCCTCACCATAGTTTATAACAGTACAACAGTTATCATGGTCAAAATACTTGAAACTAGAACTGTCCCCCTTTTTTATTTCCATAGATAAAAACATGACATATTAACTGCTGAACTGGAAATGTCCCTGGCTTTCATTGCGAAAGTCTGGTCAGCTTAAAACGAGAAGAACACTGGCGGCTTTGCTGCCTTGGCACGGAAGGGTTAATGCTTCAGTTGACTTGAAACCCTTCAGATTAATGCCAACACTCAGGATGATGGAGCGCACTTGTGAATAAAACATACATTCTCAGTGTGAGCTTTTCTGGGCGTTCTAATTCACATTCGTGCCAGTAGTAAAATTCCCATCTCGGTTTTATCTCGCGATGGCAAAATCTACAAAATCTCTTTAAAAGGTCTCCTCCTTCCCTTCCGTCGGCGAGCCTTGAAATATGCCTGGCAGTAAAGATGAGGTCGTATATTTCCGGTGTGTGGCGTTCCTCATAAATAATTCGTAATTAACTGGTGCCTAACATGCAAGACAAAGCGGCTGAGTTACGGCGTGTCCTGTACTGAAGTGAGAAGTATTCGATTTACAGCAGGCGTCAGGGTGTAAACATAAGCCCAAGCAAGCGCTTGACAGGCAAAGCAGCAGCTAGTTTGTTTAAAAGAGAAAGAACAGGCCAGATAGAGCGGAGGACGGAGATGGAAATGGAGATAAGGTATCATAATGGAAGCCAAATGACGCGGTATCCTCACGGGCTGAACCTTGGGGCGAAGTGAGAACATGTGACTGAGACTGAGCAATGTAAATGTCAGCGCAGTGTAATTTGCTACTCCACAACATTCACACGTTGGGCGCTGGCGTGCCTTGCAGCCATTAACTAGAACTTTGATTGTTTGTTGGTGAAAGGTTACATAACGACATATGCGCATTGAGGTAAAACATATGCCTCAACAGATACATGCAGCTAGCCAGGCCTTTAGCTGTTGTCTGACTGCTGTTATATATATATATATATATATATATATATATATATATATATATATATATATATATATATATATATATATAAATGTCAACAAGTCAGTTAGGTGGGTCCCACCTCTTTGTATCTACCATCTTTGTCAATTGAGCCATATAGAAAGTTCTACAATTACATACTGTAGTCCATATTTAACTTTGTACACTTTATTAGACCAATTTCAACGTGTTCCTCACGTGTTAGGACCCCACTGGACCACCACAGAGCAGGTATTATTTGGGTGGTGGATCATTCTCAGTGACCCTGATGTGGCAGTGGTGTGTTAGTATGTGTTAAGCAGGCAATTTTGTATCACCCAGAGTCTAAAAAAAGGATATTTAGGCCCTAAACTATACAAAATAAGGGGTCTCTCAGCCTTAGACAACACTGTTAATTGGAATGGACTAGAGGGAAACTAGACAACTCTGGTAATTAACACCAACATTATGTACCAATCTATGTCTATCTCAATCCATCTATCAATCTATATCTTAAGATCATAGCCTATTCATAAACTATGCTCAATAGAGTTTCAGGCCAGAATGAGCCACAATCACTAGTTCCTTGTCGAGCTAATGCTGTCAAACACGCATAATATAACTTAACATTCACAGCAGCAATCAGTAGCAATCAGAAGCACATCATCCACAAACATACAGAAAATGAAAGAGCATAAACAACATTTCTAATCAAAGATATGCACATAAAATGGAATACAATCAGCGAACATCTGCGAAACTGTGTACTTTTAGTGTTGAGATGTAAACAAAGTCATTCAGAGTGGGTTAATGTGAAATTATTAATTGTTGAGAAACTTACTGACCTGAGATTACTTTACAGAGGCAGTGATGGGATCTGTAGGGGTCTGTATTGCCAAGAACCTGGTTATATAATATGGGGTTACAGTTCAATTGTATGATTGCGAGATATTGCGATGATGTCAGCAAAACGATATTCTATTTTTTTTATTAAAATTTTAGGAAAACTGCCATAAAAGCACACCATCATGTCCACAAGTATGCTAATGCTTATATTAGTAGTGCTCTTATATGCATCTTGTTGACGTCTAATGTTTGGAAATAGATTACAACACCGCTATCTAGCAGTCAGAGGGTTAATCACAACACCAATATCTACATGTACACTATTCATTCTAAATCAACACTATGGTAGTGAGAAGTGTATAATTTTTTTTTCATGCACCCCTAATATATAACAAATATATAAATGTGTGAACCCACATGCATTTCTATATGTTATGCTAATTAAGTCAAGAACAGTGTGAATTCTTTGGGGTTCAATTATTAAGCAATAAATTATTTTTCAAATACATTTCTCAAAACTGCTGGAAAACAATGACTCAGGCATCAGGCAGAATGTTCATAATCATTTTGTGTAATAGCTTTCTGTGAAGGAGCTTTTAGAGACATTAAACTCGTCAGACCTCTGATTCCCATCACCACCACTGTGAACAATTCTAACCACTTTAAATGATTTTCCTAATTACTATCTAGCAAAATCAGTGCTTTTTACTAAATAACCCAGTCGATAGATAGATAGAGATAGAGGCTGAGCCAAAAATAAATTAAATTGAAATAAATTTGATATTTATATAAACATGCACCTAACTGATACATACCCATATACATAAAACCCAATTCCAAAACATGCATACATACATATAAACAGACATATTCACATGCAGATACAAGTGTGTGTGTATATATGTTTGTATGCATGTTTTGGAATTGGGTTTTATGTATATGGGTATGTATCAGTTAGGTGCATGTTTATATAAATATCAAATTTATTTCAATTTAATTCATTTATATACACTACCGCTCAAAAGTTTAGGATCACTTTAGAATTTCGTTTCATGCAATTTTCATGCAATTCACAAACAATATTGTTCATTTCACAATTCATTTAAGTGTATCAGAAGAATTTTAAAGGATAAAAATGTTTGTATTAAAGCCTATTTTTGTATAGAGGCTTATTTTGTATATAGTCCTATTATCAGCAATTCTCAGTCCTCTGTCTAAATCTCCTGGTACGGCCTTCAATCCAAGTTAAGGATGTTATTGGGCTAATTGGTTGTTAGGACACCCTTGCTCAATTGTGATGCACAGCTGAAAAACATTATAAATATATACATATATTTACGCGTGTGTGTGTGTGTTAATTACTGAAAATAATGGAAAGATGAACCATGCAGTTGTAACATGAGGGAGACGGGAGAGGCGGGTACAAACACAAATGTCTTTTAATGGAGTCCGTAGCGAATATAAAGAAATACTGTTAATACCAGATAAACAGAAATAAACTTAACACTTGCTTGAGTCACACACCAACAACGACAGCATGACAGGGTACTTATACAAACAACAAAACCTCAAAACCACAGGTTTACCACAAACCACAGGACACATGTTACAAGACACACTGCTCGAAGAGGACAGGGAGCAAACAGAGGGTATAAGAAGGACACAGGAAACGGGGAATAGCTGGCTCCGGGTGACACAAACTTGGAGCAGGTGAGGGGTGTAACAAGAGGTCACTGGACACTGCCCACAGGATAGTGTTGGCTGGATGTCGCTGGTTGGTGGACTATTCTCAGTCCAGCAATGACACTGAGGTGTTTAAACACTCCAGCAGCAATGGTGCGTCTGATCCACTCATACCAGCACAACACACACATATATAAATGAAAGTGCTGTAATTTAAAATGTCTGTTAATGTCTTAATTAACAATAATCACTGGTGAATAATACATATTGGATGCATTTGTCGATGCTTGGTGTGCATATGCGTGTGACTGCTTTACAAGAAAAAATATTTTGTCTCTCTCAAAAAAAAAAAGATGACTTGAAATGATAGTGAATTTTATGTTTGTTGATGCTCTGATTGCAGCTTCATTATAATCCAAGTGATGTGTGTGTCAGGCAGACGTGTGGACGTGTGGACTCGAGTCTCGTGACTAAACTGATGACTTGTAACTTAACTTGACAACATCACTAAAGACTTGCGACTCGACTTAGACTTTACCTTTACTGACTTGGACTTGGAATCAGACTTGAGCTTTAAGACTAACCATAATAAATAAGGAAAACTGGATGTAACCCCAGTTTAAAACAAGCACGCTATATCTACGTGCACTCCTACTGAGCCTGCGCAGTGTTTTCTTTTTCTTCCTCCTCTTTTTTCCTCTCTCTCGCTCTCTCCCTCCGTCGGTGTGTGCGAGTGTCGTCAGGCAGAGAAACGTGTGCTGTTGAAATGAATTAAAATTGGCTAATATTCATTAATCTAAGCATAAAATCACCTATGGTGCTGTATTCCTGAGCTTTACCTCAAGCTTAGGTCACCCTGACATCAGTGTTTTGTTCAGGTGTGAAGAGAAAAAACTCTGGTGAGTTGGGGTGATGTTAAGAAGTGAAATATGGTGGATTAACGTGTAAATACATATGTGTGAGGTGCCCAAAGCGTTAATGAGTTGAATAAAAGTGTGTGGAATAAAAACAACTGGAGTATAATGAGTATATACAATGAGTCACGCAGCTATTAACTGATGTGGTAGCATGCCTGTGAGCGTTAGTGTCATAGTTACAGGCACTAATATAGGCTTATAAGTCTGAAGAGCTGTTAAATTCTGGTCTAGCCTTTATTTTGAGTTAATTATGCTTCGAGTACAGTGTGTTGAACGAAGTGCTGCATTGCACGGGTTGTTTTAAAGACGGGTTGAAACCTTGAGCTTCCCGAGCCCACGATGGTGAGCCAGGAGAAAACTACAGTTCCCAGCGGGCTGTGCGAGTGACGTTGGCTGCGCATGCCTTAGACCAACACAACCAAAGGATACACAGATAAGAGGAGAGATGCACTGACCACCACACACACATAAGAAGTCTACCCGGGTAGTGAAGAACACTTTCAGAAATTAAAACCAGAACGAAATGGAGGAACATTGAGGAAAAAATATTACATACAAACGAAACACAAAGAATTAAAAAAAGAATAACAGCGAATAGAAGGCTCAAGTGTTAAAATGGACTTATATTACTTGTTATGATTGTTAAACGAGTCCTGTTGTGTAAAAATTTGTTTTCATTCTTGCGTCAAGGTACTGTAAACTGTGGGAAACAAGAACTTTGCACTATTTGTTCCTTATATGTTGTTGCCAAGCACTGACTTGCTTCGTTGACTAGAAAAGCTCCATGTGAACTCACAGAAGAAACGTTGTGGTAGCTAAGGTCTAGGTATAAGCATTATGAGTCATTCTTATTTTGATCTGCAGAAGTAACACTTACTGTGATCCAAGCTGTGCTGTGTTACATGAATCACAGAACTGGATCATTTTGTATTAAATCGTGCTGTAACGCTAGGGAGCTAAGCTGCGCAGTTCACTTAATCCGTAACCTCTTCAGTGCAAGATTCAGTGCAAGACTCATTCAGCCAAAATGTACTACAGAAAGCCACAGGAGGTCATTCCTACCAGTGGCTATCAGACTTTATAACTCCTCTCTTAAAGTACGACACCTTTCACATGTACAGTAATAACAAGAGAACTATGATTTAATTATGTGTGCAACAACTCAAATGTGCAATAACTTTCTTACTTCTAAACTCTTACTGCTGTATACAGTATATCTGTACTTATTATTATAGCCTCAGTCACTTTACATTTTATTCTTCTATTGTATTATAAGACTTTATGTATGTGCCACAGTCGCTTTACATTTTATTCTTCTATTGTATTATAAGACTTTATATATGTGCCATAGTCACTTTATATTTTATTATTCTATTGTATTATAAGACTTTATATATGTGCCACAGTCACTTTATATTTTATTCTTCTATTGTATTGTAGGACTTTATATATGTGCCATAGTCACTTTATATTTTATTCTTCTATTGTATTATAAGACTTTATATGTGTCACAGTCACTTTATATTTTATTCTTCTATTGTATTGTAAGACTTTATATATGTGTCACAGTCACTTTATATTTTATTATTCTATTGTATTATAAGACATTATATATGTGCCACAGTCACTTTATATTTTATTATTCTATTGTATTGTAAGACTTTATATATGTGTCACAGTCACTTTATATTTTATTCTTCTATTGTATTATAAGACTTTATATTTGTGCCACAGTCACTTTATATTTTATTCTTCTATTGTATTATAAGACTTTATATATGTGTCACAGTCACTTTGCATTTTATTCTTCTATTGTATTATAAGACTTTATATATGTGCCACAGTCACTTTATATTTTATTCTTCTATTGTATTATAAGACTTTATATATGTGCCACAGTCACTTTATATTTTATTCTTCTATTGTATTATAAGACTTTATATATGTGTCACAGTCACTTTATATTTTATTCTTCTATTGTATTGTAAGACTTTATGTGCCACTGTCACTTTATATTTTATTCTTCTGTTGTATTATAAGACTTTATATATGTGCCACAGTCACTGTACATTTAATTCTTCTATTGTATTATAAGACTTTATATATGTGCCACAGTCACTGTACATTTAATTCTTCTATTGTATTATAAGACTTTATATATGTGCCACAGTCACTGTACATTTAATTCTTCTATTGTATTATAAGACTTTATATATGTGCCTCAGTCACTTTATATTTTATTCTTCTATTGTATTATGGGACTTATATATGTGCCACAGTCACTTTATAATTCATTCTTCTATTGTATTATAAGACTTTATATATGTGCCACAGTCACTTTACATTAAATTCTTCTATTGTGTTATAAGACTTTATATATGTGCCACAGTCACTTTATATTTTATTCTTCTATTGTATTATAAAACTTTATATATGTGCCACTGTTACTTTATAATTTATTCTTCTATTGTATTATAAGACTTTATATATGTGCCCCAGGCACTTTATAATTTATTCTTCTATTGTATTATAAGACTTTATATATGTTCCACAGTCGCTTTATATTTTATTCTTCTATTGTATTATAAAACTTTATATATGTTCCACAGTCGCTTTATGTTTTATTCTTCTATTGTATTATAAAACTTTATATATGTGCCACAGTCACTTTATATTTTATTCTTCTATTGTATTATAAGACTTTATATATGTGCCACAGTCACTTTATATTTTATTCTTCTATTTTATTATAAGACTTTATATATGTGCCACAGTCACTTTATAATTTATTCTTCTATTGTATTATAAGACTTTATATATGTTCCACAGTCGCTTTATATTTTATTCTTCTATTGTATTATAAAACTTTATATATGTGCCACAGTCGCTTTACATTTTATTCTTCTATTGTATTATAAGACTTTATATTTGTGCCACTGTTACTTTATATTTTATTCTTCTATTGTATTATAAGACTTTATATTTGTGCCACTGTTACTTTATATTTTATTCTTCTATTGTATTATAAGTCTTTATATATGTGCCACAGTCACTTTATATTTTGTTCTACTATTGTATTATAAAACTTTATATATGTGCCACAGTCACTTTACATTAAATTCTTCTATTGTGTTATAAGACTTCATATATGTTTACATATTTTTGCAAGGAACATCTGGGAACACCTTGGCGGAGACAAGGAGGATCACATGACAAAAACATGAACAGAAGCACATGGCTAACACATGAGTAGGACAGGAAAAGGTAAACAAAGGACGAAGACAGACAGAACAAGGCACGGCGTGACGGTGTGTTGCCTAACCTAGTTGAAGCTAATATTGGTTTCCTATTCGCCAGTGTCTTAGTCTCAGTGGACTGTGTTTGTTTTTTTTTTTCATGATTTTGAAACCATAGCCCAGTACACACAGTTCATTACTGCTTTAAATGGACTTTAATGACTTGTTGTGATTACACACAACAGACGTCTACACCGATTAATACTATCTAACTGTGACAACTTGCTTCCTTATTTAGTTGGAAATGCGTCTGCAGGGTTACACCGATGACACGTCTAATGTCATTCGGCATAGCCATCCCTCCTTGCCTTTAATAATATGTCTGAGCTAATGTCATCATTTCTTTGTAATAAGCTGCCCCACTGTAATATTGAAATGGGTCGTAGTTTTCTAATATGCCTCCTCAGCCGTGTGACATTGGTGGATAACTCGTCACCGGGTTTCATTCCACAGCCCTAATTAATATTGGTGTCGTACGGCTGCTTTATCAGAGTGCACCGTTTCACATCCTGCTCGTCAAAGACGGGCTACTTAAGTTTTAATTACATTTTGTATGCTAATTCCAAACATAAACCAAACATTTACCAGGAGGGATTCCTCTTCATTTCACGGCAGGTTGAGCTCCGCTATAGGAAAAGTTGTGGGAGATGTGCCACGACAGGCTTCCTGTGCCTACTGTAAACACCGAAATGCTCAGTGAATCGCTAATGCCTTAGCGTCGTTACAGCACTTCGCATCAGTAGGCCTAAAGTGCTGGAGAGATACAATTTAGCGTATGATGGTAATGAGCGGAGAGCTCGGAGAATAGAACGCAGGCTTTTACACTAAGTGCAGGGATTACTTCATCAGCGTGACTGCTCTGATCATGGATGAAGTCCTCGGTGCACTGCGGTTCATGTGCTGATGAGATCGTACCGAGCTATTGAGTGATTAATGAGGTTCAGTAACTAACGCTGGCTTAAACACTCGCCGCTGTAATAACTTTATTATCTAGATCGTTTGCCCTTGTGTGAGGGTTCTTTGGGGCAAATGACGAGAAACAGAAAAGAAGTGAATCTTTTGAAAGAAGTCGAGAGGAAGAGTTTTATTTTAGCGGGTATTAAAGAGGCTCTCGAAGATGACCAGGACTTGTGGCTTTGCTCAGCGAAGTACATTAGCAGTGCTAATGTATGGCCTCAGTGTTTCTTTGTTCTAGATGGAGCAAGCAATCGCTTAGAGTAAGTGGTCATTTTTTTAATTGTTTTTTTAAAGTTTTTTTTACTTAATAGTTATATGAATATGTCTTACAAGCATTCAATAAATACAATAAATACAAGCATTCAAATTAGTAAGGGTTCATGTAGCAGCATACAAGTTATTAAGTTACTGTACATACTTTCATAAATGTACTATATTTCAATGTAATAAGTAAAATGAACAGTGGGTGAACTGCTCCAGAATGCTAGCAAACATGGGGTATATGTTCAGGGTAGATGGAGCAATATGACGGGGAGTTTTTCTGCATCAGACCACACAGGATGGGCAATTTTTCCATATCAGACTGCACAGGATGGGCAGTTGTTCAGCATCATACCACACAGGAGGTGCAGTTTTTCTATATCAGACTGCACAGGACGCCCACTGTTTTTATATATCAGACCGCACAGGATGGGCAGTTTTCCACATCAGACTGCAGAGGATGGGCAGTTGTTCAGCATCATACCACACAGAATGGGCAGTTCTTCCACATCAGACTGTACAGGATGAGCAGTTGTTCCACATCAGACTGTACAGGATGAGCGGTTGTTCCACATCAGACTGTACAGGATGAGCAGTTGTGCCACATCAGACTGCAGAGGATGAGCAGTTGTTCAGCATCAGATTGCAGAGGATGGGCAGTTGTTCCACATCAGACTGTACAGGATGAGCAGTTGTTCCACATCAGACTGCATAGGATGGGCAGTTGTTCAGCATCAGATTGCAGAGGATGGGGAGTTGTTCCACATTAGACTGTACAGGATGAGCAATTGTTCCACATCAGACAGTACAGGACAGGAGGTTTTCCACATCAGACTCTACAGGATGGGCAGTTTTCCACATTAGACTGCAAAGGATGGACAGTTGTTCCACATCAGACTGTACAGGATGGACAGTTGTTAAGCTCGACAAAGAAACACGAAGATAGTTAGTTCTTCTAGAGATAACTGATAACAATATATGATGTTAATAGGTGCCACCTTGACTCCAGCAGATCTGACTATTAAAGTATAACTAAAAAAGGAAAGCCAGAAGGTAACAAAAACATGAGTGAAAATTTATTACACATTTTTTCTTTAAGACACAAAGATTTATTAGTTATAAAATGAAAATCAGACAGCAAACCTTTAATTTCACCCATGAATCAGGTCACTGACATCTTAGAAGAACTCTAAGCCTCTTCAGTAAGGACATTGTTCGCAGGTGTAAAGTTACACTTATACACATAGAATATACACATAATCCTGATAAGAGCATATGATCGACACAAAACTTCCAAGTGCGTCAAATGCACGGCCACCCCTCTTTATTGACGAGGGAAGGACGATTGATAGTGAGATGCCAGTGCTTACCATGTGTTTAAGATATGACTCCCCAGTGCGTGTAAGCTCATAACTCAAATTATCTGCATTGTAATCAGCAGCCTGTCTTTATACCCTCATCTGACAGATTATTGATGTCAGACATTTCAAATTTTGTTGGAGACGGAGCTAAACTTATTTGTCCAGATGTTGCAGATTTGTAGCTTATTGAAGATCCTTTCTTATCACTATTGATAATCTCTCTTTAGTCTTCGTCTAAAGTGCCAACCCTCACAAAGACAGACCAGACAAATTCTTTTATTGTGTATTTAACAAATCCATCTACTGCATTAAGAGTTTTATGAATTTCTCTTCTCTTGGGAGTTTTGGACTCTAGACCACGGGTTCTGAACTCACAGGCCGCAGTTTGGATGTGTTCTCAATGAAGGATAGACCAAACTAAACACTTGTATAAAATATGGAGATATTAACACACTAACAGTTATCTGGCTATAGACCAGATGTTCCAGTTTTCTAAGCATGAACCAGAATGTCTGCTATTGCAGAGTCATGGCTGTGTCTGATCCATTCATATTGTTTAGGACAAGAAAATAGATATTTCATTATACAACATTTTATTTTGGATTTAAATGAAGTTAACTATTTTATGTTTGAATAGTAGGTTTCAGGTTATCCAGTATATTGCAGTAGGTGTTGTGTGCATCACTGAAAGGGAGGAAACTCACATCAACCCACACCAGCAGGATCTCATTACAGGTTTGCAATCATCAATTGTGTGTCAATAAAGCCTATAAAGAATATATATATATATATATATATATATATATATATATATATATATATATATATATATATATATATATAGATAGATATAAGAACATTGACAAAAATGGAGATGTAAACAAGGAATTTTTATGTTATGTCTGGAACCTTCTCCCTCTACCGCATCCTATTCTCCCACTGTCTGGAACCTTCAGCCTCCAACTTTCCCAGGTAAGAAACCTCCAATCTGTGTTTTGTACATGTTTTTTGTACACCTTCTATTTTGTTTCTGTCTATGTGTGGAACATTTAAGGTGTGTCTCCAATCCTGGTGAGCTCCTACATAGACAGCATTTTACGTCATAGTATGCACTCCTATAGACTGTATGTAGACTGTCCCAATTCTTACATACCTTAAACATGCTGTCTACTGAGGAACCTTATTTTTACCTGATTTTAAGGAAGCATCGAACGCTTCCTCAGCCGCTAAGACAATCCCATGATGCAAGGCAGGCAAATCTACGAGCAGTGAAGTGGTTTTAAAATGTGAGTTATTTTGATTCTCTCTGGTGTTTTAATGTGTTTCTGGTCATATAATCACACAAAACAGTATTTTATTATCAACTCTGTAACGAGTCGTTGACCATTTTGCAGTTTTTTTTATACTCGAGCCATTAGCAATTATGCTAGCAGATTTTTAAGCCTCGGGCTATTGCAACCAGCTAAACCACCGGTGGCGTGCTGCAGTGGGCGGGAACAAGCCGTGACGCAGTCTCTCTCTAACTAGAGAGTCTCAGTAATCTGTTTTATGAGGACAGAACGCTGCTACTTACACAGCTGCCCAGCTAGACAGCCTACTTAGACACTCACTAGGTTTTGAGACACACCAATAGTCTCAGTCTTAGGCTCATCCAGAACCTTCTTTCTTCACTATGTCAATGCCTGGAATCTTCTACTTCTACCTTGCCCTACCTTGCCAATGGGTTAGGGTTAGAACCTTCTATTTCCAGCTTGTCCAGAAACTTGTCTGTCTCTGTTTTAGTCAAATCCACCTTCTGTATCCACCATGAACCTTTTTGTATCCACCTTGCCCATGTCAGGAACATCGAGTCTGTGTCTAGTCCAAGTCTTGAAACTTCTGTTTCTGTCCAGGCTATGTCTGGAACGTTATGTCTCTGTTTTAGTCATATCAAGAACTTTCTGTCTCCACTATGTCCATACCCAGATGCTTCTGCCCCCACCTTGCCCATGTCAGGAACTTTGTGCCTGTGTCTTGTCTGTGTCTTCAAACTTCTGTCTCTGCTTTAGCCGCATCTAGAGCATTCTCCACTATGTCCATGTCTGGAATCTTCTGTCCCAGTCTTAACTATATTAAAACCCTTCTGTCTACACATTGTCCATGCCTGGAGCAAGGTTGCACAATATACTGTGGTAGTATGGTTATTATACTATCCTTATTACCGGTATTAAAATAAATGCAGCCAAATGGAGAATCCCACCTGCACCCGAGCTTCTCTTTTCATCCTCGTTTTCCTGTCAGACTCGGCAACAGTTGCCACACACACACACACACACACACACACACACACAGACACACATGCAGTGGAGGAAATGACAGGGAGAGTGAGGCCGATATCACAAATCTCCATCCTCTGAAAAAGAAATTAAAATCAGCAGCGTGGGATTAGTTTGGATTTCCCAAAAAACGAATGCGGGGTTGTCCTCAAGGACGGATATCCACTCTGCAAGAAATGATGTGGTTGCAAAGTAGCTGCCACGAACGGAAACACATCAAACATGTTTGCCCATCTTTGAGAACACTGTTCCTTCATGCAGATCAAAGAATGTTTCTCATTTCTGACTTTGATCCCCAAAAAGAAAAAAAAGTAGGATGTGAGGATTTAAACAGTGAACATAAAATCAAACTCATTTTTGTCTGCGCTGACTTTCTGTTCAGTAACCTTTAACTGACACACACACACACACACTGACCCCGAGCTTGGAGGGGCTGACATAGGCGTGCGTATGAGATTTAAAGGTATAGACAGGATGAGTCTGGCTGCTTTTTCACACTCCTACAGTAAACTGGTCACTGTTTTGATAAGCGTTTAGAGCACCTATGATGGCATTTCCCACTAATTAAAAAAAAAACAAGCAATCAATTAACAAAGAAAATGATCAGCAGGTTAATCCATATTGAAAATACTTACTTAAAAGTGATATTTATAAGTTGGCAGGCTATCTTTTTGTAGAGGTTCAGGTCTATTGAGTATAGATTAACAAAAAACTTAAAAATAATCGGAGCAACACCAACCAGCATGTTTATCTGCTCTGACTTGTTTTCTGTCTAATAAAATAATAACAGTGTACAACTTGATACTTGGACTTAACTGCATTGATTTTATTACTCAGTCTATCCTAGTAATGTATACTGTAATGAGACCAAAGTAGGCTATATGACATGTCTAGATATATCTATACACTACCACTCAAAAGTTTGGGATCACAGTGTAGCCCTTCTTCCTTATCACAGCAATGAACTGACGGGAAAGTTGTTTCTTTCTGGTCATTTTGAGTCGGTCAGCAAGCCATCAACTGCTGATGTTTCAGATATTAAACTAACCTAGAATGTTGTTCTCCCTTTTATACTCACTTATTAGTAGAATGTTTTTCAGCTGTGCATCACAATTGATCAAGAGTATCCTAACAACCAATTAGCCCAATAACATCCTTAACTTGGATTGGTGGTCGTACCAGGAGATTTAGACAGAGGACTGAGAATTGCTGATAATAGGACTATATGCAAAATAAGCCTCTTTACAAAAATAGGCTTTAATACAAACATTTTTATTCTTTGAAAATCATCTGATACACTTACATTAATTGTGAAATTGACAGTATTGTTTGTGAATTGCATGAATTGCCTGAAAATTGCATGAAATGAAAGTCTAAAGTGATGCTAAACTCTGTTTTCATTATTTTAACTATTTTAACTATGAAGTTAAAAAAGGGAAACACAGGATGTGTTGGGGTTGCCAGAGTGGGTTGGGTATGTCTGTGAATTAGAGGTTGGGGATCTAGTACAGGAGGCTGAATGTTTGGGTTTGACAGAAAATGAATAGGATCCTATGGGAGGAATGAGGTATTAACAAACGACAAATAGATAAGTGCAGGTCATTGGCAGGCTATTATCTTTTTGTAGAAGTACAGACTATTGAGTATAAATATCATATAATATCAGAGCAACACCAATCAGCATGTTTTTCTGCTCTGAATAATTTTCTGTCTGAAAAATAATAATGTTGTAACACTTGGTAGACTTAACTGCACTGATTCTATTACTCAGTCTATTCTAATAATATTTACTGTAATGAGACAGAAGTAGGCTATATGCCATGTCTAGCCAAAACAATAGCAGCAAAGAGCTAGAATTGAAACTCATGGCTTAAACTTGCCTTCAGTTGAATTCAGCTGTACTGAAACTGTGTGTGTTGAATGAAGTTCCCCCTGTTCATGTTATTCATTCAGCTTGTGTGAGCAATTATTATTTATGTCTAAGCTATATGTAGGACTGTTATGGCATAGTTACAGTATGTAATCCAATAAATCAGAGGCCCTTGACATAAACCCAAACTGATACAACAAAACTGGCACAAACAAAGTATTGTTTATCGCCACATCCTCAGAATTGCAGCTAAACACCTATGCTATGGTACATAATTTAGGTTACAGTGTCAACATTAACATGCAAATTAATTTGAGCAGCAAAGGTGCAACAGTCTACTGGACTGTAATTTGCATTTGCTGTTTGCAAACCGCACTTTTTGTTTCACTGAAAAAAAAAAAGTTGTGTCCTGCTGGCCTGGGGTCCCAGCGCTGGCACATGTTGTAGTTAGAGTGCTTTGTTTGATTCATGTTAGCAAAACAAATCTCGCTGTAAAGAGTGGGACAGACTCAGTAAAACAAACTTACTGACCACATACCTGCCCCACAGGGAGGTGGAAGATGATGGCATGGCCTGGGCATCTGGGGTACATAAACAAATTTAAAACCACACCTGTGCATGACTAATGATAATTAAATGATAACAGTCACATAATTTTTTCAACCATTTTGACTTTATTGTTTTAAGCGTCAGTGTAATGTAAAAAAGGTAATAAATATATAATAATAATAATAATTCTAATAACTAGAAAATTGCATTTCCTGAAGGAAAGACAGGATAGTTGTGCATAAACGACAAATAAAGGAGTGTGGATTGGGTATGTCTGTGGATTAGGGGTTGCGGATCTGCCTTAAGTGAGTACAGACAGTTTGGTGACTGCAGTTTGAACAAAACCAAAATGTTTGGGTTTGACCGAAAATGAATAGGATCCTATGGGAGGAACGAGGGATGAGCAAACAACAAATAGATAAGTGCAGGTCTGTGGATTAGTGCTTGGGGATCTGCCTTAAAAGAGTACATACTGTTTGGAGGCTGGTTAAATGAAAACATGAGGTTTGGGTGTGACCCTATAGGGGAAAAAGAGGGAGGGAAAAAAATGACGAACACAGTGCGGCTCAAACCAACACTACACTTGTGGTCGGGGGGTCTGCCCTGAATCAGTGTGCACAAAACAGTGTCTGTCGGTTGGTAGAGTGGTGTGCACTTTTCTATCCTACTCATTCTCTATGGAAAAAAAAATCAGGATGAAATCTGTTGTTTACCAAAATCAATGCATCAGATCAAAAAACTTAATACAAGCCCGAATCACACAATCATACCAGACAATCTGGAGCTGGAACAATGTTGATATTTCAAAAGATCTGGCAGAGAGCAACAATGAATAACAATGTAGTGTAATATAATATATGCTTAGCAATGCGCAATCATCATAATAACAATAATTGTGAAATACCATTTACATGAATGCTGCAAAAATCTCATAGGGTTGTAGCCCTAGTCTAAACCCTCCACCCTCTGTTTTACCCATGTCTGGAAACCTTGGGCTCAACCATGTTCAGGTATGGGATCTTTCATTTCTTCCATGCATATGAATCTTCTGTCTTCACCAGGTATGCGAGGCGGGACTGGTGAATAATATTCCAGAAATGGCAGAGATTAAAGGTTCCAGACATGGATATGGTGCAGACATGAAACGTCTATCTCCATCATGTCCATGTCTGAAGACCTTTCTCTGCTGTGTGTTGCAGTCTGCCTGTCTGGAACCTTCTATCTTGGTCAGATCCACGTCTGAAACCTTCTCCACCTGTCCTGCCCTTCAAAAATATAAATAATTGTGTATGTAGGCCTGTTTTTTGAAGCCTCACACGAGTCTTAGTACTCTTTGTCCTTGCCCTCAGTTTCTGGTTGCTTGTGGTTTCTGGTATTGATGTAGTCTGGCCGTTTCTCTGGAGCTTATTATGGATTTTCTTGTGTTAGCCCTGTCTCCCTGATCCTTGACCCCACGTATGAAGTGTTACTATGATTATCGGAAAAGTCTTTATAAACACAGCACATACGGACACGGCCCATTGCATCAGACCTCCCTGAGCCCCCAATTGTAGAAATTAGAAATGCAATTACGAAGGTAAATAATTATTGATTTGAGAAAAGGACAAATTGGGATGACATTAATCATATTAATCATATACTTTGAAAGGGATATTATCCAGCTGTATACTCGAATCAGCGTGCAACAAAACAAACCAAAGAGGAGTAGAGAATACAGGTCAGGCGATCGTTATTTTAAAATGAAATTCGAGTCGTGTAGATAGAAAGTTCAAGTGTGACAGAACCAGAAGGTAGCCTCCTGAAAATAGACACTCATTCCTTGCAGCTATTCCACTGTCCTTATGTTGCCCAAGTCATTTTATTAAATCTACTAAAATATGATAGATGTGGCTTATTAGTTATTGACAGTGGTATCTTTAAGCAAGGGTATAGAGCACAGTGTTCTTTTCTTACTAATACTTCAGAAATCCAGACAAGTTACATCATGTACAGTCAACAGAGCCTTCACATTTCATTAACAACCTCTGCATGTACGTTTTATTTGCTGTACATGTGAAGAACTTGCTTCATTGTTAAAATTGACTGCACAGTTTTCACCCTTTGGGTCAAGTGTGCGGTCACAAGAGGTACTGGAAACACTACCTAAGAATTCTGTATTCATAATGCATTATGAATGCATTAACAAGGTGTTATATGCCATACATAATATCTCATAATACCAAGTGTATGGATTTCATGCCCAAATCCGGCCCACTTATTCCATGGAGGAGGAATTTGAATAAAAGAAACAGCAGCTAGCTCTTTCAGTGCTTTTTTGTTATTAAGTTCAGGTATATGTTGGTAAGCTAACAGAAAACACTTGACTTAAACATTTTTCTTTAAAAAAAATATAATTTTCTTACCTACAGAGAGGTTCTTTATTGTTAGATTTACACTAAACTCTTAAGTAGCTTCACTACATGCATGTTTAGTAGCTACCTACAGCATCAAAAGCCTCCTAAGCAGAGCACTGGCTTCTCAACTTTATTAATAACGGTGTCTATAGACATGAGAATTTCCTCCTCTGTACATTAACATTAACACAATTTAACATATATCATGTCTATTCTCTATGTTATATTTTTCATTACAAATAACTCTTAGTTATCATACAGAGTTTAAATAACTCTGTTAGACTATCCTCTACCTGTCCTTGAGTAGTCATGGACTCAGGATCATCAGTAGCGTTGGAAGGAGTTTGCTGCTCCGACACTACAAAACATTCCATTCATGAGTTCGGCTATTAGAAAACTACACTTCTAAATGATGTTTATTATTTTCAGTTTGAAACTGGATATTTGTGATTAATGCTGTGTATTGGGCTCTACAAAATAAAATACGCTAAGTTGACATTGCAAACGTTGCACAATAACCTGACCATAAAACACTGACAATACAGACTTATTTCTATATCTCTGCTTAGCAGCTGAACTGGGGACTGTTTTCTGGAGAACAGCTCTGTTAATTTCACACATTTGGCAACAACTTCTTCCAACACCTTTATTTTTTTAACCTGGCTTTTTCAGCTTCACCTGGCCTCTTTCTGCCCTCCATCACCATTGACTGATGCTTTGCTCTATTCTGTTGCTATATTTAATTTTAGCACTCCAGAAAAGAGGACTCATGGGTAACACCAAATTAAACATATAGAAGGGGAGAATTTCCTCAAATGGTAGAACCCACCTAATCTACTGCGATGTATAGGGGCTGTTCTGCCAGATGAATGGAGAATAAATTCATAGGTAAATGTAGAATGAATGCAAGAAGAAGATTAGATAAGTAACAGATAAGTGTCAAAATTATTTTTCCCATCCAACCGGCCCAAACTCAAGATTGACATGAGCCGGCCCATGGGGAATCCTCTCGAATCTCCCAACTAGCCACTTTGGGCCTGTTCAGTTGGATAATTACTTTCAAGCTGTTTTAAGAAATTCATCTGTTTATAAGAAATCCATATCAAGTGAGATCCTAGTCAAGTCAAGATTAAGGTCAAGTAAGATAATCACAACTGTTAAAGCAGGGATTACATAAAAAAGTGAACAAAGTTGGCTTAAAGCCATTGCTTGTATTAGCTATGTTGCTAAACTAGGTAGCCGCCATTTACTCTTGTTGTCTACCGACTACCATCAAGCAGCCCTTTGTGCTGCTAGCAGTTTAGCTGTGGTTGCTATCTGCGAACAGTCTAGCACCTGTGGTCAGCTAGTCTATCAAATTCACACCACATACAGTATATAAGCACATCACAGCTTTAAATCCTATGCTTTCAAATATATATATATATATATATATATATATATATATATATATATATATATATATATATATATTGTTTTAAGAACTCAAAGCAGTGTCATGTGCATCATCTTGTTGTTCTTTCACTCCATATAGAATCTTCTCCCTTGTCCTGGAAACGATTACACCCAACAAATGTTTACCTTGTTACAGTGTGTAATAGTGCATAACAACATTCTTGTTATGTTGCTATTATAATGCATTATAAAACTTGACCTTGTAAACTTGCATACATTTATGTTATAAAGTGTAATGCATGTCACTAATACTACTTATTAACAATTATTAAAGCTTATTGCTGACATTATAAGATGTAATGTACGCCATATAACGCCTCAAGTATAAGGAATACAGCATTCCTAGGAAGAGGTACTGAAGAGTTTTGTTAACTATACGTTGCCTGTTGAAGGAGCGTTCACTGCTTTGGTCAAAGATAAATAATAAACAGTCAGATAAATAGAGCTACACCCTTTTCGCCTTGAACCCAAAACATGTGTACACACGCTGTCTATGTAGCTTGGTTGTTGCATTTGGTTAGCTTATAATGCGCATTGCAAGATAATTAGCTGTCTCGCAGATATAGGCCAAGGCTGGCATCTCTCTTCACGCCCTTGAACTCCCTTAGCTGTGCTCTCTGGTGTTCATGGGCTACACTGATGTTGATTCTTGGCTTGGCTGTGGAAATCTTTTCATGAATGTCTTCCAGCTTCCTTGGTTTGTTTATCAGTTATTATAGGTTGTGGCAGAATGAGCCATTTTTTGACAAGAACTAACTAGAGCAGGTATTACCAAAACTAGGGTTTAAGGCTGGCTTCCTATAATGCTATACTTTCAAGGTGCAACTTTTGGGATTGAGAAACACATTTTAGAAGAGCAGTTTGAACTGATTTTCTGAAGAGTTCTGTTGCAAATCAAACATGTTTCTTCATTTGAAACAAAGTGTGTGATTGCCAAATGATGAATAAAGTCTAACTAGGGTTTTCTGATTGCCTGATTAGTGCTGATCACAGTTATCTAAGATGTCTGTAATAATGTTCCAGAGTTTTTCATTTTCACAGTCAATATTTGTGTTATATTTGAGCTACTGAGTACTGACAGCTGGAAAGCAAAATAGTTATTTAGCCAGTTTTGCTACTTTACGATAGTTGCATGCAATGAAGGAAACAAAACTATTGATCACAATTATTATTTTGGCAATTCATCGTCATGATTATGACTGTCCTATCACACTAGGTACAGATGGTGTGTACTGTGAACACACAACATGATTGCCTAGCAATTATCTACGCTTCTTTTGATTGGCTGTTTATTTAAGTCTCCTAAATGTAGACACTGTCTGATCTAGAATGTCTGAGGAGAACTTCATCAACCAGTAAATGTTTTGAGTGTCTGCCTGAAAACTCTGTTGTCCCACCTTGATGCTAGGCGTGTTCTATCTAGTGTTCTGTTATAAAGGCCTCTAATGAATTTATAAAATGGATTAAAAATTCATCTTTAATGATAGCAGGTTCTAAATGTGAGCATATCTAGCAGCTAGGGAGTTTGGCTTTCTACATTTCTATTATTACTGGGCTTCAAACATCATATATATATATATATATATATATATATATATATATATATATATATATATATATATATATATATATACACACCTCAGTATCTAGGCTACAAGGCTACAATATAAAGTTATGTGTTATTAAAGAAGAAGCCTAGCTACTTATAGTTTTGAAAAGTTTGAAATTTGTTTACCCATTTTTTCTCAGATTTATGGCAGTTTACAGAGGCGAGGGAGCGACTATCTTTTAGGCTATGTCCTAAACATGGCTGCCATCTTGAAAGGCACCATATTGGATCAAGAGCAAGTTTTCCCAATGTGAAGGTGGTTATGTAGCAGATCAAAGAAGACCAGAAAGCTGAAACAACAACAACAACATTACGCAATGTGTTCTGTCCCTGGTACTGAACACAGATCTGAAGGCGCAGTTCAGCACCAGGGGCAGCATATTGAACATGTTCACTGTGGTTGTTGTTGCAACTTTCTGTGTTGATAACAAACAAGAGATATTGCAAATCTGTTTATCTTTGATCTGCTACATGACCACCTTCCTATTGGAAAAAACAATATGTCGGTTTTCAAGATCTATATATATATATATATATATATATATATATATATATATATATATATATATATATATATATATATATCCAATATGTCGGCTTTCAACAACCAAAAATGTCCAGCCAACTTCCTGAGGACATTTTCCTCTGATCGCTGATGAAGGGCTCTAGTTTGACCAACACAAACTGTATAGCAGCAGATATATTTGTCTTTAAATCTACAAGGTGGACCAACAAGCTATGAGCGTTTAAAAGAGTGAACATTAAGTAGACACAGTATCTAAAAACTCAAGCAGCGCTCCTGCATCTGATCCCCTCGTATCAGCACAACACACACTAAGACACCACCAACCCATTGTCCCAGTGGTAAGAATGAGAAACAGACTACAGTCTGTAATTGTAGAACTACAAAACACTCCTATCTGATAGGTGAAGCTCCATCCATCATCTGCCACTAAATCCCACTAGTCGGGGTCACAGGGGGGCTGGAGCCAATCCCAGCGACATCGCGCAAAGGTGGGGTACACTATAGACAGTTCGCCTGTCCATTGCATGGCCAACACTCACTTAAGCACTCACACCTATGGGCAATTTAGAGTGACCAATCAACCTATCATGCATGTCTTTAGACATGTGGGAGGAAACCGGAGTACCCGGAGGAAACCCATTCAAGCATGGGGAGAACATGCACTCTCCACACAGAACTGCCCGGACCGGGAATCCAACCCAGATATGGTCTAATGTCTAATATTTTAATGTCTTGAATCTGAGTCAACTGGAATAAAGCTATGTAATTAGTTAACTACTTTTAAACTGAGCTGACATCATTTTTTCCCTGTGTGGTGAGTTTGGGGGAAGGTACCATGGGGTGTCTCTGGGTGTCTCGTGTCTCTGTTGATGGTTTGTAAATAAGATTATGTTTTCAGGAAAAGCATTCAAATTCGAACGTGAATTTGTTTACCTGTCAGTCTTTCTTCTCTCCGTACAGTGTTCTGCCATTCCTTGCAACCTGACTGAACCCTCATGACATACATCAGAGAGTCTGAGACGGATCCATCCTAAAATCAGTTTGATAGCGCAATCACCTCTGTGTAGCTTCTTTTCCGAAGCCGCTCTGCGAGAGAAAGATAAGTAGTGAAGCTGGGCCTTGACTGGAACCACGTGGTTAAACTCTCAGCCTTCCTGTCCAGGTTTGATGCGTTGCCACCAGAAGCGGCAATTGCGGGGTGAGCCCCTATCATTCCCGCAGGCCTGCGCCGCAACCTGATTCCTGTTAAAGCAGAAAAACACTGCTGTTTCTCAAGTGCCTGCAGCCTATTTCCTTGAGGGACTCGCACTGGATGTTTTCATATACAATTGAAGTCTGAGTGCAGTCCTCGTTTTCCCTCTGACAATCAGGCGTCTGACGCCTGGGACAGAAGTGGCCCCTCGTGCTTCTCTCGCTGACAAGAAACCATCTGCCTCTCTCTCGCTCCCCTTCCTTCGTCCCTTATTCATCCTTCATCTGTTGACCTCACATGGAGAGAGGAAGAAATATGAGCAGCTATAATTATGGCACGGAACTGAAGAATGTAGGCGAATAAACAAGGAATTATTATTCTGGCTGGACAGGATATGGGTCTGCAAGAGATTTAGCATCAAATTTACACCTGAAGTTCTCAGCTGCAGTACTGTGCAAAGGTTTGAGGCACTTGGGGAGCTATTTTTCCCTACAGAAAGCTTTTATTTGTTCAGTAAAACACTTCATTTTACTAATATTCAAACTGTATTCATGCAGTAAGTAGTGCTTTTACATACATCAGTGTGCTTAATTCACTTTTTCCAAGTTTCTCCTTGTGGAAACAACCCAGTATTACCCAGTGCTTTGACTCCTCAGTACTTCTTTAAGCTAAATCAAGATTGCTGCTGAAGGAGCTGAATAAACTCATACAGTGTTGGTTTGGTTTATGAAGAAAGCAGATACTAACGCTCTGTGCCCGAGCAAGAGTGCCTCAACACCAACAGCCAAGCCGTAACAACACCGAGACTGTAAGAGCCTCCCATTGATTTGAGACTGTGGTGAGTGTTGGTTATTTCATTGACCTGTACCTCCCGAAGATTGCATTCATCAAGTGTCTTTTTCGCAACTTGCTTCTACACCAAACGCAAGTAAACTGCATAAATATAATAAACCAAGAAGTAGAGAACTAAAAATGTGACAATATCATCTACTACTTTCAAAATAAGTATATACATTATAGTATATACTTTATATTGTGTGCGTATTTACATCTGTTACATTTGGTGTTCACTGATTGATAAGACTGGTAAGGCTTTTAAACAATCTGTAACATGAGGGAAGACTGAGGAGGTGGATCCATGTGCAGATGAGGGTTTACGGTTTTAATTGAGTTCATGGAGCCGATCAACAGGAAAAAC
This sequence comes from Megaleporinus macrocephalus, assembly GCA_021613375.1. Taxonomy (NCBI): domain Eukaryota; kingdom Metazoa; phylum Chordata; class Actinopteri; order Characiformes; family Anostomidae; genus Megaleporinus; species Megaleporinus macrocephalus. The sequence continues at coordinate 42,228,863 of CM038706.1, forward strand.
AAAACCGTGAAAGACAGCAGACATGTAGCTAAACACAATGACTCACAGCGAGATTCACATAAAATGTCTGCAAACACATGGTATCTATAACGAGACAGACAACACGAAACACCTGGACACAGGAGGAGTAACAGATACGAACCAGGTGGGAGGCGGAGACAGTAGGAGCACATGATCAAAACAAACACCACGTGGACTTGACAGGACGTAAACAAGGACTTGCGCAGTAGTGTAGGTCCACCTGAGCACTAGAGTTAAATTCAATGGCAGTTCAATTTTGATTACACACATTTGATTAAGCCACATGCTTCCATTCAAATATAAAGTGAAGTGAGCATTCGTAAGCATATTAAACATGACTGAAAGCAGCATTAGTGTTCTTCAAATGTAGCTTTATCTTAAACAGCAAGCAGAGATAAGGTATAAAGACATAAACCATATAAAAAACAATGCATTTACTGAACTATAAAGAATTCTTGTAAAACTGAACCATATTTCTCAGTTGAATTCTCTCAGAATTGGGGGAGATGTAGTATTATTCCCATTGTTGTGACATGTCTGCTGTTTGAAGCAACAACACAGTGTCACTGGCCAGAAAGGCTCGCCAGCAGCCCCAACCCCCATCATGTCCACCTTCTACAGAGGTGTCATTGAGAGCATCCTAACCAGCTGTATCACTGAGTGGTACGGCACCTGCACCTTGTCCTGCCGCAAGACCCTCCAGCACATTGTGAGGGCAGCTGAGAAGATCGTCGGCATCTCTTTCCCCTTCCCCCCAGACATACACAGCACCCGCCTCACTCAGAAAGCCCTCTGCATGGCAGGTGAGCCTACCCACCCGCAACACAGCTTCTTCAGCCTGCTGCCATGAAGGAGGAGACTGCGGGGTCTCCGGGCCAGGACCAGCAGACTGAGGGACAGCTCAACTGCTCAGCTCTCCCTGGTCTGACCACCCCCCTACAATATTGCCCCCTGCACACATGAACTTTGGCTCCTGCATCCCTCCCCATTCATACACAAACTCAGGATCCAGACACCCATCAATCAATGCCATCATCAAGGACTGGTTACACACTCCACACTTTAAACAGTCTATAAGCTCATCCCATTTTCACTACTGTTTATAATTGCACTAGCCACACCCACACACTTTAATCTGTCAGGTACCACTTTATTGCTTGTGATGTCAATATCAGGGACCTTTATGTTTTTATATTTGTATGATTAGTCTGTATTAGTCATATAATTATGAGCTTAGTTATATATTGTTATGCTTAATGTTATTCAATGTTAAAGTTTATTGCTGCACTGGGGGTCTGAGAGTAATGCAATTTCAATCCTCTGCCCTGTCCTGTACAATAAAGCTGACCGTGACTTAGATTTGTTTAATTGTGTTCAACAGCTGGATGGAAACTGGCCCTTTACTAAGCAAATGAACTATAAAAATAAAAATGAATAATTTGGCTGAAAGTCTATCAAATCTAGAAATGAACTGGTGTGGAGTTGAACACTGACTCATATAAAATTACAAATGCCACTAATTCTGTTTGTTGAGCTAAATTAAACCACTTAAGTGCAGTAATTGGGATTTTTCTGATCTTTTTAGGATTATTTTAAAATCTCGGTATACCATTGCTAACTTAGGGCATTTTCACACCAGCATGATTTAGTCCAATTAAAACAGACTCTGGTTCATATGCACCCTTGGTGCGCTTCGTTTTGGCAGGTGTGAAAACAGTAATCGCACTCGGGTGCGTACCAAAACAACCGTATCGAGACGCTCGAGAGGAGGTGGCCTCGGTCCGGTTCCAAATAAACTCCGGAGCGGTTTGTTTGTGGTGAGAACATGATCTGACCTCAATCCGACCCAGGTATTAGGTGTACTCCACAAGTTTAATCTAAACATCTCCTGCAGCCAGGTGTGCTTTGCATTATGGGATGCGACAGATCCCGTAAACAGAGAACTGGAGAACTGTCACAGCTAACAGGGCGAGGACAATGAAGCGAGGTCTCTCTTGAACTAGCAGTGAGGGACGTTGTTTACTTGATGTTTCGAGTGAGCTGGGTGTTCTGTAGGTGGACTGTAGTTTGGTATATTATCAGATTATTATTACAGCTATGAACAGATGCTGTCTCTGCTGCTGCTCCGTGATACACTGTACGAGAAATGTGCCATAGTTTGGGAAAACCGGATCTTCTCCCTGTGTTTACTTTCTTGCTCGCACGCCAGATAGCTCTGACAAATCAGAGGAGACAACATGCTCACGTGGTTTGTTGGGGTGCATTTTGGTGCGTTTTGGTTTTTGCCTGTGTGAAAATAAACTTAACCGAGGAGGAAACGCTCCAAGTAAACAAACTCATTAACTAATCCGGACCAGTGAAACAAACTACAGGTGATGCACGCTCACTAAGCACTTCATTAGGATCACTACACTGATACTGCTGTGTAAAATGTGCTTTGCTGGTACACAATAACAATAGCAAGCAGTTTAACCAAACTGGAAATGGCCAATAGAAGAAGAAGTGAAGTGATTCACATGGACATCAGCAACAATACTCCAACAAGCAGTGGCATTCAACTGATGATTGATGGTATTCACAGTCTAAAAAAGTGCCAAGGAGACATTCAACAGGTTGTGTCCATGGATTCGTGGTGTTGCCATCAAATTCTGACCCTCCTGCCTGAGAATTAAACTGAGAATCATCAGACCAAGCTGCGTTGTCCAGTTTGAGTAGAACTGTGTCCAGTACAGCTTAGTTTCTGCCTCAGTGTGCTGTGTTCTGAGACGGTGAGATCCTGTTTTATCCCCATTGTGATGGCTGATGTGAACAAGCTGCTGGCTTGTATCTGCCTTACTGCTGGCTTGTATCTTCAGGCATTCCTAATAATGTCCAGTGTAAGTGTATATGTTTCACTCTGTTGTCACATTTATTGCCAGTTAAGTTGCTCTAGAGGAAGTACGGAATTTAAAAAGGCTGCTTCTTGTATTAGGAGTATTTGATTGTGTTAAGAAGACCTAGCAACTCTGAGTGTACTGTAATAGAGCTCGTCTGCAGTAACTGCAGCTACAAGCACTGAGGTGGATAAAGACCAAGTACAGTTGACCAAAATGACCATGAAGAAACATGAAAAGATATGAGGACACTTTTAGATGCAGTTAAAGAAACAACACAGCCTGCATTTCTTCAGAATTCCTAGCTTTCTACTGCATCTGAGCTTACAAACTAATAAAAGTGGCAAACAAATCTTCAAAAACTATGAAGTATAAGTAAAGTTGAATGTAGCCTATTATATATTAGCTTCTCATTTTCACCTTAAATGGTGATGCATTTACAAAGAGGTGTATTAAACATATATTGATGGACAAGGAGCTGGCAAATATGAAGAACATCAGCTTACCTCAAAATGCATAATCAAGAAATAGCTGGAGATGTATAATGCTGAGTTAGCTGGACTGTTGAATACGTCTCTATGAATGATCTAACGCTGTATCCCAAACAACACAGTTCTGTTCTTCACCAACTGCACTAATGCACACTTGTAATGGCATGTGCACAATTTCTAGGATACTGTTAAGTGTGCTAGTATGCAGTTTGGGACATGACAATAATAATGCAGAGGGAAATCTCAGCCATGTTTATTTAAGTTTTTATTTGTTCTCATTACAGAAATATACCATATAAAATAGATTATTTAAAGATAAAATAATATAGAACAAATAAAATAAATATTGTTGCTGTCCAATAAAAACAAGGTTCTCCAAAATCACAAATTTACAGGAAAGACCAAAAACATACTTTACTTTCAATGTAAGGGAATGGAACCAGAATTATTTACAAGCTATTTTGGAGCATTTCTATTGGTCTATTTATCATGCAATTGACACACCACGTATTCGGCCATTGGCTGATTCAAATGATGTAGCAAAGTCAAAATCAGCAAAAATATAATACAAATATAATATATATAGCCTATAATATACATACAGTAAGTGAAAAAAAACAAACAAAAAAAACAAAACGCAAACCACCACTGCACTGCCAAATCGCCCTTCAAACGTCACCAGCATGTTTGGATGACGTCAATGGAATTCTCTGAATAGGCACCCCACATTTTATCTAAGTTAAACATGGACATTTAAGGACAATTCATTTTTAATATATTAAAGGCATGTGACAGACATACAACAGCTGCTAATTTCCTGTTTGTAACATTTGACTAAAACCTCCTTTCATCTGCATCCAGTGATTCATCTGTGACTTCTTGATGAAAGCTTTTTTATCTTAGTAGTTAATCAAACATATATGACCTTCAGTCCATATATGACTTTTTGAAGGTCCAACCAATGGGTAAACTCACCTGGCTGTATTATACTGGACAAGATTTTATTACTGGGATATAGGATATGGCAAATTGTTTGCTAAGATCAAGCCCACAGCTTGGCCTCCTCTAACAGGGGGCAGGGCCCCAGAGGCATGGCTCGAGATTCAGATGTCATGATCATTACATCTCTGGTGGCTGTCCTCCACCAATTGTCACACATGGCTGCCGGCGCTGTCCAAGGTTTAAGCACTGTTTTAACAATTGTACCCCTTAAATTAGGACACGATACTAAATAAGAAGTAAGAAAACGATGTCAGTCATTATAGAGAACTTAAAGAAGATAATAGGAGAGTTTGGAACAGTGTGTTCAGAACTTAGTCATCACCAAGGTTTCTTCCTAACCCTGGTCACACTCTTGACAAGCCAAACAATAATCAGCCACAACTTTCTATTTTCACACAAAGCATATATTAAGAGAAGTGGTTTCAAATGATCTGCAATCTTTGATCTTTAGATGAGACACAAGCTGCTTTGCTGACTAAACCACAAAGGATCTTCTCTACACTTCTGAAGCTTAGGTTTGCAGAGGTATTAAACAAAGATATTGGGTGTTTTCATAACTGCGCTGATATTGCTCGTGGTATCAGTCATGCCAGATATTAAAAAATGCAGTTCTTCTGAATACCACATCTGTATTGAAGTCACCCATTCGTGTGGAGGCTGGTGCTTGTTCTGTGGGGCGTTCTATGAACGAAGCAAGCACTACCTTCATGAAAAGCTTAATCTAATAATGCTTCTCAGATCCGTGTGCTTGCAGGCTCCAGCTCGCTCAGGCTGAGAGCGCTTTTTGGTATGCTGGTGTTGTTCTGGTGATGATGGATGCTGTGTACATGGAAAGGCCCTTGCGGTGGCCCAGAGGGCCGGAGCACACGTAAATCATAACTCATGGAATTTCATAGACAGAAACACAGGCTGCTTTTGCTATCTTTGTGGGGACTTAATTTTGTGTATGGACTTTGACTAAGTCGGGGACCAAGTTCGGACACCGAACCGGTTAATCATGTTTTAAAAAAAGAATGTACACATCAGATGGAGGAGAAAAGGAGAGAACTGGGAGAGAAAGCTTAAAGATAGAGGAACGTTTTGGAGTTGTTTTGTGTTGTTAAGTTTTTTTGGAATAAAAGTAGTTAATCTGGGATCTTTTAGTCTTCCAGTGTTTTGAACTTAAAGCTGCAGGACTCAGGGCCGCCTTCTTTATGAGTTTGGTATGTTTGATCAAGTGTGAAAGTCTGGGAGTTGTCTACTGGTGGTCCTTCTAAAGTCAGTGGTCTTGGATTTGACCTCCACTGAAATGTGATGCTGTCCACTGCATATCATCGCCGTCCAAAAAAAAATGTATTTTTAGTGATTTTGATTTTTCTACATTGTTTGAATTTGACAGCTACTGTTTACATTGTGTGAAAATTGAATGATGAACGGACCAATAGAAATGCTTTAAAATAGCTTAGAGAAAATTCAGGTTACATTGACTTACATTAAAAGTAAAGGCACTTTTTGGCCTCTCCTGTAAAGTTGCCAGTTTGGACAGTGCCGATACGTGGAAGCTAAGTGTGGGGGCTGCATTCATTCAGTATTGTGACCTCTTTGATTTATGGTGTTACTTCTCTTTTCAAGTTTTGTCATGTCAGGTAAATGTCTGCTGTTCTTCACCACTTGAGTAAATGCTGGTCCATGCTTACCTACAAAGTCAAAAATGTACCAGCCCCTTACTACCTTATGGCAATGTTCAAAAGTCAACCTGTACCTCAAGCCCTTTGAGCTTCAAGTACAGCTCGACTGGACCCACCATGCCTCAAGACGCATGGAAGACAAGCGTCAAGACTCTTCTGTGTCCTGGAGTCCAGGTGGTGCAATGAACTTTCACTGGCTGTCCAAACAGCAGTCTTCTAATTATGAGCACTGGCTGGGTATTCTTTACTTTCAGTGTAAATTAATGTAAAGAAGTTTTATTCAAAGTCATTTTGGAGCATTTCTATTGGTCCATTCGTTAAGAAGTATTCAAGATTCAAGAAAGAGAAGAACTTCAGTTATGCAGTTAATTTTTATAAACTATTTTATTCATAGCTACAGACATTGCTTGCTGCAAGCTGTGCACCAAAGTCTAGCAATGTTATAATGATGGACACATTTCTTTGAAAAACAGCTTCTTATGTCCACCTTCTTCTTTTTTTCTGCCATCCTCACTCGGTTTCACACCCGTGTGTCTCCCACGTTGCATCTGAGTCTTGCACCATGAGTCTCATATGATTGGAAAGCTTTCTTTCCAGTTTTGGCGCTGCTTTCAACCAAACAAAGTCTCACGTGACAGCAGGGAAAGGCACAGCCAATCACAATGGCCATATGTGTTACAGGGAGGAAGGACTCCAGTAGAGAACCTGATTTAACCCTTTCTGCACCTCTAGGTTAATGAGATGTTGACAGATCAGGTTTTTTTACTGGTGGGAACAATTCAATAATCACTAGATATTGGTGGGGACAAGTCACTTCAGTCCATGCTAATTGTACACCCTTGGAGTGGTGGCCTCATGGTGGTCCCTTTCCAATCATGGTCAGAGTAGATGGGCTTGATCATTTGTGCATTACCAGATGGGCTACAGTCGGTATTTACAAAGTTTCTAATTAAATGGCCAGGTACAAAGTAGACAGAGTGATTGTGTATCATATGACACTCTTTTTTTGTTAATGACACTCTTTCCATCCGTGTCTTAACGTAGACTGACCATGAGGCTTAAAAAAAGCCTCATCAGTGTCAGCACCGGGCAAACAAAATGTCAGCATCTTGATTTATGCCTCGAACTCTATATTCACAATTATGTGTGTCCTGTCAGCTTCTACCCTCCCACCACTTCAGCATGAGCAGATCTTCACGAAAGTCACACCATGTTACCACCTTGTTACCACCTTGTTAGCACCTCACATCCCCTGCAGCCTGCCCCCTTCCTCTGTCCTTCTCTCTGCTGTGGCCACGGACAACTCCAGACTATACATGGAGCAGATGGGTCTCTGTAGGTGTGTGTATGTGTGTGTGATGATCAATTCACCTGGATGACTGAATCCCAACCTGCTGAAAGTCTAGGAATGACGACAGTACTGTGCAAAAAGTCAAAAACGTCTATTAAACACAAGTTATTCAGGGTTTTTTTTTGAGATATTTCTGGAAAGACAATCCACTCGTTTCCAAAACTGCAGGTCAAAATATAAGACCACGCAAAACCTGGCAGACCACTGAACCTGTCCCAATCAGGTAAACAGCATGAAAGCTTTTATCTTTGAGAAACAGGTGAACATCAAGCTCCCCTCGTGTTTCAGATTTGAAAACATAGCCAGCTATGTCTGATTTGGAGTATATGGATCATATGAAGAATTAGAATTTAGAACTATTTGCCACAGCAGAATTTAACCTCTGCATTTAACCCATGAAACACCCTCACACACTCTAGTGAACACTAGGAGGCAGTGAGCACACTTGCCCAGAGCGGTGGGCAGCCCCATCCACAGCGCCTGGGGAGCAGTTGGGAGTTAGGTGCCTTGCCCAAGGGCGCTTCAGTCGTGTACTGTTGATGCTCAAAAGACTGGATCCCTGACCTTCAACCCACGACTGAAGGACAAATATAAAAAAATTGGAGTTTAGATTTGGTCTGAAAGTTGAAATCAATGCAAATGTTGGACACATCAAAGATTGAAAAATGTGATGCTACATTCAATTGTTGAGACTTTGTAACTTTATGTTTAACATTTTTCTAAGGCCTGTACTTGTAGTTGTAGTTTTGTTGACATTCATGGAAAGTGAACCACCACACAAGTTGTGACTGTGCGAATATGTGCCGTCTCCTTGTGCGGGGCAAGCAGTTGCAGATGTTCTTAAAATACTACTTTTACTATCTGTAGCCTGGCTGTTAATGGTTAGTTTGAGGCTGTAAACAAATTCTATACCTAAACTGTTCAGCATGTTACATTTTAGCAATAAAAATATTAATAAATAGGCAAATGCATGATTAGGCTCATGCATTGTGTGATACAAATTGAAATCTTTTACATCTAATTAGTCATAACCAAAGCTGCAACTTAGCATATGGAACACATCTTGAAATGTTAGTGACTTAATACATTTGTATTAACTCTAATGCAATAAACTCCAGAAATCATTAAATAACATAACAAGGGCTTAATGAAATGTTTATTGGCCATTATCATAATCAGTAATGTGATATTACCACCACATATTAGACCACCTATTATATACTGAGACAGTTTCTTGTGAATAAACCATAATTCGTGATGAGTACACCATTTAGATAGGCCGAATTTGGGCTTTACTGGCAATTCATTTTCCATATGTGTTCCTTAAAATTCATTTTAAAATGTTATAATGTTATATAAGTTAATGTAAATGTAATGACATCACTGCAAAGTCAGACCACTGAAAGGAAAAAGTAGATTAAGCAGAAATCGAGTGCTCAACCATTCTCAACAAATAATCCTCTATCTTTTATATTTATTCTTCAATTTTGCTTGCTTTCCTGAAAATAATCCATCCATCCACCAAACTCCTTTTCTATCTCTTGCTGTGCTTGAAAGGTTTTTGCTTTTCCTGCTGAAGCCTGAGATTTACTAAGGGCTTTGCCATGCTTTCTTATCTTGATATGCAATACAACTCTATCTGCTTATAGTGTGAAGAACGTAAAAGACAGCCACAGAGACTTGCATCTCTTTTTCTTTGCTCCAGTCGATAAAACGCTAGTGGATTTTATTATCTCTGGTGTAAAATAACACAAGTGGAGTCAGGGCGTGTGTGGTCACACTGTTAAAGGCTCCTGAACCCAGGAGACAAAAGGTCAATGCTTGCTCACCCGGCCCAGGGACAAAAACACATTCACTGTGTGCCATCATATCCTGCTGGTATTAGAAACCGTGAAAAACAGGGTCAGCAGGTGGTGCTCTACAATAGACAGACCTGAAATTCAAATCTGAATATAAGCCAAGAACAATCTGTTGGAATCCCGTGAAGGTTAAGATTCTAAACCAATTGTAGCCCAACTGAAGGTCCACAGTGATCAATGCAGTATGATCAATGTGTGTCAATGTATATATACATACCACACACCTGACTCTAGCCTGACAAAATTCTATCCCAGTCCAGGTTTAGTTCAACACAATTATTTCACAATATATTATTTATTTATTTATTTATTTATTTTTGTGAGGTTGCTATTTACCATGCTGGGCTAGAATTGTCCTACCTTCTTTTTTTGTTCGATAAAAAAGCATTCACTACAAACACTATGTTCCTCATGTCTTATTCTATGTAAGTGACACACTGGTGTCAGAAGTGGGAGGCACCTCTAAACTAGAAAGAAATGGAGCTACCACGAAATTAAAGGCAATATGGCAGAGAAGACCGAGCACAGCCGAAGACTGTAGAGGAAGCAGCAGAAGTACCTTTTGATGCCTGAAAGCTCTCACAGCTAGCCATAAGCCAGGAATCCTAGCGCTACTTCACTGTGTGCTTATGTTGCTTCCACTACAGTCTTTGGCTGTGCTCGGTTCTGCCATCTCTGCCATCACTGACTTGCTTCTGAAGCTTCTCGAAAAATGTGTGACATACGGTTACCTAAAAGGAGGCAACACTTTCTTTAAGCCCAGTTACATCACTTTGACATAATAATGTTGTCATAAACATGTCTGACTGATGTCATAGAGTAATCATTGGACTATTATGGGCTGTTTATGGAAGCTGCATGCTAGCATGTTGCACACGTTAGTAATCACAAGCATCAAAGCACATAAAGCTGTATAATAAATAACTTACACATAAAATCTTTGCTTTTTTTATTTTTTTTTGGCTGTGCCAGTAAGCCTCAGCATTGATAAGTTTTGCCACATCAAACCAGTCAGAATATAATTTTCTTCATCCCAGCGATTACAGTCATTAGCAGTTTTAAATGAACTAAATTTTAAATGGCAGCTGATGGATTCAAACGGTGTAGAAAAATAAAAATCGACAAAAAAAGGAGATTTTTATTGGAGAGTGACGATATGTATGTTATGAATATGTAACAGAAGTAATTCCATACCGACTTGCTTATGAAGCAAATGTGTGACATAGGTTTGCCTAAAAGTAGGCAACACTTTCTTTGAGCCCAGCTACATGACTTTAACATAATGAAGTTGTTATAAGCATGTCATGATCGATGTCATGGAGTAATCTGAGAATGTCATTGTCATTATGCCAGTTGTCATGACACAACAACAATCAGCAAGTGACAAACGCTGTCATGACATCAAACACAGACATCTGTCATGCCAGTTAATGATGGTAACACAATACTGTTATGTTTTGAGCAACTTCTGACAGCATCTGCTATTTTTATGTCATAGTTATGTTTTTTTTTATTTATGAGTTTGAATGCAAGCGAGACCAACAAGTGCATTGTGTAACTTAACAGATAAATAACATGTGACTTGGATTGACTTTTGCTGTTCATATGCTTGCAATGTGCATGCAGGGAAACCACCACGGCATGACCAGGTGTTTAATTCTAGAGACTTGCTGTGACACCCCATTTGTTAAAAATCAAAAGGATCGAACGCTTAAAACAGCAGATTAAAAAAAATATTCCATAAAAGCAGCTCAGCGTTGTCCCGTAGACAGACGGCTCAAACATGCGAACCACAAACCCGAAATCTTCACAAAGCTACACATTTCCAGAAAGCCATCCAGACTCTGTCAGCTGATGTGCTCTGACATAACCTCAGACGAGTGTTAGCATTTCTAATTCATTACTTGTGGGCAACTGCAGATGTGGTCGGGGTGCAGTTCTACTATGGAATTCAACACTTTCTTCAATCTGCACAGCCACAAGAACATCGGAATATAAAGTGCATTGCACGTACCACCTGTGACATTAAGGTCATGATGCAATAAGCTTGCATGTTTGTCTCCAAAACTCAGTGTAATGGTCGGTGAACTGCAGAGTCAGAATGACTAGAGATTAACAGGCAAACATCGACAAGAACATCGGAATATAAAGTGTTTTTCATGCTCCACCTGTAACATTAAGTTCATGCTCATTTCAACCATCTACACAGCACACAGTGAAACAAAGCAATGTTTCTCCAGGACCACATGGTGCACACATGGTAACACACACTAAACAGTGCAGCATGACTAGACAGTGCAAACAATACAATAGTACAACAATACAACAATTCAACAGTACAACAATACAACAGTACAACAATACAACAATTCAACAGTACAACAATACAACAGTACAACAATACAACAATTCAACAGTACAACAATACAACAGTACAACAATACAACAATTCAACAGTACAACAATACAACAGTACAACAATGCAACAATCCAACAGTACAACAATACAACAGTACAACAATGCAACAATACAACAGTACAACAGTACAACAATACAAAAGTACAATAATACAACAATACAACAATACAACAATACAACAGTACAACAGTACAACAATTCAACAGAACAACAATACAACAGTAAAACAATGCAACAATACAACAGTACAACAGTACAACAATACAAAAGTACAACAATACAACAATACAACAGTACAACAGTACAACAATACAACAGTACAACAATACAAAAGTACAACAATACAACAATACAACAGTACAACAATACAAAAGTACAACAATACAAAAATACAACAGTACAACAATACAACAATTCAACAGTAAAACAATGCAACAATACAACAGTACAACAGTACAACAATACAAAAATACAACAATACAAAAACACAACAATACAACAGTACAACAATACAACAGTGCAACAGTGCAACAATGCAACAATTCAACAGTACAACAATAAAAAAGTACAACAGTACAACAGTGCAACAATACAACAATGCAACAAATCAACAGTACAACAGTACAACAATACAACAGTACAACAGTGCAACAATACAACGATGCAACAATGCAACAATTCAACAGTACAACAATACAATAGTACAACAGTACAAAAATACAACAGTACAAAAGTGCAACAGTGCAACAATACAACAGTACAACAGTACAAAAATACAACAGTACAACAGTGCAACAATGCAACAATACAACAGTACAACAATACAACAGTGTGACAGTACAATAGTGCAACAGTGCAACAATACAACAGTACAACAGTACAACAATATAACAATACAACAATACAACAGTACAAAAGTACAACAATACAACGGTACAACAATACAACGGTACAACGGTACAACAATACAACAGTACAAAAATACAACAGTGCAACAATACAACAATACAACAGTACAAAAATACAACAGTGCAACAATACAACAATACAACAATACAACAGTACAACAGTACAACAATACAACAATACAACAGTACAACAGTGCAACAGTGCAACAGTGCAACAATTCAACAGTAGAACATTAAAACAGTACAACAGTACAACAGTGCAACAATACAACAATGCAACAAATCAACAGTACAACAGTACAACAGTACAACAATACAACAGTGCAACAATACAACAATGCAACAATTCAACAGTACAACAGTACAACAGTACAACAGTGCAACAATACAACAGTGCAACATTGCAACAGTACAACAGTACAACAATACAACAGTACAACAATACAACAGTACAACAATACAATAGTACAACAGTACAAAAATACAACAGTACAACAGTGCAACAGTGCAACAATACAACAGTACAACAATGCAACAGTGTGACAGTACAATAGTGCAACAGTGCAACAATACAACAGTACAAAAATACAACAGTACAACAGTGCAACAGTGCAACAATACAACAGTACAACAATACAACAGTGTGACAGTACAATAGTGCAACAGTGCAACAATACAACAGTACAACAGTACAACAATATAACAATACAACAATACAACAGTACAAAAGTACAACAATACAACGGTACAACGGTACAACAATACAACAGTACAAAAATACAACAGTGCAACAATACAACAATACAACAGTACAAAAATACAACAGTGCAACAATACAACAATACAACAGTACAACAGTACAACAATATAACAATACAACAATACAACAATACAAGAGTACAAAAGTACAACAATACAACAGTACAACAATACAACAATTCAACAGTACAACAATACAACAGTACAACAATGCAACAATTCAACAGTACAACAATACAACAGTACAACAATGCAACAATACAACAGTACAACAGTACAACAATACAAAATACAATAATACAACAATACAACAGTACAACAATACAACAATACAACAGTACAACAATACAACAATACAGCAGTACAACAATACAAAAGTACAACAATACAACAATACAACAATACAAAAGTACAACAGTACAACAATACAACAGTACAACAATACAAAAGTACAACAATACAAAAATACAACAGTACAACAATACAACAATTCAACAGTACAACAATACAACAGTACAACAATGCAACAATACAACAGTACAACAGTACAACAATACAAAAGTACAACAATACAACAATACAACAATACAACAGTACAACAGTACAACAATACAACAATACAACAGTACAACAATACAACAGTACAACAATACAAAAGTACAACAATACAACAATACAAAAGTACAACAGTACAACAATACAACAATACAACAGTACAACAATACAAAAGTACAACAATACAAAAATACAACAGTACAACAATACAACAATTCAACAGTACAACAATACAACAGTACAACAATGCAACAATACAACAGTACAACAGTACAACAATACAAAAATACAACAATACAACAACACAACAATACAACAGTACAACAATACAACAATGCAACAGTACAACAATACAACAATACAACAATACAACAGTACAACAATACAACAGTGCAACAGTGCAACAGTGCAGCAATGCAACAATTCAACAGTACAACAATAAAACAGTACAACAGTACAACAGTACAACAGTGCAACAATACAACAATGCAACAAATCAACAGTACAACAGTACAACAATACAACAGTACAACAATACAACAATACAACAGTGCAACAATACAACAATGCAACAATGCAACAATTCAACAGTACAACAATAAAACAGTACAACAGTGCAACATTGCAACAGTACAACAGTACAACAATACAACAGTACAACAATACAATAGTACAACAGTACAAAAATACAACAGTACAACAGTGCAACAGTACAACAGTGCAACAATACAACAGTACAACAGTACAAAAATACAACAGTACAACAGTGCAACAATGCAACAATACAACAGTACAACAATACAACAGTGTGACAGTACAATAGTGCAACAGTGCAACAATACAACAGTACAACAATATAACAATACAACAATACAACAGTACAAAAGTACAACAATACAACGGTACAACAATACAACGGTACAACAATACAACAGTACAAAAATACAACAGTGCAACAATACAACAATACAACAGTACAACAATATAACAATACAACAATACAACAGTACAAAAGTACAACAATACAACGGTACAACAATACAACGGTACAACAATACAACAGTACAAAAATACAACAGTGCAACAATACAACAATACAACAGTACAAAAATACAACAGTGCAACAATACAACAATACAACAATACAACAGTACAACAGTACAACAATACAACAATACAACAGTACAACAGTGCAACAGTGCAACAATGCAACAATGCAACAATTCAACAGTACAACAATAAAACAGTACAACAGTACAACAGTGCAACAATACAACAATGCAACAAATCAACAGTACAACAGTACAACAGTACAACAATACAACAGTACAACAATACAACAATACAACAGTACAACAGTGCAACAATACAACAATGCAACAATTCAACAGTACAACAGTACAACAGTACAACAGTGCAACAATACAACAGTGCAACATTGCAACAGTACAACAGTACAACAATACAACAGTACAACAATACAATAGTACAACAGTACAAAAATACAACAGTGCAACAGTGCAACAATACAACAGTACAACAATACAACAGTGTGACAGTACAATAGTGCAACAGTGCAACAATACAACAGTACAAAAATACAACAGTACAACATTGCAACAGTGCAACAATACAACAGTACAACAATACAACAGTGTGACAGTACAATAGTGCAACAGTGCAACAATACAACAGTACAACAGTACAACAATATAACAATACAACAGTACAAAAGTACAACAATACAACGGTACAACGGTACAACAATACAACGGTACAACAATACAACAGTACAAAAATACAATAGTGCAACAATACAACAATACAACAATACAACAGTACAAAAATACAACAGTGCAACAATACAACAATACAACAGTACAACAGTACAACAATATAACAATACAACAATACAACAGTACAACAATACAACAATACAACGATACAACGGTACAACAATACAACGGTACAACAATACAACAGTACAAAAATACAACAGTGCAACAATACAACAATACAACAATACAACAGTACAACAGTACAACAATACAACAATACAACAGTACAACAATACAACAATACAACAATACAACAATACAACAGTACAACAATACAACAATACAACAGTACAACAGTGCAACAGTGCAACAATACAACAATGCAACAAATCAACAGTACAACAGTACAACAGTACAACAATACAACAGTGCAACAATACAACAATGCAACAATTCAACAGTACAACAGTACAACAATACAACAATACAACAATACAACAGTACAACAATACAACAATACAACAATACAACAATACAACAGTACAACAATACAACAATACAACAGTACAACAGTGCAACAGTGCAACAGTGCAACAATTCAACAGTAGAACATTAAAACAGTACAACAGTACAACAGTGCAACAATACAACAATGCAACAAATCAACAGTACAACAGTACAACAGTACAACAATACAACAGTGCAACAATACAACAATGCAACAATTCAACAGTACAACAGTACAACAGTACAACAGTACAACAGTGCAACAATACAACAGTGCAACATTGCAACAGTACAACAGTACAACAATACAACAGTACAACAATACAACAGTACAACAATACAATAGTACAACAGTACAAAAATACAACAGTACAACAGTGCAACAGTGCAACAATACAACAGTACAACAATGCAACAGTGTGACAGTACAATAGTGCAACAGTGCAACAATACAACAGTACAAAAATACAACAGTACAACAGTGCAACAGTGCAACAATACAACAGTACAACAATACAACAGTGTGACAGTACAATAGTGCAACAGTGCAACAATACAACAGTACAACAGTACAACAATATAACAATACAACAATACAACAGTACAAAAGTACAACAATACAACGGTACAACGGTACAACAATACAACAGTACAAAAATACAACAGTGCAACAATACAACAATACAACAATACAACAGTACAAAAATACAACAGTGCAACAATACAACAATACAACAGTACAACAGTACAACAATATAACAATACAACAATACAACAGTACAAAAGTACAACAATACAACAGTACAACAATACAACAATTCAACAGTACAACAATACAACAGTACAACAATGCAACAATTCAACAGTACAACAATACAACAGTACAACAATGCAACAATACAACAGTACAACAGTACAACAGTACAACAATACAAAATACAATAATACAACAATACAACAATACAACAGTACAACAGTACAACAATACAACAGTACAACAATACAACAATACAACAGTACAACAATACAAAAGTACAACAATACAACAATACAACAATACAAAAGTACAACAGTACAACAATACAACAATACAACAGTACAACAATACAAAAGTACAACAATACAACAATTCAACAGTACAACAATACAACAGTACAACAATGCAACAATACAACAGTACAACAGTACAACAATACAAAAGTACAACAATACAAAAATACAACAATACAACAGTACAACAGTACAACAATACAACAATACAACAGTACAACAATACAACAGTGCAACATTGCAACAGTACAACAGTACAACAATACAACAGTACAACAATACAATAGTACAACAGTACAAAAATACAACAGTACAACAGTGCAACAGTGCAACAATACAACAGTACAACAATACAACAGTGTGACAGTACAATAGTGCAACAGTGCAACAATACAACAGTACAAAAATACAACTGTACAACAGTGCAACAGTGCAACAATACAACAGTACAACAATACAACAGTGTGACAGTACAATAGTGCAACAGTGCAACAATACAACAGTACAACAGTACAACAATATAACAATACAACAGTACAAAAGTACAACAATACAACGGTACAACGGTACAACAATACAACGGTACAACAATACAACAGTACAAAAATACAATAGTGCAACAATACAACAATACAACAATACAACAGTACAAAAATACAACAGTGCAACAATACAACAATACAACAGTACAACAGTACAACAATATAACAATACAACAATACAACAGTACAACAGTACAACAATACAACGATACAACGGTACAACAATACAACGGTACAACAATACAACAGTACAAAAATACAACAGTGCAACAATACAACAATACAACAATACAACAATACAACAATACAACAGTACAACAGTACAACAATACAACAATACAACAGTACAACAATACAACAATACAACAGTATAACAATACAACAATACAACAGTACAACAATACAACAATACAACAATGCATGCAGGAACCAGTGCAGGACAATAGAACACCTAGCAGCTGATCTCCAGTGCAGGGTGGAACGTGCTAAAAGAGATTGGTTTTATTGTGTGTGAAAGAGCAGTAGAGTTTTATATATTCTTATATTATATCTGTGTAATTATGTGTATGTTAAATAAAAAAAATAAATAACAAAAATTCTTTAAAATGTTTCTGTCTCCAGTCAGATTTGAAGTACTTTGTCTGTTTCTTCTCCCTTCTTTCCTTATTCTCTCTCTTTCTTGCTCTCTTTTCTCTCTCTCTCACTCACTCACTCTTTTTTTCTCTTTCTCTCTCTCTCTCTCTCTCTCTCTCTCTCTCTCTCTCTCTCTCTCTATATATATATATATATATATATATATATATATATATATATATCTTTTTCTCGCTTTCTTTTCTCTCTCTTTTTCTTTCTCTCACTTTCTCTCTCTTTCTCTCTCTCTCTCTCTTTCTCGCACTCTCTATCTCTCTCTCTCTCTTTCTCGCTTTCTTTTCTCGCTCTTTTTCTTTCTCTCACTTTCTCTCTTTTTCTCCCTTTCTCTTCTCTCTCTTTTTCATTCTCTCTCTCCCTTTCTCTCTCTCTCTTTCATTCTCTCTTCTCTCTCTCTAACTCTATTTCATTCTCTCTCTCTTTCTTTCTCTCTCTCTCTCTCTCTCTCTCTCTCTCTCTCTCTCTCTTTCTTTCTGAATAGAGGTCATGTATTTTCACTGGTTTAGAGTTGGGCTTTTCAGAGGGGAGAGCGGTTTGGGCGGATATGTTAATTTGCCAAGGCAATTAATGCTGAACACCCAGCAGACATTTAACTTTCTCTGCCTATTAATTATGTACTTTGTACATACCAGAATCTCCTCTTATCCTTAAGAAAATGCACTAATTAGGACCCAAATATCTCAGTACTTTTTGCTGTAAAGACCCTTAAATAGGACGCGAGCTAGAAACAAAATATTTGAAAAGATCCTTCAGTTTCTGTTGAGCTCCAACCTTTTACTGATTTCTAGGAAAAGAACCTTCTTCTTATTATTATTATTATTCACCTTTCATTATTATTATTCTAATTTTATTTTATCAGCTTCATCTGTGTCTTCGTTCCTCTATTTCTCATTTTTGTTCTTTGTTTTCTTTACCGTTTATCCTTTCGTTCTCCCCAACATTTCTTTCTCTCTACTTTCTTCTTCATCTTCTTCGTAACATTTTTTTTACTCTTCTTCTCACTTTGTTGTATTTTTCCTCAGTCCTGTCAGCTTCACTATTGTTTCTTTTCTTTTTCTTCTTGTAATTCTTTAACTTTTCACTTCTTTGTTTTCATGGCCTTATTTACCTTCTCTTCCTTTTCTTGTTTTTCTTATCCTTGCAAATTTCCTATATCTTCCATTTCCAACAAACATTCATCTCTATTTTCAATCTTTCCTTCTTTTTTCTTGTCCTTCCTTCCTTCTTTTTCCCCTTCAATCAATCTTTTCTGCTTTTTTATATTTGTCAGTTCTTTTTATTTCTTCCATTTCTTCTTCATCTTCTTCTTCACATTATTATTATTATTTTCCTTTTTTCTTATTTTTCTTCATTTTAATCTCTTTTCTTTCTTCTTCTAGGTTGATCAGATGTATCCTTCCCTCTTGTTCTTCTCTTTTTGACTTCCCATTTGCTTCTTTTTGTTTTTTACTTCTTTTTCATCATCATCTTCATAATCATCATCATCATCTTCTTCTTTTTTTCTTCCTCTTCCTCTCTACCCATCAATAGTCAGTCTTTTGCCCACAGACCACATACTTTAAGGTCACAGCAGACCCTTACTCTAAATATACAGCCTTATAATCCAGTAAATCCCACTGAAAGGCTGCCTCTGTTTACTTTATACTTCCACATACCAATTCATCACTACTGCTGTTGGTATTGAAAAGCCATACAGTTCAATACAGGTCATGGCGCTCTGTGAAAGAGCAGCCCATAAAGAGCAGGATAGGATTTAGAGAATTTCAAATGTAAAGAGGAACAGCTGGAGAACGTAAGGAATGTAAAGTGATGGCTATTGGAAAGGCAGGGTTTGGCCCAAGTGGCACACAGTAGGACACCCTGAGTGAAAGGAGTGTTGGGTGGATTAGAACACAGTACACTAGCACAATATACACACTTCTAAATGGTAGAGCACAGATGGCTTCCCTCAGGCTATGGATGTATGATGTAATACACATGGCACAAGGTGAAACAACAAGACAGCATTTCTCCCCATAGTAAAGGGATAAACCACAGGGTATGCTGAGACATGAGGCTGATGCACAGCACTTCAAAGCTTATAGAACCTGATATTATTAGTTCTATGAGATGCAGGAAGGGTCATGATTACAGATCAATTGATATGACAAATGGATCAAGATCATGTGATAGTAGATCAAGAGTTATGTAGTGTTGTCAACATAACCTGTCATTGTAAAGTGAGTTACACCATTTCAGACATCTTGTCAAGATCTTGTTAAGATGCTTCCATAACATTCACTTCTTATTAGCAACTGCCTAGCAACTTTAACAACAGCTCTATTGTAATAGCTACATTTAGTCTTAACCAAATTTGTCACCGTAGCCTAACAGAGAAGTGCATGATGTTTCTGTAATACAGACAATGATGTCTACTGCCTCTTGAAGCTCTGCATGTGAAGACATTTGCGGTTATTGTGGATGACCAGCCAATCATGGACTCTTGCAGGTGGGTGTTACATTAGTAATTACAAGCATCCAAGCACATACAGCTATACATTAAATAACTTATACACTAAATCTTTGCTTTTTTGAATATTTTTGGCTGTGCCAGTAAGCCTCAGCAGTTGATATATAAGATATAATATCAGAATATCATTTTCTGCATAATTTTCCAACGATTACAGCCATTAGCAGTTTTAAATGAACTAATATTTTCATCTTCATTTCTAATATTAAATGCACATTAATTGGAACCTTGTTATTACAGGTTAAGTCTTTAGTTTTCAATTTCCATGCATCAAATATCACCACCAGACTATTGCCTATAGCTTAAAGCTGGTTCATATGACTGCCGTTTGAGAATATATTGTTTCTATGTCATCAATAAACTCCACCGATGTGATAACCTGGTCTTTCTGTTTTGTTTTTTTATTTATTTTTTTTGCCACATCACTTTGCTGAGCCTCAACCTGACCAACTGAAGCAGCCCCAACACTGCCTCTAGAGATTTTTATAGTGCTCACTATGCATGATGGATGCATTGGTTTATATATGTTCACTTCTTATTCTGGCCCTTTGACCCTCCTGAAGCACAGTAACATCTTAGCCAGACAGGTCTGTTTAGGGTTTATGGTTTCCGGCTTAAACATATTAATCACTGTAGTAATTATCTTATCAAATGTTCTGAAGTATTTATTTATTTCATTTTAAACAGTGACTTTGGCCAGATTCTGTCCTTTAGCTAAAATGAAGAAAATCAGTTAATGCCAATGACCGCAAATCTATTCTTTCTGAATAATGATGACTAACATCTCAGTAACAGGAACTGCTTTAATGCCTTATTATACTTCTATCAAGTCAGTAGATGCTTATTAACTGGTTGTAAATTGCTAGTTTATTAAGTATCTCCTTAATAGATCACATATACACCTTAATGGACCACACATACACTGTAGACTACACACACACACAAACTACACACTTACAGAAAAAAAATGTAATGTGCAATATTTTTCTTTTTATTATTTATATTGTATATACTGTACTGTTTTATTTATCTATTGTTTGTACTGAATGCCTTGCTATCCCTTTGCTGCTGTGACATGGTGAATTTCCCCACTATGGGACTAATAAAGGTTTATTTTATCTTATCTTAACATGAAGACATCCAACTAGTGTACTGTTAATGTGCACCAGAATTGTATGGCTTAGTACTACAAATCTATTTATTATTGGTTTATTATTGGGGTCCTTGTAGGAGTAAAGAAGCATTATCCATCATAATTGTTCAAGGAAAAAGACATAACTCTGTCAATTTTCATGTTTATACATCATTTGAACACAACAGCTGTTTTGTATATCCTATGAACGTTTCATGATAAGCAGACCAATAGACATGCACCAAAATCTCTTGGAATAAAACCTCTTTACATGAACTTGCATTGAAAGTTAAGAATGTTATTAGCCTGTACTGTTACAAAGTTGGTGTTTTTCTATGGACGGTGACAATATATTATACTCTGTCCTGCTTTATTCTTTGTACTATTGACCTCCCCTCTTACCTCTGACCATATGATCCTTCTTTTAATTTAGTTTTTTTTATGCTCATTCCTTGCTTTGCCTTTTTTATTTTTAATTAAAAAAAAACTTTAATTTTATTTATTTTAACTTACAATATGTTATTATATTTTATATATTTTGTCTATTTTTTGTTATCTTTATCTACTGGTGAATGGAGTAGCAGCAAAGTAAGAATTTCATTGTACTGTCTGTTTCTGCTGTGCATATGACAATAAAACTCATAAATCTTGAATCTTTTTCTTATGCCCCTCACTTGTGTCTAGTCTGTAGCCCCACCCTGGAATTGCACCCAGGTATTTCCCAGTTTACCAAATCCCATTTCTTTATCTTTTCTTTATCACTGCTGTCTTGTTGTTTTCCACTTGCGTCCTGCTCTCTCCAGTTTGTCCTACATTACAACAGACCCAATGCTTAGATGTGGGTTGCAAAAGATTATGAAATACAGCTATATTTATAGTTATTGCATAGTGATTACTTGGGGAAGTTATGTGCTGTCACTTAATTTGCACACAAGAGCATTGCAAGGTTTCCCCTTATAGCTGCATCCACAACCAACAGCAGTCCATCATCGTATTACTGTTGTCTCCATAACTTGAGTGGTCTTTGCATTGGTTATCATTTTTCTTTATAGTGCCTGAAAAACATTATTTGCAATGAAGTACGTGTGAAATAAATTCATTTCAGACTTCAACTTGAATGAAATTGGAGTTTGAGAAGTGGACGTTCGGTTACATTACCGTGCAGATGTTGAGTGAAAAACAATAGCGTTGCGCTCCGCCGTAGCTTTTATTATGAAATGTGACACGGTGGTCTTTTGTGCGCGAATCCGTTAAATATTCATATTCATTGGTAGTTATGAAGTTGTTTCTCATGCATTCCACATTGAGCTGCCTGCACTGAATCAGTGATAATGGTAGATGAGCGCTCATAAAAATGATTTATATGCCAGGTTTGGTGCTTCCGCTTGGGTGACATTGACAAATTCCTCCTCTTTCAGTTTTTTTCCTTCCCCTCCATCTTCCACCTACGCGCACAAGTTAGGCAGAAAGGGCTATTGTTCCGAACTCATCTTAAAAATAACCAGCTGGCAGAAGTAGGTTAGTATTCCTTATGGAATTGCTAGCAGGTAACCATGGGTAGAGTTGTCGTCTGAAAAGAGATCCAGGGAGAAGTTTGGTTCATGGCTCCAGTCGCAGTAGCAGGTGTCAAGTCTGTCGAGAGCACCTGTGCGACTAGGTAGCTGCTCTCGTGGTCAAAGTTCATGTTTACTTACCTTGAAGTTCTCGGCGGTGTACTTCCAAGGAGCCCCTGCCACCCGCACTCTCCGACAGAGGGGTTACACCCACACAACCTCACATATATCACTGTTTATCTTCTTTGATATAGTTAGAGGAGTGCAAACAGAGGGAATGGAGTTTGTCTGGCAGAAGAGAGTCCGTGAGAAAAGCTCAGTTTGATCAAAACTGGTCAATTGTATTACAATGTGTATGTGGGGTCTGTGCTGGAAGATATGAAATTATGGGGGATGTATAAACTAATACTTCACAATCAAGTAATGAGCATCTATGGCATAATAATAGATGCCATTAAATGCAATTATTCAGTCTTGGAAATTGTTCTCTGATGTATACGTAGAAGGTATGTGACTTTGGCATTGGTGAAAAATGCCCAGATGAGGTTTAGATGCCTTTGATTTGGTCCTACTATGAAATAAGCTGTTTTCCCTTTTTGGGGAGCTCTGCTCTGATTGGTTGGTTTAAAGCAGAGGTCACTAATGGGCGTCTTCCAGCGTGGACCCAAACCGATAAACTATTGAGGACAACTTTATTGAGGCTTAATTTCAATAGTGTTTATTTTAAGTGGCGGAGCTCACAGACCAATCGCGTGCATAGTAAGTTCACCAAAGGTGCTCCTCAGCCAATTAGAACTGTGCAGATTCAGGAGTGCTGCGCGTACACAGGTGAGGTACGAAGCGAGAAGCAGCAGTCGGAGAATAAAGAAAAAAAAAGAAAGGTTGATGGCTTTTCAACCAGTAATGGAGAGACATATATGTTTACTCTTCCCACAGGCAGCTCCAAACCAACAGGTCCAGATGTGAAACAGAGTTAACAAGAAGCTGCCCATTTACTTTTTCTACAAATAAACACTTTAAGATGCACTTTTTTTTTCAAAAGCATTCTCTTTTTTTAATGGAGACCCCTTTATTTGAAGTTCTATAAATAATGAATTCAGTTTCTCATTTAAAACTATAAATATAGTTGAAATATACTGAACGGTATTTGTAACTTGGTTTATCTTTCATTTGCTGAGGCCCTAAAATGCTAATAGAACTATTAGGCTGCTTAAGTATACAGAATATGGCACTGAATCATAACACAAGTTACAGTCATAACACAAAAAGCTGTTTGATAGTGTCCAAGGTTTAAGAAACAGTCAGGCATAAAGTTTTTTAATGAAAATGTTTCAGGATCCAGAAATAGAAATGTTGGGGAAGCACCTGAAATGAGCTGTTAATGTATATATATATATATACAGCAACAAAGGGATCGCAAGGCACTCAGTACAAACAATAGATAAATAAACAGTACAGTATATACAATATAAATAATAAAAAGTCAAGAATTCTTGAGATTGTATTTACAAATATTTGCACATTGCTTCTTATATGCACAGGGGGAAAGGTAAAATATTGCACATTATGTTACACTGAGACTTAAAAAAATAATATATATATATAAGTTGCTAATTTGTTTACTTGTGTTCTTTTAATCTAAATCAGAAAAGCATTTATCTCAATTTTTGTTTATTTTCATTGTTCTATATCATTTGAACACAACAGCAGTTCTTTACATCATGCAAAATGAATAGCAATGCTTCAAAATTACACAGAAAATATTCTGGTTCTATTGATTTACATTGAAAGTAAAGGATGTTTTTGCTTTTCTCTGTAAACTTACTGTTTTGGAGATACTTCTTTTACCTTGGACAGCAATGGCATATAATATCATCAATGTCCTAAGAAATACACATTATTTGTATATAATATTTAAACACAGCAGCTGCCATTTACACTGTGTAAAAAGTTCATGATGAATGAACCAATAGAAATGCTCCAGCATAGCTTAGAAAAAAATATTCTGGTTCCACTTGTTTTTCTTTGGACAGCAATGATATAAAATATATCTATATATCTATATATCCATATCTATATATCTATATCTATCTATCTATCTATCTATCTATCTATATATATATATATATATATATATATATATATATATATATATATATATATATATATATATATATATATATATAATTTTGAACACTTGTAAAGACTTCTAAGGATTGGCTATATTTTCAAAACAACTTGTTTTCCATGTATCGTCTGCCTTTGGATGTACAGAGCTGTACGGCTGCGGGCTCATATGCTCGAGCAAGTGAGCGGGCGCTGTTTTGAAGAGCCACACACGTGAGCGCTAATGGAATGGCTTGTATAGACGGGGGGTGTGAAGCCCTGTCCGCTACCCGCTGATGAAGAAATCAAGTGGAGGCGAACCCTGCTAGCACAAGCTGCCTGCTGCAGAGCCACGCTGCGCACAGGCTGTTCTCCGGCGAATGGGCGCCCCAGCCAGACGTCTGATTACAAATATGTTTCATTTATGGCGAACACTGAGAGTCTCTGGAACAGCTAAGACAAAGCATGCGTGTTTACAGTGCATTTACATACAGAAGAGCTGGATGTCACTTAAAGCTGCATAGTTAAACATGCAGCTGTACTTACTTCTCTGTGAAAGCATCTGCGCTATATGGTTCATGCTGAGAAAAGCAATTCACACTGCTGATATTGAGTAATGTATTAGTTATTGCTATGTATGCAGCTGCTTTGGATTACATACTGGATATGGCATGTGGTCTATACTGGATGGTATAGCTAAAATTTAACCACAGTATTGTCCATGTTTACCACAGTGTTGTGGTTTATTCAACTAGTTAATTAATTAGGACTGCTACTCTCTTTATTTCTAAGGATACAGTTATTTGTAGATGTGTCTGCCATAATGGTAGGTGTCATAACACCATATAAATGTTATTATAATTTTACTGTATGTTCATAATGAGTTTACACATACCTAAACATTTGTAAAGAGGTTTTCCACTAGCTGCTTTTGTCAGTGCTATGGATGACTTTGATTTGGATGTTTAATGTACAAATAAAAGTTTTATACACAAATGTAGTAATAAAATAGCAATACAGTAGGTTTAATGTAGTAATAAGCAGTCCTAGATTACCAGCCACTGGCTTTCTAAGGTTATAAAAAGGCTGTAATAATAGATGATAACTACTCTAGGGCAGTGTTTAAAAGGCTACATACAATCCTTATAACAACAGACACAGACCAGCATAAACAGTTGCAAACATTTCTTTCAATATGCATCTTTGGTTGCTACAATGGTTGCACTTGTCAACTTTGATTTGAAGTTGACGTGCCATCAAGAGAAGCATTATTTGTGCACTATACATTAAAATACACTTAATTTACTGTTCAAAGAAAAACATGAATATTTTTTGTTTTTTGCATTAATTGAATTAAGCAGCTGCTTTTACAGTATGTGAAGATTTCAAGATGAACGGACCGATGGAAATGCTCCAAAATCAGTTGGAAACTATTCTGGTTCCATTGACTTACATTGAAAGTAAAGACGGTTTTTGGCCGTCTTCTGTAAAGTTGCCATATACTTGTTTTTCTTTGGACAGCAGCTATGTATTACTGATGTCTTGATATGAACTAAAAGAAAATATATACCATACAAAAACTGTAGGTCAGGTTTGTGCACTAAATCTGAGTCCAGACTTTTATATCTCACTTCTAAAACTAACTCAGTTACATTATTATTAAAAAGGTCCAGTATAGTAGAGAAAGGGTTATGTGATTCATAACAATGGTGTAACCCTTTTGGGTGCTGTCCAGTTTGTATACGAGGTTCTTCATCACAGACAAGAACCATTTACGCATTCATATTGTTTCCTGTCATGGTTTAATATGTAACCGTTGGTTTCAGTAATAAAGTAATTTTTTAAAGAGCCCATTTTAAAGGTGCAGTTTAAGTATTGTTGCATGTGGCTATTAAAATATTAAAAATAGAACCATACTGGGATTTTAAGGGGTTAATTGAATTGTAATAAACAATAAACTGTAATTAGTTACATAGACATTATAATGTAATTATGACATTATTATCTAAAGCACACCAGCAAGTGTAATTTATCAAATATAGTTTGCAAATAATTGTCAATTCTTGTAAATGTTTCTATGCATTATGTACACAAACTACTAAGGGTATAATAAATATATTAATTAATTTATTGATACCCTTAATGCAGAAAATCAATATCGCTGGGTTGAAGTTATGGTATAGCAGTATAGCTGACATGGACACTCCAGACACTTAAATAGCTATTTATGTACATGTTTATTTGTCAATATCTGAGGTTATTTGCTGATACCTGCACGCCTTACATATTTTGTACTTTTTTATCTCTGGTATCTTAACGCATATTTCTATATATTTTCTACTTTTCATCTACGGTGATGTTTGTGTATTTGTATTTGTAGATAGATTTTGTATATGGTCATGTCCTGTACTTACCGCTGTTCATACTGTAACACCCTTATTATTGTATTGTATTATTACTCCGTTGTGTTATGTAACTGCTACTGGCTGCTAAATTTCTTTTGGGATCGATCAATCAATCAATCAATCAATCAATCTATCTATCTATGTCACTCAGAACTAACATATGTTTGTCATTCACTATACAAACACTAGCCTTGTGCTTCTACTGAACAAATCAGCCATCTGCCCTTCAAGCCTACTGACTGCTCACTTAGAAACGCTTACATTTCACTTTGCACTTTCAAAACACCTGCACTCTACTAATACTGATTTAACTGATACTTTGATAGACACACCTTACTAGTACTTGAACAAAATATCCAGTTAATTGCAAAAAAAAAAAACACCTGCCATCCAGCAAATGACCACTTTAATAAAACATCATGTGAATTGTACTTCCATTTACTGACAATATGTATATCAATTTTTGGCGATTTTGAGTTTTCTACATCATTTGAACACACTAATGGTCATTTACACTGTGTGAAAATTTCATCATGATTGGACCAATAGAAGTGCTCCAAAATACCTTAGAAAAAATTCTGGTTCCATTGACTTACACTGAAAGTAAAGTATGTTTTTTGGTCTCTCCTGTAAAGTTGCAATTTTGGAGATACTTAATTTTCATTGGACAGAGACGATATGTGGACCATTCTCAGCACTCCAGTGAGACTGGGATGGTGAAGTGTGTGTTACCAGTATAAGTGTATCAGTATGTATTTAAATGTAAGTTGAAAGAAACTGAAGAGCTAGGGGACGACTAACAAGAATTATGCAACAGATGGGCTACCGGTGAACATATAAAGTAGGGGTTTCCAATAAAGTGACCATGAGCATATATGTATTACTAATATTTCTTGCCATTATGCTCTCATCTTATGAAGCAGGGGCCATACAGTAAATTGGACTGGACTTTGCTCGTCTCTACTGGCAGCCATAGGCAACGCCGGGCTGACTTCATCATCCGTAGAATTTCACCCTCTAACAGTGTAGGATGAAGGAGAAGTGGAGAGGAAAGAGAAGTAGACCAGAGAGAGAGAGAGAGTGAGAGAGAGTGAGAGAGAGAGAGAGAGAGAGAGAGATCTTGGCTGCAGGGCTGCAGACATGAATCCCCAGCCTTTCTTAATTATATTGTGCAGCGCGACGTGAAAAGGTGTCAGATGCCCACAGAAGCGGATCTGTCCTAATGAATGAAAACAGATGGGAAGGACTGCGAACAGAGAGAGTGCCAAGAGATCTGGGAGGCATGGAGAGAGAAAGAGAGAGAGCGAGAGAGAGAGGAATATAGTGCACTTGGCTAAAGGGGTCTCTACTGATTAAAGAAACCGTGACAGGTCCCTGGGCCCCAGGCTTTTCTGCTTTATTGAGGGACGGCGGGACAGAGACGGATTCCAGGCCACCGCCACCACACGCACTGTTAGGAAGAGTGTGTGTGCATTTGTGTGTATCCATGCCCTGTTATGAGCAAACGGGTACTGTACATGTTTATCAAGTTACAAACAGTGGAAATGGAAATGGTATAGATATAACAACAAGTTTGGGCTCCTACTGTGTACCTATACTCGTACCTTTTCATGAGCAAATAAACATATCAGCAGATTATAAAAAAAAGATGGAGTCAACACAGGGTGTTGAAAATATAATTTGGTGCATTTTTGTTCACTTACAATAGGTACTGAGATGTACCCTTGAGGGGACCACCCCAGTGACTACAGGGGTACTGCCCCAGTGACAGTTTCATACCTTTAATGTGTGTGTGTGTTTCTTCATACATGTTCATATTAAGCAAAGAAGAGAAATTGGATTTTCATGGGGCGAATAAAAGAAACACATCACAGTCCAGTACTGAAATTTCAGTAGAGGGATGGGCTGTATATTTATAGACCACCCTTTTATCTCATTGCCTGTCTATAACAGCTAAATATAATATCACTGATGTCAGTATTCAGTGTTTCTGTGTTATTCTTTTCCACACCTCAGAAGTTCAGTTGTAGAAGATAGAAGTAGCTGCATTATCTGCTTCTCATGATACAAAAAATCTGAAACACCTTCAGTGATGTTGAGGTCTGGACTGTCCATTGATCAGAAATGCCAGCAGCTTTTTTAGTGAGTAATTTTTTTCCTGGGTGCCTATTTCTTATTTTTATAGTATGAGGTTTATGACAACCACCAAGGGCGTAGGAGCGGGTTTGGGGGGGACACATTTGCTAATATTGATCAAAGAAAAGAGAAGAACAAAAGAGAAACTGGATCATACCATTTTGCAAAGCCGGGGGAGGGGGGTGGCGGGCTCTCTTTCCATTGTTAAAATAATTGGTCTCTATGGTTTTAACATTTCCATCTGGCCAGAGACAAATTAACGATAAAGGAAAAAAATGTTTTTTACTATAATCTTTATGGGGTTCTGGGACTCAATTTAAAACTAAACTAGGGCTAGCTATGCCCATGGTCTGCAGTTTGGGATGTGGCCAGAGAGTAATGTAACTTTACGTTTCAGAGTGCTTGCTGAAGTTAATATAAACTTTAGATAACCCAACCCCTCCTCGACTGTTACCATAAAAACACATTAAACTAAAACAACACATAAACATATGTGTATATACATACATTGCAGTGAATAATATGAATAACCCTAACCCTAAGCCCAAGCCCTAAGCCCACCCTGTCCCCTAAAGTTGATTCCACCTATAAGTTGATTCCACTCTAGGTAAGGTAGTAAATAACTGTATGTATAGTGACGTAGAACAACATTTGTGGAATTCCAGTAAATTGTCTGTACTGTTAATTATTTGATGAATCCAATTAAAGATCACTTTACAAACTAAACAAGATACTCCACATTACATGGCACTGATGTCTGAAAACTTAAATTATGTCTGCAATATATACATATACATATATACATATATAACCAAAAAAAATTCAATATAACCAAAATATTCAAAATATTATTTTTTGTCATTCACAGCCAGTGAAGCTGCTGTAACACAAGCTGTGCAGCAACAGATAAGCTACTGTCTCTGTGGACAGTGAGAGGACACAGTGTTTAAAAAGTCCAGCAGCACAGCAATGCCTGATCCACTCATACCAGCACAACACATGCTAACACTGCTGACCCAAATTCTCAGTGTTGGTCCTGTGGGGGTCCTAATCATTGAAGAACAGAGTAACACTATATGCAGTGAATCAGATGGACTGCAGTCTGTAAGAGTAGAACTACAAAGTGCAGCTTTATTGTAAATGGAGCTGATCAAATGGAGAATGTGTGTAGATACAAGGAGGTGATTGAAATGCTATATCTGATCAGTGTATTGACTGTTTAGTGGCTCTAATGTAGGTCTTGCATGTCTAATGTTTTATGAATGTGATTTGGATTAAAATGAGCAGGTGTGTGATTTTGGCTTCGTTATAAATTTACTTTAATTTCTATAGATGAATGTGAGCATGCTACAAAGAGAATAAAAAACTTTGCCTATCAGCCCCGGTCACCCCTACACAGAGAAAAAGAGAAAGAATGTAGAATAAAGAGAGGAGAACAGAAGAAGTGAGAGAATTGCTTTGTTTTCTGTGATGTGATGGTTGCAATGTTATTGAACTGACACTGCTGTCACCATACAACAGTTTATCACACCCATCAGTACCTGCCATTATTTCTGACACCACCTTTCATAGACTTGATTTATTTATTCAATATTTCAGGTTTTTCTTGGTGTGGAACAATATAAAGTTATGGCAGGAGAAGAAAAAGAAGCTGTGGCATGTGGAAGTTTGGAGCGTCTACCAGTTGTAAAGTCTCAGAACATAGGTCTGACCTAGATCTGACCCTTCAGACCTTGTTCAACAACTATGAACTCCTCTAAGCAGGCGATACATAAATGTCAAAGTACTTCCAGCTTGCAAAATCCACTGTCTGAATGATGTTAAGAAATTATCAGCTAAGGCAAACTGTAGGAGAGTCAAAGCAACATTTGAAAAAATATAGAAAAGATAAATATATAACTCATATAGAACTGCTGGCCACAAAGGCAAAGCAAAAAACGTGATGCCATGAGGATTATACTCTACCTGCAACTTCATCACAAACATGATCTACACTGAGGGGTCATCAGAATTGTACTCTACCTGCAACCTCATCACAAACATGATCAAAATTGAGTGGTCATCAGAATTGTACTCTACCTGCAACCTCATCACAAGCATGATCAACATTGAGTGGTCATCAGAGTTGTACTCTACCTGCATCACAAAAGTCAATGTAGATTAGATTTCTAGATAAGCTAAATACATTCTGGAAAAAGCATGGTGTAACATATAGGATGTCTGGGGGGCCTCAAGGTATTATCTTGAATTATGGAGGATCTAAAAACGTAACTTCTTACAATATTATGTTGTGTTTTAGGGACAAAACAGAATACAACTGTAAAATTTCTCCCACAAATTCAAGGTTGTGTTTTTGGTATTCTTAACTAACTAGAGATGGAGCAGCAGTCTGCTTCAGGTTGACGCTGTAACAAATAAATTAATTTGGGTGGTCATTCATAACCAGTACAATGATATCCAGGAAACCTTCATATGCCATAGCATTTTTGAAAATCAGCACAATTGCCCAATTTCTGATTGAGTCTGATTGAAGAGTGATTTGGTACACTATTAGTAAACTAACAACATTAGAGGAGATGTGTGAGATCTCAATTAACACATGAAAAACCACATCACCAACCTAGAAAAAAAAAGCTTTTCCATTAATGGCCACAGCCATCACAGGTATGTTAGAGGAAAAACAGAAGCAGCATTTGATGAAAAGAACACCTTGCCAACTGTAGGAGTGGGTATGGCTCTATTATGCTTTGGGAAGGTTTGGCAGCAAGTGGACGAACTTATTTTACTAAATAACAGTCTGAAAAAACGAAAACTCAAATGAATCTGGTTTCTACAAAACTGAACAAATCTCACGATCCACCACGAGCTATTTTAAGAAATGCTAGCTAAAGCTTTCAAAACATCCTCTTTGGATAGCCTCTTGACTCTTGACTGTCACTGAAAATCTGTAGATCTTAAAAAAAGCAAGATGGTCTAAGAGCGTTGTAGAGCCTGAGGCACTCTGCGAGGAAGAGTGGGGGGAAATTTCTATAATAATAATAGCTTTTCTAAGATGTGCTGTCATATGAAGTATCACTACACACTGAATTATTTATCTGTTACATTCTTTTCATTTATATTTATAGGTCCATAATATAAATATATATTAAATTAAATATTAACTATATATATATATATATATATATATATATATATATATATATATATATATATATATATATATATATATATATATATAAAACATAATAAATATGATATTCGAATTCAGCTAACAGTCCCTAATGACACTAGGTCTTAGTGAGTTAATTAAATTCTGAAACTTTCTGACTGGAGGGAGTTGAAAACTTCTGCACATGCCACAATTATGATATTAATAAACAATAATAAATTTCGTTTATATTGTATGACAATTTTATCATGAATGGACCAATAGAAGCTCCAAAACAACTTGGAAAAAATATCTGGTTCCATTGACTTACATTGAAAGTAAAGTATGTTTTTGCAGTTTAGCAGATACTTGTTTTTCATTGGACAGCGACGATATACTATGTATATCAGGGGTCCCTAATAGGCGGACCGGGGTCCAGATCCGGACCCAGACATAGTCCAATGTGGACCGAAACTGATAAACTATTGAGAACTATTTAATTTTGACTGTTTATTTTAAGCGGTGGAGCTTTTCTTGTCTTTACGATATACAAGCTTTACAGCGCAGTGAACTCAGAGACCAATCACGTGTGCTGTAAGATCACCGAAGGCGCTTCTCAGCCAATCAGATCTGTGTACAGTGGGGCGTACAGCATTCGCACACAGGCGAGATACGAAGCGAGAAGCAGCAGTTGGAGACTAAAGCGAGTCAGAAAGAATAACAAGCTCTAAAATCAGAAAAGTCAACGTGAAACTGTTTAACAGGAATGGTTCTGGAATGGACCTGCTCGTCTAGTTTTGGAGAATACCGCTCTGTAAAACCAACTTGTCCATTTGTGAAGCTGAGTTAACAAGAAGAGGCACGTTTTATTTACTTTCTCAATAAATAAACACTTTAAGATGCACTTTTTTTAAAAAGCATTCTGTTTTTTTAAATGTAGCCCTTGTTTTTACTTAAAGTAAGGACAACAATTTATTTAGAGCTTTATAAATAATTCATTCAGTTCAGCATTTAAACAGTGAATATACTGAAATATATATATATACGATATTTGTAATAAGTTTGCCTTTCAGTAGCTGATGGTATAAGATGCTGATACTAGGTAACTTAAATATACAGGATGTGGCACTGAATCATAACACAAGTTAGAAATGATGATGGTCCGGACCTAGGTCCGGATCTCCTTTAACTGGATCTTACTGAACTCTAATTAAATACCCCTGCTATATATATTTGAGCCCAACCTTTTGCATACAACTGTGCACTGCTTCTACCTTGGCCAAGAAAAATATACTGGTACTCGTACAGTCCCTTTTTTTGACGGTGCAGAGTGACTGAACAGGGCTGACAGGGATTCACATGTGCAGAGAGAGAAAGGGGAGGGAGTTGAACGATTGCAAGGAGAGCAGGAGAAAGCCCAGGCCGTCACCGAGATGAATTAGCTTTAGCTGAGTGAGTGCGGGGATTAGGGTGCCCAGAGAAATGGACTCCTGTTTAGACTAGGATATAGTATTTAAACAGTGCGGTTCTCCCTGGCCACACACACACACACACACACACTCGCACAAAGCTGCTATTGATTCTAAGGATTTGCCAGCAGGGCCTGGAGGCACGTTCTGCTTCACCCACCACCCTTGCCCATCCTTGTCTCTCTCCCCCACACACACACACAAAGGATGTGACACAGTAGTAGGTCATGGCACCCCGGGGAACGGTTGGTAAAGAATGGGATGGATCTGGGGAAACAGGGTGATTACCAACGAGAGTCTGAAGGGGAGGGACGGGGGGGAAAAAAGGATGGGCAATCTTTATCTGCGTGTTGTGCCAATCAGCGGGTAATTGAGGCAATCTCGGGCTAATGCTGCCCTGGGCCATCAGGGAGGAAGCTAGAGCCGAATGGCCCATTTCACCCTGAGCGGAGTTTCAGTTTCAGCTCATCAGTCCCATAGAGACGGAGCTGTACGCCATCACTCAGGGGAAGCACGCTAGAGGAGAGAAGGGGACGGAAAAAAAGGGGAAAAAAAGAGAAGGAAGGAAGAGGACTGGAGAAGAGAAGCGAATGTTATGGTGACATTAATTAACCTTAACCTACGACTTACAGTTAAGTCACTGGCGCAAAGATAATGGAGAAGGTCACAGTATCATTTACTTAAACTCCAGACTTATGATTCAGTCATAAACCCTGAAAATTCAAGAGCTGGTACTGTCAATTCTCTAAACTTAGAATTATGTTATGTTATATTATAAATATTGTATCACTATGTTGCATATTAATATGCATAGAGTCTAAAATCTCTATGGTCATGGTATGAATATATAAAACATTATATAAAACATAAATACATTCTTAATGATCAGTGGATATACAATGAACTACATACTATATATATATATATATATATATATATATATATATATATATATATATATATATATATATATATCTCAAAAGTTTAGGATCACTTTATAATTTCATTTCATTTCATTCAATTTTCATGCTCATGCAATTCACAAACAATATTGTTCATTTCACAATTAGTTTAAGTGTATCAGATGATTTTTAAAGAATACAATTTTTTGTATTAAAGACTATTTTTGTATAGAGGCTTATTTTGCATATAGTCCTATTATCAGCAATTCTCAGTCCTCTGTCTAAATCTCCTGGTACGGCCACCAATCCAAGTTAAGGATGTTATTGGACTAATTGGTTGTTAGGACACTCTTGCTCAATTGTGATGCACAGCTGAAAAACATTCTACTAATAAGTGAGCATAAAAGGGAGAACAACATTCTAGGTTAGTTTAGTATCTGAAGCATCAGCAGTTGATGGCTTGCTGACAGACTCAAAATGACCAGAAACAACTTTCTTTAGAGACCCGTCAGTCCATTGTTGTGTTAAGGAAGGAAGATACTCCATTGAAAACATTTGTCACTGTGATCCCAAACTTTTGAGATAGTGTATATATACACACACTACATAATATTTACTTTCTGTAGAAAAACATTTGGGACAGCACGTCTGGCATTTTGAGGTCAGAAAATGCAACAAAAAAAATAATAATAACAAAGAAACACAACAGGATCTCTTTTCACAACCTACTCTCTAAATAAGTGATATTTTAACCGCTGGTGAAAAGTTAATGGGCTGCAGAAGGTCATAATATCACGGCTATTTATTAAGCGCTTTTAAGTCTTCTTAACTCGGGACTGATTATTATCCAGACTTATTATTCAGTAATGACTGTGAATTACCATTTAACTGCTTTGACACTAATGACATCATTTGTGAGACTGAGGAGTAGAAATCTGGGCCCACCAACAGGTCCTTATCAGGGCCTTTCAAGTTTTTAAACTGGTCATTTTAACGGGAGCTTAAACAGGTTGGAGGATCCTCAATTGATGTAAAATGATTGTATCACACCTGCTGTATATAACGGTGCATGTAATCATTATCGAGTCATTTGATCTCCTGTTAATATTATTGATGGAGCATTATAAGAGATTCCTGTCCAAAATGTGTATTTAATATTTGCTGCTATATTTTGTAGTGCAGCATTGTACAACAAGGACTTATTGGTTTGATAGAATTTGTGATGAGTTATTGTTTCCTTTCACTCATCAATGTTCTCTCACTAACACAACCAACAGGCTTTATGTTAATATATTATGTAACCACTGGAAATGTTCTCTATGTTTCCAACTAATCTTGAGTGCCTGTCTAGCTATTAAACGATAATTTAATAAATTTAATAAAGCAAGCATCAGCTCGACTCTAACCTATTCAGACAAACAAACAAAACAGCTTTGTTTGTTCTTCATCAAATGCAATTCAACTAAAGAATGTTTGTAGAATACTGTATACCTGCATGTGGAAAACACAAGGAGGTGAATAGTGAAGCCAGGGTGCTGGGTTATTGTATTGTATTGCACTCTTGCTCTGCAAATGAGTTCAAGCTGTTGAAAAAAAGGCACCGTGCAGCTACAAGGTAATAATTTGTTCAGCAATGGGTATAAATTGTGTAGGAACTGCATGTATGTATGTACACTGATCACCCATAACATTTCACACACCTGCTTATATCTACACTCCATTTTATCAGCTCCACTTACCATATAGGAGCACTTTGTATTTCTACAATTACAGAATGTAGTCCATCTGATTTACCCTGTTTAGCAATGGTGATTCATCCTCACCACTGAAGTATCAATGACGTGGTGGTCCTATATTGAAGATTCAAGATTCAAGATTTAAGAGTTTTATTGTCATATGTACAGCAGAACAGACAGTTACACTGTACAATGAAAATCTTACTTTGCTGTTCCTCCATTCACCAATAAATAAAGATAACAAAAAAATAAATAATAAAAAATATACAAAATATATAAAGTATAATAATATAAGTTGAAGTAAATAAAAGTATTTTTACAGTTAAAGGATAAAAAATATAAAAAATAACAAAAAAGAATAAAAAATAAAAATAAAATATGATAAGTGATATTGGTAAAATTAAAAAGGAAAATAGAAGATATATATCTTCTATTTTCCTCTTTATAGAAAGAGAGAGACAGAGAGAGAGAGAGAGAGAGAGAGAGAGAGACAGAGAGACTGTGACTATTGACTACTGATTATTGGAAAGGATGCTATTATAACAGAACAGGTAAATTTAGTCCAGAGGACTACTGGCCTATCCAACAATATGGATTGTAAAGGAAACAGTAACTCTGTCTTTTTTCACAACAAAATAGCTTCCTTTCTAACTTTTGCTTTTATCTAGTTGTCCTGCTCACTTGATGAGTCATTTCTTTTGAATTTATAAACATTAGCTACCCATTCAAACCAGTACAGCTATGTTCACATTTATCCATCGCATGGCCAACTCACTCCACACACTCACCCCTACGGGCAATTTAGAGTGACAGATCAACCTAACATTCATGTGTTCGAACTGTGGGAGGAATCTGGGGTACTCGGAACATGCAAACTATGACATATCATAGTTCATCAAGTTTTCTCTATTTTCTTTACAATTTTTTTTCTTTGAGCAGTGGTTATCCATTGTTGCGGGGTCGAATCACAAACAACATCACAAGACGCTTTTCCACACATTGTGTGCAATTACATATTTCCACCTAAGGGGACTCCAAATCCCCAGATCCTACATAGTGTTACTTTAATGTAATGTCCAACTGTGGACAAGTTTTTTTTTTACATGTACATACCTTTTTTTTTATCCTAAAATTTATACAGAGCAATAAAATAAAAAAAAATGTGGAGCCAAACTAGTTTAAACAATGTGACTGCAAAGGAGTCCAGCATAATTCTGTTCTCTAACTAAAGGAAAACATGTTTGAATGTGATTACTGACTATATGGATATGAATATGGATTGTAAAATAAACAGTAACTCTGTCTTTGTTCACAACGAAATAGACCCCAGCACTGTTTTCTAACCCTGTTAGCCAAAGACAAGGACCCAAACTGAGCTCGCTTTCACTTTTGCCTTTATCTAGTTGTTCAGCTTAAAGAGTCATTTCTTCATCTAGAGGTTAATTTTTTAATTTTAAAACAATGCCAATCCCAGCATCATAGGACGAAAGGTGGGGTACACCATGGACAGGTTGCCAGTCCATTGCAAAACACTCACACCTAAGGGCAATTTAGAGTGAGTGATCAACCTAACATGCATGTGTTTGGACTGTGGGACGAAACCAGAGTACCCGGAGGAAACCCATTCAAGCATGGACCAGGAATCGAACCCAGATTGCTGCGCTGTGAGCACTGTTGCCAAAACTCCTCAGTGAGGAAAGCAGCTATTGGCTGTCCTAAAAGTCGCTAGAAGTGGCTAAATGATGTAATTTGCATACAGGTCTATTTGCGTGTATTTGAAAGAGTAATATTGTGGTAGAGACAAAAAGTGAGTAAAAACATCTTAAATATGTTATAACTACAAATAAACTCTGAATAAATGAACTTCTTCTGTGGATTCTTTATTTGTTGCCTTTTAAATTAGACAGTGTCACACTGAAGAATTTCCCTCTGGGATCAATACAGTATATATGTATCTAAGACGCATTTATATTCACATCCTGCTCTGTAGATAGGGGGTGGGGTCAGCGGCGGCTTTGGGCATACGCAGTGAGTGCAGTGGGTTGTGAAGTGGTGAGGCTCTTCACAACCCAGATTGAGCACTGTAAGTGTTGTGGGCGGGGCTCACGACAGCCCCTGCTGCTCGCTGAGAACACTAACCGAAAATCATGTGTGCTCACCTCAGGGTCTCCAAAAGTCTCCAATAACACCAGAAACAGTCGCAAGATTTGTTGCTAGTCGCTTTTAAAAAAAAAAACAAGTCCCTAGAGGGTCTTGAATATAGAAATAGCCCCACCATTCAGTGCTTATATAACAACTATAATTTGCCATAATTAACATCAGCTATAGCTTTAAACACTGTAAATTGTCCAGGCTGCCTTGACCTAAAATAACAAGCTTCTGCACCTAAAACCCAAATTCTTGCTTTTTATTAACTTAATATTGAAATTGACTCATTTTTAAGTTTAAACAACTTTTCTTTTTTTTTACAGTGTAAGAAAAACATATGCAGTGTAAAATAATATAACTCATATATAACTCAAAAAACTCCTAAACTAATGTCTTGAATAACAGCTTATTTAGTGATTGGTCTTCGTTGGTTGCTTCATGTTCTTATGGTACCGGTGGCCAATTAAAATCCATCAAAGTACATAGCCTACTGTTTTGGAAATCTCTAGAAGCAAAAGGGCGCTCCGGTCATGCCAGCTTAAAAGACGCACCAATTTATGCAGCGTCACGGCCGAGCAGCAATCAGTACCTGACGCCATTCATGTACAGATATGGCCATTCTTGAAGTGTTCGGTCGTTTATGTGAGTCATAACTGTTCTCCTGACTTTGTGGAGTTCTGTCTCCTAGCATCTGTTAGAGCTTTAGCATCACCCAAAGGCCTTTTGCGCAACCGGAATGACAGGGGAGCAAGGAAGTAGTTTGGCATTAATCAGAGTGGCGAGGGAGAAGTCAGGTCTCTTTGGGCTGCAGCAATGAAGCAGGGAGACTCCATAGATCCCATTTTGTGGTTAATTTGTTCAGCTCATTAAATATTGAGCAAGTGGCAGATTTGTGTGATTGCCAATAAAATGGGCTCCTTTGGACTGTGAAATGCCCGGAAGGATGCAAAATGCCACACAGCCTCCCTATATGCTCGCTAACTCTCTCACTCTCTCTCTCTCTCTTTCTCACTCCCTTTCTCACTCTCGAACTCTAATGCTCACACTCACACAGCTGTCTAATAGGACTCATCTTTTTTTTCTAACTGGGCCTCTAGTCGAACTGACAACTTGAGATGTTGTACATTTTAGCAGTTTAGTGCCACTTCAGTTTATTACCGGGCTGTGTCGTCGAGGACTACCGGAGCAGAACATACACCCATCAGCCATAACATTAAAACCACCTCCTTATATCTACACACACTGTCTGCTTTATCAGCTCCACCTAACATATAGGAGCACTATGTAGTTCTACAATCCCAGACTGTAGTCCAACTGATTCGCTGCATACATTATTTACCCTGTTCTTTAATGCTCAGGACCTCCACAGGACCACCACAGAGCAGATACTATTAGGGAGGTGGATCATTCTGATAGCTGCAGTGACACTGACGTTGTGGTGGTGTGAGTGGATCAGACACAGCAGTGCTGCTGGAGTGTTTAAACATCTCAGTTTCCACTGATGAAGGACTAGAGGAACACAAACTGTGCAGCAACAGATGAGTTACCGTCTCTGAACAAGCAAGGTAGGCGTGTCTAATAAAGTGGACAGTGAGTGGACACAGCATCTGATCCACTCACACCAGCACAACACACACTAACACACAGCTGTGTCACTGCAGTGCTGGGAATAAAGCACCACACAAATAATATCTGCTCTGTGGTGGTCCTTTTGGGGTCCTAATGATTGAAGAACAGGTTGAAAGGGTGTTAAACAGGTATACGGAGAAGTAGATGAACTACAGTCTGTAAGTGCTCCTGTATTGTAAACCTACAGTGAGTGTAAATACAGGGAGGTGGTTATGGCTGATAGGTGTATATTTGTAACAGTGTGCAGCATGGACAGAGGGTTGATTGGAGTGGACATTTTTATGTTATATGATTGCCAGCCTTTCCACTGTAGGTGTTCTCAAACGTAAGCAAAAGCCTTTGATCTTCACATCTGCATCAATATCAAAAATTTGAAACCATTGTTTATAATGAAAGTGCTGACCAACATCTGGTGTCAAGACACTGGAGACACTGGAGATACCACGGTGGTGGGACTCATAGACAATGGCGTCTGCCTACAGAAAGGAAGTTGAGCAGCTGATCTCCTGGTGTAGCAACAATCACCTTTTACTCAACACATAAAAGACAGTAGAGATGGTAGTGGACTTCAGACTCAAGTTCCTGGGCACCACTTTATCTAGGGACCTAAAGTAGGAGAGAAACACGGTCTCCATAGCCAAGAAAGCACAGCAGAGAATGTTCTTCCTGAGACAGCTAAAGAAATTCAAACTGCCACAGACTCTGATGATCCAGTTCTACACAGCGATCAT
Organism: Megaleporinus macrocephalus; assembly: GCA_021613375.1. Taxonomy (NCBI): domain Eukaryota; kingdom Metazoa; phylum Chordata; class Actinopteri; order Characiformes; family Anostomidae; genus Megaleporinus; species Megaleporinus macrocephalus. The sequence goes on from CM038706.1 coordinate 42,270,897, forward strand.
CGAGTCCATCCTCACATCTTCCATGATCATAATCATCGAGTCCATCCTCACATGTTCTATAACCATCTGGTTTGGTTCCTCCACCTCACAAGAACGAGCCAAACTCCAGCGCAGAATCAGGACAGCGGAGCTGATCATTGGATGCAATCTGCCAGCACTTCAAGACATCTACACCAGCAGGGTGAGGAAACATGCTGGCAAAATTACAGCTGACCCCTCTCATCCTGGACATCACATCTTCCAGACACTTCCCTCTGGCAGAAGACTCAGGACCATCAAGACCAGCACAACCAGACATGCTAACAGCTTTTTCCCCAGAGCTGTTACTCTCTTTAACCACAGTGGTCGCCCTGCACTTCAAACTCATACCTGAATCTCACTGTATTACAGTAACTCCTTTATAACATAAAGCTTATTAGCACAGCTGTACAGATTCTGTAAGTAACAGCTCTTATAATACATGTCTACTCAGACTATGTGTAGAATATCCATACACGTAGAATATCCATACATTTCATTAGCACCTCTCCTGGCTCTTTAATACTCTTATTTTTCTTATTATTATTATATTTATTGTATCATGTTGTGTGTTTCTCTTAGTGTAATGTTGTTCTTGTTACATGTCATATATGTGTGCCTCATTAAGACAAATTCCTTGTATGTGTGACATACCTGGCGAATAAACAATTCGGATCTCATCTGATCTGATCGAGCTCCATTGTGCGCTACAGCACTCCACCAATTATTTTGTCATTACTGCATAAAATTAAACATAGAATGAGAATACAATAAGCCACAGATGAAATGTGTGCCAACAATGGTAATATAGTCTGGTATATATAACATAATACATTCATACATTATGTTACAAGTTTAATTCAGTTATTTATATGAAAATAGTATAACAATCAACTTAAGCCTGATGGTTATTTGTACGCTCCTTGCAACACACTCAATGCAGTATACCTGTGTTTTATATTATATCTGCTTTTAAGACCCATACAGTGGTCTTAAGAAACTGACAAGAAGACACAGCAATCAGAACTCTGGTAGCTAATGATGATGGGTGCTGACAAGGAAGGAGGGCTTGACTAACCAGGGCACTGCTTGGATGGGAGAGCCCACCAGTAGCTCAAAAATAAATTGATTTTGGTTGCAAATGTTCTTACTTTATGTTATTGTAGAAATAAATATAACTTCCTCAAAGCCCTCTGCTAATCAGCCTGCTTCCTGTCTCCACCCTTCTACATCCCCACCCCCAGCCTCAAAGGCAAAAGCTGATCTTCTGGTGCACAAATGGATTGTATTAAGAGAGAAGTTAGTGGATTTCACCAATTCTAAAACCAAAATGTAACCGAAGTCAGGGTTTTAGAGGCAGAAGGTGCAGCGAGTGAAAAGAGAAACCTAAAAGAGGCAGGCAACCGACGAGAGGGTTCTTTCAGAAAACTGACGAGCGAAAAGTGCCAAGTTGTAGAGAAAGCTAGCTTGCTAAATAGCAATAAGCAGCCAGTAGGCAGTCATTCTTAGCAAGCACAAGCTGAAAAAGAAGCAACATTTGATTGATTGCATTGTAGTTGATGTAACATGCAGTACATTTGTGGTCATAACCCAAAAAAAAGTTCAGCCTCAGCACAGCAGCTAACTTAGAAAACGCACACTGGTAGTTCCATAACCAGCAGCAGAGCAAAGCAGATAATATGTGTTCCAGCTTCCAAGGGACTAGTTACTGAAGGCCTTCTTTATCTGGGTCAGGTGTTTTTGATTTGGTTCTGAGCTAAACTCTGCAGGATGATAGATCTTAAGAACCAGGACTGGGCACCACAGGCTTATGCCATGGCTACTAACAACTTATGTTCTATATGTGTTTTCATAGCTAATGCTGATATCAAGTCAATGGTGTTTAATGTTTCTTGGCAGTTTGAAGAGGGATGCACTAGACGACTGCATTACACATTATCCAGAGAGAGTCATGTTGAAAGTCAAAAGAAAAATTAATCTTAAAAAGATGTTAAAATCCCAAGACAATCACATTGTATTCTGGGAAATAACACTGGACTTGTCATTTTTCAATTTTGTTTCTCTCTTATGGGGTGTTAGTTTACTCTTATGGTATATTTAGGCCTTGCCAGGTGCCTCTAAACTCAAATCCTAGTGTGCACTTCCTCTTAAGCTCAGTCTATATTTTAGCATACTGTGTGATGGAGAAGACGGCTTGCTAAAGCTATATAATTTGATATTCAGCAATGATGAGATTTTAAATGGCTCTCTTTATTTTGCAGGTTGATATAGCAGCTTTAATGTTTTGTATGAAAAGTGATGTATAATGTAATTGAAAGAGAATGCTAAAGTTCTTGGGTGGCTGTTTTAGGCTAGAAGGCCACACGGGCTGCAGAAAGTTTTCCAGAGGACTTTGGAGGTAGTTTATAAAGTGTTATACATATGGCAGTAAGGATGAAGAGCTTTATACATGTCCCTTCTCTCAAACATTGATCATTCATTGAAGTTCTGAGTAGCTAAAACAAAAGAAGTACAAAAGCTAGGGTACAACCTTCCAGAGAACACAGGGGAATAGTCTGTAAAGTCTGTAAATGGGGACTCTTATCATAATACATCAACAATGCATGATTAGCTTTAGTCATTTGACAGCATTGCTTACATTGAGCCCCACAGTGCATAATAACCCAATGGCAACTTATGAAATAACCAGATGGCTTGTAATTAACCTTGTGTAGATCTGTCATTAACTATATCACAGTATGTCTTTCAACACTGCACATTTTTAAAGATGGTCATCGACTAAGTCATCCTACCTAAGGGTAGTTCTGATTTTGAGACTTGTTTAAGAGAACTTAAAAAGCTGTCTACGTTAGTGCCAAACATAGCTGTAGCCTTCAATAGTAATTGCTTCATTATATTGCTGTCCAGTAATAGACCCTTGTACTTTTGGTCCTTTATGGAAATACAAGGTCAACAAGGATTAAGGCTCAGCGTGACCGAGCAGTCTTTGTTTGCTGTGTTTGGTATTGGACTATACGGCAATAAACACAACACAATTTTCTCCTGCGGTGAGACACGATGCTAGTGCACAAGGGGACGCAGAGGAGGGAGTAATATCTCCCCCCTCTCTCCTGCTGGGAACTCTCACTCTCTCAGCAGGAGGGAGAAATCGGAGGAAAAATGGAGACTGCGAGGGCGATGACATTTCTTGTAGCGCATTAATCAGGCCTTTTTTTTCCCCAAGCCAGATTTAATCCAAAGACGTTCTGCCTGAACTTGACCTGAGAGGGCGCTTTGTCCAAACCAGAATGCCACTCGAAATTCTGTTGTAAACCCAACCGTGCCTGAGAGATTTCGGTCTCAAACTTACTGCAGGCCAAGAAAATTCTGTTCCTCTCCAACTGTAGGGCTTCAGGGTTACATGGGTTGCAGCTGGACTGGGACAGAGTCTCAATCCTAATCTAACTGACTTAAGCTTAAACTTTAGTTGAACAAAATTGGTCCCACACTGAATATAGGTGGCCAGAATTCAGTTTCAATCTTACAAACTTCTGTCCTAACCATACTACAGCTTGACAAAACTCTGTACCAACCTGATTGTACCCAAGTGAAATTTACTACCCCAAATGAATTTCTGTCTTGACCTGACATTAGCCCCTCCAAAAGTCTGTCCCTATCTAAAGCCATGTAAGATTCTATCCCAATGCAACTTTGGCCAAAATTCTGTTCCAAGCTAATTATTGTCTGCCATCTGTATTCCAACCCAAAACACCCAGTAAATGTTTGCAACCCAACTGTCGACCCAAAAAGTTCCAAATGGAACTATAGCCCAACACTTTTAATAAGATCTGCTTCTTAACTATTTTAATGACTAGTAAGCAATATATAATCCCATAGTATAAAGAAACATAACATATGTAAGCAAGCTTAGAACTGCCTTATGAATATATTTATGGCTTAAAATATGTTTCTGCTAATTATTTAGTAAGCATTTGTTGAGTAATGACTAAAACATTTATGTATGGTACTCTTTCAGTTGACAGAATTCTTGCACTCTCTTTAAGTGATAAGATAATCAAGGAATATGAACAGGTGCTAGTGATCTGAATTCTCAATGAATTCAGGTCCTGGTAGGTTGCCACACATATATAAAACCATGAATGCTGAATGCAGTGCATCCCACGTCTATGGAGGAGGGTCCATAGAGCGAACATGACGATTGAGGTGGACCCACAGATGCTCAATTGGGTTCAAGTATAGGCAATCAGGGGCCCTGGGTAGTACTTGGAAATCTTAGTCAGCTCTTCCAACCAATGTGGGACATTTTTAGCTGTGTGACGTGTTGCAGTGTCTTGCTGGAAGATCCCATCCACCCCAGGGAGAACAATCTTTTATGGGTGTCCGTGATCTGCAGGGATGGATTCTTACCCAAATCAGTTGAGAGTGTCTTGAACATGGATGAGTGGGACCAGAGAATGCCACAAAAACATTCCCCAGACCATACGCCGCCACCATCCATAATGTGACTCGACTGTGATAATAAACTTAAGTTTAATTAACTTTAGTAAAAACTGATTAATGCCCTCTTTGGGCAGTTGCACTTCTAAATACATTGGTTTTTAAGTAACTTGTGCTTGTCCTACAGGCATGAGCAGTTTATTATTTCAAACACAGAGGTCTATAAATAACAATTAGTTGGCAGTTGTTTGAGTTCTCATAAATATTTTAATTATTATTAGAAAGAAAGCCTTAAAATAAAGTGTTATTGAATTCTGTACCAACAGAAATTTAAGTGGACAACATTCTTTCCTAACCCAACTGTAACCAGACAAAGTTCTGTCCTCACCTGATTGGTGCCTCACTGTAGTCTGACGAAATTCTCTACCAAACTGATTTAGGTGATCACCATCTGACTACAGCAATTTTGGCTCTACCTGTGGACCAAAATATTTCTGTCTAAGCCCAAAAAGGGAGAGTCTCCTGGCACAACTCTGTCTAAACATGAGACTCTTGATGAGTCTTCTAATGTTCCTTGTAGAAACAGGCTGACTAAGGAAGGACAGTCATGCTTAAACTTGCAGGTATATGCAAAATGCCAAGACCAAACATCACTTATTAAACAACCCACCCCTGGCCTTGGCAACATTTACAGTAGGAAAATAAGCAACAGAGTGACACCTCATTGAAACCTATTGCTGGCTTGCTCCAGCTCCTGCTCTCCAGTAAAGTGTTGGAGCAGATTTAAGTACTTGGATTTTATGTCCAGTTCATTGTGTATAGTCATGCTGATGTGCTGTGATTAGTATTTGTATGGACGTTTTGGGGGTTTATGTGATGTGGAAGCAACTCATGGATAGAGTCTCACCAGAAACTACAACTCCCACAGTTCTGGACAACACATAATATTTACTTTTTTTAGAGTTAGTGACTACTGCTAAGCTAATGATTTCTGTAGGTTAACTTTGTCTAATTTAATATGTTGCCACACTAACTGTGAGCATAGTTAGCATGATGCTGTGTATTTATACATATTTTAATGACTTATATTAATTACAGAGGCACTGTAGGAAATGGGAAGACTTGCATGACCTTGGTACAATAAATAACTTGGTCTTGGTCATGGTGTGCAACTGTCCCTCTCTCTGACCGGACAGCAGTAGTGATTGCTTTACTGAGGGAAATAACTAGTGATATTTAGTAGAGAATCCAAGCGTCTCTTTTACAGTCCTGCTAAGTTACATTAACAATGGTTATCATATAATCAGAAACCTAAGCATAGACTTGTCACGCCTCCAATGCAAACACTCTATTGCGTTTTCAAACTTCAACTCCCAGTAGGCACTTCAGACTCTTAGAAGGCCTCGGAATTCTTATTATGTACACCTGTCACTGAGTCTATATGACCTGTCTGTTACTGCACTGTGTGTCTGAAATGGCCTACTTGCCTACTGCTCAGTAGGTAAAATCAGCAGGCGAGCGTAGCTAGTATGTCTGAATCCTCAGTAGTTATCAAGTAGCATGCGAATGTTAGCCAGATGACCTATTGAATTGGGAGTCATTTTTAAGTAGGCCAACACAGCACATTGTACTATCCCATGATTCAACTAGAGCCCGAATAAGTTTAAAGCTGAGGTAATAAAATTGTGGAAATCAGTACATTCGGTACATGTATGTAGCTACTGCTAGTGAACTGCCGCTATAGACGTTAGAACTACTTCTGAGGTAAATATTATTAAGTTCCTCCTGATTTGTAGTCTCCAAGTTACAGCCCAACATCGTCCAGAGTACAGATTCAGACAAAAACGCTGGTTAGTGTCACAAACAGTATCTAACATGATGTCAGTAAATGGGGATTTTAATGAATAGCAGGACTTTTACAGTGATGGTTTGACGTCTAGCGTCACAGCATGTTGGTAAGGTTGCAGGTGTAGTACTTGCAGGATTGTTTGGGTACTAAAAATTTGCATACTGAAACAGCCCACTGCTTTACCGCTTAAGCAGGACGTACTGGGTCCAATCTTAGTAGGTGATTTCGGACGCACCAATTGAATCATCGCTAAGTATTTCCTCAGTTCATCTGTTTCTACTGACCTAAATGTAGGTTAAATACCCCAACAGACTGTATTCGTGATTGATTTTATGAACTCTTCACTTTGCATGCCTCACTACATACAATACTTTAAATTGCCAAAAAACACTGTTTAAGGTAATAAATGAAATAACAAAGTAGGAAAAAACTAAAGCAGTCCAATGTGAAAGACTTGGTCTCAGGAAGACTAACGAGAAACCAGCCATCCCAAGGTTGGCAAATATTTGTGAAACAATGTCTGAAGCTCACATGAATAGTGTAGGGATTATCAGGTTTGCTCAAATATTTATTGCCTTTGGATTGTTTTCAGATTTTTTGGTGCATATTAGGAACTCAATGCTATGCTAGGGTCACCTGTATTTCTCAGGCAAAGCTCCGGGCCACTGCTTGTGCAGATAAACTCTTCAGCCATTCCCTCTCTTCATCTCAATCCTGGCCTCCTCTCGTATATCAGTAATTAGAATCTCCGGGCCTATGCAATGGCTTCTTTCTCATTTCAGTCTCGTTTAGTTAATATGCTATGGCTCGCAATTGCTGCAGTCATCACTGACATCCTCCACCGATGTCCATACTTTATTCTACAGAGCTCACTTTATCACATCTATCCTCGGTTTCCTGTTTAGACACCAGCAAATGAGAAATAGTCCTTTGTTTATTCCTTGTAACACCTGGTGTAGTGCAATAAGACCCTTTTCTAATGGCCCGGTTTGCAGTTTTTTCCCCTTCACTATTTATTTCCTTCTATTCCCCTTGTTATTGTCTTTAATAATATAGTACAAAGGAAACCACTTTTGTAAGTAAGCTCAGAAATGCTTTAAAATGTACTTATGGGTTAAAATATTTTTCTCCAAATTATTTATTTAGCATTTGTTGAGTAATGACTCAAACATTAATTAAATGGGATGCATTTAAGCCCATTTCTTCTTCAGGTAATAAAATTGTTAAACTGTCTTTAAATTACATGATAATCAGAAAATATGAACATCTACTAGTGATCTGAGTTCTTAATGACCAAACTTACTAGTAAACAATCATTTTTCACTTGAGGCTGGTAGTGACTCAGTAAGGTCCTGGTAGGGTGCCACATGAATCTGAAGCCATGTTGACTGCAATGCATCCCACAGCTGCTGGAGGTGGCATGAAGGAGTATTTATATAGCAGACATGACGATTAAGGTGGTCCCACAGACGCTCAATTGGTTTGAAGTCAGGGGAACTAATAGTCCAGAGTAGCATTTGGAATTCTTGGTCAGTTCTTCCAACCAATGTGGGACATCTCTAGCCGTGTGATGTGTCTTGCTGGAAGATCCCATCCGCCCCAGTGAAAACAATCAGCATGTATGAGTGTATATAATCTGCAAGGATGGATTCAGACCCAAGTCTGTTGAGAGTGTCTTCCACATGGATAAGTGGGCTCAGAGAAACGCCACAAAAACAATGCCCAGACCATAACGCTGCCACCTACATGCTGCCGCCATCAAAAGTCTTCATGACTTCATGAAGTTTGATTAACATTGTTTAAAAAAATTATTAATGTCAGTTTCATTTTTCATATTTACTCTTCTAAATATAGAGGCTTTTAAATACCCTGTTCTTGTGCTACAGGCACAACCGCTGCAGTCAACACTGGCATCCTCCACCGATGTCCATACTTTATTCTACAGTGCTCACTTCATCCCATCTATGCTCTATTTCCTGTTTTGACACCAGCAAATGAGAAATGCTCCTCTGTTTATTCCTTGCATCACCTGGTGTAGTGGAATAAGACCCTTTTCTAATGGCCGGGTTTGCAGTTTTTTTTCCCCTCACTATTTATTTCCTCCTTTTCTCCTTGTTATTGTCTTTTGTTTCTGAGTGGACCCTATTTTCTATGACTCAAAGGTAATGGCCACTCCATCGAAGCTCTTTACGGCTATTTTCCTGCCGAGTGTAGAAAATTGCCTAGCTTGTACTGGCTGGTTGGAATTCTCAGACTTTTGAACAGGGGTATATGGCCCTGACTGTTGGTTGAATTACCAGGATGAGATCGATATCACAGGCTACAGTGGTGTCTGGACGCTGCCCTCGAGGAAGCTGCAATAAGATCATTGGATGATTCACATTGTGCTTTCTCTCAGGAGGCCGAAAGATCTGTCTGCCTGGGTTGTTTTCTCGCTAAACTCGAATGCAAGCCACTTTTTTCCTGTACATGATATTGCTATCCTTAGAAAGTCAAATCAAATCAAATCTGAGAATGTTCTTCTTTTTAAATCCTAGAATTTAAAACAAGTAAAGAAATTATGTTAAAGAAACACATTCTAAGGTTTCAATCCATACCACATTACTGTTTGTAGAACATTATATTGCCAAAAGTATGTGGACGCACCCCCTATTGGTTGAGTTCAGGTGTTTTAGCCACACCCATTGCTATTGTGTATACAATATACAATATACAAGCACATAGCCATGCAATCTCCATACACAAATAACAATAGATTAAGTCATACAAAATAATTCACTGACTTTAAATGTAAAACGGGTATAGGATGCTTTGAAATGTCTGTCCTGCTAGAACTGCCCAGGTCAACTCTAAGTGTTATTATTGTAAACAACAGTTTAGCCTTGAAGTAGTAGACCCAACAGAAATACAGAGTGTGGCCACCAACTGTTAAATCAGGTAGCTCTAAAAATTGCTTGCATTATTCACCATACGATTTTAAGTTAGCTCTGGAACAACCGTGCACCAGGAGCTTCATGATCAGCTGTGCACAAGCCTAAGACGTAGAGCATTATGTGCAATGCCAAGCGTTGGCTAAAGTGGTGTTAAACACCTTGAGTGATAAATATAAAAAATGCTTTGCTATCGTGCAGTCTGATGAATAAATATAGATCTGCACTACTGCATAGTGTCAACAGTAAAGTTTGGTGGAGGAGGGATAATAGTCAGAGGTTTGGATCTCTTAGTTTTAGTGACTGTTATTGTTACTTCTACAGCATACCAGGTCATTTTAGACAAATGCTTCCAAAACTGTGCCAACAGGTTTGAGAAGACCCGTTTCTTGTTCCAACTCCTTTGGGATAAATTGGAATGTCAATTGTAAGCCAGGCCTTCTCGTCCTCCTCAGACAAAAATATGTCTGAGAAATATGCATCAATGTTAGTTTGCAGGCAAAACCAGCTGTTAATAATAATTTTCTTTTATTTATTTTTTTTTTCTTATCCAGTATATGCCTTTAGTTCACAGAACTATTTAAAAAGGAAGAAACCATGTAGTAAAACTTCACAGATAGTAAAACTTCACAAAGATGAAAAAGGTGATAAACATTAACTAAAACACCAAAAACGTGTTTGTGATTATTTGGAAGCAGCTAATGTCTAAGAGTGAACTTTAGAGGTGTGGAAAAACATCTCTGTAGATTTCCTTAAAATTTGAAAGCACGTCTGTAGGCGGGTGAAAATGGAAGCTGTGAAAAGGGCAAAACTCACTAATTACTAAAAAACTAAGTATGTTCATGAATTATCTGTTAAATATAAGTTTCCTGGTCCTTTTTAACACTAACGAAAAATAATAACTTTTACTAAATGGACATTTTGTCTGGCAGATAAATGAAAGGTTGGCTTCTGACTCTTCCACAATAAGTTATTTAACAAATGATATAAATGCTGCATAACTCACTACATAATTAACGCACCGTAATGATGCGCTGCACTTTGTTAAAAAGCTAGAACACTTGATGTATAGACAGCTCTCAAAATCGCCTCAACAGTTTATAGTAATGCTGCGTTTATATTTTTATTGTTTAGCACTGCTGCTCAGAGATTATCCATTTAACATTCCTCCACTTCACTCAATGCATTTTTAAGTTATGCATGTGTTTTCATAAAAAAATGTTTACAAAATATCTCTCCAAACAAATCTCTATTTTTGCTAATTTATATTTCTCATGGCATGTGAATGCAGCAGTTGCTGTTTAAATCATGTGAAAATGTTATGATGAATGGACCAATAGAAATGCCCCAAAATAACTTGGAAACACTTCTGGTTCCATAGACTTACATTAAAAGTAAAGGATGTTTTTGGCCTCTCCTGTAAAGTTACTATTTTGGAGAGACTTGTTTTTCATTGGACAGCAACAAAATGTAAGGTAACCCATTGTACAACCTTTTTTTAAGGTAAACTCATTATAAACACATATAAACTCTAATGTAGTAAACTATAATTTGATACCTACAACATTTAGGAACCAAAGGCTGATGTTAGACGATGAAAAATAATATAATCAACTCAATAACTTGCATAACAAAGACATTGATTCCCAATATGGGTTTCTTAAAATGAAGTGTTAGTAAGTTTATCTGTGGCTGCTGCTCAGAGATTATCCATTTAACATTCTTTCACTTTGTCAGTTTCTTTCTTGTCTCTCTCCATGTCTCTCTCAGGCCTCCAGCGAGGGCAACTCATGACAGCGCAGGGATGTTTGCCTCTGTCCGGCTTTTCATCCAGCCACCAATTTGTCACTCATAAGAGTTCCGGGTAACAAGATTTCTCCGACAGGCCCTCCCAGCACTGACCACCGAGCTGACCTAGCATGACACCAGGGAGATATGTCCATTCCATGACTGACAGCTCAGCTAAGCTTAGACTAGGACTAGGACGAAATAAGGATGGAGCATATGATGCAGCAGAATAAAACATAGCCTGCTTGTATGGGATCAAACATGAGCATTTGCTGAGGCCACGTTTGCTTGACAGCATTAGAAATTCATATCATGATATTGGAGACATTGTTGCAGGAACTGATGTTCTTAACCCTGAGATACCTAACATCTCTTTGAGGGTGCATTCAGAAGCTCCGGCTTTGTCCCCTGTAAGACTATCCAGATTATTGTCTTTGCTCAAGTCTATAGATAGATAGCTACTTTATTGATCCCAGAGGGAAATTCAAGATCTCCGCATTTAACCCATCCGTGCAGTGAAATACTCACGCACACACACACTAGTGAGCAGACACACTGGGCACCAGTGAGCACACTTGCCCGGAATGGTGGGCAGCCCTATCACAAGTATCTCCAAAACGGCAACTTTAGAGGGTAGACCAAAAACCTTATTTGCTTTCTATGTAAGTCAATGAAACCAGACTTAGGCATGTTGGAGCATTTCTATTGGTCCATTCATCATGAATTTTGTACACAATGCAAACAGCAGCTGTCATGTTCATACAATGTAGAAAAATGAAAATCAATTAATAAAAGTTTATAATCGTTTAACAAGAGAAATAATGAAGGTGGAGTTAATAATTATAATTGGTTTAAAAGTTTATTGGGCATGTTTTTAACAAGGCAAGTTTGTTTTTGCAACATAGACAGTACAACAAGTTAGAAATAGTATTTACTCTTAACAATGTATAACATAATGAGCTAGAATGTGTAATGCATTTTTAAGTGAGGTATGTGTTTTCATAGAAATGTCTCTCCAAAGAAAAACAAATATCTCCATTTTTGCTAATTTATATTTTTCTATGGCATGTGAATGCAGCAGTTGCTGTTTAAATTGTGTGAACATTTTATGATGAATGGACTAATAGAAATGCCCCAAAATAACTTGGAAACACTTCTGGTTCCATAGACTTACATGAAAAGTAAACTAGGTTTTTGACCTTTTCTGTAAAGTTACTATTTTGGAGAGACTTTTTCATTGGACAGCAACAAAAGCAACTCATTATGAACACATATAAACTCTAATGTAGTAAACTCTAAAATTCATTTGCTTCTACCTACAACATTTAGGAACCAAAAGCTGATGTTAGATGATGGACAACAATATAATCAACCCAATAACTTGCATAACAAAGACATTGGTTCTTAATATGTGTTCCTTAAAATTAAGTGTTAGTAAGTTTATCTGTGGCTCATAGAAAATGTTTACAGGATGTCTTTGTTATTTTATTTTTTAAATTTAAGGCAACCCATTTCGCAACAAGTAAACTCATCTCAGTGCTGTCGATAAATGCATCGACAGCACTGAGAAATAATGTTATTGATTAAGAAAAGCAGATTAATTATCTGTTTGAAATAGCCTAAAACATACTGCTCATGTACTAACTGGGCCTAAATGTAGTAAGTATATGCAATGAGTGACTAACATGAATTTCCCCAGAAACTTAGGAGTAGTTTTTGATCCTGATTTTAATTTTAACAGCTAATTTGTTAAAATTTTTAATTTTTAACAGCTTTTTACCATCTCCAAAGTGAGGCCTTTTCTCTCCCTGAGCAACACTGAAAAACGTAATTCATGCATTTGTAACTAGTAGGTTGGACTATTGTAACACTCTCCTTTCTGGCCTACCACCAGCTACAGTTAATTCAAACTCTGCTGCACGTGTATTGACTAAGACCAAAAGGAAAGCACACATTACACTGATTTAAAGTCTTTACACTGGTTACCTGTTTGTTTTCGTATTGATTTTAAAATTCTTCTATTAGTTTATAAGGCACTACATGGTCTTGCGCCAGACTACCTAATTGAAATGCTTTCCACTTATGAACCAGGTAGGCTCTTCAGATCCTCCAGATCTTCTCTTTTAGTTCTTCCACAAAGAAAAACAAAAACCTTTGGTGATACTGCTTTTAGCCACTATGCTCCAAAATGCTGGAACAACCTTCCACCTGATGTGAGAGAAGCTCAAAACATTGAAATTTTTAAGCGTAAACTAAAAACCTATTAGTTCAGTCTGGCTTTTATGTAGTGTTTTTTTTTATAAACGTTCTCTTAGTTTTAATATCCATATTTTTATACTTTGATTGGATTTGATCTGTTTTTATTATTTTCCATTTTAATTTGATTTATTTTGTCTACTATTTTATTTTAATGTATTATTTATTTTAATTTTGTTTCCTCTTGTTTTATTAATTAACTTAATTATCTTAATTATTCACCTTTTATTTTATATTAAATGATTAATTTAATTATTATTTGTATTATTTCTTTTTAATTTATATTTTCTTTAATCACCTGTAAAGTACCTTGAGTTTCAACCCTATTTGTCTGAAAGGTGCTATTTAAATTAAGTTTTGATTGATTGATTGATTGATTGATTGATTGATTGATTAATACACCTAACATACCCAGAAGACATACTGGTCTCTCATAAGTGCAACACAGCCGTTTCAGAAGGATGTATCCACTGACATATCCGCTGGGATATTTTTATTAGCCATAGATTCAACCTTTCTATACATTAATAACCTGAAAATGAAAAAAAAAAATCTATCCAAGTGCAGCACTGAAGCTCCAAGTCCAGCTCTCTCAGTCGGTCCTGAGGTGGGTTTGCTTACTTTGTCCTTTCAAAAGTTAATATACTGGAGAGATAAAACGGGTAAAACAGTAACTTAATAAAGTTCTCAGCCGCCTTTTCAGACTCCTGTCTGGAGTCTTTCTGCTTATAAGTCAGTCAAACTAGCTCATATTACCAGTGCAGTGTAATCAAATAGAGAAAAATGTGTGTGTTTGTAAACCACACAGACGAATGCTAAGCTTGACAAGTCTTTCTTCTAAACCTGTCACTTATTGTTAAGGAACACATATTGGTAGTTAATCTTATTTTTTTCATTAAAGCTGAGATTAAATATTTATAAATGGATTATTCACTGTGCATTAAGCTTTATTTTTTTCATCGCCTGTATTACTAGATAATTCGAAGTCGTTTATGTGAAAATGACTAATAATGGCATCAATAATGCACAACACATGCTCTGTTAAGACATTGCTACACATCATGTTCCGGCAATGTACTATATATTCAAAATAGGTGTCTATATTTAAATATCTACATGTAGATAGGATTAGTGTTTAATTGTTAGCATTTGATTGCTATAGGTTCTAGGTAGTGTCAAGCTTATAGCTTTACTGCAACGTATCATTAAAGAATTAATGAGAATTAAATCACTAAATGTTGATTGAGAATTATTAAAATGAATAATGTGATTGTTAGGGATTTCCACATTACAGAGCAACAAGTTTTTAATAAATTAACCTTGATTCAAACTCAATATATCGCAAAGACATCATTACTTTCCAACATGTGTTCCTTAGTGTTACTAAATACATTGTGATCTCTGTCACTGTATAAGGTGTACGCTGGTCATACTCCTGCACATACTGTTTATAAAAACAGTATTCAAAGACGTACAAATCATTTTAAATGTATCGGTGCTGTCCTTAGAAAAACCTGTATCTCTATTTTTATTTTTGTTGATTCTTATTTTTCTACACCATTCAACAGCTGCCATTTACATTGTGTAAACATTTTCTGATGAATGGACCAATAAAAAGGCTCCAAAGTAACTTGTAAAAAATTCTGGTTCCATTGACTTCCATTGAAAATCTCCTGTAAAGTTGCCATTTTGAAGGTATTTGTTTTTCTTTAGGCAGCAACAAATGTTTACTTGAAAATAGTTCAAAGACAGCATGTTGAATGTTGATTTTTTTTTTCTTTTTTAAAAAACTATAGAATTTCTCAACTTGAATGTCCCAGCTCTTTTTGGAAACAGGGTTTGTATTTAGTCACACAGGCCAAAGTCTTGACCAACAAATTGATAGCACATACTGAAAAAGAAGAGCTGGTAAAGGTTGCTAAGCAGGGATTGGAGGGCTACGGAAAATAAGGTGGGTCTTGAGATGGTTTGTGTCATATACTGGATCTTGTATAGCACGCAACAGTAAAGAGCAGCAAGAAGCATACAGTACGGGAACAGTATACAGTACACAGCATGCATCACATTTCCAACACATCTGTTGTTTGTGCTTAAGATGTTAAAATATTAAAATGGATCAGCATTTGAATTTTTTTCTATCCATGTATAAAAGATGCTCCACACTGGCTTTACTGTTGTACACACTTTCATCATGTCTAATAAGCATTGCATACACACACACACACACACACACACACACACACACGCACACACACACACACACACACACACATTCAAAACAGAATGTAGATAGTTAAGAGCTAATTAATTATTTGTTTCATCAGTGTAACAACCTAAAGGGGCTGATGAGTGTACAAATAAGGATATGATGATAATAGTATATAATTCACTTCCATCATCCGAAGACAATATCCTCTCTTCTTCTCTTTAAATTCTTTTTTAGTGCTTTTCCCATTATCAGATTAACGCTTTGATGCACAAACTGGGTCAAAAGTGACCTGACCGAGATTTCATTTTCTATATCTTTGCAAGAAATTAATTTCATCACTTAGGCTTCCATGAATTCCTCAGTTCACTTGTTTTAAGCATCACAAATCACAAATGTTTTGGTATCACTGCCCTGCTAACACATGACATTAAAAATGAGCCTTTATGTGTTCATTATGGAATTTGATAGGAACTATTGACATTTGTAAACATTTTCAGTCAGGAACATATCAGCGCTGTCCAATAAAAAACATGAATCTTCATTTTTATCTATTTTGAGTTTTCTAAATTATTTCAACACAGCAGTGGTCATTTACATTGTGTGAAAATTTCTTGATGAATGGACCAATAGAAGTGCTCCAAAATAGCTTGAAGAAAATTCTGGTTCCATTGACTTACATTAAAAGTAAAGTATGTTTTTGATCTCCCCTGTAAAGTTGCAAATTTGGAAACAGCGACGATATTTACAAACACTATTTTTGAAGTAAAATAATAAGAATTAAAATAATGATATAAGATCAAAAACAAGATTTTTATTGAACACTTGGACGATTAGATAATGAAATAAACTGATTTCAATAGATATACAATAAGAGACACTCAGCAGTACATACAATACCATAGGAAATAAATACGGGTCAAGTTTGATTCATGTTGTGCATTGGAAGGGGTTTGCTTAGCATCAAAGGGTTAATCCACTCAGGGAAGAAATCTGAAGCACATCCGATATTGAAAAAATTTACTTCCATGCATCCAACAAAAGGAATAAATGCTTTAAAATAATTGAAAAGGGAGAAGTTTTGAGAAAGTTATTATGGGAGAAGAGTAGATTACTTTTAAATAGATCATTCATCTATCCATTCCACTCTATCCCGCTGGAGCCAATCCCAGCGCCATAGGGTGAAGGCAGGGTACACCATGTACAGGTCGCCAGTCCATTGCATGGCCAACACTCACCTATTTAGAGTGACCGATCAACCTAACATTCATGTGTTTGGACTGTGGGAGGAAATCGGAGTACCTGGAGGAAACCCACTCAAGCACGGAGAGAACATACACACTCCACACAGAACGGTCTGGACCAGAAACCAAACCCAGATCATCTTACTGTGAGGTGACAGTACTAACCACTACACCACCCAATGGATTGTTATTATTATTGTTATTATTATTATTCTTATTATTAACATTTATTTTCTTTCTATTTGATATTTTATTTGTATTCTTTGTTCACTCAGTGCTACAATGTACCACAACAGTAGAAAACAACAGAACCAACACAGTGTTCATTCAGGGAAGCGAGGCGTTTGCTGAATAAAGTAAAGGCGTGAGAAATGTGATCTCAGTAGAAGTTTCCGAGCCAGACCTTTAAACCATGCCCTCATTAGAGTGTCTAAAAGCCCACAGACCTTGTTTCTGAGAAGACATGTTTCCAGCCTGTCTGCTCTGCAGATCTGGTGATACTCTGAGAAAGTTGGCTGCTGGAGAAAATTGTGTTCGTGTTGTATGTCAGCTCCTTAAATACCAAGCGTGTCATGCGAGCAGAGGGTGGAAATGGGCAGGCCACTTTGCCCTTTTCATAAAGTCCACCCCAGTCAGGCCCTCAGCAGAGCAACGAATTTCCTGCCTGGGTGCAGAACGGCTAGAATGCCACGGGATTCTTGGTGCGAAGCTGCTGTGAAATAGACGGATCCAGGCCGTTCAGGTTTTCATATAACAATGTTTGAACTCATCAGGGGCAGATTGTCATTCATCGCACACGTTTTGAAGAACGGTTCTTAATAATTTAGCACACGAGTGAATAGCTCCATGCAAATTCACTGGGAGACGCATCTATTTGCTGGTTTTGTGGGCATGGATTAAACGTACTTTGGGAGTTTCACCATTAAAAATCCCATTTAGTCTAGGCTTAGGCTAATTCTAGTTCTAAGAAACTGCCCTCAGTTGTATTTGGATAGTGGATATGCAGTATAGCAGAATTTTTGATTCAATTCAACTTTAATTACATTGTAACTAAAAAGCTTATGTTTAATTTTAAAGTCATTTTGTTAAAGAAAACAAATATACTATAATAACTGTTTGACAAGTATACTATACTTTAATTAAATTGAGTTACAGTAAGGTTAGGATTAGGTTTGGGGTCAAGGTTAGGGTTAGGGCTAGGATTAGGACCAGGGTTAGAGTTTGGATTAGGTTTTAAATTGCTGTTACGAACAGGGTCAGGACTAGGGCCAGGGCGAGGAATAGGATTAGGTTTTTGGTTGAGGTTAGGGATATGGACAGTGTTAGGGTTAGGATTAGGTTTTGGGTCAAGGTTAGGGTTGGGGCTAGGATTAGGACCAGGGTTGGAGTTTGGATTAGGTTTTGGATTGAGGTGAGGGTTAGATCCAGCGTTAGGAATAGGATTAAGTTTTAGACTGAGATGAGGGTTAGAGTTTTTGGTTTTGGATTGAGGTGAGGGTTCGGTCCAGCATTAGGGATAGAATTAGGTTTTGGATTGAGGTGAGGGTTAAATCCAGCATTAGGGACAGAATTAGGTTTTGGGTTGAGGTGAGAGTTAGGTCCAGCATTAGGGATAAAATTAGATTTTGGGTAGAGGTGAGGGTTAGATCCTGTGTTAGGAATAGGATTAAGTTTTGAACTGAGATAAGGGTTAGAGTTTTTGGTTTTGGATTGAGGTGAGGGTTCGGTCCAGCATTAGGGATAGAATTAGGTTTTGGATTGAAGTGAGGGTTAGATCCAGCATTAGGGATAGAATTAGGTTTTGGGTTGAGGTGAGGGTTAAGTCCAGCATTAGGGACAGAATTAGGTTTTGGGTTGAGGTGAGAGTTAGGTCCAGCGTTAGGGATAAAATTAAGTTTTGAACTGAGATGAGGGTTAGAGTTTTTGGTTTTGGATTGAGGTAAGGGTTCGGTCCAGCATTAGGGATAGAATTAGGTTTTGGATTGAGGTGAGGGTTAAGTCCAGCATTAGGGACAGAATTAGGTTTTGGTTTGAGGTGAGAGTTAGGTCCAGCGTTAGGGATAAAATTAGGTTTTGGATTGAGGTGAGGTTTAGATCCAGCATTAGGGATAGAATTAGATTTTGGATTGAGGTGAGAGTTAGGTCCAGCCTTAAGGACAGAATTAGGTTTTGGGTTGAAGTGAGAGTTAGGTCCAGCGTTAGGGATAAAATTAGATTTTGGGTAGAGGTGAGGGTTAGATTCAGCATTAGGAATAGGATTAAGTTTTGGACTGAGATGAGGGTTAGAGTTTTTGGTTTTGGATTGAGGTGAGGGTTTGGTCTAGCATTAGGGATAGAATTAGATTTTGGATTGAGGTGAGGGTTAAATCCAGCATTAGGGACAGAATTAGGTTTGGGTTGAGGTGAGAGTTAGGTCCAGCGTTAGGGATAAAATTAAATTTTGGGTAGAGTTGAGGGTTAGATCCTGCGTTAGGAATAGGATTAAGTTTTGAACTGAGATGAGGGTTAGAGTTTTTGGTTTTGGATTGAGGTGAGGGTTCAGTCCAGCATTAGGGATAGAATTAGGTTTTGGGTTGAGGTGAGAGTTAGGTCCAGCGTTAGGGATAAAATTAGATTTTGGGTAGAGGTGAGGGTTAGATCCTGTGTTAGGAATAGGATTAAGTTTTGAACTGAGATGAGGGTTAGAGTTTTTGGTTTTGGATTGAGGTGAGGGTTCAGTCCAGCATTAGGGATAGAATTAGGTTTTGCATTGAGGTGAGGGTTAGGTCAAGTGTTAGGGATAGAATTGGGTTTTGGATTGAGGTGAGGGTTAGATCCAGCGTTAGGGATAGAATTAGGTTTTGGGTTGAGGTAAGGGTTAGGTCCATTGTTAGGGATAAAATTAGGTTTTGGATTGAGGTGAGGTTTAGATCCAGCGTTAGGGATTGAATCAGGTTTTGGATTGAGGTGAGGGTTAGATCCAGTGTTAGGCATAGAATTAGGTTTTGGATTGAGGTGAGGGTTAGATCCAGTGTTAGGCATAGAATTAGGTTTTGGATTGAGGTGAGGGTTAGATCCAGAGTTAGGGATAGAATTAGGTTTTGGATTGAGGTGAGGGTTAGGTCCAGCATTAGTGATAGAATTATGTTTTGGATTGAGGTGAGGGTTAGATCCAGCATTAGGGATAGAATTAGATTTTGGATTGAGGTGAGGGTTAGATCCAGGGTTAGGGATAGAATTAAGTTTTGGGTTGAGGTGAGGGCTAAGTCCAGCATTAGGGATAGAATTAGGTTTTGGATTGAGGTGAGGGTTAGATCCAGTGTTAGGCATAGAATTAGGCCTTAGTTTGAGGTGAGGGTTAGATCCAGCATTAGGGATAGAATTAGGTTTTGGATTGAGGTGAGTCTTAGATCCAGCATTAGCGTTAGGTTTTAATGGAAGTAACAAATTAAGACAACTTAATTTAACAATACATCTACATCTACAGTATCATCAATATATTTATATATTCAGATGTTTCGCTGCTGCTACTTCACTGTTGTGTTGTAGATGTATGACTGATACTCTGTTAAGAGTTTAGTGATCCACAAAGGACACATCAAAATAAAGTGTTCCCACTTTTCACAGCTACTCTAGTCATCCCTTTCCTCAACATGTCCGCGATACAGACCAGTGCTAAATGTGATTTAGTCCAACAAAGCTGATTCACAGCCCTCTGGCTGTGCCATAGAGCTACCTGTCCCTTCCACTGTGATAGGGGTTGACAGCAAGCTTCATCAATTACCTCTTACCCACTCTTACACAATATGGAGTGAGTGACAGCTCGCTGTTTAGGCCTGTGGCATCACCATAGCAACACTTATAAGTAGATCGGGTGTGATCTACCTCTGGGGTAAACTCTGAGATAGAGGAAGCAATCACCAATCTAAGGGGTGATGGAGAGAGATGGCCGAGGTGGCATTCACATGTGTACAAGTGCCTTTTGAGATCAAGTCAGGCACTTGTCTAGTTACCCGTGGTCAGTGTTTTCGTATCTGCCCACGAAGTGAGGAGCCCAGCTCCTGTACAGACAGAATTTTAGGCTGCCTTCTGCTGTGGTGAGATATGAGTTATAAAAAACACTTAACCTGATCTGAACCCAGCAACTGGAAATCCAATCCAAACTCCAAGGAATTCACCCTGTAAAAGCTGTTAAATATTAGGCTTGGGGCACAATTGTGGGATCCTTTCCTAGAGATCCCTGAAGTCGTGCTAATGATACACTATTGAAACTTACTCTGGATCGTGGTTGCCAGGTAGTAACTGTAATTAATAATTACACCACTTAAACTGAATTCTTTGTTTAATAACATGTTTTAATGATTTGTTTCTATTCTAAACGCCAATTTAATGAGAGCAGTGTATCAAAAATATTATTTTATATAATATTATACTGTATATGTATAGTACTGCGAAAATGTATTCAGATAGTATTAATACAGTAAGTAGAGGTTTTACATACAGCATGTAGCCACACAGTCTTATTTGCCGTACAGTACTTTATTAAGCTAAATCAAGATTAATGCTAAAGGAACTGAATACATTCATACAATACTATACTACTGGAACTAAAGTTTGTTCTTCAATCTGGAGCACAAGACATGATCTACTTCTTTCAGAATAAAAATAAGATTTTTATGCTACATTGTATTGTATTTATTTTTATTTATATCTCTTCTAATCATGTCTGGTGTTCTTACTAGTGAAAACACACACACACATACATCGTCGATGTCTAATGAAAAACAAGTATTTCCAAAATTGCAACTGGAACCAAAAGCTATTTTGGAGCATTTCTATTGGTCCATTAGTCATAAAATTTTCATACAAAGTAAATGACCATTGCCGTGTTGGAATGATGTAAAAAACTTAAAATCGACAAAAATGGAGAAACATGTTTTTCATTGGACAGCGACGATATATATATATATATATATATATATATATATATATATATATATATATATATATATATATATATATATATATATATATTCGGTTAAATGAGCACTTTTTAGTTTTTTATTTTAAATAATATAGGGCAACATATTACCAGAAAGTTTGTTTTGGTGTCCACCCCATCATAGGTAACTCAATAAAGCACAGTCCCTCCTATTTCATTTTCACTCCTTACTAGTCTAGAAGAAATGTTGTGAGTTTAGCATTAAACCTCACCTCTGTATTTGCTGACAGCATCTCTTTTGCAAAGCAGCAGCAATGTAAACGCTTTGTTTAATTTTATTTATATCACTTTTTTTTTTGCTGCTGAACGTGGACTCTTTACTGGAGCAGGCAGTGGTAGTCATTGTAATGGTTTCTCTACAAGAGCTTCAGCCAACATTACATTTATTGATCCTTTATCTGTTATCCATCATTAAATTATCTAACCCGGAGCCAAACCTTCAACATGATTAACAACAAATTACAAAATGTTATTGGAGCAGTGCTACTTCTTTACCTCCTTATGTTGGACTGATCTGACTCACTATTACCTCTTTAGGAACAAAGTGGTATTGCAGGACAGGACGGGCCGTGACTAGCTGCAACACATACACAGATTTCTTTCACATATCACCAAAAACTCTTATATTTTGTTGCTATTTTTATTTTTTCTGTGTTTTAAGAGCTATTAACCTTTGTCTCACATGTCTGACTTCATTTACATGATCATCAATGCAGGCATGTGCACATTTACTTACACAGTCATGAAAATGCATATATACTGTCCTCTTCCAGCTCCAATCATTCTTTTTTTTATAGTGAGGACTCACCAGCAGAGGTCATTTGGTGCACTGAGTCGAACACACACACACACATACACTTACTTTCAGCCGGCTCTTTAATCCCTCTGCTGCCTCCTCCCTTCTGTGCCATTGATCAATCTGTAGAAATTCATAGAATTGGTTTTCTCATGGTGGCCCCTTACCGATGGCGGGCGAGACAGTGTGATCCACAGCACTTTGATATTCCGCTGCTCAGGATGAAATTGAAATTAGCTGCCTCTCCACATCCACAGGCCCCGAGAACGACAAGGGGGAAAATAGCGGAGGGTAGAAAGAAAAAGGGGAAGAAAAAATAAATAACACGTAACAGCGGGGCGATCTGATACGCTGAAGATATGGCAGCAGATTCAATCATCGGATCAGACAACCTTGTAAAACAAAGAGAGAAAAAAAAAACACTCAATAGAAACTAGAGAGGGACATCGACTGCAACACAGCCTGGGTGCAAATGATTTTCCCATCTCTGCTATCCAAAAGTGGTACTGCTTTCTGACAGAACGCTTGTAAAGTGCTCTGCCTTCACCAACAAACGCATTGCTGTGATTTAGGTTTAACTCAAACCAAACTCAAACCAAACTCAAACTGAACTCTAACCAAACTTAAACCAAACTCAAACCAAAGTCAAACTAAACTCAATCTAAACTCAAACCAAAGTCAAACCGAACTCAAACTGAACTCAAACTAAACTCAAACTGAACTCAAACCAAACTCTAACTAAACTCCAACCAAAGTCAAACCAAACTCAAACCAAACTCAAACCGAACTCAAAGCTAACTCAAACCAAAGTCAAAACAAACTCAAAACAAACTCAAAACTAAACTCAAACCAAGCTTAAACCGAACTCAAAGCAAACTCAAACCGAAGTCAAACCAAAGTCAAATTAAACTCAAACCAAACTCAATCTAAACTCAAACCAAACTCAATACAAACTCAAACCAAACTTAAGCCAAACTAAAACTGAACTCAAACCAAACTCAAACCGAACTCAAACAAAACGCAATCCAAACTCAAACTAAACTCAAACCAAACACAATAACAAATACTATCATAATGTCTGAATGTATTACTGATGAGATGTATTTTAACTTAAAAACATATAGTAGCTTTAGATATTAACACATTTACAATTACACATTCACCCTGTTAGGTCAACAATGTCACAAAGAACATCAAACGATTTCATACATACAATAATAAAACTGCATGCTAGAGACTTTGCCTGGAAGGGCAGCTTCCAGTTCCAGTGAGGCTTCATTGCGATCATATCCGTTTCAGAAGCTTTGTAATTTAGCCTTGAAGTCTTTTTTGGAGACTTTAAAAAATAATCTATAATGACTGAATGTCTTTTGTGATTTACCCTTATAAAATATTAAGTTTCTGAGGTTGAGGTTGGTTTGAGTTCAGGGATCCACACACTGGTAATAATATTGAAAACACACCAAGACTAGCTTATATAAAAGAGGCTTTATTAGATAAACACATCAAAAGTATGCATATATATTAAATAAAAAGAAAAAGAGATAAAAAGGGGTGAAAGAAAGGAACCTAGACTAAAAGAAAGCAGAACTTGCTATGCACTCGGACCGGACCACGACAGATGTTTGCGCAAGCGTGTGCCTTACTGCATTTCTGTCTGAGCGGCGGCGGTCTCGTTGGTGTAGACATCAAAGGCATCTCCGCTAAACTGGGCGACGCGCTGGTTGCCTCGGTGACGGCAGGCCGGGTGGACCTCTACTGCGCATGGGCGGTTTGGTTGTTTTGCGCACTTGGGCTGCAGGGCGACGCGCTGGTTGCCTCGGTGACGGCGGGCCGTGCAGACCTCTACTGCGCATGTGCAGTTTGGTTGCTTCGCGCGGGTCACGTGGTTCGCGCACTTGGGCTGCAGGGCGACGCGCTGGTTGCCTCGGTGACGGCGCGCCGTGCAGACCTCTACTGCGCATGTGCTGTTGGGTTGCTTCATGCGCCTCGGTTAGATGAATGAAGCACGACTCACGTGCACACGGTGAACCATTCACCAAACGAAACTTAACTGAACTTGAGTGACGGGCTGTGTAGACCGTCTCGGCTGATCTTCATTCTCAGTGAAACTACCGTCTTGTGAAGCTGTTGCGGGTTGACCTCAGTTCAACCCCTGTCGGCTCTCTCGCGAGCGGCTTGGTTTAGGCCATGTCGTTGCTTCCGCAGTTCCGCGGCTGAAAAGCCCCGGATGAAGAGAGAAGTCTGCCTCTAAGGGCCGACGCCCTGGAACTCCTTGGAGTTCCAACAGCTTGCCGTCTTTGTCCAGAGTCAAGGAGAAGAGAGAGAGTTGAGAGAGAAGTTTCTCTCATTTATAGAGTTCCTGAAGGGGGAGGGGTGACGTGGAGGCCCCCCTCTCATGCATATGCATCACTCGTGTTTGTCACAAAGCCAAGCGCATCACACTATCCTGATTGGCTGAGGGCAAAACAGGCATCTTTTGAACTTTGAAATTTTACATACCAGAGGAGAATGCCGATTCAAACAGAATTAAAGAAAAGAAAACAAAAGAGTAGATTAAAATGAAAATAAACATAAATCTCCAATTGAAATCAAGTCTCCTGCGTTCATCTAAGCTGCTGTAAATGTTTTGGTAAACGTAAGGATTTAAGTAGATCTTTTAAGTTTACTAAATAAACTTACAAAACTTATAACACACCGCTAAATTCTACCACTTATAACCACAATCAAACTTGTATATGAGGTTATGAAAACATTCAAACATTCAAAGGTTCATTTGGCGTAAATCGAAGAATTTAGCTTGGATCAAACTCAGAGAATTTTGCTTGGAAAATCGAAGGTCTTGGAGAGAGAGAAGGAAATTAAAAACACAGTGTAGACATAAGGTGGACACATAACTTTACATATTTCACTGCCACAAATAGAGGAACATTTCTATGGTGTCAGCAGGATGTGGGGGTAGGGTTGAGGGGTCATAAATAGTTTTAGCCCTGTCTTATCTGATTTTTAGGCAGGATGAGAGAGGGTGGTGTGTGTCTGTATGAGAAGACTTCTTGTCTCTGGAAATCGCTGGTTGACACAAAGTCTTAGAACAGACAAAATATGCTGTTCGCCAAATCAGAAAAAGTCAATGTATGGGTTTTGTGCATGGATCGCTACAGCTGTTAGCCATCCACCCAAGTATATGCATGTATGCAAGGGTGTAGAAGCGGGTTTGACATTGGGGGAATTCATTCCAATCCCCTAAAATATTACCTATAAGCTGATTCCACTGTAAGTAAGGCTGTGTCCCAAACAGCACACACTGGAACATACTGCACTACTGAAGGCACTTCTAACAATGGTCACCTTTTATTTATTCATTCACTTATTTATTTGATTTATTATATTTTATTATTTTACACATTTAGTGTAGTAGCAGTCTGCAGTTTGGGACGTGTCCAGAGAGTAATGTAACTTTACGTTTCAGAGTGATTTATGACTAAAGTTAATATAAATGTTAGCTAACCCAAACCCTCCTCATCTGTTACCATAATAACACATTATACTAAAGCCGTTTTATTGCAGTATATATGGCCATGGTTGTTATTCATTGCTCTCATCACTGACCTCGTGTTTAAAGCTGGCGAGAGCTACCCAGCGCTCCAATGAGGCGAGAGTTCGGGTCAGTGAAGTTGAAGACCCAGACCACCTAACAACCAGAGCTCATTGCTAACAACAAACACACCAAGTAAATTGCAAAAGCTGCCAAAAAGTGCTTTTAAAATAAAAGTCTTTTTAAACAGTTTCCGCTTTTTCTGTGGTTTAATTTTTGGGTGGGACAAATCTACCTGTTCCTGATATTGGGTGGGACATGTCCCCCACATCCCCGCTGGTTCCTACGCCAATGCATGCATGTGGTCCCAATGTTGGTAGGGACACAAACAAAAAAAGTAAAGGATATTTTTACAATCTGACTGCTAGCCTATAGATGACAGATGGTAGGATTAACAGGGGTAACACTAGATCACATGGTTAACCTCATTTTAAATATAAGACCGATGACATTTGGTAGCAGGTTTTAATTCACTGCCTAGTTAGTTTACTACCTGTGATGGTGTAGGAGGTGAAAAAGGTCCTGGTGTTGCTTCTCTTTTTGGTGGCATGACAGAATTAAACGTGTAGTCATGACCTGGAAAGAGACTTTTTGCCGGTGATTGAGTTCTGTAGACTAAGAGCCCTGATAACGTCCCACTAGCACACTGGTCAGCTCTCGCTTCTCTGAGTCTGGCAGTAAGAAAATTGGCCCCTAATGACATCAGTCTTCTGAGATCTCCCTCCCTTTCAGCCAATCAAATAAGAGCTTGATTGAACTGTGTCTAGAGGACACATTGTCTGGAAGGCACAATCATAATGATCTGCTCCAAACATGATGCAAATAAGTTAAAAGCTGGTAGGGACAAATTTTAATGACCTAAAGATTGGTAGGGACATGTCCCTACCGTCCATATGCATACCTCTGCCTCTGCTTTGCCGGAATGCAACGTTCCAAATAAGCTGTCAGTTCAATATGAAGCAAAAAGAAAAGAGTACAACTGAGAATTCACTTGCTTCTTCTTTGAACATCTCACTGAAGCTCCCAGGAAGCACCCTTGCACGTCTTACTCACTCCGGTTCAAATGTATCATCATATTTTCCCTCACGTCTCCAAGCTGGAGCTTTCTGCTTCACCTTTCCCCTCCTGGTCTGGATCAATGAAGGAGCGGAATGGAAACGATCCTAGAAAACAGCTTCGACTACAAACTGAATGACACTTTTGTAATCACATTCACATAGAAATATATGATGTGGAAAAAAAAGACTTCAAATGAGTATAAATAAAAAAAGATGAAGGCAATCTTTTCACTGCAGGGCTACACGTTATGCTGAAGCTGGTCCATTCAGTTTCCTGCTTAAAGAGAAAAGAAAAACAGAAAAAAAACAAAGAAAAAATACAGTGAACACTTAAATAGCAGGTCTAAACCTTTGGTAAAAGATAATAAAGGATTGAGGTAGGGCGGAAATGTTGGTGGTTAGGCTCGTGAAGATGAAGGATGTTGAAAGCAGATTATTGTTTAAAAAGTTGACTTTTGTTCAATGACTCTAAAATACATACATACGCACTTTTAAAATGAACACTTATTGTAAGAATGTGCCTACATGTGTTTTTCTGATGGATGAAAAAAAGATGCATGGATGAATGGATAAAAGATGAATAAGAATAATAAAGAGGGATGGACGATGAATAAAATTATTGAAATGGATGAATGGCGCTGTTGTTGCTGGTGTTGGTGTTGCTGTTGATGTTACTGCTGTTATTGTTGCTGCTACTGTTGTTGCTGATGCTGTTGTTGCTGCTGTTGTTGCTGATGTTGCTGTTGATGTTGCTGTTAATGTTACTGCTATTATTGTTGCTGCTACTCTTCATGTTGCTGTTGTTGCTGCTGTTATTGTTGCTGGTGCTGTTGCTGCTGTTGATGTTGCTGTTGATGTTGCTGCTGTTATTGTTGCTGGTGCTGTTGCTGTTGTTGATGTTGATGTTGCTGCTGTTATTGTTGCTGGTGCTGTTGCTGTTGTTGATGTTGATGTTGATGTTGCTGATGTTATTGTTGCTGCTGCTGTTGCTGCTGTTGATGCTGCTGTTGTTGCTGATATTGCTGTTGATGTTGCTGTTAATGTTACTGCTATTATTGTTGCTGCTACTGTTTATGTTGCTGTTGCTGTTGTTGCTGTTGTTGCTGGTGCTGTTGCTGCTGTTGATGTTGCTGTTGATGTTGCTGATGTTATTGTTGCTGCTGCTGTTGTTGCTGGTTCTGTTGCTGCTGTTGGTGTTGCTGTTGCTGTTGATGTTGCTGCTGCTGTTGCTGCTGTTGGTGTTGCTGCTGTTATTGTTGCTGCTGATGTTGCTGCTGTTGGTGTTGCTGCTGTTATTGTTGCTGCTGCTGTTGTTGCTGTTGCTGTGGTTGCTGCTGGTGGTGTTGCTGCTGTTATTGTTGCTGATGTTGGTGTTGCTGTTGATGTAGCTGCTGTTATTGTTGCTGCTGTTGGTGTTGCTGTTGATGTAGCTGCTGTTATTGTTGCTGCTGTTGGTGTTGCTGTTGATGTAGCTGCTGTTATTGTTGCTGCTGTTGGTGTTGCTGTTGATGTTGCTGCTGCTGTGGTTATTACTGCTGTTGCTGTTGTTGTTGATGTTACGTATGCTATTGTTGCTTCTGCTGTTGTTATTGCTGCTGCTGTTGTTGTTGCTGCTGCTGCTGCTGTTGTTGTTGGAGCTGTTTTATATGGTCTTTTGTTTTTGCTGCTGCTTTTGTTTACCTTGTTGTTGTTATTGCTCCTCTTCTCTATTCAGAACCTGTAAAAGGCATTATCTAACATATATAGTCTTTCTATTTCAAGACTTCCAAGGAACGCAAACATGGAAAAACAACCATTTTCATGTTAATGTCACAAATGGGTCTGTTTTCCCAGTCACAAATTCAACTTCTCCATTAAATAACTTCTTATTATCTGTTTTTATAACGCAACACATTATGGGTTTTTTCTAAGGGTATTTATTGCGCATGTGCCATGAAAATTAAATGAGACAAATAGATGATGGCTGGATGTATAGATAGATAGATGGAGGGATAAATAGATGGGGGATGGATGGATGGATGGAAGGATGGATAAATTAATCAATTGATGGAAGGATGGATGGATGGATGGATGGATGGGTAGATAGATGGATATAAATGGATTAAGGAATAGATGACTGATAGAGAGAGATGGATGGATGGATGGATGGATAATAGATTAAGGGATGGATGGATGGATGGATGGAAGGATGGCTAAATGAGACAACTGATGGAGGGAGGGATGGATGGATGGATGTATAGATGGATGAATATAAATGGATGAATGAATAGATGAATAGATGATAGACAGAGATGGATGGATGGATGGATGATGGATTAATGGATAGATAGATGGCTAGATGGATGAATGGATGGATGAATGGATGGATGGATAGATGAAGGGATGGATGAATGGATAGATGGATGGTTGGATAATACACAGAGGGATGGATTGATGGATGGAAGGTTGGATAAATGACTTAATTGATTGAGGAGGGATGGATGGATGAATAGAAATGGATGAATGAATATATAATAGAGAGAGATGGATGGATGATGGATTAGTGGATAGATAGATAGATGGATGGATATGGACCAAAAATTGATAAATTATGAAAAGAAGTTCTTAAAAATGTTCTAACTGTCACAACTACGGTTCCTTCCAGCACTTCTGATCTTCCTGACTCCAATTCCCAGAGTGCATCTCCCGATGACATCACACCCACATGTTCAGAACACACCATTCACACATCACTTCCTCGTTCTCCCCAGAGTATTAAACACACACCTGATACTCATTAGATACACACACTATATAAGCATCACACACTCTTTCTCATTGCAAAGTTTTGCCAAACCTAGTTTGAAATCCTGAGCATTCTTTCTTTGTCTGCCTGTTTGATCTCTGGTTCTGACTTCCTTCGATTCTGACTCTCTCTTTCTTGTTTATCTCTACTGGTTCTGTTTGTATTTTTTTACTTTTCTGGCTTTGACTACTCTTCTGGTTTCTCAACTCCTCTCTAGCCTATTCCTCATATCTAGTTTGCCTGGCTTACTGATCTTCCGGTTTCGACCTTTGCTTGTATCCTGGAATACGATCTTGCATTGCCCCTTTGTTGTGTTTGTTCGCCTGTTGCTGTTTTATTGGATTGCTAATTTTGTTAATATATCCAATCTGACTTTTAACTCTGCATGTGTCGTGCCAAGTTCTTTGTTTTTGACACTAACCCACAACACCTTCAAATATAAAGGAGTTTTACAACTTCATTATAAAGTGGGTGGGCTTCCTGCCTGTTTTTAGCTGTTGATATAATATAAGAGTAGTCATCACTAGCATGTATGGGACCCGCTTAAGCTGCACAAGGCCTTGTGTCAAGTCTCTTGGGTTGTCTGGCTTTCCTCTGTACAGTAATCAATAAAAGCCACTAAACCAGCTATGCCTTAACCAATAAATGCCAAGTGACCTCCTGTAGTTTTTCTAATACAATGAGAATATGAAGAAGAATAGCCAGTGTGGGTGATACAGTGGTCTCTGTCTCAGCCTTCTAATAACTAAGGTCTTTTTGAGATCGATATGAGAGTGTGGGGCTGCGCTGCAGTGGTAAACAGAGGAAGTCCCCCACTGAGACACAAACACAAACATACACATGGACATGCAAACACATACACACTACGTTTCATGCATATGTGCTTTATGCCACAACTTTGGACTTTTGGTTGCTGCAGTTACAGCCTCCACTCTTCTGGGCCACCATTCCACTAGATCTTGGAATAAGGCTGTGGGGAGTTTGCTTTCATAAGAGCTTTACTGAGGTCAGAGTTTGATGTTTGTCAGTGTTCCAGTTCATCCTAAAGCAGGGGTCACTAATAGGTGGACCACAGTCCGGATCTGGACCCAGACATTTTCCAATGTGGAACCAAACCAATAAACTATTTAGAATCATTTAATTTTGACTGTGTTTATTTTAAGATGCGGAGCTTTTCTAGTCTTTACGGTATTGGGCTTTACGACGCAGTGAACTCAGAGACCAATTGCATGTGCTGTAAGATCACTGAAGGCCAATCAGATCAGCCAATCTGATCTGTGCACATTAGGGCGTACAGCACCCACACACAGGCGAGGAGAAGCAGCAGTCAGAGACTAAAGCAAGTCAAAAAGAATAACGAGCTCTAAAAACAGAAAAGTGAACAGTGAAACAGTGTTTAACAGGAACGGTTCTGGAATGGACCTGCTCGTCTAGTTTTGGAGAATACCACTCTGTAAAACCAACATGTCCATTTGTGAAGCTAAGTTAACAAAAATTTACTTTCTTTATAAATAAACACTTTAAGATGCACCTTTTTTTAAAGCAGCCCTTGTTTTTACTTGAAGTGAGGAAAAAACCTTCATTCAGTTCAGCATTTAAACAGTAGATATACTGAAATATACTGAACGGTATTTGTAATTAGTTTGTCTTTCAGTTGCTGATGGTATACAATGCTGATACTAGACTACTTCACTATACAGGATACACCACTGAATCATAAAGGTTTTGGATAAGACTGAGGTGCAGGCCAGTATAGTTATTGGGCACACTGTTGCTTTGTGGTCCTCACTGGGTGCACAACGACATTATTATGTTAAATAGTTAAAAAGCGTTGCCACAAAGACGTAAACACATAAAATGTCTTCATTTTCACGCTATTTTTTAAGACAACATGGGGCGGCTATCTTTGTTTACTTTGTGTTAGAACTTCCGGTGCGCCCGTGAAAACTTTGATACTAATTACAAGCAAAACGACAACAAACATATAAAATGAATAGCATAATATGTTCAGTTAGAGGGAGTCAGTAATTGGAAGAAGAGGAAGACTTGGCTTGAACAGTGTTACGAACACAGCACATAAAGATCAGAGTGTTGTAAAGCCGCCTTCCAAAGAAGAGTACCTGCGTCTACGACTGAAGGCACTGAAGGGTGCTCGAGAGTTAAGTACCTGTTTTTGATCAGTGTCCACCGCGCTAGGCTATCTGGGCTGTAACTAACACCCAAGCAGTGGATGGCTCGGGCAGCTGGCTTGACTTGGGTTTAACCGGCTTTCAGAAATATAAACTCACCGTCTGTGTGTAGGAGTACACGACCCACCTTCCCACTGTGCAGGTACTGATACGCTTCACTACTTGTATAATGTTTTATTGCTGAACCGTCTACACCTTCCGAGAGTACAAAATAATTAAAAACATTGTCATAGGTAACCTCAGACCACCTTTTCATATAATCCACCCACTGTGTTATTAACCTTGGATGAGACAGCGTTGTCCCATTGGAAATTCTTATTACCTCTCTGGTCTCCTCCCATGTAACTGTATTCATTTTGGTTAGCTGACCGGAAGTCCATGCACTTGAGGAGGTAACATTCTGGAGGCATCCTTCAAGCTGAGACTGATGATTCATCACTTCAGAGAATTAGTCGTCCAAAAATGGCGTCCAAAAACGGCGTACTAAGCACCGTTCCAGCTGATTCCTGGCATTCCTAGGCCTATGCACAGCAGCCCTTCTTGCGCTAGAGTTGCTCTGAGAGGCAGTTCGGAACTCAGGAGTGAGTGATCCAACCAAGGACGGAGTATTTGTATGCGCTAAGTGCTGCTGCACGCTTTCTGTGGGCTTGCATGGTCTGATGCTTTGTTGCTGAGCTGTTGTTGTTTTTTTAGACGTTTCCACTTCTCAATAACAGCACTTACACTTGACCGGAGGAGCTCCAGCAGCTGCCTCGACTCTTTAGAAAGCTGGCATGCTATGACAGTGACATGTCACTGAGTCACTGAGCACTCAAGTATGAACCATTCTACTGCCACTGCCGGGAGATTACCTGGTTGGTATGCTTGATTTTGTGCACCGTAGATAAAAGAATGGGAATGTTTGGGGAGATCTATAAGAACTAACTCAATGCATCATGAAGGAGGTGTTATAATCAAAGTAGGAGGCAACGGTGTGCTTGTTAGTATTCTCAGATGGACAACAAACCTGTCATTAGCCTATAGATATAACAAAAAAACTCTAATTAAACACTTAATCTAATTAAACAACTAAATTGCCTCTTGCAGGGGACAAACAATTTTCCTAACTAACTGTAGCGTTTTGCAAGTATGTTTGGATTTTGGGTTTGAATGCAATTCAGATGTTACAAGAACATGGGTGAGAGGGGGTGTCCTCTTCTTAGAGGCAAGAACGACCTGACTTTAAGACATATGTACCTCTATATCTATATGTAATAATAGTGTAATGTATAGGCAATGCATATTTACTACATGCATGTAAATTTCAAGCTTAGCAGAACCTTAACCTTTACCTCACTAACAATAAAATAAATTATTTACCATTTTCAACCAAAAAAAAAAAATGGAGAATCGGTAAAAGAATGATATTGCTATATATCATCGCTGTCCGAAGAAAAGCATCTCCATTTTTTTTGGTGATTTTTGTTTCTCTATATCACTTTAATGCAGCTGCTGCCGTTTACATTGTCTTTCATGATGAATGGACTAATAGAAATGCTCCAAAATAGCTTGGAAATACTTCTGGTTCCATTGACTTACATTGAAAGTGAAGACTGTTTTTGGTCTCTCCTGTAAAGTTGGCATTTTGGTGATACTTGTTTTTCTTTAGATAGCAACGGTGTATATGACGGAAACATCTAATTTAAGACGTACTCACAAGTCAATAAAGTTTGTTATGAGCTATTGTGGTGCAAGGTTCCTCATTAATGAATAAATACCATTGATCCAAGAGGAAGCTGACAGGCTGTAAGATAATGCAGAGAGAATCTACAAGAAAAACTATGTAATTAAAGCTCCTTCCACTTCACAATTCTTTCAAGCTGATTAATGGTTATATTACTTATCTCCGTGCTGGAAACAATGCAATGAAAAAAAAGCTTTCTTCTTATTTTAATAGTCCAACAACTCTTATATCATGACAGACGTTTGTTTTAAAGCAGCTGTTATTAATAGCCCTGCAAGCAAGCTGTAGAAAAAAAAGCTGAACGCTTTGCAACAGCTTTGCAGATTAAACTGTAAATTTCAGTGGGCTTAAATGGACCTCTTAATCACTGTCGAACCACAGAAAAGATGTGTTCATTGTACTGGCTGCCAAGGCCCTGCAATGGAGATACTATGCGACTATACGATTCAGACCTGTATCGTTCTATTGAGCTGTTTTTCCATTGGATGGTACAGACTTAGCTCGACACACCTGTTGGTTTTCCACGCCACCTGGTACCTGGTACCAGCTACTGTTTTTTTGGTATCACCTCCATTGAGGTTCTATGGAAGCTGACCTGACACCAAAAAGGTGATGTAAAAACTCTGCAGACTAAAAACTGGTCAGAGAGAATCACTGACAGCGAGAATTTTATGGGTCGTCGCTATATCAGCTTTTTTTTCACCCCAGACACATATGCTCATGTGAGCGACCAGAATCCGTTATGGGACATTTTTTGGGGGATTTTTTTTAATCTTTTGTTTCTATGGGATTTTTTTCCTCTTTTCTTTCTTTTTTTGTTTTCGTTTGCTCCACAGAGCTACCATTTAACATTCAACAGTCACCTGTGGGATTGCGGGTCCTTTATAGGACGTCTCCCTGGTGCTGTCAATGAGGCCTCGTTAGATTTCTACCTTACCACCTTGGTGGCCATTGTGGAAACTGACTGATCCCTTACAGAATCATCTCATCTACTATACTTCAAACTCTCCTGTCTTTTATCCAGGAAAATGAAGCAGCAGGGACCAAAAGAGAGTAGTGCCAAGTCTAGCTGTACTACACAGTCTAATAGTGGTTTCAGTGTATGTTACACATGCGCCCCCCTGTGGTGAAGACAGCCTCATCTGTGTGTTTTCTCCACTGTCTGTAGTTTTTGCGCCCCTGGATTCTCAAATGTGTATTCAATTTTGTGATGAAGGGTTTATGTGCTGCAGTCCTGCTATTAAACCTCTCAACTTCTTAATGAACATGATTCTGTTTTGCATTGACATTAACAGTCACTTTCATGGCTACCTCTTGCCATTTCGATCCAAAATCAGGGTCAACAGGGCCTATTTGGCCTTTATGTACATGCCACAGAGCATGGCACTATGTTAATAGCTTCATTTTACCATGTAGTATTTCTTTCTGGAAGCACCTCCGCTTAAGATTCCACACTCATTTATTCCCTTTTCTACCTTTCTGACTCATCTGTAGCTTGTTAGCTAGAAACCCTGGACAAATCCTGGTAAACAGAAAGGGATGAAAAAACATGTTTCTCAAAATCGGGCCCTCGTTTTGCTTAATTTGAATCAAATGACATCATCTACATCAATTTGATACCTCCATTTCGACAAAGAAATGCAGTTCTGTAGCTCGGAGAGAAATCTCCAGCCATGACCTTCAGCACCTCCGCTGAGATGGGACTGTGGCCACTTCAGATATATTTACTCTGTTGCCAGTTGAGTATGTGTGGTTGTCACTTCTAATCTCCCTTACGCTACACATGTTCTTGTCATGGTCTTCTGAAGATAAGAGAGTGGCATGTTGCCATGGAAATGGAGATGAGTCATTGAGCACAGGTTAGCCACCAAGCGAGTGAGGTCAGTGTTTATAAAGCTCCAGCGTAATAAGACGAGCATAAAACACCATTCACACCGACTGGAGTAGCAGAAGGAGGACTGCCTGACCCCCATTGAGTGGGGAGAAGAAAGAGAGCCGTGCCTTATGGGTAATCTTTGTCCTCACCGTAATAATATTGTAGTATGTTTAAGCACGATGGTTCTCACAGCAGTGATTCACCTAGGCATCAGGCTACTATAGGTTTATGGAAATAGAGCTAAAAGAGGAAGGGATGGGTTTCCTTTAATGTGATGGATGCAATAGGCTA
Organism: Megaleporinus macrocephalus; assembly: GCA_021613375.1. Taxonomy (NCBI): domain Eukaryota; kingdom Metazoa; phylum Chordata; class Actinopteri; order Characiformes; family Anostomidae; genus Megaleporinus; species Megaleporinus macrocephalus. Next base: position 42,306,919 of record CM038706.1, read on the forward strand.
CGTGAACTGCATACCTTTCCGAATGGATATGTGACGGACCGTGTTCAGCCCAGCAGTTACAATGACAGGTGAAAACTCCCAGCAAAAACTGCCCTGCCTGGTTTCCTTCGAGTTCTCCAGTTTCCTCCCACAGTCCAAACACATGCATGTTAGGTTGACCACTAACTCTAATGGGCTCTAATTTGCCTTATGTAATTATGTCAGGTTTTTTTGATAGCTGCAACAGCCTAACCTAAAACATTCAAGGAAGTGGTCATCTGCTGTTGCTGTGTCAGTACGTCCTATTACATAATGGTTTAAAACCAAAACTGTTATAACCTTACAGCACTAACAAAGTAGATAGAACAGAATTATAATTACATGTGTAGTTATCATGTTATTTGAATAGCAAATACCATTGAACTAATCTTTAATATCTATAATTATTTAATACTTCATACATAGAACCTATGGGGCTGTAAAAGAAAGTATCACTGATTTTGCATATCTCCTTATCACCACGAGAACATCAAAACCTAGAAAACAACAATTTTATTGTACATTGTAGGTACATCAGTGCTTCCAGAGAGCCTGTTGGCAAAAGTTGATTCTCTGAGTGATGTAACCAACCGTCAACACAGTTCTATTTGAATTAGGCCAGTAGGTGTTACTGCCACTCAGCCTGTCAAGACAGAAAAACAATTATAACATGAATGCTGCTCTGCCCATACCTCCTGAAGAACAATATCTAAAGATCTGGACAACAGCTGTCTGGGTGCAAACAGAGGTCTGACTAAACATGTACGGGCCAAAACAGAGAGCTATTAAATTTCCCAAACTGAAATATATTAAAATATATTATATAAATATTAGAAAACTCACAGAAAATAGGACTCCTAACAACTGTGCAAGATCTGGTAGACCACCAAAACTGTGCCCATCAGTAAAACATCACCTAACACCTTAAATTGCTGACTCATTACATAGGCCTACTAAAACTTACATAGGCCCACTAAAACAGTGACTACAAGGACTGTAATGCAAACCAGTTGGGTTATTTTTAGGTTCTAGAAGTGTGTAGTAACACTTTGGGTCCACGGTGGGCCTTGGCCTTCTAAGGGGTTAAAGCTTTCATCTTTGAGATGGAGAGGAGAAAAGATCAGATCAAGCTTCAGATCTGAAAACATCCACAGGTATTTCCATCCTTCCATGGTGAGAAGACAATTCAATGCTAACTCTAGTCTGAGAAGGAAAAATGTATAACCTGGGTGCTGCTCTGTCCATGCCTCCTGAAGAACAGTATCTGAAGATCTGAGCAATAACAGCTGTCTGGGTACAAACAGAGGTCTGACTAAACATGTAGGGGCCAGAACAGAGAGCTATTAACCTTATCAGAGACATAGGAGCAACCAATGAGTCCAACCAGGCGGAGTTATACATCTTATCTTTGCTTGTTTCACTTCCCAACTTGAGGAGTTAAACAAGTATCCCCCACACTTGTCTTTCTAAAGCATCTGATACACGTGACAAAGATGGATAAAATTGTAAGTCTCTCTGCTGATAAAGTTATCTAGCCAGCTTTAACAGAGCTGCTGACAGAGGGGTCTTTATCTGGATCTTCTGGTTGCATTCTGCCCAAGCCTGAGTTGTGGGGGCTATACATTCCTTAAAATAAGGGGATTACAATAAATAAATAATAAATGAATAATATATAATAAGCTATGAAGATGCATTTCATAAAGGAAATTAAGGGATGAGGATGAAGGATGAGGCTGTAGGTTTGTCAAAGCCATAATGTTTATATGCGTTCAAACTCTGAGGGAAAAACGAGGGATTAAAAAATGACAAATAGACGAGTGCAGGTCAACCACAACACTGCAGTCTTGGTCATGGGTCCGTTCTGAGACAGTATATGTGAAACGGTGTCTGTCGTTTGAGCAGAAGTTCAGTAGATTGGTCCGTACTTTTCTATCCCATGCATTCTTGCAGTCCTGGAGATGGAACGGTGTTGATATTTTGAGAACTGCGGGACGTGTTACGTGCCAAAGATGAACCAAAAAACAATATAGTTGCTACAATAAACCAGACCGCCCAACATCACCATCAAAATATTGTCAAGCTTTAGGTCATACTGGGGACATTTGGTCCCCACAAAGTAATAAATGCATGGCCATGCACACACACCCGAATATGTGCAAATATTTAAACAGAAAGAAAGAAGTGATCCTATCCTCTCATCCCCACTCCCTGTCCTGTATGTGATTATATAAAGTATTCGCTCCAACGCGTTAAAGCTATGTGTCATTGAAGGCTGTTAAGTTTATTGTATTTTGTTTTACTGTGCCATATTTTATCCGCGCCTCAAGGAGAGCCGCTCATTCCTACTTTACGTTTGGCTGTGTGGCCGGCGCACGCTGTGAACTGATGGCTGGTTTTCAGAAGTATTTAGCCTGTAAACCGCTCTGCTAGAAAGAACTCTTAGCAATCCAGTGTTTGCCATCGCTGCTGCTATACTATTTCAATATAATTATAATTACAGTTAATGTCTTAATGGCCTATCTCAACTGATTTGTTGAAACATGTTAGTCCTTCAAGATGACTTCACACCACTGAGGCTGGCTGCCTGGTGGAAAGTCTTTTCCTTACAGAGCAGTTAATAGCATTTCAGATTAAAATAGGAATAAGGAACAGAACGGGAATCTCCATAACCAGAGCAGATTTTTATAGGACTCCGTATAACTGTGAAAGACCTGGTAGACCACCAAAACCATGCCCATCAGCAAAACAACACATAATCCCTTAAAATCACGGACTCATTACATGCTAAGACTTAATAAACAGTAACTACAAGGACTGGAATGCAAACCAGTTATTTTCAGGTTATAGAAGTGTGTAGTAACACTTTGGGTCCACAGGTGGGCCCTGACCTTCTAAGGCAGGGCTCACTAATACCCAGATGTTGTCCAATGCGATTGTCTGATACACTATTGGGAATAATTTCATTTTGACTGTGTTTATTTTAAGCGGTGGAACTTTTCTTGTCTTTATGGTATACAGGCTTTACGGCGCAATGAACTCCAATCACGTGCACTGCAAGATCTCTAAAGGCTCCTCAGCCAATCAGATCTGTGCACACTGAGGCGGCAGCGTTGGCTCACACAGGCGAGGTACGAAGCGAGGAGCTGCAGCCGGAAACTAAAGCGACTCAGAAAGAATAACGAGCTCTAAAAACAGAAAAGTCAACAGTGAAACTGAGTGTTTAACAGGAACGGTTCTGGAATAGACCTGCTCATCTAGTTTTGGAGAATACCGCTCTGTACAACCAACATGTTAATCTGTGAAGCTGAGTTAACAAGAAGACGCATGTTTTATTTACGTGAGGTGTCTCACACAAGAAATTACATACCAGCATTATGTCATAAGACAAATTCAAATGTCACTGAATAAAAACAACCTCAGTTTTTCTTTTTGTTTTAAACATAACCCCAATTCATTTGCACACACTCACAAACATACCAACACTGTAATGTGGTAACTTGCCCAGAGGGGGATTTGAACCGGGGACCTCTTGTATGAGGGACCAGAATGAACTGAACAAGCCACCAACTGAATTATTTATAGGCAGACCCAAGTGCAGGGTGAAAACTAGACACAAACCAAAACCTTGGTGCTACCCAAAATGATAAACCCCAACAGGGTGTTTGTGGGGGCAGAAGGGAGAGGGGCTCAGGAACAGAGGGAAAGTAAATACCAAAGGAAAACTCAAATGATTTACCTGGGATTTGAACTGCCAACCTCTTGTTTCAGAGGCTGGTGTAAACCCACTGGACCACTGACAAGGGTGTGTTTCTCTTAGGACTAAACAAGGCTATCAGGGGAAGACTGAACAGCTCTACAACAGAGAGCAAATGGAAACTAAGGTAAAAGGAGCTTCCCAAACAAAGGAAGGAAAAGGCGGGAAAATAAGCAAAGGAGGCAGAGAAACCAAACACAAAGGCTGTCGCAAAACTAAGAACATAAACTAACCCGAGAGTAGTTCACTTTTTTTTTTTTTTTTTTTGCAAAGGAAAGGCAAAAAGCTCAAGAGGACTTTGAGGAGTCAGACTTAGGAGAACACTCCAAGAGGCTTTACCACATACCGGCCAGGCTTGTGCACTTGCAAAAAGATACCCAAGACTGAGCACTGAGGAGAGTGTTGGCTTCCCTTAAGTAGGAGAGAAGCAGGTGCTGTTGATTGCTCCTAATTAAGGTGTGGTGGCTCCAAGTCTCCCTCCAGTGGCTTGGAGTGGCCTAGCAGGCAACAGAGCCTGTCTGGGCCCTTACAGGACCCCCCTTCCGAGGAACGGCACTCGACGTTCCCAACCCCGCAGCACGGTCTCGCCTGAAGTCCCGGATAAGCCCAGGGTCCAAGATGTTGCGAGCAGGGACCCAGCAGCGCTCCTCCGGCCCGTACCCCTCCCAGTCCACAAGGTACTGGGTGCGACCCCGGACTCGTCGTGAGTCCAACAGACGCCGGACCGTGTAAGCCGGCGACCCGTATACCAGCCGTGGGGCCGGGGGAACCGGGACTGGGGCAAGGGGACTGCAGAGTACGGGCTTTAGACGTGACACGTGAAATGTGGGGTTTACGCGCATGGACCGTGGGAGAAGTAAGCGATAGGAGACCGGGTTCACTCTCCGAACTACCTTAAAGGGACCCACATAGCGTGGGGCCAGTTTCCGGGATTCCACGCGGAGTGGCAAGTCTTTAGTGGAAAGCCAGACCCGCTGTCCCGGCCGAAAAGTTGGCCCAAGCCGTCTTCTCTTGTCGGCAGCTAGCTTCTGTGCCCCAGAAGCGGCCTGGAGAGCCGTTCGGGCTTTCTGCCATGTCCTGCGGCATTGGCGAACAAAGTGTTCAGCTGCTGGGACCCCCACGTCAGCCTCCTGCTCTGGAAACATGGGCGGAGGGTACCCAAACTGGCACTCAAACGGAGACATTCCTAGGGACGAGTGCAACAAGGTATTATGGGCATACTCTGCCCAAAGCAGGTGATCAGCCCAAGAAGAAGGATCAGCAGAGACCAGACACCGGAGGGTCCGTCCCAGGTCCTGGTTGACTCTCTCAGTCTGGCCGTTGGACTGTGGATGAAAGCCCGATGACAGGCTCACAGAGGCACCCAGTAGCCGGCAGAAAGCCTTCCAGAATCGGCTGGCAAACTGGGGGCCACGATCTGAGACCACATCTGTAGGAAGCCCATGGACCCTGACCACATGCTGAAGCAGTAGTTTGGCAGACTCTTTGGCTGATGGGAGCTTGGGCAGGGCAATGAATTTGCAAGCCTTAGAGAATCTGTCAACTATAACTAAGATCACAGTATTGCCTTGGGACACAGGCAATCCCGTGACAAAATCTAAGGAGAGGTGGGACCACGGGCGTGAAGGGATAGGCAAGGGGTGGAGCAGGCCTGCCGGTCGTGTTCTAGGTTCCTTGTTTTGTGCACAGACCTGGCAGGCAGCTATATAGGCTCGAATGTCACGGACCATATTAGGCCACCAAAAACGCCTTTGCACAAACTCCCGGGTGCGGGTGACCCCCGGGTGTGCTGCAAAGGGTGATGCATGCCCCCACTGTAGGACCTGGGCCCGAACTGAAGTGGGAACATAGAGCCTTCCTGGGGGACCCCCACCTGGGTCAGGTTCACCCTGGAGGGCATCTTGAATTGCGGTCTCCAACCCCCAGCGTAGTGGAGCCACAATACGGGTTTTGGGAATTATTGGCTTTGGTGGTTGTTTGGGAGATGGAGGGTCCCACTGCCGGGAGAGGGCATCAGGCTTAGCATTCTTAGAACCCGGTCGGTATGACAAAACAAAATCAAACCGGGCAAAAAAGAGCGCCCACCTGGCCTGACGGGGGTTTAGACGCTTGGCTTGTTGGACATAAGACAAGTTTTTATGATCCGTCCAGACCAGGAACTGGTGTTTAGCCCCCTCCAGCCAGTGCCTCCACTCCTCCAAGGCCAATTTCACTGCTAAAAGCTCCCGATCCCCAACATCATAGTTTCGCTCTGCAGGTGTAAGGCGATGAGAAAAGAAAGCACAGGGGTGCAACTTTTGGTCAGAAGCCATACGCTGGGATAATACTGCCCCTACACCTATGTCAGAAGCGTCTACTTCCACCAGAAAGCCAAGGTCTGGGTCTGGAAGCTGTAAGACCGGAGCTGTGGCCAAGCGACGTTTGAGCTCTTCGAAAGCTTTTTGTGCTTCATCTGTCCATAGAAACTGACCAGTTGACTTTTTTGTCAAGGAGGTTAACGGGGCTGCAATTGTGCTGAAATTCCGGATAAAACGTCTAAAGAAATTGGCGAATCCCAGAAAGCGCTGAATCAGTCGAAGAGAAGTAGGACGTGGCCAGTCCACGACTGCCTTAGTTTTAGCTGGATCCATGCTCAGCCTGCCCTTAGACACTACAAATCCAAGGAAGGAGACCGAAGACACATGAAATAGGGATTTCTCCAGCTTTACAAAAAGATGGTTCTCCAGAAGTAGCTGGAGGACCCTTCTTACATGAATTATGTGTTCCTCCAGTGAGCGACTGTAGATGAGGATGTCATCAAGATAAACAAAGGCATAGTGGTCTAGGGTCTCCCTCAAGACCTCATTGATGTAACGTTGGAAGACAGCTGGTGCATTCATCAGTCCAAAGGGCATAACGAGGTACTCATAGTGGCCCGAAGGGGTGATGAAGGCCGTCTTCCACTCATCACCTTCTCTAACCCGGATTAGATTATAGGCGCTGCGCAAATCCAGTTTAGTAAAAACTGATGCCTGCTGCAGCGCCTCAAAGGCTGAGGTCAGGAGGGGAAGAGGATAATGGTCCTTTACTGTGATTTTATTCAGACCCCGGTAATCTATGCAGGGGCGAAGACCCCCATCTTTTTTCCCTACAAAGAAGAACCCAGCCCCTGCTGGTGAGGTTGAGGGGTGAATAAAACCCAAAGCCAAGGCCTCTTGTATGTATTCCTCCATTGCTTTCCGCTCAGGGCCGGACAGGGAAAACAGTCTGCCTCGAGGGGGACTAGTACCAGGGAGGAGGTTGATGGCACAATCATATGAGCGGTGGGCAGGCAGGATCTGGGCCTTCTGTTTACTAAAAACCTCTCTTAGGTTGTAGTACTCAGAGGGGACTCGAGACAACTCAGGGCTGCCTGAAAGGGTGACCCTAGGTCTGATGGGGTGGACCTCTAAACAGGAACCCGGGCACTGGGGTCCCCAGGCTATTACTGAACGTGTTACCCAGTCGATTCGGGGGTTATGGCGTTGCAGCCAGGGGAACCCGAGAACCAATTGCAATTGAGGGGCACTGATGAGGAACAAGGTGACCTGTTCAGTGTGTTGTCCAACTTGCAATGTTAGAGGCCTGGTCTGTTGAGAGACTACCCCTGGTTCGAGAGATCGACCATCAATAGCAGATATCGGCAGAGGATGCTCAAGAGACACAAGTGGCAGTTCCAAAGTCCTCGCTAAAGTGGAATCAATAAAATTGCCAGCAGCCCCTGAGTCTACAAATGCTCTGAGGTGTTTCTCCTTATTTTGTTCCCAGGAGATGCTAGCACTGAGAAACACCCCAGAGGCAAGAGGAGATTGACCAGAGCTGGGAGACCTGTGACGGGCCTTGCCTTTTCCCGACAACTCCGGGCAGGTCGATCGCAGATGCCCGGATTGCCCACAGTATAGGCATCTGCCCTCTCGCATGCGGGACTCACGCTCCCGATGAGACAGGTGAGTGTGCCCTAACTGCATGGGCACCTCGTCTCTATTAGGTGACTCTGGGGGTAAAGAGGAGGTGGTGGAGACAGGGAGGTAAACTTGATGCCGTTGCGAAGAGCACACAGCTTCCCGCGTCCTACGACGCTCTCTCAAGCGGTTGTCCAATTTAAGGGCTGCTTGAATTAGATCCTCGAGGCAGGAAGGGGAGTCTCGCAAGGCTAACTCATCTTTGAGTTCCTCACTTAGCCCTTGCTGGAAGACCGCTACCAATGCAGATGAATTCCAGCCACTCTCCGCCGCTAGTGTGCGAAAATCAATAGCATAATCAGCCACAGACCTTCTCCCTTGCCGAATGCGCAAAAGGCGAGGGCCAGTCACCCCCCCACAGACTGGATGATCAAAAGCCTGGCGCATAACAGCAGTGAACAGAGCTGCGGTGGCGCAGACCTCGGGCTGATTCTCCCAGACAGGCGTGGCCCAAGTGAGAGCCCGACCAGTGAGCAGGGAGATGGTGTATGCCACCTTAGCCCTTTCAGTGGGGAAGCGAGAGGGCTGTTGCTCAAAAGCTAGAGAACACTGTAGCAGAAAGCCCCGACATCGCCCAGGAGCCCCATCAAATCGCTCAGGTGGCGGTAGGTGGGGTTCAACCCGTGGGGTGGGTTCAGGGGCTGGTACTGGTGCGGCAAGAGGTGCAGCCTGAATAGCTGCAGTGAGACCCTGTAACTGTGATAATATCTGTTGGAGGGCCCGTTCATGTCTGCCAATGGCAGCTCCCTGACTTGTCATAGCAGTTTTAAGCTGGTCTATGTCTGTTGACTCTGCTGAGTCCATAGTTGGCTCAGTCTTGCTGTAATGTGGTAACTTGCCCAGAGGGGGATTTGAACCAGGGACCTCTTGTATGAGGGACCAGAATGAACTGAACAAGCCACCAACTGAATTATTTATAGGCAGACCCAAGTGCAGGGTGAAAACTAGACACAAACCAAAACCTTGGTGCTACCCAAAATGATAAAATGATAAACCCCAACAGGGTGTTTGTGGGGGCAGAAGGGAGAGGGGCTCAGGAACAGAGGGAAAGTAAATACCAAAGGAAAACTCAAATGATTTACCTGGGATTTGAACTGCCAACCTCTTGTTTCAGAGGCTGGTGTAAACCCACTGGACCACTGACAAGGGTGTGTTTCTCTTAGGACTAAACAAGGCTATCAGGGGAAGACTGAACAGCTCTACAACAGAGAGCAAATGGAAACTAAGGTAAAAGGAGCTTCCCAAACAAAGGAAGGAAAAGGCAGGAAAATAAGCAAAGGAGGCAGAGAAACCAAACACAAAGGCTGTCGCAAAACTAAGAACATAAACTAACCTGAGAGTAGTTCTTCACTTTTTTTTTTTTTTTTTTTTTTGCAAAGGAAAGGCAAAAAGCTCAAGAGGACTTTGAGGAGTCAGACTTAGGAGAACACTCCAAGAGGCTTTACCACATACCGGCCAGGCTTGTGCACTTGCAAAAAGATACCCAAGACTGAGCACTGAGGAGAGTGTTGGCTTCCCTTAAGTAGGAGAGAAGCAGGTGCTGTTGATTGCTCCTAATTAAGGTGTGGTGGCTCCAAGTCTCCCTCCAGTGGCTTGGAGTGGCCTAGCAGGCAACAGAGCCTGTCTGGGCCCTTACACACACAGCAGGACAAAAAACATAAAAGAGGGAGGGAAGAAAAGGGAAAAAAAATAAAATATAATAATAATAATAATAATAATAATAATAATAATAATAATAATAATAATAATAATAATAATAAAAAGGAGGGGCTGTCGTGGAGGGAAGATAATTCTGATAGCCAAGATTTAAGTGAATCAATATAAAACAAGAAGGGATTTCACTTATTGTAAAATTTTGAAATATGTCCCCTCAGAGTAAATCTAACTTTCTCCAATTTAAGGAAATGAGTCATGTCACAGAGCCACATTGAAATCGAGGGAGGTTTAGAGGACCTCCACAGCAAAAGAATACAGGGTCTGGCTAATAATGACGATATTTTTATATATATTTTTAAATGTAGCCCTTGTTCTTACATTTATTTTGAGCTTTATAAAAAATTAATTCAGTTCAGCATTTAAACTGCAAATACACTGAAATATACTGAACGGTATGTGGGATGTGTTTTAGTAGCTGATGGTATAAGATGCTGATACTAGACTACTTCAGTAAACAAGATACACCACTGAATCAGAACACAACTTAGAATTGATGACTGTCTGGCCTGAGGAAATCTCTAACTGGACCTTACTGAATTCTAATTAAATACCTTTGTTCTAAGCTTTTATCTTTGAGATAGAGAGAAGAAAATCAAGCTTCAGATCTAAAAACATCCAAAGGTATTTCCATCCTTCCTTCCACGGTGAGAAGACAAACCCAAAACTGTGTCCATCAGAAAAACAGCACTTAAGGGTTTCATCTTTGAGAGAGAGGAGAAAATCAAGCTTCAATCTTGCTTGAGATCTGAAAACATCCACAGGTATTTCCACCCTGAGAAGACAAATCAATGCTATATTTGTTTGTGAATCAAACAAAGACGCTGCCCATGTTCTGCTGGTGTTCTGTGAACAATAGACCTTGAGTGAACACCACTGAATGCACGTCTAAGACTGAACTTTGAAGGTGTGGATAAATGGATTTCTTTGTAATCTGTGAAAAAGCAAAAATTAAGGTTGAAAGTTGGAATAAAGAGTGAAAGATTGAACACTAAGATTGAAACATGGCAACTTGTTGTTTAATAAACCACTGATGTGAAATCATTAGTCATTCAAATCATTGGTTAATCAGAATTTGACCAGTATTTATATAGTTGTTGATGCATGCACTCATATTTCTAAGTACAGTGCATGATGTAACCCATTCACAAATAAGCAATCAGTTGCACATGAGTATAAATCATTTCAGTAATTTACTGACATGCATTACTTTCTCCTTGTCATGTAAAATTTCATATTTTGTTCAGTTTGTATATAAGATGATGCAGTATCTTTTAATAAATATTTATGTTGTTTAGTAATAAGACTTATGAGTGAAGTTATAAGTCTTGCTTATTTGTATACTGTTCTGCAGGAGCTGAAGTGAATACTATAAGAAACAATTTGTTTTGTTTGGCACTGTACTAAAAAAACAAGGCAGGACAAGATCCCAGAATTGCTGCAATCTGACAACTTGTGGACTAAACAGGACACATGTCACACAGTCCAGCACTGATAAGACTCACCGCCTCCATGTAAACAAGAAGCCTTATTGTGTTTTTCACTTAATACCAGAAAATAAGTATTAATTTGTTAGCACACATTCACACATTGCACAAGCAATGTGCTGTTGGAGTTTCGTTACTCATCAGCGTCTCTTTATCTTTTCTCTTTCTTCAGCCAGTTGTGATATCTGGCTAAGATTGCTGTGAAGACACACAGATATCAGAAATTACATCATTACATTTTTTATATCATTTAAACATGACAGGTGCTCTTTATTTACCGTATTTTGCCACACCCACTTTCAAGCGTGTGTTTCTTCCGCATTTGTGTTAGAACATCCAGTCAGCTAACCAAAATGAATACAGTTACACTGGAAGGGGAGCAGAGAGGCAATAAGAATTTCAAATGGGACAACACTGTCTCATCCAAGGTAAGAACACAGTGGGTGGATTATATGAAAAGGTGGTCTAAGGTTACCTACGGCGACGTTTATAATTACTCTGTACTCTCGGAAGGTGTAGACAGTTCGGCAATGAAAAACTATAAAAGTACTTAAGTGTATCAGTACCTGCACAGTGGGAAGGTGGGCCGTGTACTCCTACACACAGACGGTGAGTTTATATTTCTGAAAGCCGGTTAAACCCAAGTCAAGCCAGCTGCCCGAGCCACTCTGCGTGGGTGTTAGTTACAGCCCAGATAGCCTAGCGCAGTGGACACTGATCAGAAAACAGTTACTTAACTCGCAAACACCTGACGCGTCTGCTTCCTCTGAGCTTCATAAGTGAGACATTTCTCTGGATAAGGAAGCTCTGGTGTTGGTTCTCCTCCACAGAATGGTAAGAACAGACATACGGAGGTTTCGGTGGATGTTTCAAATTTAACGCCTTCAGCCAGAGACACAGGTCCTCTTCTTTGAAAGGTGGCTTTACAACACTCTGATCTTTATGTGCTGTGTTCGTAACATTGTTGTTCAAGCCAAGTTTTCCTCTTCTTGCAATTACAGACTCCCTCTAACTGAACATATTATGCTATTAATTTTGTATGTTTGTTGTTGTTTTGCTTGTAATTAGTATTAACAAATTCGCGGGCGCACCGGAAGTCCTAACACAAAGTAAACAAAGATGCCCCCCCCCCAGTGTTGTCATGGAAAATAGCGTGAATACCCTGTGAAAGTTGAGTGGAGAAGAATGGGCCAATAGAAATGCTCCAAAATCTCCAAAGTCTCTTTACATTATCTTACATTAAAAGTTATGGACAATTTCTCCACAGTTCCTATTTTTGAGAATCTGTACATTGCTTGGATTTCATTAAGCCAAAGTCACTATTATTTTCACATATATCTCTTCACAGGATGTGATATATTGCCTGAGTTATCAAATTAATTATCCATAATATACTTTATAACGTACATACATACTGTACATAAGCTTCAGTATTCACTATTAGAAAAGTTATATATCTCACAGATTGACTGTGATGTTTTGTATAAATGTACTGACGATGTACAATTCTTTGTGTGTCCATCAAATGTTTGTTGTAAACTTGCAATATTTATAAATACATATACATCAGCAACAGCTACAGTAATTCACCAACTACAATTGTCATTTATAAGTATTTGTACAATCAAGGCCAAAACTTTTGAGAATGGCACAAATTTTAGTTTTCAAGTCTGCTGCTTCAGAAGCTGTTGTTTATACGGTATAAAGAAGTAAATTTAGGGCTCATTTATACTCAACGTTAAATACGGATATAGATATGCAGCAAGCTTTCTGTCCATACTCTGCATTCATTTCGTGCGTAATTTGCACGTTTTCTAAAAGCTTACAGATACGGACAGGACGGAGCAATACCGCTGCAGATCCTGGGGGCAGATTGTGGCAACAACTTCTATACGAACACGACGAAGAAGAAACAGCTGGAATTTTTGAAAACTAGTTTGAGTTGGTTAGAAATTTGAACCATGATGTAACTTCACCGCAGCACAGAGACAAACCGTGGTTTTGCATTGCATTTGAAGTAAATACAGAACCATGATCTCATCCACCATCGCCATATTTGATTTACTCCGAACTGCCCTCTACTGGAAGTGTTGCTTAACAACCATGTCAACGGAGCTGACGCAGACAAGTATGTAGGCAGTGAAGGTTATATTGCTTAAAATAAATGAGCCTTTAAATGCACCCCATAAATGTCTTAACTTTTTATTGACAAATACATCCAGTTTAAGCAAAGACTTCATATTCACAGTGTTCTGCAATTCACCTCGGCATCAGCTTCTGGGCAAAATCTTGAATGATGGCAACCCATTCTTGCCAAATCCGTGCTTAGAGTTTATCACAGTCTCTGGGTTTTTGTTTGTCCACTCTCTTTTTGGCCCACGACTGTACATTTCCAAAATTCTGATAAAGTTTTTGTTATTAAAAGTTACTTAATAGTTTATTAATGAAGGGTATTATTGTGTCACTGAAACATGTGATAGCATATTCAGTTGTTGAAGGATCTGAATCATATTCTCTAAAATATATATAATATAATTCTTTTTGGATGCTGCAACGTATATAACTGCACAGTATTAGAAAGTAGTGTTTTTCCAACTTTAATATAAAAAATAATAATAATAATAATAAGAAGAAGAAAAATAGTAGTACTATTATAAAAAGCAATGGAAACTCCCCAGTAAGACAGAAATACAAACCTGTGTGTGTGTGTATTAGGCTGTGTGAAGCTTCTTTAGCGCCCGCAGGTATCGTCAGGTTTGTGAAAGGCTTTTCGGGTTTATCTTTCTGACAGTCAGTCTCTTATCATCAGTTTCCTTTGCGCTCCCATCACCCACCCTCAGCTTTCTAAGGACCGCGTGTGCATGTGTGAGTGTGTGTGCACATATATGTGCTCAGCATGTGAACCGAAAGAGAATGCGACAAGAGAATTTGCTCACGAAGGACGTTGATGTGTACTCGCAGCCTGCTGTGAGTTAACGGAAGGGAAGAGCCTCACAAAGAAACAGGCCTTAAACATCAGTTTTCGGTCTGATTTATGATGGGGGCATTGGGACACCAGACAGATACACACGGACACACCTCCTGCTGCATTCGCGCCCCTGTAAGAGGCGAACAGCCAAGCTAATTAATTTTACACAATGTGAGATTATTGTCTCCGTGTCAAATCAGCAGGAAGTGGAACATGTTGCCTGGCAAACCTTGAGCCTTCACGGGCTTGCTGCTGCTGAAATCAAGCAGATTTTACCCTTTGTGTAAGAAGTTCTGTGCACTTATGAATGTGATGGTATATCATACAATGTACTGTTAATTAACTGGTAGAACGGTACACAGTACTGTGCCAAAGTTTGAGGCACTTGGGGACATTATTATACTCAAAAAGCAGATAGGATTTTTTTATTTGCATTGCAAAACAATTTTTAAAAAATTGTAATAGTATTAATACAGTAAGTAGTGCTTTTACATACGTCTCTGTGTTTATTTAACCCTTTCCAAATTTCTCCTTGTGGAAACTACCCAGTATTATTTACAGTTCTCATCTAATACCTGCTTTGACTGCTCAGTACTTCATTAAGCTAAATCAAGATTGCTGCTGAAGGAATTAAATAAACTCATACAATGTCTGGGGCGTCCAGGAGAAATCTGGAACTACACTTTGTTCTTTAAACTGGAGCTCAAGATATGATCTACTTCTTTAACAATAAGAGTCAAGTTAAGTCAAGTTTATTTATATAGCGCTTTTTACAACGATGTTGTCTCAAAGTAGCTTTACAGAGTTTTGAAAACAGACAGTTACAATATTTATATATATATAAGCAAGCCAGAGGCAACAGTGGAAAGAAAAGCTCTCTCAGACTGGAGGAGGAAACCTTGGGAGGATGGGAGGAACCAAGACTCACAAGGGGAGACCCATCCTCTTCTGTTTAAACAGTATTTATAGTTTAATAAACTAAATAAACTAAATACCAAAGAAAAGAGTGTTTGAAATCTGGATAGCAAAGCTTTAGAAGCTGCACAGGTAGAGGCAGTCTCTGACTGAGGCAGTCTCTGACTGAGGCAGTCTCTGACTGAGGCTTTATGTAAAGTGGGCGTGAGCTGAAACAGTCCCATCCTATCTCAATGCTGGTGCATCTGGATGGTGTACAGTGATGTAACTGAGGGTGTAGCAGTTGACACAAATGGGCAGGAGAGCTGGCTGGTGATGAGTGGGTAGGAGGCCCTGATGGTCAGTCCTCTAACAGCGTTCAACAGACGGGAGGACAGCCATTACTTCAGGAAGAGTAAAGATAGATATTTATGCTACTTTGTATTGTATTTATGTTTATTTACATCTGTTCTCATGATATCTGGTGTACTTACTGATGAAAATGCACTCATTCCTGAGATAAAGGCTTTTAACAATCAGCTTTGGTGCCTCAGACCTTTGCACAGTACTGAATATATATATTGCCACTCTAAAGTTTGGGCACCCCGGTATGCTAAGAATTCTGTTACACTTTCTGAGCAAAGGCTAGTGTGTTATTTCTCTTTTGTACAACTTTTAAGTGTAAAAAAAAGGCCAGAAGCACCATGGACATGTTTGGGCACCCCCAGAGTTTGGAGCTGTCAGACAACTTTTCCCAAAGTCTTAGACCCTTAATTAGCTTGTTAGAGCTATATGGCCTGTAAACAGTCATCAATAGGAAAAGCCAGATGATGCAGAGTTCAGCACTTTAGGTATACTCTGACACACGATGACCACAAAGCAGAGGAAGGCTAAAACAAGATAATAAAATGTTTTCGGGTTTTCAGGAAATGGTAGTCGAAAAGAAACATTCCCTGGAGCCGCAAACATTTTCCAAAGTAGCCCAGAACAGACCAACCACATACTGACTGCCGAGACTATTAGACACACTAGAATGAATTTGGGGGTGCTGTAGTCCTGAATGAAGCATGTTCTTTGTCAAAACATCATACCTTAATAAACTTCAAGGCTATAATCAACTTATTCTCCAGGTTCTTGTTTGTGTTTTCCAGTTCCACCTGTAATAGTACAGCATTTATATTGCGGTGCTAACATGTAGCTTCTTATTCACAAGTTTCTTGTCCTGATTTCCTCATTCGACCTTAAATAGTGCAGCATTTACATTCTACCACTGCCTTTCAGCTTCTAATATGTCTATTGTTCGAATTGTCATATTCCATCTTAAATAATGCTGTAGTTATTGTTATGGTGCCTTTAAATAATAACTAGGGTGATTTGATAGTCCAACCAGCCTATCAAGGGGCAGGTAGCCATATTAAGGTCAGTTTGTACTGAACTAACATTAAAAACACAATAAAATGTTTGAAACACTGAGTTACTATATTCTACATTATGGTTATGAACATGCTAGGCAGGACCGCTCAGTAAGTAAACTGTGGTGCTGGTGAAGCAAGGTTATTGCAAGTTCAAGAACCCAAATTTTGGTGTTTATTGTTTTATTATAGATGAAGAATACAAACAATTAAACACAGCGAAGCAACAGAAGCAAACTGCCAGGCTGAGAGCTGCAGCAGGAACAGACAAGCTAAGGGCGGGCACACATGCAAGCTTTTAGACAAAAACAGGTTTTTAATAAATAAACAGACGAGTAGGTACAGCGTAACACCAACAACTAACAACAACAATGATCGACAAACACAGACTGGGGACAGAAGGTATAAATAACAGGTAACAGGTAACGAGACTAAACACTAATGGGGCTCAGGTGAGCAAGGCATGGGCAGAGACATAGGAGCACATGACAACACAAGAAATGTAAACAAAGACCATGCGGATTTGGCGGGATGTAAACAAACAGACGAGGACAGGGCAGAGCATGATGGTCTTCACAAACTTGATGGTCTTCACAGTTCTAGGGAAGAGGCCACCTAGGGGCCACTACACACTGCTGCTTTAAGCTTCCTGTTATACGAAGTACTGCTGCACACTGACAGACACTGTTAATCAAACTACACTACATGGCCAAAAGTATGTGGACACCACATCTGCTTATTAAGTGTTTGAGGTGCATGAAATCAAGCACATAGCCATGCAATCTCATATTTATTATTTAGTAAAAAATTAATTTTCACCATCAAAAGAAGCAAAAACACGAAGAAGCAAATATAGAAAACGAGAAAGGCAGTGGCATAACAGAAGAAAACCTGATCGTCTTCATAATTCTAGGGAAGAGGCCACCTAGAGGCCACACACTGCTGCTTCCTGTTACACTAAGTACTGCTGCATACTGACTGACCCTGTTTTTGGCACGGCTCAGGTACTTCCATAGTCGCCCTCAGAAAGAAACAATCAAACCCGAGAAAAAGCTTGAGAGACAAGATTCATTACATTTTAATTCACATTCAAGCTTTGATGCGTCTCCTGTAAACAATGATGAAACATGTTGAACCGTAGATCTGACCATGAGTG
Source organism: Megaleporinus macrocephalus (assembly GCA_021613375.1). Classification (NCBI taxonomy): domain Eukaryota; kingdom Metazoa; phylum Chordata; class Actinopteri; order Characiformes; family Anostomidae; genus Megaleporinus; species Megaleporinus macrocephalus. Next base: position 42,324,301 of record CM038706.1, read on the forward strand.
GGTAAACACACAATGCTGTCCACAATTGTTAATCAAACTGCACCAAATGGCCAAAAGTATGTGGACACCCCATCTGCTCATTAAGTGTTTCAGTCACCTATCCTACCAGGTGTATGAAATCAAGCTCATAACCATGCAACCTCCATAGACAAACACTGGGACATAGTAAAGAGCTCAGTGACTTTACATGGTGCACTGTCGTCTGCCTGTAGACTACTCAAACTTCCTCTGGGGAGCTTCATGGTTGAGATCTCTATGTTCAGTACTGAGTATAACCTGGAGTCGTGTAAAGCAAACTACCTCTGGACTCAGGAGCAACAGAAGCAAGTTCTCCGCAGCGAGGATGAATCACGCCCCACTCTCTGGTGGATGAATCTGGGTTTGGCTGACCTCAGGGGATTGCTATCTACTGCAGTGCATAAAGGCAACAGTAAAGATCAGGAAAAGATTGCTGGGATGTGATGTCTGATAAGCTGATGGTGTGATAGTCAGGTGTCTGTGTACATTTGACCATTTTGTGTATGCTTTGTTCATGGATGGCTAGACAGCGGCGCTTGTGTTGAAGTGAGAGCGAGAGAGAGAGAGAGAACACCAGAGAATAGTTAAAGCAGATAAAAAAGTTATTTTTACATTGTATTCCTTGGTGGCCAAATCTGTGTCGCAATAGTCTGTAACGCTGCACAGAACCAGCCCATTAGAATATTACACTATTACTGCAGAACATCTTTTACCCTTGATTACAGAAGATGAAGCACATTTACATTTTCGTGTGTTTGTACATTTACTATTAGCATCTTGGCGCATCACTTAAAACTATTAAAAACCAATATTGTTGAAATTTGTGCTTTATTTTAGAATTTAATACAGAAACATAAGTACATTTTTTAAGTACATTTGTTGATGTCCATGCGGTAAATTTGATGAATGGGCCAAAAGCAATGACCGAAAATAACATGAAAGAAAGAAATGACCCAACATGATTAGGTAAAAAGTCATTACGTTTTTTTCCTTTGCTTTAACAAGTTTTTGGTTCAATTGTTGCCTAAACTGACTTTAGAATAGCACAGCTGCCTGAGCTCTGCCCTTGATGCCAGCTTTGTTTTAATAAATATTAATAAATAGTTTGCGGGTGAAAATTCTGGCCTTTAAATAAACTTCAGCTTTAGATTTCTTTTAGCTGTAAGAATAAAGGTGCTGCACGGACTTGGCCAGACTGAATTAGACACAACTGCTTCAATTGGTGTTTGATTAAAGAAGATACGGCACAAAACTCAGGGACAACTATACAAAGTATTTCCATTAAATTATCACCTGAAAGACTAAGAAGCAATGACCTAAATATAGTAATATTAGTTTATTTTCTAATTTCTTATGAGCACTATCACTATCTATTGAACTATTAACCCATACATTGACACATTAAAAGTATATTATACCTTCATCTTCGAATATTAGCTGTGATTACTATTCATTTCAATGACATCAATCTTACTATTCGACTCTTACTAATCGAAGGCTGTTAAAAATGATTTATCTCACATTTATACCAGTATCTAGACTAGCAGTCCAGACATGGGTTCCTAGTAGCTGTATGATGTATTTGTATAATGCATACTAAGTATTATGCTTAGAGAACATTGATAAAACCATTTATTTTCTAATTAAAATAATACAAAGCTGGGAATTCTGTCAAACAGATAAGGCTGAGGGATACGAAGGTGCCCCAAGGAACAGTATGTGACATGACCAATAACTTCTTAAACTTTCAGCTTTAGGCTGGAATGCCCCTTCAACTGTTTTTAAGCCTTTCTTCCAACAGGCAGAGCAAAAGCACTTCATTTCCTTTCAGCATGGCTCGCCTGTAGGAGTACCATCCTCCAAGCTATCAGCTCTGCTTTGGAAAATATGGACTTCAGATTAAAAAATATGGACTTTTAATAAACGTCAGCTCCGCACAGTAGCCGTGTGAATCGGTGCTGCGAGGTGAGGGCCCTTCCGTTGCTTGATGCAAATGCAGGCTGAAGGAGCAGCCGCGGTACAGCATGAACATGGCTAATGCACTGAGGGGTGCCTGCACGGCCTGCCAACAGCTCTCAAACCTTGCCTTCAGCTTATTAATAAAGACATTTGGCAAACCGACGTTCCGGCCCAGACTGCATCTGCCTATATGAAAAAAGAAAAAAAGAAACAACAAACCGCAGAGGCTAACGTCAGCCTATATCATCGGTATATGCTAAACGACCTTGGGCGCGCCGCACACGCTCTAGCGTACCTACCTGATGCGGCCTGTTTTGCAAAAGTCTGGGAGAGAAAAGCGACTGCAAATCAATTCCGAATTTCACCGCAGGCTTTTCTGGCGGCCATTAGGAACGCAATGTCACCTTCAGAGGGAAACCGCGGACAGCCATTACTTCTGGCGGAGAGGCCTTGTCAATATTCACAGCACTTTAACTAGGCTGCTTGCGCTGCAGGTTTCAGGATTGTTTCCTTGATAGATACAAATCCAAAAACACTCGCACGCATGCAATGCATGGTTCTGAAACGTGGCCCGTTAATGGGCTTTGGTTAGTGCCCATCGATTGCCCAGAACCTGTTTTTCCACCGTCCCTCTATCTCATCTCCCGTGGCTTCTAGACCTCCCTTGTGTTTCAGTCTGGGGCTCAGGGTTAGCCATAAGGTTAACCCATAAACTGGCATATTAAACATATATCATACCATCATCTTTAAAAATTAGCTTTGATTACTATTCATTTCAATGACATCAATCTTCGATCTTGGTTCTGCATGGTTCTGAAACGTGGCCTGGTAATGGGCTTGGGTTAGTGCCCATCGATTGCCCAGAACCTGTTTTTCCACCGTCCCTCTATCTCATCTCCCGTGGCTTCTAGACCTCCCTTGTGTTTCAGTCTGGGGCTCAAGGTTAGCCATAAGGTTAACCCATAAACTGGAACATTAAAAGTATATCATAGCTTCATCTATAAATATTAGCTTTGATTACTATTCATTTCAATGACATCAGTCTTTCATCTTGGTTCTGCATGGTTCTAAAACGTGGCTCGTTAATGGGCTTTGGTTAGTGCCCATCGATTGCCCAGAACCTGTTTTTCCACCATCCCTCTATCTCATCTCCCGTGGCTTCTAGACCTCCCTTGTGCTTCAGTCTGGGGCTCAAGGTTAGCCACACTGGATTTTCGCCTGGGGATGCTACTAAGCTTGTGGTATCTGTTTGATCTGCCTGTTTGCTTTCAGTGGATATCTCTTGTCCGACGCTGCCTTTCAGTCGCGTGTCACCGTTTCCCGGAGACTTTACGACATGTTTTGTTTCGGTAACAAGGAGCAGAAGACTCAAAGACGTAAAGGCAGTATCCGAGGATTTACAGCGTGTTTTCTCAGGAGCGTCTCCCGCTCTCTGCCAGCTAGCCTCTGATGCCTTTGGCATGCTGATTGCAGCATGGCACCGCTTTTTACATAGCTGTGTGGCTGCATACCAAATGTGGGAACTATCACAGAGTTTACTTCCTCGCTGTTGCCGTGAAGCTAAAAGGTGAATGTTGCCAACAGTAATGGGAACCTTACACAGCACTACGTAGCCTCACGAGGCCTGCATTGTTAAACCCTATTAAAAAAGGGTTTACTGTTAGGTCTTGTTTATAAGGCTTCATATTCATAGTACACCTACATAAGCTTGTCATAACAACTGACATATCCCTACATAAATGTAGACATCAATAGACAGCATTCGCTATAAAATAAACAAATAAACATTTGGCTCAAAGTTAGCTAAAGCAGTCTTTATGACAGATGACGCTTACTGGGATAAACATTTTTCAACATTTATGTATGTTAGTTGTCACGACCAGGTTATGTAGGTGCTATGTAGCCTTATAAGCAGTACCCTGGAGCAAAGTGTTACAGAAAATGTAAGGTTTCTTGTGCATGATTTCTGTAATAAATATGTCCATTCGAATCGCCACTGCCCACATGGGTCTATGTAGTGCTGGACGATATGGCCAAAATTTATATTGAGATATATTCCTTAATTTTGGTCGATACAGTATAATTCCAATATCGATATAAATAAATAAATACATTTAAAGGCCTCAGAAAAACTGCCAAGAATCCTTATAATGAAAGTCTGTATCAACTTTATCAATATAAATAGCTTTGACTTTAAATTACAACAGAGGCCAAGTTTCTTACTCTTTTGTAAAAAAGATTGAACAGATTAAAACAATTAGGCGCCTGTATATATACTGTATTCAAAAAAACAAAAATGTACAGAAGAATGAATAATTACTAACTAATTCATGTAATTTTACTGTAATTGCAGCAGTAAATATGTTGTCTGAACATGAGCTGATATGCTGTTCACTAGATAATGTTATGAAACTCAATCAAACATTTGTAGGCTAAAGTGTAGATGCTTACAAGAAATATAGCTCGTATAAAACCAAAAGCGTTAATCAACTCTGCCCCGTAACCCCTGGAAACACAAGCACGGGATATAATTTGACTACGCAAGGAGCACCTTTGTTAACATGCGGCAAATTGAAGAGTGGAAGTGTGTTCAGGCCGGTTGACGCAACGGAGCAGTGTAAATGCAGTCTTGTACAAATGCGAACGGGACGGAGCAGTAGCGCTGTAGACCATGGGGGCAGTGCAAGACGCCACCACTTCAATACGAACACAGCGAAGAAGAAACTGTTAAAAATTGTAACCATGAGTTAACTTCGCCATGGCAAAGAGACAAACTGTTGTTTTTCTTAGTTTTTGAAGTAAATACAGAACTACAAGCTCATCCAGCGTCGCCATGTTTGATTTACTCAGAACTTCCATCTACTGGAAGCGTTGCTCAGCAACCATGTAAACAGAGCTGACACAGAGAAGGTATGTGGCAGTAACAGTCAGAATAAATGAGCCTTAAATCAGCCTTAAGTTTGTTTAGCTTTGCCTTGTAACATAGCGGTGAAATGTATATATTTATGTACTGCTGTCGCCCTCAGGTTAAAGGAACAATCGCAAGGTACCAACTGGCCATTAAGGGTGATTCCACGGCTGCCCTGCTGTAATTAACACATATCTAAATACCGCAAAAATGACCGTTATTAAAACATATCTTATCACGGTAAATACCGTTATTGAATTATTGTCCAGGCCTAGGTCTATGCATCCTTTACATCACCATGGATGTAATATAATCCACTAGAGGGCTATCCAGAGTCAAATGTTTCTGACAGCAACCTATCATGGCTGGAAGAAGCTCACAACAACAGACCTACTACAGAAACGATGAAGGATGCTGTGATTTGGAAGATGGTGGTCTCTGAGGCTAATAAATACTTTGTGAATTGTGGATGGAGAATTATCGTTACTTACCAATAAAAGAAGCCAGTGAAAGTCTCGCTTGAGCTATTGGCAACACTGCCCCCACAATTTTAATTGGTACTGCTCTGTTTTGTCTGTATACATAAGATTTCAGAGAAAAAGCTTAAATACAGACAAAATGGACGCAGAAGTCCGTGCCCCCTCCGTATTTAACCTTCAGCATAAATAAATATGACAAATCTCTTAATAAAATAATAAAAATAGTAACAACAAACAATAGTATTGTTTACTACTTGAATGCTGTACTCTATTAGGCCTTTAAGCAAGGACAGAGAAACGAGGTGCCAGGGAATGATAGCCACTAGCTTTTGCCCTATTGACTTAAACAGTTTGTGATGGAGTCGTAACCCCAAGGACTGTTCTGGACCACGCACCGTCTGCCCCAACTCTGCCCCTCATCATTGTTTTTTTATGGCTCATTGTTTGTGTGTAAAATTCCCATTTTAGATCTTCATCCCTTTTTCAAAATGTTCAGAATCCAAAGTGAATGAAGGGCCCTAGAAGCTGCTGTAGTTAAAAAGTTAGCAACATGTTTATTTTTAATCTTTCTGAATCATTTATCTAGTTTAATGAGATTATTTTATTTCTATATAAGCCCATACTAAGTTTTACTTCCCCACATACTAACATCTGTTAAGCATGGTCATCATTTATATTCGCATTGCTGTTTAGTTATAGTGTCTATAAGACCGAGTCTTCAGTTCTGTGTTGTGCCTTGATTAAAAAGCAGTCCAAGCGGAAACACTTTCTTACTTCAGTGTGCTAAATTGCTAAAGGCTGACTAAGCAGGCATGTAAAATAGCTAGAACGTTTTATCTACCAAAGGAATTCACAGTGGTCATTATTGTGACCGTATCCTTTCCTCCGCAATGTTAAGCTAGCAGAGCGCTAGGCTGCAATCATCGTTGCAGGTGATTTCAATCGGACAATTCTCAGAATGGTCCCCTCCAGATTCAACCAGCATGCGCTCTGTCCAACCAGAGAGAGAAACACATCCAATTATGTTTACACAAACACATAGGATGCTTATAGCGCCACTCCCCTCCACCCCTCACATGAAACCTACATACCAGCTGCTTCTAAAAGGGGGACGAGCGATCCATGCGTGGCCAGAGGGAGCGCAATCAACACCGCAGCACTGCTTTGAATGCATAGACTGGGAATGCATGTTCCTGACCATCAGCCACCGCAGGTGCACCAGATTGATATGGATGAATAGGCAACATCTGTCCTTGGATTTATCAGGGAATGTGTGGCTCATGTCATGGACGGATTAAGGATAGTCTGGGCCCCCCCCAACCCACACCCCTCGTGATCAACGGCCCTTTAATGATATGCCCTGCTCTTCTCTAGGGCCCCCTGGTAGGGGCTCTCATAACCAGGGCCCTCTAAAATTATGCCCCCCTCTTTCCTAGGACCCCTAATAGCCAGAAGTTGAAGTCAGAGCAGTGCCACAATGCCTCTTCATATTTCAAAAGGGGCCCAAAAGCATGGCTGGTGCCCCAAAAAGCATGGCTAGGGGCCAAAAGCATGGCTAGGGCCCCCAAGAGGTTCTGGGGTCAAAGTCCCTAAAAGTCAGAGGATCCTTAATATGGAGGGCCCTCGGCAATAAAAAAAATGATTGTATCATAAATGTTGATAGGCATCACAAAATGTTTTGGGCCAGGGCCCCCCCGGCGCCCCCTGACCTCAAGGGCTTCTGGGACGCTGGCCCCACTGGCCAGTAATCCAGCCATGGCTGATGTAGTCCAAACACTCCTCCGAAGCCAAAACCCTGCAGTTTACACTTTACCTAAAGCAAGTAATGCAGGCTTCAGATCAGGTAACAGGGAAGATCTGAGAGCAGCCAGCAGCACTCTGAAAGCTGACATCAGGGCTGCCAAGAAAATGTATAGCATGAAAATTCAAGCTCACTTTGTCAACAGCTTAGACCCTTGGCGTCTGTTTCAGGGAATCCAGACGGAGACGGACCACAAGAGTGTAGTCAGCAGCTCAACAGATGCCTCCCAACTGAGCTCAACTCATTCTATGCCTGCGTTGAGATGAACCAAGCTCAACTTACTACTGAAGCCTCAGATCCCCCTGCAGGAGAGAAAGGTACTCAAACTGTCCACAGATGAGGTGAGTAGCGCTCTGGCGGGAGCACACGCATGCAAAGCCATGTTCACCCATGCGGTACACCCTGCACACAGCACTCTTTTCCTGGATATATACAGAACAAAGGAAGGTAGAGTGTACTTTTACAAAGTCAGCCCCTGAGCATCGATGGGACCACAGTGGAAAAAAGGGAACTGCTTTAAATTCCTTAGAGTATATATAGTCGAGGATCTCACATGGTCACTGAACAGGTCACTAACCCTGTCAATAAGGCTCAACAACGCTTTCATTTCCTCTGTAGGCTGAGGAGAGGCAACCTTTCACAACAGCTCCTCTGCAACTTCTACACGTCCACCAGGGAGAGCATCCTGACCAGCTGCTTTACAGCCTCTAAGGCAGCTCCACTGCTTAAGACGTTGGATAGGGTGGTGAAAACCATCCCGTCCATCACTGCAGCTTTTCTGAAGAGAGTCAAGCTTTCACAACAGCTCCTCTGCAGCTTCTACAGGTCCACCAGAGAGATCGATTTTCAATCTTGTACAATATTGTACAAAGTCCTTCCATTTCCAACCAGTACATGCAACTTATTCAAAATGCATTGTTTCTATATATGGGTTGTATGGACTGGAGAAGGCATAGTGTGATACAATGTGTGTGTGTTTACATGCACTTAATAATCTGATAACTGCACAGAATCAGAATCTGTGTAATGGATGTACTAGCACTTCAGATTATCAGATAACAGGAAACTCTGGGTCTATATAAAACAGGGAGTAAACTCATAGAATAGGATGTGACATTAACATGACTTTAGCATGCCAACATCAGATATTCATTTGTTTTCAGTGAAGTTAGCCGATCTGATCATCTAGAACAGGCGGACCGCGTTCCGGATCCGAACCCAGACGTTGTCCAATGCGGACCCAAACTGATAAACTATTGAGAAGGATTTAAATTACTGTTTATTTTAAGTGGCAAAGCTGCTTTTCTAGTCTTTACGGTATACAGACTTTGCGGCGCAGTAAACACACAGACCAACCACGTGCGTTGTAAGACCACCCAAAGCTACAGCGTCTCATTAATGTCAAATTTTTTTTTTCCTCCTTTTTTTGCTCTCGCGATTCGATTTTTTCCTCACGCGCAAAGTGCAATACCGTCGGCTGCTCTCTGCGCGCGAGAGAAATTTTTGTACTCCAGTTTTCAGAGGGGGTGGTTTTGAGAGTTTGGAGACGGGACATGGGCCGAACTGCTCACTTCGAACAGCCTCTCTTACTACAACTAACATGGTGGACGCAGAGGAGCGGACAAAAGAGAAAGATGGATAAAACTTTGGTTTATCTCACTTACAGTAATGGTTTAATAGTCTTATCACTTCTTATTTGCACCTATTCACTCGTTCCTGCTGCAGCTCGCTCAGTTGGGCTCATATATTCGGTGGATATTCGCGTTTTGCTGCTGCTGCAGCTCATAAACAAACAAACAGTTTGAGCACACGTTTTTGAAAATTGCGAGTACGGTTGCTCTTTCTGTGCTCGTGGGTTTTACATTTACGCCCACAAGTGAGACAGTTATATGGGCGAAATGTTAAAACATGCAGCTTTATATCTTTCACCTTGCATTTTTGCTCACTGGAGTTTTGACATTAATGTGACACCATACAAAGGGCTCAGCCAATCAGATCTCGGGAGAGCGGCGAGCGTACAGGCGAGGTACGAAGCGAGAAGCAACAGTCGGAGAAAGGCTCATTCAGACGACGTGCTAAAAGAAGGTAAAGTCGGTAATGGAAAACGACTTTCCAACCAGGAATGGACCGAGACATGTTTATTCTATCCACAGGCAGCTCCACACCAACATGCCTCATATGTTCTGAGACCGTGGCTTCAGTTGCTGATGGTATAAGATGCTGATACTAGTCTACTTCAAAAAACAGGATATGGCACTGAATTATAACACAAGTTAGAACTGATGACGGTCCAGACCTTGGCCTGAAGAAATTTTCCTTAACTGGACTCTAATTAAATACCCCTGATCTAGAAGATGAAGAATATTACGTTATTTCTTTTTGACAAGCATATAATTTTTTTCATTAATTTCAGCATCACCTCAAAAGAGTTTCTTTGCTATTGTTATTTTCAGGGCAGTGGTCTGCAAAAAGAAGTCAGAATAAGCGTTTACATGTGTCAAAAAATACAATTACTGAGCTAAAACCCAACTCTTGTAATCAAATTGGATCCTGATTGGAACCTAATTGAATTTCTAGACTCTAATCCAATGTGATGACCACTCTAGTAATCAGATAACTGACAAAATTACCTACACCTACTTTGTATCCACACTCATTGTCCATTTGATCAGCTCCACTTACCATATATGAGCACTTTGTAGTTCTACAGTTGCAGACTGTAGTCCATCTGTTTCTCTTCATACTTACCCTTGTTTTTTCTGCCGGACCACCACAGAGCAGGTGCTAAATGGGCAGCGGATCATTCTCAGCACTGCAGTGACATTGACATGGTACAGTGCTCTATTAGACACTTCTACCTTGCTGGTCCACCTTGTAGATGTAAAGTCAGAGAGGATGATGAGAGAAGGTCATCCTCTAGCCCTTCGTCAGTAGTCACAGGACATTGTTGGGTTGACAGTTTTGGTTGGTGGACTATTCTCAGTGGTGGGATAATATACAGTAGTATATAGAGAAACAGATGAACTACACTCTGTAACTGTATAACTAGAAAAAGTGCTCATATATGAAAAGTGAGGCTGATATAATGGACAATGAAAGTAAAAACAAAGAGGTGCACCTAATACAGGGCATGTATGTAAATATATTGAAATACAATACTGTGTATTGTGTATTGTAAAGTTTTATATTGATTTTTATTTATTTTATATTTGATTTGTATTTAAAAAAGCTATTTTTTTTCAGACATGAAACCTTCATTTACTCTTTAAAACTTTGTTACATATTCAAATAATACTTATACAGTAAGTAGTGCTTTTACATACGTCAGTGTGTTTATTTAACCCTTTCCAAGCTTCTCCTTCTATAAACAACCCAGGATTATTTACATTTCTTATCTAATACCTGCTTTGACTGCTCAGTACTTCATTAAGCTAAATCACGATTGCTGCTGAAGGAACTGAATACATTCATACAATGTCTGGGGCGTCCAGGAGAACGTCTACTTCTCTCACAATAAGATATTTCTGCTACATATAGATATTCAGAAAATGATGAAGATAAATGCTTTTAAACCTTCCGCTCACTTTCACTGTTAATTCTTATTTTTCTACATAATTTGAATGTGATATCTGCTGTTCACAGTGTGTGAAAGTTTCACAATGAATTGACCAATAGAATTGCTCCAAAATCCCCTAGAAATGAATCTGGTTCCATTCACTTACATTAAAAATAAAGACTGTTTTTGGCCTCTCCTGAAAAATTGTTAAGTGAAGCTTCTCTTTGGACAGTGATGATACATGGGAATATATATCCTTTGCCTACAGAAAGCATGACATAAAAGCATGACTTCACACTAGAGCACAGTGTTTACATTATGCTTTAAGGCAACCTTTAAATATCCATATTAATGCTGCTATTTTTGCTCATATTGATTGATCTGTAAACGTACATCAGGCGATTACATTCTTTGGACCTTAAAATGAATGATCATACTTTTCAGGCACAAGGCCGAGAGAGAGAACTCTATACTCTCTGAGCTTCGCCGACCAGACAACTCTGTGCGCAGCCTCTGCAGCGAGGTAAGACAAAGTGGTGGTAAATGTTTTAATGCACAAGTGCGGGCACCACAAAGAAATGTGCCGAGACTGACATTAAAAGTTTCAATTTCTCTGTTATAATTGCCTGGGATGTGACACCTTGGTGGAAGTTCCCCTGAGTGTTGGCAGCAATATGGCTTAAATGAGGTGTTTGTGTTGAAGCGAGTCGCACTGTATTGCTTTAATGGCCTGGAATTCGCACTACGCTGGTGTGAGGGATTATTATTGTCCTAAATCACCAGCCAGAAAGAAGCCAGCTGTATGGGACTTCCATTAATCATGTCCAGTAAGTTTCAGCGAGCCTTGATTAAACACAGCACACACATATAGCACAGGCTGGAGTATCTCACGTGCTGCAGGCCATGGCTTATTGCAGACCTTCCTAACAGTCGATAAGTCTTACGGTTGTCTATTGGAACAGTTACTTTGGTTTAATTATCTTCAGTTGTGTCCTCAGAGCATCTGCATGTTCTTTTACTTCATTAGTTTCTGTGATGTTGAAAATGTTTAAATAGCAATAAACAGGAGCCACTGAAGAAGCTTAAGGTGTCAGTCTGAGAAAAGAGAGAGAGAGAAAGTGTGTGTGTGTGTGTGTAATAACACAATCCCGACTGTTAACCCATGATTTGAAAGGTTTAATTGGTTGTGGGTAAAGGGGACCGAGCACCACGCCTCCACTCCTTAACTCCAGCTTTCATAATGAGATCATAATGATCAGTGCAGTCTCTCAGTCACTAGCCAGATGAGCTCTTAATTGTTTGCTTCACTCTGGAAGCACATATATGAGTATATGAGGTGGTTCGTCTAGTTGGTGCACATGCTTGTGTGGAAGATACGATCTTTGTTTCAACTTCCTTTCTTTTTGGGAGGCTTGCTTTGAAAACGGAATTCTGTGGGGATATTTTTCCGCCCATGAAAAGTTTGGTCAAAGACGTTTGTAGCACTTTCCACTTCTCACCGTCCGAGTAATCATGTCCAGTGAGGTTGAGGTCTGAGCTTTGGGGTAGCAAGTACATCGTTCTACTTGGTGGCTACACACACCTTCAGACTTTCAGATAGAAGGGAGTTGTCTTCTCACCGTTGAAGGATGAACAGAATCATCTGTGGGTGCTTTCAGGCTTGAAGCAGTAGCAGTAGTGAAGCTGGGTTCTTTCTATGTGTGCAAAGTAGCAAACTGGAGCTCCGAAGATCACTGGATTGGATATCAGTAGAAAAAAAATAAGTCAAATCTGATACATTAGCCTAAACTAAACCTTTGCACAAAGGTGAACTTGATTTTAAATGTTTGAATCATGCTCACCAGTTGAAAATGCTGCTAAGAGTTGTTTGTGTGGACAAGCAACAGCAGTATTGCATGTACTGGTCAGGTTGTGAGTTATGCATTTCTTCCTTTGGAGCAGTACAATATTTATTTCACAGTTTAAGCATGATGTCATTTAGAACACTAGGCTGAAGGTGCAATATATAAGATTTTTAGTTCAGAACATTCTACAATAAGCTACAATTATCAACAGAAGGAAGGAGGAAATTATGTAGACGTCTATGTATCATGTTGCAGAGATACTGAAGTATATACTGAACCAGCCCTGGCCTGTCCTGTCTCGTGAGACCACTTCATACCTCAAGAGGTGATGAGTGAGTCACTGAAGCATGAAGTCTGCCATGAGTGAATGAAGTAGCACTGCCCTGAAGATGTCCTTAACTTAAAGTCAATGAAACGATGAGTATGTGAGCCACTGGCTAATGACCACTGCCATCATGAAACCACGTTCAGCAGTAAAACAAAAAAAGTGACTACATTAGTTAACATGAGTGCTGCTTTCTACCATCAGAGACACTCTAGGCAAGAGAAGGGATGAAGTTCAATGCTGAACTCATAATGTTTCATTTAGACTGATAAGGAGTGAAGAAGGAAGAAGATGGACTCCCTCCCACTCCTTTTTCAACAGTGTTGGGAATTCTTATGTTCCATAGCATCTGGTACAAGTGTATTCTTACATATGGGCCTGCTGAATGCTGCACAGCTCGCAAGAAGGTCATCGCTTTGTGACCCCCAGCATTTGGGGCATTTATGGCAGGCAACCTTAGGCCTGAGAACAAGACCCTGCAATGTTACCTTTAGAACTTCTATTCGAGAACCACTGTCCACTCAGAGATAACGCCTGGTTTAGCCCATGGGTGAAGGAGCAGGAAGGCGGGCCCATAAAAGACAATGCAGTCGGAGACATGATTGAGACCTGGGTAGACCAGGGTGTGAGAGCTCAGGGAAACGTCGGTACCGAAGTCCCAAGAAGAACTCTGAACTGGTCTTCAAAGTTACGACAACAGTAAACCCCAACTGCCCACCTATTGTTTGGAGTATGATTTGACAGGTTGGCTCTTGCTCATTTGGGAAAGTGGATCCATGCAAATGTATTATGTACAGCTTTAGTTGTTCAAGACAGGAAAATAGACGATATCAGTTGGGTACCAGTTTAATCAGATACTCAAGGGTGCAGTATCAGTACTGGATATGAAAAATTAGTATTAAGTCAACCCTAATATTTTTCTTTCTTTTTTTATCTTCCAAAGATGAAAGATAGTGTTTACTACCTAAACCTAACCCTTAGTGTGGTTCTAAACCTAACACTACCATAACACAAGACAGTGATAGATGTTTTTTTTTAATCCCTCCAGTCCAGTAGTATGGCCAGCTGTCACGTTATGAATATGAATATCAAAGGCTGCAGTCTGTACTTGTCCACCTCTGTAGTGGACCTGTGAGGTTGGTGGATGAGGTCAGTGAGTGATGGTAGGTGTTTTTTTTAAAAACGCATGCTGAGTGTGTATATATGGGGAATTAGTGTTTTTCCGTGGCTGTTTTTTGACAGAGAAAGAGAGAATTAGAGACAGTGGGAGGCCCGCTGTTTGTGTAGCTTTCTTGGAAAAGTGAGATACAGCCAGCGTGGAACTGTCAGACATACTGTATCTCACACTGACACCTTAGCTTTCTACAGATATACATCTGTGTCTAGAGAAAATTAGGACTACAAAGAACTGTTGCCAATTAATGGACGTGTATAGCTCGCCCTCTTGCTTTCATTGAAGCAATCTACTGTGAAATATGGAGTGTTGTGTCAGTGTGCCTGCCTGCTGCAGGGAATCTCATCAACTCTCCCATAAAGCTGCTTGCTTCTGTTTATTAGCCTAGACTCTATGATTATTATTTCTTTGTTTTAATCTGGATCTTAATTTCTGCTGGTAAAGTAATACAGAAACAAGGTGGCCAGCTTGCTAGAATGCTAGCTTGTATGGAATTGTAAGGAATTGCTGGTATATATAGAGCATATCATTTACACACATTGAAGAGAGACCGCGAGCAGTGTATCGTAGAAAGCAGCCTATTATGTTTAACCTTATTCGAGCATTTCATTATTTTTCCCTCCTGTCTCTTCTTGAGCTGATTATACTTTCAAGCATTTAGTTGTTTTTCCATTTTCTCTTACACTCTAACATAACTTAGCCACCGGGGAACCTTCCTCTCAGGCTGGTAGGCCTCATTGCTGCATTGTAGCATCGCACAAGTGGCCAGGCCATGCAATCTCATTGCTGCAGTGTAGTGTAACTCAAGCAGCTGGCCCAGGAAGCGTCAAAAGGACACTGGAAAGAGTCCTTAGTCGTGGGAGAAGGTCCTTTTAATGCTGGGAGGCTTCGCAGTTTTTTTTCAAGGTTGCTACACCTTGATTGACAGATTGGATCTGCTTTAAAGGTCCATAGAAAGCAAATATTCCACATTTAAATGGGTTCCCTTATGTCTTCCCAGTAGATGCAGTTGGGGCCCAGATGTGGTTTTACATGTTCATTTACAGATGTATTGTTTGCCCCTAGAATTAAAGAAACCGTTTTCCCTTTTTTGGTCAGCTCATGAATAATTTGATGAGCTCCGCTCTGATCATGACATGCAAATTTTAGGGGCATGAATATCAATGAGCCAAGACTGTTGTCTAACAGTTTAGCCCATATTACCGTCCTCTTTTGTAAAAGCGGGACATGTAACTGAAGAAGGTACAATAGGGCTTGGCAGTCATGACGCTCATTTCAAATCATGCCAGGAGTTCAAGAGGGTTATGATGAGTCCCTGGAGTTGCCGGCTGAGGTTTTTCATCGCAGCAGGAGGGCGGATGGCACATGCAAATGTCTTCAAAGTGGTCAGACATGTCCGGAGGGCAGAAAGAAGTTTCATGTAACCTTTGCTGCTTTCTTTTTTTCATATATGTGATAATCGCCCATGATTATTATCTAAGGCTTTGATCTCCTTACTACGTACACCATTGGCCTCACTGTGGCAGATCTCGCCCGTGAGGCCTGATTCCATTTTATTGGTGCTGATGTTGCCGATTACCATGACAACAATAATGAGGAACTAACATACAAGGGATGCTCAGGCATGTTTGGTAACCCGTGGTTACAGCTGGGATCGACGCTCGCAAAGCGGCGCCACATTCCTGCCGAAGTGATCAAAGCATCTGTTTGACAGGTTGAGTCACCAGACGCGAATGATTAACCTGACTGGAAAAATCCATTGCGGTAAATTAGCATGCATGAATATTTTATGCCAGTAATTAGCGCATAAAATAGGGCACGTTGTATATGACGCAAATATCCAAACGCACATACCAAGAAAACGAAGAGGAACAAAAACATCTCCGCGTGCCTAATGACCGATATTATCAACACATCAGGCAAAAAGTTTCAGAACTCATGCATTATTACTATGCAAACCAATCCGAATGTCAGATTCGAACTAAAATAGCAGGTCCATTTTCTCTTTCAAATAAAAGACTTCAATTAGATCTATTTGTCTCTCAAGCTGGTAGCTTGGCTGGGTGGCCTAACCATTGTCATGTCAGTTGTTTTAAATATGAATGTATCAACCAAGTCATCTGATTTATGACTTGTTAAAGTCATGTTTACGCTAATAGCTCAGACTAATGGAGCATTCTAAGGATTGCCTATTAGCAGCTAATTACAATTTGTTCTTTCCCACTAAGTTGACTCTGGGAAAAAAATAGGGAGGAGAATGCTTCATAACTCCGTATTTTAGAGGCTAATGACTGGGGAGTATTAAATTGAATCAGTACAGAGTGAACCTAATTAGAATATTCATAAGATTGAGCTCGTGTGCTTGTTTTTTGTGTATTTAACAGCATGTGCACAAAGCGTGTTCCCACTTTAGCCCACTAAAATACAGTAGCAGAAAATAAGTTAAAACACTTTTGGATCCCAAAAGAATCTTTGGTAACACTTTTTATGAAGCCTATTTTCATGAAACTATTTTCCATGTGTGTATAGCTTGGTATCAATGCTTATATATATATATATATATATATATATATATATATATATATATATATATATATATATATATATATATATATAGATAGATAGAGGGCGGGGTATACGCCACGGCAGGGCTACATATAGTTATTTTAGCGCAAGCAGGTCATGATACATGGTCTAAGCTGGTTTATTACCATTTTTAACGAGTTCATGTGAAACAACATAATATTTTTAACAAAATTATCAGTAAATAAATAAAGTACATAAAACAAATATCCCCAATGCTGCAATCATTAAACTTAGACCCTGAATTTAAAACTAAAAAAGCTAATTAAATACATGCAGTCAAAACTGCAGTCATTAAACACAGACTCTGAGTTATTTAAAAACAACAATCTGCAATCATTAAATGTGGCTCTTGAATTGCTGCTGCTGTTCTGTTCGTACTGGTCAGATCTGGTCTGCACGGTTCTCTGGGTTATTTGGTTTGTGCTAGCTGTGAGTGCTAGCTCTGCTGTTTGCTGATATTCACTGTATTCAGCTGAGTGCAGTGCTGTATCAGATTAGTAGTGTTAAATGTCTTTGTCCTGGTTCCTCAATGAGACACACTGATTTTACTAATTTAAAAACGTCCTGGATGAGTCTGAGTCACATACAGTAAAACACTGCCAGACAGATGACATGCTTTCTATCAGCGCATGCTTTTCTCGCAACGCTGCTGCTTTAGTCAGTCTGTGGAAAATAAAAGGGTATGTATTTCCACCTAGTGGTTCAGACAGGAATTGCAGGGAGCTGGCTGGAGGGGGTTCTCCTCTTTCTGGATGAAACGCTAGCTGAAAATACAGAAATTAAGCTTATTTGTTTAACGCCATCGATGTGCTCTCGGGATTAGCTAAATTGGAGAAATATCGGGCGATCACCGAGCGCAAATTTTGATTAAAAATCGACCGGTACCAGTACATAGCCGATCGATCCTTTTATATATATATATATATATATATATATATATATATATATATATATATATATATATATATATATATATATATATATTGCTGTTTCAGGAGAGGCCAAAAACGGTTTTATTTTTCAATGTAGGTCAATGGAACCAGAATTTTTCCAAAGCCATTATGAAGCATTGGTATTGGTCCATTCATCGTAATATGTCATATGTCAATAGAATATATTGAAAAAATAAAAAAAATGACAAAAAAGTGGAAAATATAGATGTTTTAAAACACCTCCATTTAAGGGTATTACAATGCCCTTATTAAGAGCTAGTAGAATGATATTAATTGAAAGGTTGCTTATTACAACTTTATGACTAACTATATAGAATTAAACATTTCCAGTGCTTTCTTTGTACCATTTACTTGTATTCTGCTGCATAACATAGCCATGACATAGCCATGTAGTCAAAGCATGACAGAAGGCAGATATATGTGTCATGTCACCATAACCAGCATATGTTGTGATAGATGTCATAATATCTGATGTAAAGATGGCTAACTGGACTCAGCAGCATCTGTCATGAAATGAGCATTTATTGCAACACTGGTAACGTATCACTGTTTAATTACTAAACAAAATCTGAGTAATCTCTGTATATAGCATCTGCCATGATGTAGTTATGTAGTAAAGTTTAAGAAAAGTGCTTCCCACATATAGATTATTGTACTATACATCTTATTTCTTTGAACAAAACATTTTGGTGTCTATTACTTTTATCCAGTCATTCTTAGTTAATGCTAAAAGTAAAGTAGTAATAAGAAACCAGTTATTTAGCAATTACTGGCTTGTTAAGACCTCGGAGAAAGGCAATAGAATCAAGATTTATACTGAAGAGTTACCTATCACTGTATTTTAAGATTATCTTTATGTTTCAGTGTAAACAGCTGTATTTTCTTTGTATTTTGTGCAACTAAGTTCACTTTTAAATTTGACTATACACCAGCTCAGCACATCAATCTGCCTTCGGCTTGCTTGCAGTACGTCCCGGCACCTTTTGAGAAGGGGGAAACTAATGACACTCTCGACAGTCTGTAACATAAATTAGCAGTACAAGCAAAATCAATAGAGAACCAGCAGAACTGAATTAGTGTCTTTATTAATGTCGGGTGAATATATGTCCGCTATGCCTGCCATGAACGATACATCGCAAAGAGAAATATTCTCTGTCCTGCGTCACATCTCTTCAGTCTCTCAGCATCAAACTGATGTAATAACCCCACTTTTTCTTTTTAACTAATACCTAGTTTTTCATGTTGTATTAAGTCTCCAGGTAAGCAAATAACTAATACCCTACTTTCTAAAGTACATATATATCATTTAAAATATATGTGATATTATCCATCCAGTATTATAGCATCCATTCTACTCTACAAGTAATGCTACAAGTTTTTTTTATGTGGGATGTGGGTTTGTTTTCTCAGAAAAAGGGGCGTGATGATGAGAGCCTACTTCAGATGACTTATTGCTGATCTGATGTATAGTCTCCTGACCCCACTCCCCCAATACCACCCACCACCTCCAACCACACACACACACATTCATTACTCTTGAAATAATGATGATAACAGATATTTTATGTTTAAGATTAAGGTTAAAGAACCATTTAAAATGTTCTCCGTCCTTATGTCCTCATGTTAAGACCAGTTAACCCTTTGATGCACAACCTGGGTCAAAAGTGACCCGACTGAGATTTTATTTTCTTTATCTTTGCAATAGATTAATAATTCAAGCTTCCATAAATTCCATGAAATACTTATTTCAGTTTGTTTCAACTTTGTTAATAAACTTTCTGCATCACTGTACTTCTAATGCATAACATGGGTCAGAATTAAGCTTTATGTATTCACTATGGAGCTTGATATTGACATTTGTAAACATTTGCAGCCAGGAACATATTTACAAACACTATTAAAATTAAAATAATGATTTAAGGTCAAAAACAAGATTTTTTATTAACAAGATCACTAACAAGATACTAAGCAGTACATAAAACAACATAGGAAACTAACACGTGTCAAGCTTGACCCATGTTGACCCAGCTTGTGCATCAAAGGGTTAATATACCTTCATTCATGTGTCTTATGTTTAAGCATCTGCCCCTCTAAACGTCTCTGCGTAACCATGCCCTCCCTTAAAGAAAAATCTGATGGCCCATGTAAAACAAAATTGCAGTGCCCCCCAGCCTCCTCCAGCCAGAGTGCAAACAAATGTTACTGCTATGCTAATATTACGATGATGCCTACAGAGCTGGAGCATTTATCTGAAGCTGCAGACCAATAAATTAAGCAAGCTCAAACCGAACGAGCTGCACGCGATGTAGGTATATGCCATTAGTCACATTACTAGGCATGATTTAATTTCCCTGCAGTGTTTTGCATTAGCAGCCTCAACAATAACTTGCTGTAATGAAAGTGCAGTACGTCTAATAGTGTCTAATCATCACATTATATTCTTTAGTGTCCTGCAGCTCAAGGCTTGAACCGAGTCTACAGTAAAACTTTCTCAAATACTTTTTCAAAGATTAGAAAAAGTAGAAAGTGAAAGGAGAACACACAGTGTTTTGATGTTAAGAGGCTTTCAATTAAACTTTGGGGCAGTTTTTGGGCTGGAGAGCATACACAATGGACAATAAGAAAAAAGAATGAGTTGTTTGGCCACTATGGTGAATTGCTTCACAGGTGTGAGTAGACAAATGCAAGTTCAATAAGCAATATCCACAAAATCGTACAAAACTGCTAGTATCTCAATCACAAATCCAGAGAGACAAAATATAAAACAAAAACCAAGAACTGGAAAAAAATAGAAGAAAAACCAAAGTACAATACATAGCTCAGAGCTGCTCTGAGAGTTTACATAAGCAAGACTTTGCAAAGGGACTGACACTGAACAGAGTTTAGATATATCACCAAGATGGTGTCCTAACAAGAAACAGGTGAACACTAAGGTTAGTATTCCAGCAAGGGAGACCTCTGCTGACGATGTCAGCAGTGGACGTGACAGCCACAAAAACCAGAAATATAATTGGAGAACTAAAATTGAGATATTAAAACCCAACTACAATTGAATGTAAAGCCAGACAGGCAATACATGACAACCCCTTTTTTATAGATTTAACTGGACATTAAAAGAATTAAAGCTGGTCTCTGACCAACAAACTTTGGTGCAAAAGGTGTAGACAAAGAAAAAAACAGCTGGATGAGGTTTATTGTCAGATGAGAATTAGTAAATTGGCCACAATAACCAGAAATATAGTTGTAGGACTAAAATTTAGATATCATCGCTGTCCAATGAAAAACAAGTCTCTGCAAAAAGGCAACTTTACAGCAGAGTGCAAAAACTCTATTCACTTTCAATGGAAGTCAATGGAACCAGATATTTTTCCAAGCTATTTTGGTGGATTTCTATTGGTCATTCCTACAATGTAAACAGCAACTGCTGTGTTTAATTAATGTAGAAAAATAGAATTTGACCAAAATCGAGATACATGTTTTATTTTTTTTTCGGACAACGACAATATTCAAACCCAACTACAACTGAGAAACATGGTTGTGGTAGAGTGGTGCTCTGGAGCTGTTCTGCTGCCAGTTAAACTGGCACATTGTACAAAGTGGATGGGATAATAAAGAAGGACGACTATATACAAACACGTCACAAGCCATCAGTTGAATCTTGCACACATTAGGGCTAAATTATGTTTTTTTTTAATACACAGTTTTAGTTCCACAATAGAAAGAGATCACTGGATTGCCACATAATGCAACAATACTAATGACTAATCAATATAAGATAAATAAAAAAACACTCCTCTGCATGAGTCAAGGTGAGCTCCATATCCAAAATCCAAAGACTAACAAAGGCGCAGCAGTATTCATTAAAAATTGATTGGCATGCTCAATGATAAGTGTAATGTAAATATAGAAATATATAATGCTCAAATAACCATATAACAAAGTCAGCATTCCACATTCACGACCCGTCCCCCGACCGAACCCGATTTTTATTTCTTGTTTACGGGCTCCTCTCATAAACCCTGCCATCAAAACAAATTTATTTGTATGCTAATCACTCTCTCCTGGCACGCTGTACATCTTAAATTTGATTAGATCTGCTCTCATGAAGAGATGTTAATAAGATGTCAAACAGGAGTTGCTCCCGTTCCCTCTTGCTCTTTTGTTCTTCGCCTCTCTCCTCCCTCCTGTCACTCTTCTCCTCTTCTCTCCATCGCATTCTTTCTCAGTGTAGCTGCTTTGATGGAAGGAACTGCTAGACGTGTAAGTCTTTGTAGAGCGCTTCACTACTGCTTTGTCTTTGAACACTTCATCAGACAAAACTTGTTCCTGGCCTGTTTTGCTCCATTCAACTACTACAGCTTGTAGTTTGTACCTGAACTCCAAACTGGGAAAGCAAGAGAAAAGCAGCCCATCAAATGCAGAGTCCTACTTAGGAAGTCGGGGACAACCTCCTTAACTCATTAGACAGCAAATTAACATAGCCACTTACACCATCAACTGAAATAAAGTACCACCTCTCTACATTTTAAAATCAAAATCATGTACTTCTTTGGAATCTATCGACAGTATAGATTATGGCACTTGGGTAACTTTATAACCCTGACCACAAGGACGTAGAATTAGCATGGACGGAGGTGTTGTGTCCCCAGCAAAATCCAACGATTATTGAATTGTCCCCACCAATAATTTGATCTCCTCTAAAAAACAAAACAGATCTGTCAACGTCTTGTTAACCTAGAGGTGCAGAAAGGGTAAAATCATGTTCTCTACTTGAGTCCTACCTCCCAGTAACACAGTGTGAGCAGTGTGATTGGCTGTGCCTTTAACTGCTGTCACGTGAGACTCTGTGGCTATGTTTGGTTGTTAGCAGCGCCAAAACTGGACGAAAAGACAGTCTTATGCTAGACTGCATATGCAAGACTAACGGTGCAATGTGGGTGACACATGGGTGTCAAAAGCGAGTGAAGATGGCAGCAAAAAAGAAGTTGGTGGACATAAGGAGCTGTTTTTCAAAGAAACGTGTAAGTCACTTAAAGTTCACTAATAAAATGAGTCCATCATAAGAACGTTACTGGCGATGCTAGGCTCTGCAGCACAGCATACAGCAGGCTAACATCGTCTGTAGCTATAACTAACATGGTTTGGAAATTAACTGCACAACAGTCAGTTAATTTAACAACAAAATATAATGACAAAATTAAAACTGGGGGGCTTGCAAAGGTGGATCAGGTCTACCAACTTGAGCTACCTGACTTTCAGGATTGGACTCTGACTCAAACAGACAGACTGAACACAGGCTACTTTCTTTCTTTTCCTTATATCCAATATTGCATATAACAATATAAAATCTTATCCCTTTCATGCTACTCGCCTTTGAGTCCTGGTTCCTCTTGAGGTTTCTTCCTCTTCCTCGGAGGGAGTTTTTGCCTGCTACTGCTGCCCTTGGCTTGCTCACTGGGGGCTTGCACCTGGATTTTCTGTAAAGCTGCTTTGTGGCAACATCTGCTGTAGAAGGTGCTATATAAACAAACCTTGACAAACTTGACCTTGCATTTTTTCCACTGTTTCTCTGTGCTTCTGCTTTTTCTTCTTATTCTCTTGACTTGTCCATGGCATTTGTGGTTTCCTAGTTTTTCGTTCCAGTGCTTCTCCTGTTATGTGTTTTGTTTCACTTGTTGGTTTGAACTACACTGAGCTTCTATCTTTGTGTCAGATTGCCAGAATAAGACACAAGGGCCTTAACCACTGAAATAATAGATAGAATAGAAACAATAGAAATGAGTAATCATATTTTTGTTACCTTCTGGCCCTCCCTTTTAGCTATGCTGTAGTAGGCAGTAGTAGAGTTACTGCTCCACCTATTGAGAACAGTCCATGATGTACTCCAAACTCCAAACAGAACATACTATCTGTGTGTTTCTTTGTCAAGCCGAACAACTGCCCATCCTGTTTGGTCTGAGGCGGAACAACTGTCCATCCTGTGTGGTCTGAGGCAGAACAACTGCCCATCTTGTGTGGTCTGATGCAGAACAACTTCCCATCCTGTGTGGCCAGATGCAGAACAACTGCCCATCCTGTGTGGTCTGAGGCAGAACAACTGCCCATCCTGTGTGGTCTGATGAGGAACTGTCCATCCTGTGTGGTCTGATGCAGAACAACTGCCCATCCTGTGTGGTCTGATGAGGAACAACTGTCCACCTTGTGTGGTCTGATGTGGAACAACTGCCCATCCTGTGTGGTCTGATGCAGAACAACTGCCCATCCTGTGTGGTCTGATGAGGAACAACTGCCCACCCTATGTGGTCTGATGTGGAATAACTGCCCATCCTGTGTGGCCAGATGCAGAACAACTGCCCGTCCGGTGAGGTCTGATGCAAAACAACTGCCCATCCCGTGTGGTTTGAACCTGTTGCTTCATCTGCTTTGATCATGTGCCTGCATTTTGGACCCACCACAGATCTTCCTGCTGTCCAATGCCATGCAGAAAGCAGCACCTGAAGGCCCTGCTTGCTTACTTTGTAACCTCATCTTTTGTGAAAGGCCTACATTGGACTCAAAAAAGTTATGAAAGTTACTAACTAACCCCTGTCAGTTAGGAATCCATATCAGTCCTCAGCATCTCTGTAAACTGAGCCATATGCAGGGACTGTATCATGAAGTTCGCCGCTGCTAACCAGCTGCTTGATGCTGAAAGATAATAATGGCGGTATTATGCATGTGCAGGAATGTGATGTTGAAAAATAAATGGGGTGGTTTCTCCAAGGGTTTCCCTTCTTGGGAGGATGTTCTTGACAAGCTATCTCGAAAGAACATGCGCACAAGAAAAAGAACATCTTCCCCGTCTTCACCTTTACCGCGTAACCATGGAAATGGGTATAGCCCACAGTGGTCTGTACTGTAGAGTAGAACTGCCCTATTTAGCAATTCCTCCCACCTATAGCTAACTTTGGAGAGGGGGAACGCCACTGTCCCCAGTGGAAACCACACTTGTAAATTTAGGATCCAATAACACCCCAGATCTATTCCATCTCGCTTGACCTGCCATACATTTCCACGCATTGCAGCATCCCCCCCGCCACCCCACCATGCTCTCTGGATGCAAGCCCGTATCTGCTCTTCAGTAATGAGTGGTGCACAATCCCTGGACGTCTCAGTCATCGAGGCCTGCTGCTCTCTAATTGTTTCTGTTTCACCTTTATTTAGAGAAGGAGTGAACGTTGCATGAATGCAGATAGCCCCCATACCTCCGCCCACGGAGCCCATCTCTCCACCTTTCCCAGCGGAGCAGAACAAGCTCAATTATAAAGTGGTAGGCTTTCTGTCAGACTTTGTGCAGCACATAAGGGACTGCTGTTCATTGGCTGCCCGTATGGAGCTCTCTGATTTGCCTTCAGAGACTTGAACGTATAGTCTAGACTTATTTGGAGCGTCTGTTTGGAGTGTAGTTTGTCTGAAACTTGTTTGCCTTTACGCTTCGAGCTCCCTTGCCAGCGTTGGAAAAGCACAGCCGCCGTGGAAAGAAACAGGTTTAACAGTTTTTGCTGTTGGTTTGGGAATGTGTATATGTGTAGCCTGTGATGGTTTGTGCTGGGCTTTGGGGCTGGTTGGTGGCAATTGGGGTCTACCATGAAGCCTGCTTCCCAGCTGTTCAGTTAGTACTTGTTGTGGTTCAACAAAGGAGCTTTCATCTGTTACGGCTGGGTCTAGGGTCCGACCGGAACAGAGAGACACACTTCCCTAACTCACTTACCAGTGGTAACCAGGAGAAAAAGTGAACACACAAACCCAAATGGCGTCAAACACCCTACTACACGCCACAAACTACCAAATGCAGTATTTTGAGGAATTTGCGTATGTTGTGCATGCTTTGCCACATTAGGCAGTTTTATGTGATTATTCTGGAATTAATATTTGCTAATATGTGAATCAGAATGTAATTGACAATACCGCATAGCCACCATATCATAGATATCAGAGCATAGGTTCTTCCATAAGAAGAGGTTCTGAAACTGACAAGGAAATCAGTATTCAACTTAAATATTGTTGCCGTCCAAAGAAAAACATGTATCTTTAAAGCAATAACTTTACAAGAGAGGCCAAAAATGTTCTTTACTTTTAATGTAAGTCAATGGAACCAGATTTTTTCCCCAAGCTATTTAGGAGCATTTCTTTTGCTATACATAGTTATATGTATATACTAGAGATGGACCAATCAGGGTTTTTGAGGCCGATTCCAATCGCCAATCACCTTTCAGCGCGATCGTCCGATAGCCTATACCGATTGAGGGAGGGGCTATATGTCGTGGCAGGCTACATGTAGTTATTAGTGCAAGCTCCAAAATAACTCATGAAACATGGTTATCTAGCGCTATAAACTCAATCACTTTGGCTGTGGCTGCTGTACTGTTCATACCGGTCAGATCTGGTCTGCACGGTGTTCTGGGTTGTTTGTTTTGTGCTAGCTGCGCGTGCTAGCTCTGCTGTTTGCTGATACTGTATTCAGCCGTGTGATGTACTCTGAAGTGCCGTATCAGATTAGTAGTGTTAAATGTTTATATCTTGGTTCTTCCACGAGACACATTGATTTTACAGATCTTAAAGAACACTTGGATGATTCTGTGTCACATACGGTAAAACACTGCCAGATGGACGATGTTTTCTATCAGCGCATGTAGTGCCGTAACCTGTTCTTACGAGTCCGCTGCTTTAGTCAGTCTGTCGAAAATGAAACGGTATGTATTTCCACCTAGCTGTTCAGATATGAATATAAAGGGGGTTTCATGGAAATAGAGAAATTACACTCATCTGTTTAACACCATCGATCGGCTCTCGGAATCGGCTAAACAGGAGAAATATTAAAAATTTAAAATCGGTCGATACCAATACATAGCCGGTCAAACCTTCCATCTCTAGTATATACACAGCACTGTATTACTGGCGACTAGTTACTCACCCAGTGTAACAATAACAGAAGACTCTAAGACAAAGGTAAGATCCATAAGCAGTCTGATTTATTTATAGGAATGCAATGAGTGGAGAACAGGACTAAGAGGTAACCAGAGGGGCCTGACAGTGGTATCCAGGAAAAGAGGGTGAATGCAGTAAAGGGTCTAAGACCCTAAGAAATGGAAGGGTTAATAAAGGCTAGGCTTGGCTTGGCTTGGCTCGGCTCTGGAATTCTGGGGCACAAACAGTACTACACACTGTGGTGAGTGTGTGAGAGTGTACACCCAGCAGTATTCAGCAAGAGTTTGATGAACACTGTATTGATGTCAAAGGCTAAGGTGAGTACAGTTAATGATACGTTGACTCTTAATAAGTATCTCAGTAAGATGTTTTATATTTCAGTTGAATATAAGCAATCAAGTTGAATTGATTGCTTAGTGTTAGTCTCCAATGCTTCTTCCACAAAGAAA
Organism: Megaleporinus macrocephalus; assembly: GCA_021613375.1. Classification (NCBI taxonomy): domain Eukaryota; kingdom Metazoa; phylum Chordata; class Actinopteri; order Characiformes; family Anostomidae; genus Megaleporinus; species Megaleporinus macrocephalus. The sequence continues at coordinate 42,351,320 of CM038706.1, forward strand.
CAGACAGCGTAATGTATATTAGATAATATCTATTCAATGGTCTTGTTAGTTATGCTCTGCGTTGGCATAAAAGCACATTACTAATGTTTACAGCTTTTAATAAACCAGTAAGTGAGATATGATGACATGTTTTTCTGGCATGTAGCATTTTGTTTTGGCAAGACATCTTTTTGTTTTAGCCCTGTTTAGAAAATCACACGTCCTGACACATCACACAAAAACAACAGTTCAAAACAACAGTTTACGGTTATTTTCCACGTCAGACAGATTTTCCTGTCAAAGAATGGGGTTCTTTGTCACATTAGGCAAGAATATGCATGCCTCTTTCACTACAGCTTACCTCGGCGGCTGCTTTTGCTTTTGCTAACTACTCTGAAGCTTACTGCCACTGAGCCTTAGGCCAGAATAACACTCGACGGAAGAACACAAACAACAAATGGCAGCATCTGGACAGTGCATTGCTAATGTGAGGTTACTGTGGGTGTTATAACACTTAGTAGTACTCAGGTGGGCGATGGAGTGTCTGTAAATGGAATGTACTGTTTTTCTTTTTTTTCCAGCAGTCAGGACTCTACTGTTCTATTGGAGTGAAGCTGCAGTGATAGCCCGGCTTGGCTGTCACTATAGCGGCCTTTGCTGCAAAGCTCAGAGTGCAGCTTGCGCTTGCTTTGCATGGGGAATTGCATAGTGACAGGTGAAACAAAGTCTACGTAGCTTGAAGCATTTCTGTCCGTATTTGTTTGTACCTCGCTCATTTACCTTGACATTGATTTCAATAAGTTTTGGGGGAACTCTAGTTATTTTACTTTTAAGAAAAAAATAAATCTCCCCAAACTAGCAGTGCACATATGCCATGCCCTGCAGTGCCTTGGCTTATTTCAGGCCTTAACTTTTTCTATGACTTTAATGGGAGCCAAGTCAATACTGAGGGTGACAGAGGGCTGAAACCAGAATAATGAGGAGGATGAATAAGAAATCCTGCAGATTCTCCCCCCACCCTCTCTCTCTCTCTCTCCCTCTCTCTCCCTTTCACCCTTTATGAACTGCTTTAACATGCCTAAAACTTTGCCCCAGCAGAGATAAGTGGTCATACATATTCAGGCTTGTTGCATAATTTCGATGGAAATTTTATTAGACGTGAAAAGTGACTATTTCTGCTAAGATAATGTTATGCATATTTTAAGCTTCCCATATATTGCCGAACAATCCATCAAAAACGATGTGGCCGTAAAGAAATAGAGCATACATGGACAGTGTAGACACTATGGGCTTAGTATTACTATATTAATATGATTTAATATTTTACATGCAGCTGGTCAGTAACCAAATAAGTGAAACACATACAGCGTAGAGACATAAATCATACAGTTCACACAGATTAAATATAAAACACACCAAATAACATAACATAAAATTCATATGGAGATAACAAACAGGACATATCTTGATGTTATAGTGCTACAATACAGTGTTTAGTACCATCTGAGTCAGCATAAACTCGGCTTTACAGTAATACTAAAGATTGATCATTAATATTAAATGTAATAATATAACACCTAAAAATAATACACAAAGACAAGCAAAAACAATACAAAAACAGACTTGGTAACTCTTCCTATGAATGCTATACTCATGATACTTAGTTCATTCATTTATTATATGTTATATTATAAACATAATGCCTTATAATGCCTGTGCTACACTTTTAGATACATACATTTACATAAATATTACCTTTGAAAATAAGAGTATGTTTTATATTATTTATTTTATGTTCACTTTTACATGAGGTGTGCATTATAATACATTATATTGCCAAAAGTCCCCCCCCCCCTGCTTGAACTTGAATGACATCCCATTCTTAGTCCATAGGGTTTAATATAATGTCGGCCCAACCTTTGCAGCTATGACAGCTTCAACTCTTCTCGGAAGGTTTTCCACACTGTGTGTTTATATGAAGTTGGGAGCATGCAATTGTCCTTAATCTCTTGCTATGCTGAGAAGAACCGTTCTCCTGGCAACCATCAAGCCCCGGCTTTGTCCATTAGGTTAACAGATTAAGATTCGTCACTCCAGAGAACTTAGAGTCCAGTGGCGCCGTGTTTGACACTGTATCTGATGCTTGGTGATGTAAGACTTGAATGCACCTGCTTGACCATGGAAACCCATTTCATGAAACTCTCTACACAATGTTCTTGTTCTGGTGACTATGCTCCTCAGCATCCGCTGACCCCGCTTTGTCATTTTACGTGGCTGAGTTGTTGTCGTTCCCTTACACTTTGTTAGAATCCGACTGACAGTCGACTGTGGAATATTTAGTAGTGAGGAAATTTCACGACTGGACTTGTTGCACAGGTGGTATCCTATCATGGCACCACGCTGAAGAAGTGTTCAGTGAGTTCCTGAAAGTGACCCATTCTTTCACTAATGTGTGTAGAAGCAGTCTGCATGACTAGGTGTTTGGTTTTACACACCGGTGGCCATAGAAGTGATTGGAACACCACATGGACTTTAATGATTTGGATGGGCGAGTAACTACTTTGGCATTACAGTGTATCTGTTCATAAGAACATTGTAAACATGTATGTTGTAATGCCCTAGAACATGCTAGAACACGCTACTGGTATATTATCAGCTTAACAGCCGGAAGTCCTTTATGAGACATGAAAGAAAATTCTAAATGAGAGAACTAGAGCAGATTAATTATTTTTAAAACAAGTTACAGCATAACATATGTTATATGTAATGTGAAGTTGATGGAGCTCCTATATTTTTATCTTATCTGTAACACATAATAGCAAAAATTATATATATATATATATATATATATATATATATATATATATATATATATATATATATATATATATATATATATATATTCAAGTTTCAAGATTCAAGAGGACAATGAAATTCTTTTCTTTGCTGTTTCTCCATTAACCAGTAGCTATAAATAACAAAATAATAATAATAAAAAATATAAAGTATAATAATAACATATATAATTATTTACCTTTTAAAATTTAATTTTCAACTCTTAAACTTAAGTGTACGGGTGTTTTTTCTTTCTCTGATTGGTGATGCAAGACTTTCCAACAGCAATGATATGTAAGCACCTACATGTCTCCTATGTATCATTGCTTGGAAATATACAAAAACAAACACACACAAACACAAAACGTGTCTCGCCCTTTGTCCAGCATTAATCAAGAGAGATTTCCTCTTGGCTTGGCCTTGCCGTGGGGATTACATTCTCAGTACAGGTGCATCTGGCAACCTTCTCAACAAGAACATCACATAATCCAATCAATCAGGGATTACAACCTACAAAAATACATAACAAAAAAAAACAAGCTCTGATTGCTCCTTATAAAACCCTCTATTATCTCCAACGCAACAGGATTTCGACTTAACCTCAGATAGCTTGAAATCCACTACTTCGCTCAGCCCATTTTTGCCCTAAATGCATTACTGTGGATTATTTTTTTATATATAGGCCATTATATTTTATCTGTTGATTTTTGGAGAGGCAATTTTACATCCTTAATTCTACAGTCCGCTGGGAAGCAGCCCGGGTCATGTATTGCACTGTGGTCAGGGCATGTACAGCAGTTAATAACTTGTAGGCTCCAGCCTTCATACGTCTGGCATTCTAATGGCCGTGCACGTGCATGTAATCACTTCTACATGAACCAAAATACATTTCCATGTTGATAATATATATTAGACACAGTAGTCTGATGAGGTCACCGGCATGTCTTATTGGACACTCAGGTTAAGGATGATGCATGTTTATAGTGGATATCAAACGATGTCATTTGAGAAAGAGAGAGAGAGAGCGTTAAGAGTGAGCGAGGAATAGACGAAGCACGAGATCACTTGAGTGCCCGACTCCCAATCACAGATCACGGCTCTGCCGTCATTATCCACATGAGCGCACACATTCAGCGGGCTGATTGGTAATTGTTGGGTTTTCAGCTTGTGTCACCGAATAGCATCCTTTCGTAATTATAGGCCGTCAAAGCTGGTCTCGTTTAAACACCCAGGCGCTGGCTAATCACGCTGTGTCTATATTCAGATGAGCTGTGTCCAAACACGCGAGTGTTTGCCTCTTCACTGACTTAGTGTTTTCTTTCAGACTGAGTGGGGCGTGACTATTCGGCGAGGATTTTTGACAGCAAATATTTGCCCTCCTTGATCAGCCTGGCTTTTGTTCCCTTAGCTTAACAGCTTATTAAAAATAAAGGGGCTATTTGACATGATGACACCGAAGAGCCACATCCAGTTCCCCGAAGATTGTTTCAGTGGAGGTTATATCAATTTTTTTTTTTTCCCAGGTAGGTATACCAACAACTAATAAGTTCCAGTACAGACCAGTAGGTTTAGGTGTTTCAGCCACACTCATTGCTAACAGTTGCATGTAAAAAAATCAAGGACATAGCCACAGTCTTCATAGACACTCCATAGAGCTTCCAAACCTTTGATGTCCTAAAGGTCAGTGTTAATGAAATTTCTGCCTCTGTATGTGCTATTATTTTGAAACAGAAACATCTAGGAGCAACAACATCTCAGCCACAAACCGGTAGACTATGCAAACTCATAGAGTGTGGACACGCTTGAGAGTGTAAGAGTGTGCAACAGCAAGTAGCATGTATAAAAAACACTGCACTGATAGAAGCAACATCATGACAGGTACTGTGTGTGACATGGTTTAACGAGTTTGATGTGGAGGCACAGAGCCTTGACCTCAACCCCACTGAGCACCTTTGGGATGAACTGGAATGCCAATTGTAAGCCAGTGTATCAGTGTAGAATGGCTTTCCAGAGGAATGAATGCTAGCTGCAAAGGTGGCAACTCCATTTAGATGTCAGTGTTTTTAGAGTACAACAAACTCATATATTAACTGTAAGTGAACCCATTCCTGAGTATAGAGAGGAGTCTTATTTCGAGTTAGATTACTTACTGGTAGTTTGGTGCATGACTCTGGTTTGAGAAAGTCCTGCTGATTCTGACTGAGTGATGTGGGTATCATGTCTCTTATGTTCCTGGTCTGCAAAACAGAGATTTCCACTTCTTATTGCAAATAGCATGGTTTACCTTTACCTCTTACTCCTTCGATTGCTTCTTGCTCCTCACTGGTTGCTAAAAAAGCATGCATTCACAACGTAGGCTGTCTGAAACAAACCCCAGCTAATGAGAAGGATAGTGGGTTAGTCATACAGTTAAAGAGATAGGGTACATTCTGATTGATGCGTTAATTTCAGGATTACTTTAGATGATATCTGTGTTGGTTATTGTTCTCATTGTTGAGGTATCTTAGCAACTTAGTGAGTTGCTAAGATAACACAAAAATGTTACGTTGTCATCTGATAGCTCCATCCATCCATCAATCCATTATCTATTGCTTTTCTGGGGATCCGGGTGACGGGGGTTGCAGTTTAAACAGAGAAATCCAGACTTCCCTCTCCCCAGCCACCTTCTCTAGCTCCTCCGGGGGGATACCGGTGCATTCCCAGGCCAGCCGAGGGATATAATCCCTCCAGCGTGTCCTAGGTCTTCCCAGGGGTCTCCTCCTGATCTGACATGTCCGGAACACCTCCACAGGGAGGCATCCAAGAGGCATTCTAACCAGATTGCCGAACCACCTCAGCTCGTTCCTCTCAATGTGGAGGAGTAGCACCTCGACTCTGAGCCTCCCACTCTATAATCAAGCTCCTCACCCTATCTTTAAGGGTGAGACCCAACACCCCACAAGGAAAACTCATTTCGGCAGCTCGTATCTGCGATCTTGTACTTTCGGTCACTACCTAGAGCTTGTGACCACAGGTGACAGCAGGAACGTAGATTGACCGGTAGATCAACTGGTAAATCAGTTTTTGGCTCAGCTCTCTCTTCACCAGGACAGACCGATACAAAGCCAGCATCACTGCTCCATTGTTCCCTCGCTCGTGAACAAGACGCCAAGATACTTGACCTCCACCACTTGAGGCAGGAGGTTTCAACCTGGAGAGGGCGCTCCACCATTTTTTCGACTAAGGACCATAGTCACAGATTTGGAGGTGCTGATTTGCTAGCTGTTTAAGCAAACTATGTAGCTTATTTAGCTAATCAAAGTCAAAGTCAAAGTTTCTTTGCCACATACAAAGTTAGACATGCTACAACTAGCCGTGATCTACTTTGACGTGATCTGTTTTTCACCTGAAACAATATGAGAGTATAGAGTATCTGAAATATAATAAAAATAAGTAATAAAAATGGGTATAAAAAGAAGGTGCTGTGCAACTGAGCAGAAGTCCTAACCCTAACCCTATGTACGTGCAAGGTGGTCCTAGGTGCTGCCTTGGTTCAGCATCCGAATGGCCTGCAGTAAGAAAGCTCCTTCTCATGCTCTCTGTGTTCACCTTCAGGGTGTGAAAGCACTTCCCCAACCTCAATAGAGAGTAGAGTCTATTTTTGGATGGCTGGGGTCCTTTGCAGTCTTTCTGGCTCAACAGTAGACTCTTAATAGTTAGAATGATCTCAAACCTGCCTTTCTTAAGCATACCCTGTTAATGGCACCTTCACACTTGTTTCATGGTTGTAACATTAATCTGTTGCATGATGTGTGTGTGTGAGGTGGTCCTAGGTGTTGCCTCGATTCAGCATCTAAATGGCCTACAGGAAGAAGCTTCTCCTCATCCTATCTGTGTTTGCCTTCAGGAAGCGAAAGCGCATCCCCAACCTCAATAGACAGTAGAGTCTATTGTTGGATGACTGGGGTCCTTCGCAGTTGTCCTGGCCCAATAATAGACTCTTAATAGCTAGAATTATCTCAAACCTGCCTTTGTATGCTTATCAGGACATCATTTAATCCCATGATTACCTGAAAAAAAGAAATCTGGCCAATATCCTATTTATGTCCATGATACCAACTAAAGATATTTTCTTGAACCGTGTGTCTAAGCCAATCACCTTTTAAGAACTTTTATTTCTAGGAGACTAAAACACCTACACAGCTCTAATGACACCACCTGGAGCTAGAATGTTGACATCAGTGGTTGTTGTGTATGAAGAAGTTCCATCATATTGACTTTTCTTATAATTAAATTTGCAGCTTTGCTATATTAAGACCTTGGATGATGTACAGACTTAATATAGATGTTTAAAGACTTTATACCACCATTTAACTGGAGCAAAGTGAGTGAGAACTGAAGTAAATGCGTTTGAAGGTTTTGTACCACCTGTTCTAGTTTTGCTCTGGAGCTGTGAATGTAGCCGCTGGTTCAGCATCATTAGCCACTTTTCACATAAGTAGGAATTGTGTAAATGAGTTTTTTGGCAAAAGCCTTCATTTTAAAAGTAAGGGGTCTCTCTTAGTTCCACTTTGACATATTGGCAGGAATATAAGCTGTGAGTATTTCTCCCTTTTAATAAAAGTGTTTGGATTTACATTTCTTCCTATTTTCCTTCCATTTCCCTTCCTGACAGGACGGCTGACTGAATACAAATTTAATCAGCTCAATTCAATTCAGCCTTTTTTTTATATCAACCACTGCAAGAGATATATGCTTTTTAGTTGCATTGTTTGACAGAGTGAAGATACTCTGCTAACTTTCAGTATCAAATATAATTAACCTTTACTCAATTAAGGAGTTGTTACTGTTCGAGACACAAAAAAGCATCTGAATCATTTCACACTTGAACATTTTTAAAATAGAGAAAATGTGATTTTGTAAACTTTGAAGGCATAATGCTCTTCACCTACCTGTGTACAGATAAACTGTAACACTACCCTCACTTACCTGTGTACAGGTAAGCTGTAAAACTACCCTCACTTACCTGTGTACAGGTAAGCTGTAACACTACCTTCACCTACCGGTGTACAGGTCAACTGTAACACTACCTTCAACTCCCGTGCTGCAGAGTTGGCATGTGATGTGACAATTATGTTGCGTAATACTGTATCGATTCTCAAAAATACAAAATCAATACATGGATTCCTGGCAGACCGTGAATCATTGTGTGTTGTGTTTAAACCTCTGACCACTAGATGACGGTGTTGTAATCCATTTTCAGCTCCACTCCAACATTAACAAGCAGCACAAGGGTGCAATGTTATTGTAAGCATTGGCAAATATTTTCATATAGTGGTGTGTTTTAATAGTAAGATTTGAAAAATTGCAATAAATCACTGTACTTGCAGTATCGCAGTATATTGCAATATATTGCATTGTGACTGTTGTATCACGATACGTATTGTATCACCAGGTTCTTGACAACACACTGCCCTAACAACCATATCTCCCATTATCTGCCACTTTATCCCGCTAGGGGTCACAGGAACCAATCCCAGCATCATTGGGCGAAGGCACCAGTCCATCGCATGACCAACACACACTCACAGGCAATTTAGAGTGATCGGTCCACCTAACATGCATGTGTTTGGACTGTGTGAGGAAACCAGAGTACCTGGAGGAAACCCACTCAAGCACGGGGAGAACATACACACTCCACACAGAACGGCCCGGACCAAGAATTGAACCCAAATCGTCTTGCTGTGAGGAGACAGTGCTAACCACTACATCACTGTGCTAACCACTACACCACCGTACCAACCACTACACCACCGTACAAACCACTACACCACCGTACTAACCACTACACCACCATACTAACCACCACACCACTATACTAACCACTACACCACCATACTAACCACTACACCACCATACTAACCCCTACACCACCGTACTAACCACCACACCACCGTACTAACCACTACACCACCGTACTAACCACCACACCACTATACTAACCACTACACCACCATACTAACCCCTACACCACCATACTAACCACCACACCACTATACTAACCACTACACCACCATACTAACCACTACACCACCGTACTAACCACTACACCACCATACTAACCACTACACCACCATACTAACCCCTACACCACCATACTAACCACTACACCACTATACTAACCACTACACCACAATACTAACCCCTACACCACCATACTAACCACTACACCACTATACTAACCACTACACCACCATACTAACCACTACACCATCACACCACCGTACTAACAGCTACACCACCATATTAACCACTACACCACCGTGCTAACCACTACACCACTGTGCCAACCACTACACCACCATACTAACCACTACACCACCATGCTAACCACTACACCACTGTGCTAACCACTACACCATCATACTAACCACTACACCACCATGCTAACCACTACACCACCATACTAACCACTACACCACCGTGCTAACCACTACACTACCGTGCTAACCACAACACTGTACTAACCACTACACGACCATACTAACCACTACACTACCGTGCTAACCACAACACTGTATTAACCACTATACCACTGTACTAACCACTACACCACCGTGCCACCCCTGAATCTGATACAAAGGAAATTACATTGTGGAGAGTATATAGCTTTTTTTTAAACTATATACTTACATATGTAGTAATTATTCACTTCATTTTGATTATCAAGTCAAAGAAAAGTTAATAGAAATTCACACCAACGCAGCCTCCCAGCAGCCTGTGATCTACTGACCAAAGCTGGCTGAAACAAAATAAGAGAGAAGACAGACAGAACCGCAGGCTGTGGAGCCAGACCTCCACTAGAAGAAATTCTGTTTGGCCCCGATGACTGCTGGCTTCTCCACATGATTAGATCTGGTTCAAAGATCCTCTCTAAATGCTCCATCTACTCGGCACGAAGAGCTATACCCGTAGCTAAAAGGATTTCTTCCCATAAGAGTTATTTTATCATGACTCAGTGAATCTCAGAACAGGATTAAAAAAAATACTGTATGATAAAATGCTGGATAGCTAAGCACAGAGATGATCTGCAGACGTTTCCCGGGTGAGTGAAACATTCATAATAATGAAGTATGCAGCACTGGTTTACCGCTCACAGCCCAGCTCTTGCAAGTTCCAAAGCAGTCTAATGGCAAATATGTCCAAAGTGATTTGAGAGCATTTTACTGTTTAATATGCTTGGCTGTCCTAGTTACAGTTGAAGACTCAGTCCTGAATGCGTCAGGACCAACAGAGGCTTGTGAAGTTTTAAGACCCTCATGTGGCATTTCACAGAAACCTAGTTTGATATTATGTATTTAGTTTATGCCTGCAAACTTATAGCCATGGTTGTCTGTGTGTAGTGGAGTAACAACTGCTCAGAAACCCATGCATTAGGGCCTGTGAGCGCATACATATGGTGGCGACGTTGGCATGGTCACAACAACCCACCCCTTATTCCTTGCCCCCTTACTTTTAGCCAATCACATGTGTGCACACCTATATGTTGCCCTGGAGACTTATCCTACGCTGAGCACCTTGTAATTATCTATAGCTGAGCAGTTATCTATAACTGATGCATCTGTAAATGGTGGCAGCAGTAAAGTTGTGGCACCTCATTAGATTTACTCAGTAAAGCTGGGTTGCCTCTACAGGCACCTGTATGAGAGCTAAATCTAAAAACACTCCAAAGATAATGTGTACAAGTTTATTTAAATATTGGTGGGGAGTATTCTGTAGTCCTAAAATATTTGTTGGGATGTGTTCCTACCGCCCATATGCAAATCCATGCCCACAGTGACCGGTCACCCTTGAACATGTGTGTCAGGTTTTGGCCGGAGCAGCCGAGATGTAACGAGGCAAGACAAGAGGAGGGTGTAAGAAGGACAAACAAAACAAAACACAAAGTAAATTGTTATGGCTGTGCCTACGTGTGTCGTGCCCTGTCTGTGTGTTTCCTGTGTCTGTTTGTCTGTCTACCTCCACATCCCTAGGTGGCGCTGTCCTTGATCCTGGAGGCTGCAGGTGAAGCCCATCCAGAAAGTTACCAAAAGAGGATAATAATTACTCGAAGCTTCATGTGCACACAAACCCCCCTGCTGGCCAAAACATTTATTGTAATTTCAACTATTTGTGTTGGCCTCTTGCAACGTTGTCAGTATGGGAACAAGTATATACATACAACACCTTAATTTCATTTTCTGTGGTTCATTAATTTGTTCATCTGATCTGTGTTTGATTGTGAGGGTCTGTTAATTTAAAATAAACTGTCAGTATGATTTCAGTCAGTAAATAAATCCAATAGTATGTGAGATATTGATGTTAAAACTGTGGCAGTGGTTTTAAGAGATGAGACAGTGAATGTGGTTTGATGGTGACTTAAATCACTTAAATAAATCACGGCAATACTCAAACCACATCCTGAACCGTGACTCGCCCTTAACGAAGCAAGCCTCCATACGTGCTTCATAAACGACTTTCTAGATTTCTCGACACAAGCTCCGAAGCCTCGGTATCATTTGCCCATCACTAGTAAATAGTGTTGTGGTTTATTTTGTTTATGCAGGAAGGGGTTAAAGTGCCATTTTTTATTTGGGTTAAATGTTTTTCTCCTGTTTTGGTTGAGTTATGGAGTTAGGTTAGTTGTCTGTCCTTTGTTTGATTTTTGGTTTGTTTAGGTTAGTTAGTTTTGTGGGTGGAGTTAGAGTGGGTTTTGGTTTGTTATTTTGGCCTGACTTACCTCTGGAGATATGGCTGATTGTATATATTTGTAAATTATTGTAAATACACTTCAAACTAAGAAAAGCTTGGTGTGGTTTCTTGTGTATCTCGCCTGTGTGTGTGCCATACACCCAAATCTGCACAGATCTGATTGGCTGAGGAGTACCGTTGGTGCATGCGATTGGTCTGTAAGTTTACTGTACCGCAAAGCCCGTATACCATAAAGACAAGAAAAGCTGCGCCACTTAAAATAAACACTGTCAAAATTATCCATCCATCCATTATCTGCCGCTTAATCCCGCTAGTCGGGGTCAAGGTGGGGCTGGAGCCAATCCCAGCGTCATCAGGTGAAGGCGGGGTACACCATAGACAGTTCGCCAGTCCATGGCATGGCCAACACTCGCTCAAGCACTCACACCTATGGACAATTTAGAGTGACCAATCAACCTAACATGAATGTCTTTGGATACGTGGGAGCTGTCAAAATGTAATCGTTCTCAATGGTTTATCGCTTTGGGTCCGCATTGGACAACTTCTGGGCTCATACCCAGACCGCGGTCCCTCTATTAGTGGACTCTGCTCTAGTCCTTCATCATTGATCACATGACTCTGGCCACAGGACACTGTTGGCTGGATGTTGCTGGTTGACAATAAGGTGTTTAAACACTGTTGTGTCTGATCCACTCACACCAGCACAACACACACTAACACACCACCACCATGTCAGTGTTACTGCAGTGCTGAGAATGATCCACCACCCTAATAGTACCTGCTCTGTGGTGGTCCTGACCATCAAAGAACAGGGTAAAAGGAGAACAATGTGAGGAGAGAATCAGATTGGCTACAGCCTGTAATTGTTAAACAACAAAGTGTTCCTACATGGTAAGTGAAGCTGATAAAATATGTGTAGATATAAGGAGGTGGTGTATGTTGATGGTGTATATCCGTTATTTCTAACTCCAAAATCTTAAATTAGTAAATATGTTAGATACTAGTGGTTGGGTTGGCTTGGCTTGTCATGGTACAGCATCAACTTGTTTGAGACAACAACAATGAAAGAAGTAAACAAGCAACTTAGGTTGCCATTAATCACTCGCTGAAAGTTATTTTTGTACAGGGTATTCTTTCTTTTGGCCCCGCTGTCTAGGTGCTTCATTAAAGCTTTGCTACTAGTAATGTCTAACCTTTCTGTACGCTGATATATCAAGCTAGCAGGTCCAGCAGTGCAACATTTCTAAGAGTTTTACAGCTTGGACTATAATTTTCAGTCCAGTGGCATAAACATATGCGCCTAATCTACACGACCATGAGAAAAAGTCAATGGGGATGATCTAGGACCTATTTTTATCCACGGTTTCAGCACACGTAAACACTAACACATCCTTTTGCATCACTGTAAGCGATAAACAAACTTACAGATGGGCGCGTTCACCGGCGCGTGCAACATTTGTAATGAGAGGTGGGGAGATATGAGAGACACCGAGGTAATTTAGCTGTTATTTTTAAGCTTCATCAGACTTATGCATCTTTAACAAGCATATAATTAAACCCACGTGGCTGGCGGTAACGTAGAGGTGCATTATTAATGGGGAAATATTATGTTACATAGTTCATTACTCACAGATCTGCGTTGGAGGGACATTAGGAGATAACACACTGAGAACCTGTTAGTGGGTGAGAGCCTAGTGATGGAAACGTAATCGCTTCCAAAGTGGCTGAGGACAAAATGAGACACTAGAACAGGGAGAATAAAGTTCTCATCAAAGCTTCTCACGTCTTAAATTTAGTGGCAGGCTGTGACTATTAGAACTAGGCCTTCAGTTTGGGCTGTAAATGTAAAATCTTGGTTTAAATATGAAGAAAATTTCAGCATGTAGGTCTACAGTTAATGCTTCTATGGTGTTACCAATAGTATGTTTGCACTAGGCTAACACTGCTATGATAGCACTAGCAACAGTTTGGCTGTTCCAGATTAAGCATGCATTTAAAGCCTGTAAAAGAAATAACATGTCTTATTTGAAGCTTGCAACAGACAGTAACATACATTTTACCTGGTGTATAGTAGAGGTTGCTGATCACAAGATTATGAAACCAGTAGCATTGATGCCTCAGAGAAGACAATAGATGAGGATACATATCTCTGGTTTCCTGAAGACTGTAAGTTTGAGTTCCCCAAGAATACAATGCATTTTATCTTTTAAAGTTAGAAGTAGGTTACACTTATTTTCCTTGAGCTACAGTGGTTTTATTTCTCTGGCTCTCTCAACCTCCACCATGGGCAAGCAGATGTCTTAGAAAGTCCATCTTGCAAATTTGCAAAATTTCGGCTTCCTAAGTGCTAGCAAAGAGATCCAGGGCTCATTGGAAAGGGCACACCGTATACCTGGGCTTTGTCACAGATTTTAAGCATTCTTAAAGACGCTCATGACAAACATTCTCTTCTCCCATGGTTTCATTCATGAAGTTATCGATGAACAGTTCACATTAAGGTTATTCAACCATTAGTGTGTAGAAGTTGTATGGTAACTCTTTCGGTAAAGAGCTCTGCTATATAGCTGCTTTTAATAAGAATAATATGTAATGAATAATAAATAATGAAGAAACAATGGAAACAGAGATAAACGCAGTGAACAAGACAAAGGCTAGGGATAAGGACATGGGTAATGGGTAACGGGTGACAGTAAACATGACTAAGGACAGAGACATCATGAATGAACAACAAACACAAGGAGCAAATAGAGTGTATAAATAGAAACAGGAACATATGTAAACAAAGGATGTAGACAGATGGGAAAAGGCAGGATGTGACATTTCTAAAATCTGAAACAAGATTGAAATCAGACTTTCAAAAGACCTAGAATCCCACTTTTGGTCTCCCAAAATTGATCCCACCCTTTTAAAATCCAAATCAGATGATTGATTCCACTGATTGCCTAATAGTATTGGTAGTAAATCTAATGGCTAGGGCTAATAATAATATATAAGATGTACTGACTTGTCATTTTGATTGGAATTCTAAAGAAATGAAGGGTGGTCTCTGAATTTGCACAGCGTCTTAGGCTCCCATTACTTAACCCCATTGCCCAAGTGCAGAACTACAACTGGCAGACCAGCTACAGTTGGGTTAAGAGGAAATTTGTGTAAATTTAATTTGTGCCCCAACTGCATCCAATTAGCCACGCATAGAGAGATGAAAACTATGGCACTGAGTGAGGCCTAGAACAGAAGTTTTGTTTTTTTCCCTTCTTTCCTTTTCAACTGACACCACAGCATTCAAAGCTAACATATTTGTTGATGCTAATGGCTCCTGTGATGGACAGCATGCTAATGATGCGTATGTGTGAGTAGCTGGCCCTGCGGTGAGGGACAGATGGTCAGATGTTAACATGGTGAATCAGGGCCGTGTAGGCCAGGGGATCTATCACTCAAAACCACTCGCGCTGACTGCAGGGGTCTGATACCGAGGCTTCAGGAATCTGCCAAGAGAAATGAGCAAGCATCTGCTCATTAGAGCAGCGCATAGCTCTCTTTTGATAGAAACATCATCTACTTAATCAGCACTATGAGAATGTGTTGATGGGCAGTTACAGACTTCAGGGTTGCTGAGCACAGCTCATAGACTATAACGATATAGTTCCCTGCTTTGGCCCTTTGAACCATCTATAGTTTCACTCTGAAGCACGGCAGCTCAAGCTCAGTTTATATTACTCCTGGTTAAATACAGTCTTCCAATAGTAAGATCTAATGACGGATGTCTGCATAAAACTCTTTTCAAAAGTTTCTACGTTCTACTACAGTAGTCATCAAGTCAAATTAGTAATATTAGTGTCTTTAGTGAAAATTAATACTTTGCCAAGTAACTTGCTTGTCCACCTTCATATGCATATAAGCTTATGACATCCCATTCTTAATCCATAGGGTTTTATATGATGTTGGCCCACCCTTTGCAGCTATAACAGCTTCAACTCTTCTGTGAAGGCTTTTTCCATGAAGGAGGAATTTGAATAAATGAAACAGCAGCTAGCTCTTATAGCGCCTTTTTACTTCAGGTATATGTTGGTAAGCCAACAGAAGACACTTCACTTAAACATGTTTAATTCAAATTTAAATCAGATAAAGATTTGAAAGGTAAAAAATGTGACAAAAATGAAAACGTATTTACCTTTCTACATAAGCGATGAATTGAAATTAAAATCATTTTAAATTAAAATTACATTTTTCAACAGAGAGGCGGTCTATTTTTAGATTTACACTTATTTTTAGATTTAAACTCTTCAGTAGCTTTATTACACGCATGTTTAGTAGCTACCTACAGCATCAAAAGCCTCATGAGCAGTGTAGTGGCTTCTCAACTTTATTAATAACGGTGTCTATAGACATGAGAATTTCCTTCTCTGTACATTAACAGTAACACAATTTAGCACATATCACATCTACTCTCTGTGTTATATTTTACATTACAAATAACTATGTTAGTCATTATACAGAGTTTAAAGAACTCTGTTAGACTATCCTCTACCTGTCCCTTCAGTTGCCACGGCTTCCATCAGTAGCGTTGGATGGGGTTTGCTGCTCCGACGCTTCAAAAACCATTCCATTAATGAGTTCAGCTATTAATAAACTACACTTCTAAATTATATTTATTATTTTCAGCTTGAAAATGGATATTTGTGGTTAATGGTGTGTATCGGGCTCTACAAAATAAACTACGTTAAGTTGCGCAATAGGCTTACACTGACAATACAGACTTATTTCCATATCTCTGTTTACTGGCTGAACTGGGGTCTGTCCTCCAGAAAACAGCTCTGTTTATTTCGCACATTTATCAGCATCTTCTTACAGCGCCTTTATTTTTTTAACCTGGATCTTTCAGCCCTACTTGGCCTCTTTCTGCCCTCTGTCACCACCGACTGACGCTTGGCGCTATTCTGCTATATTTAATTTTACCGCTCCAGAAAAGGCGACTTGTGGGCCCAACCAACTCAAACGTTTGGGAGGGGAGAATTCCTTCAGATGGTAGAACCCACCTAATCTACTGCGATGTAGGGACTGTGCTGCCAGATGAATGGAGAATGAATGCATGGTTGAATAGAGAATAGATGCAAGAAGAAGATTAGATGAGTGTCAAAGTTATGTTTCCCATCCAACCGGCCCAAACTCGAGACTGACATGAGCCGGCCCATTGGGAATCCTCCCAAATCTCCCGATTAGCCACTTCGGGGCCTGAACAACTGCTTTCCAGCATCGCACAGTTAGCCTTTAAACTGTTTAGTCAATTGATCATGTCAGATCTGGCATACATATCACACAAAGAATCCATATTCAGGAAAAGATGGAGAAACAGATATTGGCAGAATCATTTAGCTGTGGAAAGGTCTTTGTTACGAAAGCATTTTTGAGGACTTTGGCAACGCCGCCACATGAGCTGAATGACATTTTAAAGAAGGTTCTTTGACAGGCACAACAAAAGGTTGAAAGGGTCCCTCTTTCTAAGGACGTACGCCTGTGGGGGCCTCCAGTGTCACGAACGAAAACACAACAGAGGCAGAACTGACCGTACCGAGAGTGATGTAAACATAACTGTTTTCCTCTCTCTCTCTCTCTCTCTCTCTCTCTCAGGATCACTCTTACATTCTCCTTGCATCATCTATGCAGCCAATTCCTCTTACATCCTAATGCACAGCTGTTTATTCCTTCACACCCCATCCTCTTCCGTTGTCATGGTAGACTTGCCACAGTGTCAACGCTTTATTTCGGGGGCATTCTGAGCAGAGCTGGACGCGGTCAGGTTTCACCATGCTGTGTGCTGCAGGGTCATCTCAGAGAAACACACAAACATCGCTAATTGACAGAAGCTGTGATATTATCCTCAGAAGCTGAGAGTTATTGATTTGGCTTTGCCAATGTCTTTCATAACTCTGTGGTTACACATAAACAATGTAAGCATGGAGATGTACTCACTAAAACATATGGAACACAGTAGTAAAGCTTATGAAAATGGGTCCCACTTTATTCCCAGTGCAAATGTAAGTTTTTACACACTTGCTTATAATGCTGGCAAAGGCATATGTGGAAAAAAAACAACAACTGCTAATTACACATGCAGTCACACTTATGTCATTGCCAATGTGTAATTACATAAGAAAGAGTATGCTATTGCAACTCTCAAGATATTCTTTTGCAGCTACATGAGGCAATAAAAGCAATTGATATACATGTGTACACACAAGCTGTACTAATGTAATCTGTCTGTAAGAGTGGCTACATCACTAGAAGTCATATTGTTGTTGCATGTGTTGTTCATGTTTGACTACACAGTTGCTAGAGACACTTAAAATAAAGTGGGCCATGAAAAGGTATCGACTACAGTTTTATCTCAGCAGCATATAACGCATGTAATATGGGGAACTGTTGTTTTCCCAGCCAGACTTACAGGAGGTGTGTTATTACGTACTATGTAAAAGTTATCCTTTACTGTACACAGTTCTCATGTAGTTTTTGTATGTAAGTACTATAAAGTTAAAGATTGCTCATACAGACATTGTTTGGAAGTTGTGTAAAACAAGTAATTGAATTCTAATATATATATAACAGCAGTTGAGATTAATGTAATAACCCTCAACCATATGTTATATGTTATATGTTAATAACAGAAGAGCAAATTAAGATCACAAATCAGAAACATATCACCAGAAGTTACATTATTGTTGCATGGTTTGTTAATATGCTATTACAGACATTCTTATAACTCTTTAGTATAAGTCCATTGTTGTTTTCTTTTTTCCTAACAGGGCTTAAAATATTCGACTGCTCACATCCGTCACAAATGTAGGAGGATCTGAAATATTTTTTAAATGGCATTGGGTTCTTTCACACATCCTTCATAGTATCCTAAAGCCCCTTTTAATCACACTTATAAACCTACTAGTATCATTACTTACTACTCAAAAATGGTTGTCATCTCCTGATTGTTTTTATCATTTCTTCATTACACTCTCTTAAAGATTTTTCCCTGTCACTGTTTCCTTTGGTGTGCTCATTACAGGTCTGAACTAGAGGTTGGTATGTTTGTCAGTGCTAGTTGGGATACTTGGTTTCGGGATGTGATTTCCTGAATACATCTGGCTTGGATCGAGATACATAATCATGTTCAGCTTCTCAAAAGCCCTGAAAATGAACAAATGGGACATAAAAGAGTGAAACAAAAGGACATTTATATGACATTGTTTGGCCAATTGTTATGTTTTCTGTGTGTTATTGTGACATTTTCTATACTGTAAAAGAGTTGTGTTGGTTCAAGCTAAAAAGAAAGAAGTACTTCATGTGGTAACAAGCAATTAAATTAGTTTATTCAACCTAAAAAAAGTTAATGAAGTTATTGAAAGAAAGGAAGAAGTTATTAAAGTTGCTACCGTTGTTGAAAGAACACATTTTTAAAATAAATATTTTTTTTATAATTTATAATTTATAGTAGTTTTATACAATGTACAGCACTTTCTAACAATTAGCAAGCAGTGCAAACAAATAAACGTAACTACTTTATTAAGTTAGGATGCCCTGTAAAGGTCATTACATTAAATAGGCCTAGTTCATCAACCACATGGTCATATCTACACGTAAACATCATAAGTGTGAACATTGTCCTCTGTTCTTTTCAATATAAAATCCCACTTTCTGAGAGCAACATCATTTTCGATGGTGTCTTTCATAAACTGCTACTCTGGAATGATACTGAATACAGTCAAGTGGCAATGTTGACTGCTTAGCTCCATTGAAGTGCCTTGCTAAACTCAAATACTATCATCAGCACAAACATGTGAATCATTTCTAATCTTCATGCACATAAAAATGTAATAATAAGCCCCCCAAAACACAGCAAGCATATACAAATTTAATGTGAATGTCTATACAGATGTAAAAAAAGCTGTACCTACAATGCTTACTCAGCAATATCAAGCAATGTAAACCAATAAATGGGTTCTGCTTCACATCATAAGTATGGACATTGTGTTCTCTCCAATAGAAAATTAATTTCTGAGTGCCACATCCTTAAAACAGTATCATTTTCGATGGTGTCTTTCATAAACTCCTGCTCTGTATTGATGTACAGTCGAGTGGCAATGTTGACTGCTTAGCTCCATTGACGTTCCTGGCTGAACTTGTGCAGCATCTATGTAGGTATATATGGTTTGGGGATGGTAGGAAGTTGACCTAGTCACTGTGAGGCATGTGGAATGGGGGAGTGGGGAGGGAATGGAGGTCTTTCAAAATTCTGTTAACTATACAAAACAAACAAAAGAACATTTTTATTACTTTGTTTGGCTAATAGTTATGAAATTTTCTACACTGTAAAAAAATATTTGGTTGGTTCAAGCTAAAAAAAAATACTTCATGTGGTAACAAGCAATTAAACAAGTTTATTCAATCTGAAAAAAGGTTAAAAGATTTTTTAATAAAGATTTTTTTTTAATTCTCATTATCACTTCCCGGAGTGGGTGATACATTTGCGCATTGTTGGGTCAGTCCTGATTATTACCCAACCAATTTTCACCAAATTAGTTTTGGTATCATTTTCAGACAGGTTACATGTATTGCTGTCAGTAGCTTTTATTTGTATTTTAATAACTGTCTAAAATTAAAAACAAAATTTCTATATGCTCCAGTACAAATACAATCCCTCACATCACTTCTAATCTTTATGCTCGTAAAAATATAATAAAGCCCCATAAACACAGTAAGCATGTATGATTTTAATGTGAATGTCTATACAGATTAAGTAACGCTGTACCTACAATGCTTTCCCAGCATTACCAAGCATTGCAAACAAATAAATGGGTTCTACTTCACATCACAAGTTAACACAAGTTAAGATCTCCTGTAAAGATCATTAAATTAAATAGGTCTAGTTCATCAACCACATTGTCATATCTACTTGTGAACATTGCACAAACATAAGTGTGGACATTGTGTTCTTTCTAATATAGTATACGTCCCATATTCCGAGTGTTACTTCTTTGAAACAGTATAATTGTGGATACATCATTTCATAACTGCTGCTCTGTAAAGACACTGGATGAAGTCGAGTGTCAATGTTGACTGCTCGAAATTGGCAGCACCGTTGGCATGCCTGGCTGAACTCGGCGCAGCATCTATGTCTGTTTCTACGCTTCGGGAATGGCAGGAAGTGGACCTAACCACTGTGAGGCATGTGTGGGGTGTGGGGGGTAAATAATAAAAAATATTTTTGTTATCTATAATTAACAGTGGTGACCTGTCAATAGTGTACCTCGCCTTCACCCAATAACGCTGGGATTGGTTTCAGCCCACCCCATGATCCCTACTAGCAAGATAAACCAGATGATGATAGATGGATGGAGGGATCTATAATGAACACGTTATTTCAATCCGTGTTATGATACTATTTACAAATTAGATAAGTGTTTGTACATTGTTAGATTGAGAAGACAACTCTCTGTTCTTCCCAGGAATGGGAGGTCAGGATCCTCCCATCACCACTTTGAGTGATGATAGACTGCTTCAGGTATGTTATCAAAATTTGATGTGGTTTGGCTTGGGTTAAGTCTGTCAGACTAAGAACAAGTTTGGATTTAATACATGGTGCTGCAGATTGGGTCAGGTGTGAACTGTGTTTGGGTCCAGACTCAAGGATTAACTGAAAATTCACAGTTTTCAGCTGCAACTCTCTATAATAAATGTTCAAATTCTAAAGTAACTTCAATAGATGGTCTAAAGTACCTTCAATAGAAAACATATTTGCGATTCTAAACAGAAGAGCAGATATTATATGATATGTAATTGTTCTCCTATTGTTGCAAGAAGAGAATCCTTCACATATTTCCATGTTTTGTCATCAAAGAAATCACCTGTCAATGCAAATCATATCTAAAAAGTTAAACGTAATCACTATGTGCTTATGTGCTTGCTATATAATTCTATTTTAATGATGTTGTAAATCAAATTCTTGTCAAAATGGCAACATATAACTTCTAGAAGATTTCCAAAAGTTGTAGTAATGGTGACCAGGGGAAAAGTCCAGATAATGGGGAAAACAAAAGCTTTAGTCGGCCATACAAACTCAGCTCAGTCACCGCAGCCCCGGACGTTATTAATGTAAGAATCGTCCCCTCGACTGCAGTAGCTGGGAAAATGAAAGGAGGTTTATCATGGAACATCGGGGAGGTCGATGACAATCGAGGGAGCTAATACGCTAGACCCGGCTCGTTATATTTATGGTGTCCAGGACTTTATTGTTTTAAGGGAATTGCAGAGGGAGCTGCGCGTGGATGAGTGTGCAGGTGAATAAATGGTCTGAGAGTGTATGATTACTCTTATTGCATTCAGGGGGAAGACAAAGATGTTTGAGCAAAGGAAAATTGGCCATGCTGCTGTTCCTGTGAGATGCTACTGAGTGCGAGAGTCAGCAGAGGTTCACAGAGGAGAAATGCGATCTACTGTTCAAATCTGTAGCCACATATAATGAGAAATATATGTTATACAAGTTAATCTATATTCTAAAGCAGATAGAATCAGTTCTCAACTCTGAGAGTATAGTGATTAGCAAGCAGTCCCAGTCATGAATTGGTAACTTCAAGACAATGTGTGCCATCATGTTCCATGATTGGCTAGGTCAAACGTTCTTCATTCTTAACTTTTTTGTATATATACACACAACAATGGACTGACGGGTCTCTAAAGAAAGTTGTTTCTTTCTGGTCATTTTGAGTCGGTCAGCAAGCCATGCTGTCAACTGCTGATGCTTCAGATACTAAACTAACCTAGAATGTTGTTCTCCCTTTTATGCTCACTTATTAGTAGAATGTTTTTCAGCTGTGCATCACAATTGAGCAAGAGTGTCCTAACAACCAATTAGCCCAATAACATCCTTAACTTGGATTGGTGGCCGTACCAGGAGATTTAGACAGAGGACTGAGAATTGCTGATAATAGGACTATTTGCAAAATAAGCCTCTATACAAAAATAGACTTTAATACAAACATTTTTATTCTTTAAAAATCATCTGATACACTTAAATTAATTGTGAAATGGACACTATTGTTGTGAATTGCAAGAAAATTGCATGAATTGCATGAAAATTGGATGAAATGAGCGGTAGTGTATATATATAACATAAAACACACACCTTTTTGTATTAATATATTCAGATCAGGGTCAGCTCTCTCTATAATATATAAGGCCCCATTGACCTACAGCAATGTGTGGGGAGATCATTCCACCCGAAATCTAAAAAGTCTGCTTTCAGACATTCCAGGCATCTTAGTAGCATTATTCGTGCAGACAAATTCTTCTGGTGCTCAAAAAGGGTTTCGCATAGTGTTAGGTTTATAGAGGTTGAGGTACTTATGAATAAAATGTGTAATATGTTCTCTTTATTGCTACTTTACAAATTCCAGCAACCGAAACTTCTTTACTTTCCATTTTGCATCTCTTTTTGAGCCAAGTCAACTAAAAACTAAAGGTGGTAAATAAGTTCTTAGGAAATGCCTAATTGTCCATTGGTCAGTTTCATGTTAAATATAAACAGGTGATGGGCACTTAAAAGTCCACCAGGTTCACACAGTGGCAGGAAGATAAAGTGCATCTCAAACCCTTCTTCTTAGGCTCATAACGTCACATGTAATCTCATAACAGGCAGTATCTACAGATTCAGCAAACATTATTATTGCGCCATATTTAAAAAAAAAAAAACAACAACAGAGATTTCTATAGAAACATCGAAGCTAAATAGCAGGATCTCAGTTGAGATGCAAATGTAAATACTAATGCATTTTAGTCACAAACAATCAATCAATACAAATCAATATAGACATGTTTTGCCAATCATAATAAAACTTTTATAGATAACATTCAAATCAAATTAAGTTCTGTGCATCACTATATCTTAACCTAGTTAAGCAGTCTCCAACACTAGACCTGGAGAGATATTCACCTGCAGAGCCTAGTTTCAACCACAGTTTAAGAAACCTGCTCCAGTTAATTAGCCTCTTCCCAAGTCATTGACTGGCTAGATAAGATGTATTCAAGTCAAATAAGAGGCAGGGCAGCTTTTTGGATGCAGGTTGAAACTAAATTCTGCAGAAAAGTAGTTATCCTAGGGTTGGAAACCACTGGTGTAGTTAATAGCTACATTTAGCTACCACCACTTTACTTCCACCAACATCTGTTTTTACTAAGTACACTATAATATTGCTACATTGGTACAACCTAAAAAATCAAATCATGTTGTTACAAGCAATTGAATTATTTTTATTAAACCTAAAAAAAACTTGTTTGAATGAAAATAGAAGGTTTTTTTGTGTTGAATAAAAATAGTCGCTTGTTATCACATGATGAACCAAGGCAACACTTTCTACAGTGTATTTTTGGCACAATTGAAGAATTTAATAGAAACTTTTGGACATTTTGCTTCCAAAAAGTTAAACTATAAGTATAAAATGTAGTCATTCAGTAATACAGATACTTGACTACCTTATATCTGCCTTTATTGCATGTACTTCTGGGAATAACTCTAACGTGATCAATTATATATGTGAAGATGGTGATTTTAAAATCTCTCAGTAGACAACTACAAGACAGCAACACTCTTTAAGTTGCTACAGTGTGACTCATCTATCGTCAGATGTCATCTCCTGATGGCTGTTGCGACGTTTCATGTCGTGGCTACAGATTGGCTGTCACTGACCGCTTAACTGAGCCTGGAGACCTGACCCTTCCTGCTCCATTCTGCCAAACCCTCACGCGTTAGCATGAGCTATCCCTTGTCCCCTTAGGTTCTCAGTGACAGGTCCCATCTCCTATCACTCAGGTTTGCAGAATTATGACAGAACGTTTAAATGACAGCCTCCCAAGGCCCCCTTCTGCGCCTCATCGGCCTGCCCATCCTCCGGTCCACGGGGCCTTTAATTAACGGGTCTAGGGCATAAATAATGCATCACCGAATGGGCCGGAGAGGTTTAAGGCATTAGCAGGGGAGCAGCGGGCTGTGGTGAGGAATTTGTGCGTGAACGAGACCGGGGAGAGCGAGCAATTATTCATCGCACTCGCAATTCATTTAGCGGCTAACAAAAAAGTCCTATGTTATATGTTAATTGACCTCTTACCGGTTATTAATATTCAAGGACTATTATATGGTTGACCCGTTGAATATGTATGGGGCATAAATAATAAGAATTGCCCTCTGACCCTCAGTGTCTGATCCTTAAGTTAGAAGTGTAGAGTATGTACAACTGCACACTTCATGTCTCCCTCGTTGAGTTCAAACCAACGATGGATGGGGATCCACTTGGTTCTCATTAAAACCTAAAGTCGAGCCTTTTCTTCAGAACTTTCATCCACTGTTGGAGTTTTACTTACTTTAAAGAAAAGAGCAGGCATATGCCAATATAAGCTAACATGCTTGTTGAGAAGGCAGAGCCAGTAAGAAGTCAGCGACAATTAGGTAGAAGGCAGAGCCAATCAGAAGTCAGCACGTTAATTACTCAGCTGCCTGGGGGGGCCCCCTCTGCGACAGACTCTTTCAGTTGTTAGTTGTTGTAAGTTTAGAGCCACCAAGCCCTGTTCTTGAGTATATCATTGACAGAGGTGTCAAGTAATGAAGTACAAATACTTTGTTACCTTACTTAAGTAGAGATTTTGGTTATTTATACTTTACTGAAGTAATTATAATTTAGATTACTTTTTACTACTACTCCTTACATTTACACTCCATTATCAGTACTTTCTATTCCTTACATTTACACACCATTATCAGTACTTTCTACTCCTTACATTTACACTCCATTATCAGTACTTTCTACTACTTACATTTACACTCCATTATCTGTACTTTCTACTACTTACATTTACACTCCATTATCTGTACTTTCTACTCCTTACATTAACACTCCATTATCTGTACTTTCTACTCTTTACATTTACACTCCATTATCAGTACTTACTACTCCTTACATTTTAAACATAGTCTCATTAGTCCTATTTCATTTCAGCTTGTTTTCTTTCATGTACATTTACATTCCAGTAAAGATTATTGATAACATGCCTTTAAAGTTTTTGAACTTTTTGCACCATTACAATACTTATAGACACCTAGTCATTATATCTTCTGCTCCATGAAACACATGTTAATGATCAGTAGAACACAGATATGCTTCTTTAATATATTTACATTGTACTAAACTACATTCATTTTCAATGGCCGTATATGCAGCTGAAACAGGAAGCCTAGCGCATCCCAAATTTATTAACATTAACATTTTAATATAACATTATAGTCATTATGGCTTTTAGAAGAATAATTTTTTGGGGAGGTGGGCTAGTGCACTATAGACCCCTGTGGTGTGACCTAAGCTTTTGTTCTTAATGCCATATTCTTTTTACATTACTTTTACTTTTATACTTTAAGTTGTTTTGAAATCAGTACTTTAACACTTTTACTGGAGTAAAAATCTTGAGTTGATACTTCAACTTCTACAGAAGATGTTTAAACCCTAGTATCTATACTTCTACCTGAGTAATGAATATAAATACTTTTGACACCATTGATCATTGACTGTGTGTGTTTCATGAGATCATGTAAGTTTTTCTTTTTATGTAGCTACAGACAAGATACAGGGTTTGGACAATGAAACTGAAACATCTGGTTTTAGACCACAATAATTTATTAGTATGGTGTAGGGCCTCCTTTTGCGCCTAATACAGCGTCAATTCGTCTTGGGAATGACATATACAAGTCCTGCACAGTGGTCAAAGGGATTTTAAGCCATTCTTCTTGCAGGATACTGGCCAGGTCACTACGTGATGCTGGTGGAGGAAAACGTTTCCTTACTCGCTCCTCCAAAACACCCCAAAGTGGCTCAATAATATTTAGATCTGGTGACTGTGCAGGCCATGGGAGATGTTCAACTTCACTTTCATTTTCATCAAATCAATCTTTCACCAGTCTTGCTGTGTGTATTGGTGCATTGTCATCCTGATACACGGCACCGCCTTCAGGATACAATGTTTGAACCATTGGATGCACATGGTCCTCCAGAATGGTTCGATAGTCCTTGGCAGTAACGCGCCCATCTAGCACAAGTATTGGGCCAAAGGAATGCCATGATATGGCAGCCCAAACCATCACTGCTCCACCCCCATGCTTCACTCTGGGCATGCAACAGTCTGGGTGGTACACTTCTTTGTGGCTTCTTCACACCATAACTCTCCCGGATGTGGGGAAAACAGTAAAGGTGGACTCATCAGAGAACAATATGTTTCACATTGTCCACAGCCCAAGATTTGCGCTCCTTGCACCATTGAAACCAATGTTTGGCATTGGCACGAGTGACCAAAGGTTTGGCTATAGCAGCCCGGCCGTGTATATTGACCCTGTGGAGCTCCTGACGGACAGTTCTGGTGGAAACAGGAGAGTTGAGGTGCACATTTAACTCTGCCATGATTTGGGCAGCCGTGGTTTTATGTTTTTTGAATACAATCTGGGTTAGAACCCCAACATCCCATTCAGACAGCTTCCTCTTGCGTCCACAGTTAACCCTGTTGGATGTGGTTCGTCCTTCTTGGTGGTATGCTGACATTACCCTGGATACCGTGGCTCTTGATACATCACAAAGACTTGCTGTCTTGGTCACAGATGCGCCAGCAAGACGTGCACCAACAATTTGTCCTCTTTTGAACTCTGGTATGTCCCGTAATGTAGTGTTGTGCTAAACTGTGCTCTTACCTGCTAACTGAAATTCACACTCTGCTCTTACTGGTGCAATGTGCAATTAATGAAGATTGGCCACCAGACAGGTCCAATTTAGCCATGAAACCTCCCACACTAAAATGACAGGTGTTTCAGTTTCATTGTCCAACCCCTGTTTGTACTATGTTATGTTAGAGTATATGAGCAATGTGTATCCCCATTTAATGTTAAGACTTAAGTATTGCATCTATATATTATTGGGGTAGCCTGCTCTTATTGATATTTATATGTTTATTACTGATGTAATTACTTCAGTCCGTATATCTAAGTGATGTAACACATCAATGTTTTACCTGGAGCTACCTGTACTCCACCTAAGTTCCAGTAAACTGACATTGGTTAAATCCTGCATCAGCCTCTCTTCATTGATACTAAAAGCCTCCAGCAGCCTGATATTTAGAAAACTCCTTTACAGTGCTAATACATATAGTTGAAGTCCAATATATGTGTTTTTTACATGCTTGGTCATTCAGCGACCCTACTCTCAGAGTTTGCATGGTTTATTTCTTCATTGTTGTTCGTAGATGCTTCCATGTCACAGTAATAGCATTTACAGTTGACCAGGGTCTATCTAGCAGGGCAAAATAATAATCACATATCACAAATAATCATAATTTGAGATGGCATCCTATGACAGGGTCATGTTTAAAGTCACTAAGCATCTGAGGTTCCCCAAATGAGAAAATGGCAAAAAGGTTAACAAAAGCTTTTAAAACTGACCATGTAGATCTCAACCAACAGTCACGTGAACTTTAGATCATATTGTAGGAAATTATCTTTTTTAAAGTAATAAATTGTAATAAATTGAGCTTTGGCTTGACACTATCCACTCAAACTCAAACTCAAAATTAAACTCCAGTCAGAATGTATAAAAGTCAGTAATAGTTTGTTGACTGCATATTCTCCCCATATATATTCAATATAGTTTTGGTCTACAGTTCTTTTTGGTTTTGCATTAGAACTGTAAGCCTAAAGAAGCTAACAAGTACCAGGAATATTAAAAATGAAGTCTTTTAAGTTTCGATGTCTGAATTACATGATGTTAAGATTTTTTTTATAACATAGAAAAATAACAATTTTAAGGTGCCTCCTTGAAGCCAATAAACCCTAATGTGATCTGACTTTGGTAATGTACTGTAATCTGACTTTGATTTTGATTTTCGATTTCTAGAACTAACTAGCCTGTGCAGTGGCTCTGGAGCAACTCAAATGGGACCCTCAAAGATACAATATTACCATTAACATTAGCATTACAGACCAATATTCAGTTACCTTAGTAACCGTAAATAGCACAGTTCAGATGTTTGGACTCACCAGAACCTTACAGCCATCCTATTTAAGTTGTGGGGATGTGGGATTGTGCACATTTGACCTGAGGGTTTAAATGCTTAAAATCAGCTTCTAAAGAAATATTAAATACTTAAGTTGATGCCTTTCCATAAATTTATTTCCAGAAAAAAAATTATGAGAGGATGAAGAAGTAGCACTGCCTGGCAAATTCTGAAATTTTCTCAGTCTTGTTGAAGGTCCTGCTACCAGTTAGGTCATTTAAGGACAGGTACCCAATGAGATTATTGGTGCAAATGCAAAGATTGACAGGTTGCATCATCATCATTGCAACTTCTAGATTTCCCTGAGCCCCAAAATAGTTACCAGTGTTAATTTAGTTGTAACATACTATTAGAAATCCCATATGAAGCATTGTTTGTTTGAGTTTTGATGTTTATAGGCCAACCTCAAGGTAAAATTCCAAGTGTATTATGTTATATTCATCATGTCGCTGTTCAGCTTCCATGGTTTATATTGAACTTTATAGGCAAACCACTTGCATATGCACTAATAACCTGTGGTCTCAGTACAGTAGAATTAAAACTCCGCTGAGCACTGGAAGTGACAGATGGCGCAAAGTAAGGCTAAACTGAATCCAAATGCACTTAGATTGGTTTACGTGACCCGTCTAGGCCTGGATCTGTGGGAAAAATTGTTGTTACGCTACACGTCATTTTGGAGACCCACAACAGGAGTCGCCCATGCAAAACACCGTGTCTGGGAATAATGTTATGACTGAGTGATTCTCTTTTCATGCCCGGTTAGTGGAGATGCGCATTCTTACATCAGCTGCAAGAGCTATTTTACTCAAAGAAGAAATCTTACATTCCACCATTCAGGAATGACTGAAAACAGTGATGCATGGAATTAACTTCATTTGCATGTATAAATCATTTCTGCATTAATAAATAATATATAAATAATAATCATGCTTTCAGTGTTTCAGCCCTAACAATACTTTTCAGACCAGGTGGTTGATTCTTCAAAGCTGCTGGAGTTGTTGTGCAGGGCTTGCAGGGCTGGAATAGTATATAATGTGTGCACAGTCATATTTACAAATTAAATCTGAAAGAAATTTGTTTAGCCATATACAGTCCCATGCAAAAGTTTGAGCCCCCCTGGTCTAAATACATGTGACAACAAAATAAGAAATACAAACCTACAGAAAGTATTTCAGTGCAAAATTTCTATTTACTATCAGATATTGGATGAATTTTCCAATTTATTCAATTCAGCAAATATACATAGATTTCTTTTTAACATCAAAGTGTTCACTTAGAAAATAAACCATAAACAATTACATGACAACTATGTAAAATACCCTAGTAACCACCTGACACTGCCCTATTGAATTGTTCTCGAATATCTTAAACTGCATAATCACTTTGGATTTTGTTTAGGACTCATATATGGACGCTCCTCTGGTGTAAATGTGTAAAGACATGTGTGTAAGAATGTTTTATACGCTGGGCTGCACCTCACACCTTCTTTCTAAGTGCATGAATATGAAGACAGATAACATCCATCCATCCATTATCTGCCACTTAATCCCGCTAGTCGGGGTCACGGTGGGGGCTGAAGCCAATCCCAGCGTCATCATGGCCAACACTCACTCACGCACTCACACCTATGGGAAAATTAGAGTGACCGATCAGCCTATCAAGCATGTGTTTGGACTGTGGGAGGAAACCGGAGTACCTGGAGGAAACCCACTCAAGCACGAGGAGAACATACACACTCCACACAGAATGATCCGGACCAGGAATCCGACCCAGATCATCTTACTGTGAGGCAACAGTGCTAACCACTACACCACCATACTAACCACTACACCACCGTACTAACCACTACACCACCGTACTAACCACTACACCACCATACTAACCACTACACCACCATACTAACCACTACACCACCGTGCTAACCACTACACCACCGTGCCGTCTATGACTGATACCAATATACCAAAATGTGCCCAGTGCAAAAAGTTATGGAACATGTAATATCACTTCTGCATGTCTGGACTGAAAACCATGGCCCCGGTAAGCATAACGTTGGATCTGCTCTATAGACACTTGTATAATTCTGTCAGTCTTGTTGAAGGTCCTGCTACCGGTTAGGTCATTTAAGGACAGGTAGTCAATAAAATTATTGGCAAATGCAAGGATTGACAGGTTGCATCGTCATCATTACAACTTCTAGATTTTCCTGAGCCCCAAAACACTTACCAGTGTTAATTTAGTCATAACATACTATTAGAAATCCCATATGAGGCATTGTTCATTTGAGTTTTGACGTTTTATTGGTGTAATATGTGTTACTCGTGTGCAAAGTCAACTTTTCCCAGCGTTTTTGTAATGCAGTATCGACAATGGGTTGACCTTTCTGGAGCAGAACCACCATCCCCGTTATGCAAAAATTCTTCGCCGGACAAAAATAACTTGTGAATTATGAGTGATCAGCTTTTAAATACGACTCTTTGACAATGTGCCTGCTTTGCGGTAATGAACACCTGTATGAGCCACTTCCAGCAGCCACAAGGCCTCCAACGCTCCCATAAAATCAACACTGCTGCCGCTCTCCATTCAGAAATAACAATAAGATTGAAAGGCCGCATGCCTGGGTCTCTCTGATTAAGAGAGAAAGAGAGAGAACGAGAGAGAGCGAGAGAGTATATGAATGAATATGAAATCGAGAGAAATATTTTTCCCTTTGTGCCAGGGATGAATGCAGGGGAGCAGGCTTTTCACCCCGGCCCTGAATGCATCACCCTCTTTCCAAACAGTAAAAGAGAGAGGCACACAAGGGCACGGGAGCTCAGCTGGCCTTTATTTTTATTTTTTTTTTTACGTCCCCTCCGTTTCTGCCTAGCCTTCATTTTTAACCTTCTCCCATGGAGCGCCATAGAAGAAAAGTTGCATGCTGTGTGTTTTCACGTAGAGCTGTCAAATCACCCAGAAGTGTGAAGCCGCCCTCTCTTCTAAGCCCACCCTCCCCTTTTATTTGTTTATTTATTTATTTATTTGTTTATTTCAATTCCTTTTTCTTCGGAGCGTTTGAAGCAGCAAGACCTGCGCTCAGTTCTAATTTCCCTCACACTTTTGACAAGCCCATGATGCAGCTGGGCAAGCTTTTAAGCCCCACTTCATCTATTCATATCTCTCCCGCACTCATGTCCTCTCCCCGCCGACCTATTTCTAGCTTCTTTCTCCTTGTCCCCGTGTGCCTGATACCTTTTAGACTACCTGTCCACTTTATCAGAAACACCTGCCTAGTCCTTCTCATTGTTCACTTAAGGTCCATTAGATCCACTATGAAGCTCTTGGGGTACTGTACAAATGCTGTGGATGTAGGCTTAAAGGTTCATATTAGGAATAATAATATGTTTTATTTACAGCAAGGCATCCCTGTTTCAATTCCATGTTGTGTTTGATTTTGTAAGTGAAAATAAGTTACACATTTCTACACATAGTAATACACAAGCACTGTTTATTTCAATGAATTTAACATACTGGGAAAGAAGTCCAACCTAAAATGTTGTAGAACATGTGATATCGCTTCTGCATGGTTGGACTGAAAACCAGCTAACATTGGTCCCAGTGGGTGATCTACAGATCCTTGTATAAATCCCTGGGCTTTAAATACTGGCATCGCAAGTTAATTAAGATGTTGCCATTGTGTTGGTTGGTGTTCATAATAACCACCTCTATTGGTGGCTGGCCAATGGAGGGCGCTATTAAAAGGAGTTAATTATAAACTGCAAAATAAATGGAACATCATTTAGTCATACTGTGTCTAATATCCATGTTTGAATGTATTAAAAGAATAAATATATAATGGTATTTAATTGCTTACATTGTGCACACTTCCTGTGTGCAGGGTGCCGGTCTAATGAGAGTGTATGTAGGTGCATCAACTTTTGGCAAGCAGGTGATCAGAAGCTGCTGTTTAATTGGTTGGTTCAGAGTTTCCACAGGACACACCCACTCTTATCGGTAGTGTGTTGGTACTGGCTGTTTTATAACATTGTGTGATTGGACAATTCGCGAATTGATGTATTAACTCTGGTGCGGTTCATTTACTAGGTTCACGTTGAACAGTTGCAGGCTGGAGCAGCAGGCAAGTGATCGAGGACGAGCTTACATCCGGGTCTTTTCCAGCTCTTCTTATAACAAACGGGTTTAAACAATACAACAGCATTTCCTGAACTGAGCAACACCTTCAAAGCCTATCCACTGCTCTGTCAAAGTAAGCTGAGCTTAGACAGAGCTTAGTCTCATCTACAGCAAGGAAGAGTTCAAAGCTTGTTGTGGTGCTGGGGGTCTACTCCAGCTGTTTATGGAAAATGTTGTCAAATGAGAAAAGACTAGTCACAGAGATGACTGATTTCAACAAGAATGTAATTGAGAAATTTGCAGGCTAGAAGGAACGGAGGTCAAAATTCAAGTTCAAATAGTGCTATTTTTTAATATTTGTTTGTTTTTAATTTGTTGGTTTGTTTGCGCAATTGATTGGTAGGATTACCAGTAGTGCTGTCAGGCATGGCCGATCATTGTTACTGAAGAAATGCAGGTGGTCAGTGGTTGGTACAGGTGGTCAGCAAGTGGACAAGGCGGGTAAGGTAATGGGCTGCAAAGCCATTGTGCTCTTCACACAATGGGTTTAAATCCCGACTGGAGGTTAGTGAATAAGCCTTGTGACAGAAACCATCAGGACACAACTGAAGTGCTCTTGAGCGAGGCACCTAATCACCAACTGGTCCCTGGGTGTTGTGGATAGGGCTGCCCACCACTTCAGGCGAGTGTGCTTCCTCCCCTTTAGTATGTGTACGTCTATGTGGGTGTTTTACTGCATGGATGGGTTAAATGTGAAGGTCTAATTCCTCTCTGTGCAAGGACAAATGGAAAATGGTTATAAAATGTAAATATTCAACTATTGTGGAGCATAAGAGCAAAGAATCCCATAGAAGCCAAGTCAACCCATAAGCTCTGTTGCAAAGTCGCAATGTTGAAACCCATCTTGAAGAATGGCAGAGGCAACATAAAATATATTCACTATATACACCAGGCAAAAGGCGGTTATATGGCTACTGTATGGCCTCACTTATCCTCCACCGTGTATCTGCAGGAATTTGTGTCCATTCAGTCAAGGAAGCGTTTGTGAGGTCAGGCACTGATGTTAGATAAGAAGACCTGGTTGGCAGTCAATGCTCCAGTTTTTTCCAAAGATGTTCAGGGGGATTGAGGTCAGGAGTTTGTGCAGGACACTGGAGCTTCTCCACACCAAATTCATCAAACCATGTCTTTATGGAGCTTGCCCAGTGCAGAGGGGTAAAGTCAAGCCGGAACAGGAAAGGGTTCAAGGATGTCTTTATATACTGCAGCATTAACGTTACCCTCCCCTGAAACAAGGGGGCCTTGAACTACAGCACTTGGAGACTCTGATTTTGTGTAGTCTATTACTTTATGGCGGTGTCATTGTTGATCTTGGCCCTTACAGTAGGCAGCTCTAGCAATTCAAGCAGATCTAGTAGATCTAATTAGAAATTGTGGTTCTATGTGCTAGATAGTATGTACCCGTTTGCAATGCATAGTTCTTAAACACCAGGACTTAATAAATGGAAGGTAGGTGGGTTTCCACATACATTTGGGCATACAGCTTACAGTCAGAGGGCAAAGGGTCAGGCTTTCAATCCCATTGGAGTTCATCTGTGCACGTGCCTGTTCAAACTCCTGGTTATGAATTAGCATTTCATAAAATTATGAGTTAATCATTAGATTCACGTAAACTTCCTTATTACAGGAAAGGAACTAGATATCACTGCTGAGTTTAGAGTGGTCCTCCAGCCAATACAATCCAAATTCAATATGGCTACAGTCCATTGGAGCTTTCTGTGCATCAGACATCTCCAATATAGTGGTCATCTCAGTATTTATGCTAATTACAGGTATTCCCTACTAATATGCTAATTTCAGGAACAACACAAAAACGCCCACCACTTTAGGCTTTTACCCACAGCAGCAATGTATTGGCCTGCCTGTCAGATTGGTTGCTTTTGAAACAAGTGCGGTCCTGGCAAGGACGTCCGTAATCCCAGCCTGCATCTGAAGTGATGTCTAGCCAGACTGATGGAAGAGAAGCCTTGTTCACAGGCTAGTGCTGACATGCTGACAGCCGAGCAATGTACAAGAGTAGCAGTGAGCACACAGACAGATATCCAGGCGTACGGACGAGTGCTCAAACACACGTCCAGGCTGTGCTGACATGCAGCCTGACACCAACATGAAAAGAAAAGCTGTATGCAGGCTGTTTAGGCTGCTTGAAGTAAAAACTGAACACTGGGACTTACTCCGCCTGTAAAAAAATAAATAAATATATAAAAAACTAAAAACTTTTTTTCCCAGCCATGTCTTTTTTTTTCTTCATGGGAACTGTGGCTGGTGGGGAATTTTAATTGCAGCTTATAAGCTTCCCAAGAGACTGATTTGGATAAGGCAGTGGCAGCTTCAGTCCTACAGAGCCCAAACAAACTCAGTTAACCACTTAGT
Source organism: Megaleporinus macrocephalus (assembly GCA_021613375.1). Lineage (NCBI taxonomy): Eukaryota > Metazoa > Chordata > Actinopteri > Characiformes > Anostomidae > Megaleporinus > Megaleporinus macrocephalus. Next base: position 42,386,531 of record CM038706.1, read on the forward strand.
AGCCTATTGTTGTTCTACTATTAAATATACCTTTGATTCACTTTACATAATTATCTGTAACTAAATAATATATATATATATATATATTGACTGTAGGCACAAGCCTCTCATGGAATTATGAATAACATTACCCTTATAATGAGTTTATTATTATTGGTTGACAAGTTTCTTAACACTTCCAATGAATATTGCATGTGCAATATATTATAAATGCAGTTATAAGGCATTACACAATATGCATGATAAAATATATATATATTGTCTATAAAATCTATAAAATTGTTTATAAGCAATTGTAATTGCATGCATATCACAATAAAGCAAAGTATAATTAAGGTAATGCTGCAACAGCATTCTGATATGTTTACTATCTATAACAATAGTGGCTACCGAATAAAACAAACATTTTCAGATAAGTGTAAATTGTGTTTTTACCTAACCTGTAACTGAACTGATAATATACTGCATTATGAACGCTGACCTAATATAGTCATACACCTTTGCTTTATAAAGTGTAATGCATGTCATTATAACTAATTAGGAGCATAGGATACATGCTTATTCCTGGTTTAATAAGTTATCATACATGTTATATAATGCCTTATGAATCCAGTTTTAAAGTAATATGAATCCAGAGTCATGAGAAAGTGTAATGAATGTATTGATTGCTATTAATTCACTCATTACACCTTAAAATCATTAATAAGAGTTACAACGCATCAATGTTTAATTTAACTATTTGGGAAAAGATTTGAAATCTTTTGTCAGATTTAGTTATTTGGATGTAGGTGTCAAATACACACAAGAATGAAGTTTAACAGGTCCAAGACAAATAAATCAAAGTACTTTTTGTACACTTGAATATTTAACCAGATAGTCCAAACAACTTGCTGGAATGAATTGATAGCAACTAATTACAAGAAAGCAATTATTTAAGTATAAATAAAGTCAGTGGTTAGAAACAGCTGCAAACCAGCCCTACCTGATTAACATCTTAATAAATAAAATGTTGCGCCTACAGAGCTGTTTCTGAATGAAAATTGAGTGTGGTCTGTTTGGGTAAGGTTAGATCGATAAACAGAATTCTGATTTAAGCAAATGCTCCCTGAACTCCCCTAACTGCTTACCAGTTATAACCTGTCTTCATACTGAACGCGCTCACTAAGTTCTCAATGCTTACATCTTGGGAAACATTTCCATTTAGGCAACAGTGCCTTTGTAATACCTGCATTATGACGTATCAAGCCTGTAGCTGGCAGTTAAGTCGGTGGCTTTTGGCATAATGGGCAAGCTACCAGTTATTGCCCTAATAATTATTACAATTTAAGTATAAATAAAATAAATAGAATAGAAAAATAGAAATAGAAGCATTACATTTTAATATTGGTATATTTGTATACCGAGGTGTTACCACATCTGATATGAGATGGTCTAACACATCTTAGTTGTTGGCCTGTCTCACAGATATCACCTCTGTATGGTCTAAATGCCTATTTTCAGCTTATTTAAAAACTTGATCTACTTATATATCTATAAGTGCTTTGTTGGTACAATAAAAAAACTGACTTCATGTGGTAATGAGTAAACTACTTTTACTAAACTTAAAAATGAATTTGATAGAAAGGAATCCTTCATTCAGGCTATTTGTAGTTCGGTAGGTCGTAGTTGTAGTTCAAATGCTTGTTACCACGAGACATGATTTTTTAAGTTGTACCAACAAAGCACTTTTTACAGTGTACTACCAAGCTTACCATAAAATCTAGTTCTAGTACACTCAACTGGTCGGAGAGCATCATCTGTAAATACCAAGTTGATGAGCCCTCTTGCATTGCCTTTGCAATTAATCAATTTCATCATTCAAGCTTCCATGAATTCCTTATTTTACTATTTGATCATCAGAAATCCTGATTTCAGTTTTATAATTTTTTAATATTGTTAATAAAAAATCATTTTTATATCACTGTCATTCTAACACACAACAAGAGTCAGAATTTGACATTTGTAAACATATTTACAAACACTATTTTTATTCATGTATATAAATAAGAATTATGACCAAAAACAAGATTTTTAATGAACATTAAATAATAAAATAAACTGATTTAAAAAAAATATACCAAATAAATACTTACTTAGCAGTACATATAACGGCATATATATACGGCTTTAGTTTGACCCATGTTGTGCATTAGAAGGGATTTGATTAGCTTGTGCATCAAAGGGTTAAGCAACCAGATGGAGTCATTGTAAGTTAGAGGATCTTCTTTTTCTTCAGTACTCGTTTATCTTACCGCCTCTGCTTACCAAAATGTGTCTTCTATATATCATAGCAAGTTCATACAGCATTGTTTTGAAGACCAGCTACAAAAACTTGCAGTGGAAAACAAAGTAGCTGATACCAAAAACAAGTACAGTCAAGTTGACCAATAGCATCCAGTGGAAATGCACCATTAGTGCACTGAATGCTTAGAACTAGCCTGTATTTGAACTTGCACACAGTCCCAGTCCCAGAGCAAGACAGCTTCTCCCTTTGGGACCTGGTCTCCTCATGGTCTTAGGGAGTTTGTCTTGCCACTGTCAGCCTTGATTAGTCTATTACAGACCCAGATCCAGACTGCTGCTTTCAAACAAAGCATGTTGCTATGAAACTAAATAGAGTATTTTCACAGCTCTTGGAGTCTTGGCCTCTTGGATGTTGACCCATATGCTCATGAACAGTTCTAACCTAACAGGCTTTAAGGTGGACAGCAAGTTAACCACTCAGTCCACTCCCCAAAGTAGAAGGTTTGGGACTGCAGCACATATAGATTTGTTCCCACCCTCTCACTAGCGAGCAGCTTCAACGACTATGTGCCATTCCAGCAAGCAGCCTCATAATTAGGCGCATTTGTTATGTGGAACACCTAAAGTGTTTACCCCGTTTTTCTCAGCGCCTTTTTAAAAATGCATTGCAATCTGTTAGATGAAAGAGAAGGAGGGGCTGCGCGGAACAAAGCACCCAAAGAACAGGGAAGCAATTTTGCGGCACCAGGATGTTTTGAAAGTGCTGTTCAGAAGGGGCCCCGATCCATATGGTTTTGATCCCTACAATAAAGAACTTAAAAACACTCCGCGCTCGACATCTAATTGATGCGAACACCTGGATAAGACTTCATCAGAGCGTTTTCTTTTTTTCCCCCTTTCCTTTCCGAAGAACGATAGCAGATAGATGTAGTCCCAGCAGTACGGCGAAGGTACTCAGACTCTTTTTCCTCCAGGTACCGTCCGCCCCCCACCCAACACCCTCTCCCTCCATCTCTGATGTTAAATCTTAATAGGATTGAACATGTCATAGGGTTTTTTATGAATCCTGAAGCATTTAAGTCCTCTAAGGCGCAAGAGGGCACTCCTGAAACCTGGGCGAAGGCTTAAAATATTAGCGCGCGGGTCAGAGCTACACAGGTACGTCCTTATCACTCTTATTAAATGCTCTAATCAAAATAGTTTATGGGGGCACCTTGGCCTCTAATGAAATGCTCCGAGGAGAGCGGGGACGTTATCCACCACGGTGGACACCAGCCAAGACCCTCATTAAGGAACGACTACCGCGTTTAGCTCCCCGCTAGCCAACCGCTTTTGTCATCGTCACCTGAGAATCAATTCGAACGTTGGGCTTTGGAGTAAGGAGCGCCGCGTTGCCGTCAAGCGGTACCAAAACAGCTTTCTCGCACTTTTAAGAACAAAGGCTTTTAAGTAGCTCGCAATGAAGGATCAAAGCTAATTTAGCACCTCGTAGCGCAACAGCTTGAGAGTATTAATTGGGGTTGTTTCGGGATGAAATGAAGGCACCGGGGCCCCGTTCTGATTACAATGCTGCCGAGTCTTCGCTGCAGAGCTGTTCCACCTGCCTCCTTCACGAGCACCTGCTGCGGTCGGAGAGTGACCCGAATGGGATTCAAGCATATTTTCTCCTTCCCCTCTCTTTGCTTTGACACCGTGGTCAAACGTCGTCCCGTGGGGGGGGGGTTGGGGGGGGGTCCGGGCTGCAGCTGCACGAGCCCGGCAATAAAGTTGTTAAGTGTGAACTACCAGCGCGGAGCACGCATGATCTATGTTACCTTAGTGCATGAGTGGTTAATTAATCTGGCTTTAGCTAGGAGGAAGCAGGAGGTCACGATGGAGGAGAGAGAGAGGGAGAAGGAGAGAGGGAGAGTGGGAGGGAGAAAGGAAGGGAGGGGAGGGAGAGAGAGCGAGAGCTCAGCAAAGTGGAAAAATGTGCAAGCGGAAACATAAAACAGTTCAGTGAGCTTTACCTC